>JAOQGH010000003.1:17652152-17746011 GCA_025769975.1 Gallinago jamesoni | reverse complement strand
CCCCCCCCCCCCCCCCCCCCCCCCCCCCGAAATGACAATGAAGCTATACTGTCTTCATTTAAAATTTTTATTTCAGAAGGAAAATGTACCAGAAGTTAAACTAGTGTGCAGCACACAGGAAATATTTTGAATGTGTTAGACGTTTGTGAGAAATCTTAGTTTTATTGGTGCTAGGCAAGATCTTGGAGGTTAGTGTTCTGAAAGGAATTGAGGCAGAGGTATTCTGACATTAATAAGTAACAGGGAATAAATAATAGGTATTATTTGCACAGGGGAAAATGATTTGAGTGTAACATAATAAGATAATATGGAGGAATTAAGTGGTAAAAATTTTTGGTTTAACAGCAAAAACTACATTCTAAAATTTGCCTATTAATTTAATTTCACTGCAAGTTCCCTGTGAAACTTCAAGTCTCGGGGGTCATTTGTCAAATCTTCAGTTAATGTTTCATTAAAAGTAATTTAAACTTGTGGAGAATGTAAGTAAAATTTGCAAGTGCACATTATCTCCCCCACAGCTTCACACTGTCTTGACCCTTCCAGCTAACTTTGGCTGCTGCTCATCAAATATTGAGCAGCTGTTAGTGTAATTGCATTCACTCCACATCCCTATAAAAGATAATCAAGTGTAGGGTAGCCCGGCAGGCCAAGCAAACAAGAGGAGCTAAAGAAAAAACCCAAACAAACAAAAAACAATATACTGCATCCTGAGCTGGGATTAATGAAGTTAACTGTCACTTTTCCTTGGCAATTGTCTTGTTCTTCATCCATTCTGTTCAGGCGGCCACAAGGAGGGTGAAATTTCAGTACCAGCTTAGGAGTTTTTTGATGCTGCTACTCCTGCGGTTTATCAAAATCAAAATATGAATTAAGAGCATTTAAAAAAATAAAGATAGGCCTAGTTCCTAAAAATATTTAAGAATATTCAATAGCCTTTGTTGAGGGTGGTTCAAAATGAGAGAGGCAATGGTGATAGCGTTGAGAAGAGCTGTAGGTGTCTTGAGAGCACACCTGTGAGAAGCGTGTATGTACAAGGCTGCTGCTGTCCTGCTCTTTTTATTGTATGTGAAGTTAACAGGTGTTTAAGAGGAAGAAATTGTTTCTTAATACTATTTCTAAATACTTAGGCTGATATTTTCTAAGGCTTTGGTGTAGGCATAACTTTAACTTTAAAGAACACCATGCACCTACTTTAATGAAGTTATTTCATTTTCTGACCAGATAAGTGAATTGTAAGCTCTTCCAAGAAGGAAAAACCCTGCCAGAAGTCACAAATAGTCTTTGATACTTTTGCACAAAAATCGTAGTTTGTATATATTTATCCCATTAGAGACAAGCTTTATTGGCATGATTAGAGACTATTGTACATGAGTTTGGTGGTAATGCATTAGCTTAAATAGTTTTGGCCTGATTAACACCAGCTGAAATTAATTTACTACATGTTTGATTAGGACTTAAATATGGTGCTTTGTCTAGTTTCACCTGGGTGACTGGGGAGAGTCTTGCCCTGTATGGGTTATCGTGGTGCATGGCAGTGTCTTCAGGAAAACTGTCGTGCCCATTTAGCATCCATGAACAGGAAATCCATTGTAACAGATCTGGAGAAGCAGCTAGCGGTGGTGCTGTGACAATTTCAATTAAAGGTCTGAGAACGGTAATTATGTTTACATACCAGCAGTCTGATTAAATGTAAACTAATTATGTGAAAAGCTTAAACTGTGACCTGAATTACTCTTGCTGAATCACAGTTTAATTGAGTAGAGTTTTTGGATAATATATTATCATTATACACACTTTCTTTTTTGTAGATGTGGGGTATTCCCAATGTTACTGGGATAATCTGACCTTGCTTTCCCTTTTCCCTACTTCTTCCATCTGGCTTCAAGCATAACCTATAGCTATTTTTGTATTCAACTCTTCAAAACCCTGTTCATAAAGCACGAGGTGTTCAGGTCCACCAGTACAAGAAACTGGAGAATATAAAATTGTGCAGATAATTCATCTTTTGAAACAAGTATGAGTTCAGAAGGATTTGCTCTGCTGGCTTTAGAGGGACTCGGGCAGGTAGGATGTGGGCAGTACCTATGCCAGCTCTCTTTGATGAACCCTCTCAATGCTCTGAGGAGGGGGGGTGATCCTCATGGCATGATGTACAAATTGGTCAGCTGAAGAAAGCTGAAGTGACCCTTTGAAAGCCACATGAAGGCAACAACTGAGAGGTGCCCAAATGCATTTTAAGGACCAAGTGCACAACTGGGTGCTGAAACCCTAGAAGACATCTTCCCCAGAAAAGAGATCAAAATCTGTTTAACATAATCTGCAGTCTACCGTGTGCTGCAGTTCAACCAGTGGTCTAGAACAAAAGCTTTGTAGACTTACCCAGTGTGTATGGTGTTGTGATCTGACACCAATATAAACCGCAATTCTGATCTGTTAATACACAGCAAAATCACAGAATAGAAGAATAGTTCAGGTTGGAAAGGACCTCAGGGGATACTGATACCTGGTCACCCTCCCTGCACAAAGCAGGACTGAATTCAATGTTAGATTGCTCAAAACCTGAAAGTCCTGCAAACCAAATCCTTTCTGTACAGGATTGTAGTTCCAATGTTTCCACTAGGGGACAAAGCCCACTGAATTTGAATAGAAAAATAACTGCATCAAAGTGTTCTCTGGTTTACAAATCCTTTTGATACAATATAAATCAGTCTCAGAGCCTGAACCACAAGCTTCAATGCAGCATCCCATGATCCTTTCATGGGATTTCAGTATCAAGATCAAAATACATAGAAAAACTGAATTGTTTATCCAACAGTTAACATCATCCCAAAACTTCAGATCTCCAAATTGTATGTCTTTTTTAAATACTTATAAAAATGTGAACAAATGTGACAACAAAGGAACAATTAAATTCAATTAGAGCTGACTGATGTTATGGTACTGTGAAAAGATTATATCTTCTCAACTTGAATAAGCGATTGCTCTTATGGTTAAAGGATGACAATGCCTCCAGTTCTAAAAATGTAACATTCTAAATTGATCTGTGAAGAGGTCTCAGAGTAAGTTTGACTCTCTTTGCGCTTAGACCAAAAGGATCAGAGCCTTAATAACCTGCAGTGGTTTTGTTTCTGTTCTCCAAAGGCTTTCCAGAAGAGCTGCTCCAACTTGCTGCTTGCTTCCATGTGCTATAGATTACAGACAATTCTCATGGCAGAAACAAATCACGACAAATGATCTTATTTTCTGTTTTCTTCTTTCTACAGGAATTTATTTCTGGCTCTATTCAGTGCCTACATGGAAGAGAAGACTGGCAGAAACATTTTGCAGAGATTCAATGCAGCCACATCTCAATTTCTTTGGTTTCCAATATTATGAGTGTTTAAACATCAGTTAAAATACCTCAGTATCTTTTCAATTTTCTTTGTTAATTCTTTAAGCCCAAACCTTCTGAATTAGTTCTCTTGTCTCTACTTTTCTTATCAAGAGTACTGAGAATCTCTGGACTGCTGGAACAATATTTGGGGGGGTGGGGTGGTGAAGAAATATTTACTTGGTGTTTTAATACATAAAAGATAGCTGGGTTTTGCAAAAAGGTAAGTAGATAAAATTTACTTTTAAAGTAAACTGACCTTAATATTCTTGAAAAAAGTTGATATCAATATTGGGAACACGGATTTCTGCAGTGATATTTCTAGGGTATAATCTGTTAATTATAGAAATTCATGGCCTTTAAAGCCATTTGGTGGCAAAGTCTTCAATTTCTAGTATTACTGGCAAGCAATTCATATTTTGCATGGAAGCATGTCTGTTTGTTTTTATGTGCTCGCTGTTTTATCGTGAGGGATAATTTAACACTGTTTGAGGTAATTGAGGTTCAGGAATAGCATATGTAGAATTTTGGTCATGCAGCGCATCTTGTGGATTCTGCTGTGTTAAAGAACTGGCACGCACATACATTCTTTGCCGCCTGAGCTTATTTGACACTCATACCCAGGGCCTTCCAAACCTTATGCTTAACCTTGTGAAAACAAAAATGTTGTGTTTTTTTTTCTCCCTGTAGTAGTGCAGTGCAGCAATCAGCCCGGGGAGGCTTTCAATCCATCTCAGTTTATGTGATGCTTAGAAAAGCTGGGATGCACAAGTAGCCCCTTCTTTTTGAGCAAGTACTGATGCCTTTGTCTACAGACATTTCACTGTTTTAAAAGTAATGAATAGTCTTTTTTGGAAGATCGCGGACATCAATGAGAATTAAGTTTTTCTTGGGTATTTCTTCATAATCCAGGCAAATAAGTACAAGGTGCTAAAGCGTTTCAGCTAGAGATGAAAAAGTGCTATTTCATCTTTAAAATCCAGAACTGCTCTGGGCCTTCACTGCATCTTAATTAAGTTTTCTCCATTTTTTATTTTTTTAAATCTGATTACTTTTTTTTTGTCCCAATAGAAACTCAGTTTTCAGCTCTGCAAACTTAACTGTCATGCTGATATTTAACATCTCCAGGATTAGAAGTAATCTGTACCCTACAGTTTTAATTTTCTGACTATTTGATTAATCAGGTGTTTAACTAGGTACAGTTCCTGGGGATTCGGACAATATGCAACTTTTCCAATTAATAAGGATTTTACAACCTTTTAAATAATTTTAAACAAACTTTGAAATGGCCAAGGAGATGAATCTAAGCAGCAGTAATCTCTTCAACAGTTTTCCTAACTGTGCACTGAAAAAAACTAGACTTTTTTTTTTAAAACCAGTGGACTAGATTTTAATCATTAATTCTGAGGAAACTTCTCCATTCCACTTAGTAATAATATGATAAATATGTGCATATCACACAACAGATTTAGGCCTCATTGTCAGTCTTTAATGAATCAGAACTTGGTTTCATGTTGCCAATTATTCTGGTCTCCTTTTCACTCATGCTTATCAGGAGGTTGCTTTGGTGTATAATTGGTACTGACAATCTCAGAAGCAACCTTTTTAATTATTTATTGCTTTGGTATCCCTCTCTGTGTTAAACCTTGACCTGCCTGAAAGGATTGCAGGCATTTTTTTTTTGCTTGTTTTTCTGAAAAAAAAAAAGGATCAATTCTTGTTGACGCTACAGAAATCAGAAAATCACATTGTTTTGCTAACTTACTGCTTTGGCCTTCTTAGTACAAACCTGAGGGTTTCCTTTCATTCTGTTGTTGCTTTTGTGCCAGCTTCTTTTACCTCACCTCGGTGAAGAGTCAAACTTTTTTCCTTCCCAGAGCCTGTTTGTCTGGCTTGGGGAATGGTCTTGTTCCTATATCTCTTTTAGCTGTGGTGCCTCACAAGCAAGGAGGTTTATTGTAGTAGTGGTTATTTTTATTAGGAATGAGAGTTAAAAAAAATTCTCAGTGTTGGCATTGTCTGTTACTGTTTCCTACTTCGGATGAAGTTCTCTAGTTTATGTTACCATCACTGATTAATTCATTGTTGGGAAAAGAGAAGAGCTGAAGCCCAAGGGGCTGGGAGCAGATAAAGCAATCTCTCTTTCCTTGACAGAGTCAGGGACGCTGAGAAATTGTCTTTTGACTTCTTGAGCTCAGAAGTTTATTCAGTAACAAATACTTGCTTTTGCAAGGTGGGTCATGGATGGCTGTGCTGTGGCCAGCACTGAGCAGCTTCTTTCTCTGGTGGCCGGGGGCTGTACGCCAGCCCTGCTGGTGGAGGGGCTGCTGGAGCACCGCTCCCTCCGGGAAGGCAAATACAAACATTGTGATGAAGTCAGCACTGCCTGGTGCTGAAGGTGCAATGGGCTATCGCACAGCTGTGTTTCAATCCAGTTTGATTTCTGAGGAACAAAGCATAAGCTTCTCTGGGGAGACGTATATCATGTTAATTAGGTTGCCAAATGGGTGTTGCTTCCACCTCTGGCTGCGGCCTGGATAAGGCAGTAGCTGAACTGTCCACTCTTCTGCTATCGCACTGCTCTTTCTAGTGGGGCTTATTCTGACCTATTGGAGTGGGAATAAGAATCTCTTCTTAAAGTATTATGTTGGTTTGAGATTTTTCTGAACCAAGCTGAAGCAAATTTAACATTTTAAAACTCCCAACATGAGAATTTAAAATATTTTTCCACTTGCAGAGTCTAGGAAGCTTGGGAGACAGCAGTTTGTTCAGAAGTTCCTAGGCCATTAGCAGACCTTCTCTTTTATCTGACTTCAAGTGAAAGCAGTTTCACTTTGGTTCAATATGTTTGAAATGGTGTGACAGCATATGCAGTGCTAAGCTTTGAAAAGTCACAGAGCTGGATGTCATCAACCTAGAAATGACAACTCACATCATGCTGATTAACAGCATTACCTGGAGGAAGGATAGTGATGTGATGTTGCACTAGATCTGATCAAGAACCTTAAGGGATCCTATAAATAATGTCTGTATAGGGCAGAAGACAAATCTCCTTTTGATGCAGACAGACATCTGCTTGTTAAAATAAGACTTAAGTCTAGTCAAAGCAGTGCCAGTCTAGCCGTTAGATATTATACCCTACATGTTAGATATTATACCCTAAAATCAACACAATTAACTGCAGCACTCTGATAACCAGTGCTAAAACACTACCAGATTGACTACATAAATAAATCATTAAAAACCTCTGATGAGCTTCATGTATGCTGCAACACGGCTGCTATCTCAGATGATTTCCCAGTAGAGATGACTTGTCACTAAAGAACAGTTTGAGTAAGCCACATTGCCTCTCCTGTATCCTTAGTAGCCAATACACAGAGCAAAGATATTTAAAGACCTGGCTAATAATTTGGATGGCATAAATATGTATTTAAATATGTTTATTAGATTATTTTAGGCTGATTTTGCATCTTTCTAATGTTTAATTCCAAGGGGAACACATTTCCTAACTAGGTAATCACAATAGCAAATTCTAAGGAATTATTGAAATACCGACAGACTTAATTTAATACATGTCACCTTGAGAACCTTCCTACAAAGCAGCATGAGGTGATTTGAAATGGCCATAACAATTTAAAAAAAAAGTAGGAAAAAGAAAATTTTTTAAAAAGTAAAAAAAAACAACCAAGCGAACAGTATATTTCTCACTCGCTGCTGGTTCAGTTCTGATAGATGAAGTTACCTGTGTTATCATCTCCAACGCTTGCATGACAGGCCAGGTAGTCTATAGAGGAAATACCAAAAGTAGGAAAATTAGTGACAAGTGGTTGCACAAGGAGTCATCTCCAGTAACTAAATGAGGAAGAATTATGCTGAAGTTCAGTTTAGCATTTTCAGACAGAAGTAGATGTGTGTGTATTATTTCATGAAGTTGTTGCAATGGTATTATTTACAGCTAACCAAGTGCTACCAAATGTATACATTTATTTGATATCTATCTTAGGTGCAGGATCTAACGTTTTTATGAGATCTCTCTGGAGATGACCAATACAATAGAGCAGACAAGGAATAATTATTGTAGACATACTCCAAACAGCGCACTGAGCACGTTATTACTTTGAGATGCCTAAAAATAGTATCCCAGGACTTGCCTGGAGAGCTCTTGTCTGCGCTGAAGAAGAATGGATATGCCACTTAGAGCCTATTATTTAATGAGAAAGGCAATGTTGACACAAACTAAATTGCTTTAAAGCAAGGTCAGTCATTTTTCATAAAGAGAAAACCTTGTGTTTCTACCAGTCAACAGTTCCCACCGGTGACCTGATTAGGCTGACACAGATACAGGGATGGAAGAAATTATTCTACTATATTTAAATACAGATAGGCCTCTGTTTTTCAGTTTAGCTGAGCTGAATAAATATTAACTTGGAATGATCTGAAACTGAAACATTTCAATAAATTCAGGGGTTTTTTTCTTTGTGGGTTGCATGAAGAACTGTAGTTATCCATGAGTAAATTGAAATTTCAACTGCCCTTAATAAAAGCAAAAGGCTCGACTCATAAAATGGAAAAAGCTGAAGTCAAACTCTAATTTGCAAGGCAGTTCAGCTTGAAACTATTTTTCTTTTATTTATTATGAATAAAGTTTTCCTAGAGAAAAATCCTGCAGCCCTATATTTCAAAAATAAGTGTGTATATTTCAGGGGGAAAAGCAGAATGTACTTTCTTATTCAGTTCTCCCTAGTCACAAAATACAGTTCTTGGCGGAGATGAAAGCAAGCTCTTTTTGTACTTGTGAGCAAAAGTTTCATTTTGGAACAGAATGTCTCCTCACGTAACAAATCACCTGCTCCCTCTTTATTTCAACTTCCAGAATTTGTCAGGACTGGAGTCTAGCTGGAACTGGAAATGGAGAAATAAATTATGAAGTGGAGTGGAGGCAGTAATAAGCACTCCTCCTTCTCTGACCTTGCTGTTCGCAGGGATGTTTCTCACAGTTTTTTCCTCATCTTTGCTGCTGGGCCCCATTTTGCCCCCTCAGAAACAGGTTTTTGCAGCAGCTCCCTGGGCCTTGCTGAGGGGCTGAGGCCTGCCCTGTGGGCGCCATTATGGAACCAGCCGGAACCGGCCCTGCCCAGCTCAGGGCAGCCCCGGCCTCTCCTCACAGAGCCCCCCACGGCCTCTGGGCACTGGGACATTTTTGCACCCTCAGCTGTAAAAAATGTGATTTTTGGAGAAAGAATGTGCAGGAGAAAGAGGTATGTCACTTGAGCCCCCTGAGGAAGTATTTCCTGTGGTTGTATGAAAGAACAAAGGGAATCAGGAGGAGAAAGCTAAGCAGAACCTTGCTCTATGTTTTTAATTTTAATGGGAGAGCCTGAACTGAATCAGAACCAAAAACATGTGACCCAAAAAAGCTACAATTAAAGAAACCATAGAGGAGAGCTGTTGCAGCCTATTACAGAAATGAGGAGATGGGGGAACTGAGAGGAAGGAGGACTTGAGGACAGAGGATGTCTTCTAAATTATAAATACATTGTATGTTAGGCTTTCAACACTGTCTCCACTAATTTTCCCACCAGGCAAACTGATGAAGTGGACAGGGAGGTGCACAGCCTACAGACTGCATTTTAAAGTAACAAGAATTATTTTCACCTAGAAAAAAAAAGTTAAGTGAATAGTTGCCGAGTTTTATGTTGATCACAACATGCCAAGTGTTGTGTCCCTCTCACAGACTGCTCAAGTGTCTCTCCTCTGTGGCATCATGTAGTTTCTCATGAACCTTGGCCTTGTCCTTTTTTCATTTGTTTCATTTTTTTCTAGCAGACTATAATTTATGAAGGAAATCTGGCAAATACAATGTGAGCCAGTGAAGACTGACCTGTGCTGTTTCATCAGATGGGATAAGCGATGCCCGCTTCAACTTTTGCTTGTTCCAAAGCTGAAGCCCTACAACGTCATTTTATCTTGTCAGTGTTAAATGCTTTCATTTCCAGACTTTTTTAGCAAAAGCATCTGGCCATTGGGGGATAATGGACAAAGCATTTACGGTAATCGCCTGTTCTTGCTGTTCATGGAGCACAAGAAATCCACCAGCACAGTGCATCTTTTCAGGAGGATTTGGACACCGACAGACACCAGTGCCTTGGAGCCACATCACTGAAAGACTTTCCTGAAGTATCCTGAAAATTTTACTGGGGAGCTTGTGGTCTGAATGTTTCTGGTCTGGTGAAGTAGAAAAAAAATGGAAAACCGGTCACGGTAAGAAAAATTACTTCCTGCACCTCTATTGTTCTTGCCTTAAATGTTTTATACAAGTTATGTTCTTTTGTTTTCTATTGCTGGGTGCAATGAATATAAATTCTTCTATGTTTTCTGGCAAGTCTCTTAATCTGTGACAAACAATAACCCTTCCATTCTTCCTATATCTTTAACAATTATCATTTGAAAGTCCTTTGCAATAAGGAAGTAAGAGAGAATTTCATTTTTTTCACATATGCTTTTAATAGCTTGAAGAATTATCCTGGAGAAGAAATAGTTGCTGTAATTGGTCTAGAACTAATGAAAGAGAAACTCTGATGAAACATATTGATATTTACCATAGACTGCATACAGAAGCAATTTTCTTCATTAATTCTTTCTTTTTCTTTAAATTCAAATTAATCTGGTGTTAGTAAATATTAAACACTCTCCACTTAGAAGGAATGGGATTTGTCACAGAGCAGTGACACTGTGGCATTTGTAAAGACTTTTCCATCACTAAGGGATAATCGGTTTAATGATGGTGTGAACAGATTGCTAACTGCTGTGGTGGGCTTTCTGGGCTGGAGGAAAGAGGTTAAAGTCTGGCAATGTCAGCAGGTACCTGGCAAGAAAGCATGTTTGGTTTCTATACCAAATGTCATGACATTTTTGTTTTGTCTTCATTTTTCTTGTGGGCTCTTGTTCTGAGCAGCAGTTTTATTGCAAAATGCTGCTGTATCACATCGAAGCTGTTTATTGGATGTTCTGTTGCACTCGAGGCAGACTGAAAGGTGCTCTGCCCACTCAAGGCTTGAACACAGGGTGGTGCAATTGCATTCATACAGTTAAAGACACACGCTAGAGGCTCTAAGCTGCTTGCTTTGTTCTGTCTCTCCTACTGTATATGATGTATCTGTGTGTGGCAAGGTGGGCACATTTTATTTTCAAGAGATCTGTGTATGAAACTAGTGCAAGGAAAATTGTTAAACATAATTAACAATTCTGTAGCATCTTTGTCTGATGCTACAAAACTAACAGCTGGTCTCATTTTAGACCACTAGCTTCCAGGAGCCTCAGATAAATAACTTCTCAGCTGACCTGTGAAATGGGAAAGGGGTAGAGACCACCTTCCTTTGACACTTTCTGAGGTGAAGACAGAGACTCAAAATCAAACCAAAATCCCCAGACAGCTTGCTGAACGCCCTTGATGTGTTCTCGATAACTTGTCAGCACTGCAGAAATCAGGATACTTGTGAAGTGCAGGAAGGCTTTCATAGTACCTGGGATTGCTTATACAAAGTTTCCACTGCTTAAAGCCTGGATGGATGAGGTTGATACTTAAAAACACCTCTATAAGAAAACTAAGTGGCTACTTAGTTCAACTCTTTAAAAAAAAAAAAAAAGTCTTCAGAAATTGCAGCTGGAAAGTGTGTTGGAGGACTTGGTGTTAAACATGGTGAATGTTGTGGTGTTAAATCATCAAAACCCAGAATTTGAAGTGGTGATTTCCTTTCTGTTTTCCTGTGATTTGAATTGCCAGCATTTTTATAAGGTTTGTTACACCTTCAAAACTAAAGCTACCTTAGCAAGTGAAGGTTATTAAAGGGCTGTTGCACCCCACCACACACTGGTGAGTGTCTTTGCACTAATAAATAGTAAAGTACCACCGAGCAGTTTTCCTGTTTCATAAGTGAATCTCCTGCAACAAGTATGGAGAAGGCAAGGAACCAAAAAGGGGAAACTGCAGGTGGATTCCAAATGACAATAGAGCAGAAAATAGAGCTCCACTTCTAAGCATGTATAAATTTGAGTTTACTAGAGGTCTTACCTCATCATAGTCAAGAAAAGGTGTGCTTTCTTCCAAAACTTCAACTCCTCCTCCTTACTGCTGATCGGAGAGCAAACGTGGCCTCTTTGCATGTGTACTTGAGCCATAATACTGAGTATCAATGTGGAAGCACTGATGGATGGATCCACAGACATGTTCTGAGCTGCAGGTTCACAGCTTGGTGTTTTCAGGCACATGTAAGGTATTTTCTAATATTTTTGTTATTGAATGTGGCTAGATATTGTACTGTTGGGATTAGGTGAAGCTCAGTGGGACTTCAGATCACACGTTGCCTTCCTCTCCCCCCACAACAGTGGAGCCATTAGACAGTCCCAGTGGCAGAGGTTTTAAAGAGGTTCAAGCACTTCAGTGTGGAAGCAATGAGGCATCATTGGGAGAACTGGAAGGATGGCAGGGATTTAACTGAATGCACTTTCTTTTCTTTTAAATTTATGGTATGTAAGACACTTATTAGAATATGCAATTAACCTTGAGTTTCTAAAATTGTGATGTATTTCTTTCCTTGGAATACAGTTCCAAATGAACTGCTGGAATAACTTCAGAAATGTCCTTGAGGTATTTAATATATATTAATTTAACAGGTGATTTTATGTACAGGTGGAGAGTCATATAAATACCTAGACTTGGTTATAAATATTAGATTTAATCTTGGGAAGGACACTTAAAATAAAAATGAAATATAGGTAGGCATCAATTCCCAGGTCACCTAATTAAGTGGCATTCTTGCTTTGTAATTTTTATTGTGCTAAACAAGGAATGTGTATACTCATTAAGATGACTAATAGTTATGTTCAATCTAATTATAGCACTGCCAGGAGGCACTATAATAGTTAAAGGTCTGTCAGTGGTTTTACTGCAAAATCTTGGTCTTAGTGGCTTACAGCTTAGCTATAATATTGTACTTGCTGCCTTACAATGTGGGAGAAGATTTCACACTGCATGCACTGCCTTGATTTGAATCATATTTATCTACTTGAAAGGCATCTTTTTCACAGTGTTTGAGTTAGAAAGTTCAAAGTAAAAACACTGTTTATTGGTTTTGAAGCAAACACAAGCAAACTTCAAAAGTTTACATTACAACTTGTTCCATTTGCATGAATATCAATATTTGGTCGTTTATTCTAGTGGAATCTTCTGTGTTAGCAAAACTGAAGGGGAAATCTAGCAGGAGCAAGATCTAAGTGGAGCTTTGGGTTCAGAATTTTTATCTGACATGGTTCAGACTGGCACAGACTGGAGGATTTACTCTTCATTTTATATGTACAGAAGCCAATGCCTTTGTCTTTACTCAGGCAGAAATGGGAGCAAGGACTGTGACACATACCTGGGGCTCACACAGGCTCTGCTGCTCTAGTGGGTATAGCTGTTAGATGCAGGGTGGAATGTTTTGAAACTGAATTCATCAATAAATCAGTAGCTATTGTGTCCTGCCCTGTCCTGAATGGAGTAGCTCATTGTTCAGATTAACTTCTTAGCATGAACTTTTTTGTTGTTGTGGTCTTTGAGGGCTCTAAAAATTGACAAAGATGAAATAGACTTGGTGAAAAAAATGCTAAATATGGATCCAGAACAATGTATTTATAAGATAATAGCCTTTTCTGTATGAAGAGTGCTATATATTTCATGAGAAATTGGTTTAAAACCATCATAACACAAATGCTGAAAAAACATTACAGTTATAGATGCTGTACATCTGGAGAACAGCAGAAATATACTATGTCTTCTCAGACATGAATATGAGACAGATGAGTTTCTTTTGGTTGGATTGTGTCAATTTTGATATGGTGAAAATGCAGGACAGGTTGGACAAATCTCGCTTTAAAATAATCTAAAACTATCTTACTTGGTACGTCTGTGGCAGAGCTGTTTTTTCTCTCTAACAAAAATGATATTTTTGACCTGAATTTTCTGGGTGATCACTGTACAACTGTACTGGGTGACAGAAATTATGATTGTCAGGTATGCCCTGGTGTGCTTCAGTACTGCTTATGCTGGAAAACTGTCCGCAAGGTAACACCACTCCAAATGAACAGTGTCTCTGAAAATACCATGGGACTCATTAAGAGCCATGTCTTGGCAATTAGCAATTTCCAAGTGGCAACAGTGAGTGAGGATGTTTCACGGAATGAAACATCCATAGGATATTTCATGAGTTGCCAGAGAGAGACAGGGGGGTTGAGGCAGTAGCATTTTCCTCTAGGCTGAGATTCACAGCTCAGCATGGTCAGAAGATTAGTAGAAGGATTTGAGGGGTAACATTTTTAAACTGAAAGAGGGGAGATTTAGATTCGATATCAGGAAGAAATTCTTTACAGTGAGGGTGGTGAGGTGCTCGAACAGGTTGCCCAGGGAAGCTGTGGATGCCCCTCCCTAGAGGGGTTCAAGGTCAGGCTGGATGGGGCTTTGAACAACCTGGTCTGGTGAGAAGTGTCCCTGCCCATTGGCAGGGGAGTTGGAACTAGATGATCTTTAAGGTCCCTTCCAACCCAAACCATTCTATGATTCTACTTGCTTTTTGTCACTGAAATGCTCACCTGGAGCCTCACCAAGGTAGAATCTGACGTGCTGTGAAGGGGAACAAATTTTATTTGTGCTTCTGGCCTCATTGGGTGAGGCCAGGCATGTTCATTCAATCTTCAGTTCTTGGGGCACTCCTGAGTACCAGTCTGTCTGCTACCCCTTCTCTGAGAGATCTGGGATCAGGTCTGCCTGTTGGTTTTCTGCAGACACTTAACAACTCAAGCCATCCAGTGAGCATCTCTGGCTGCTGCTCAACTCAATGTGATTTTTTTAAATCAGCCTCTATTTTATAGCTTCCTCGTCCTCCAAATGGAAGGTCCCACAAACCCAGCCAAAGGGGCTCATCAGCCTCAGCTACTTCCTTGTCCCAGCTGTGGTGGTGCTTAGTCATTATCTTCAGTACATGCTACAAACATTCCTGATGCTCAGTGTTTAGAGTAAGGGCTTTGCCTCATCGTACAAAGAGACCTTTTTCTTACACTCTTCCAGAGATCAGAGTTAATATTTGCACCATGTTGACATTTTGTGTTTAATGTTTTCTTGCATATGCTGCTTGCTTGCTAGAAAATTTGTCATCCTTATAAGTGGCAGGTGTTTCATTCAAGAGACCATTGAGAAGCAAAAGCTTCTTAAAATGAGCTTGGAAATTTACTACTGGCCTTTGTTCCTTTATGGAGTTTCTGGTGCTGCACAAATTAAAAAGCATATAGATAGTCTCAGGAACAGGTATGCTGCCTGAAACATGAAATCTGTAGCACGTTCTGAATACTTTTTTTTGTGTAACAGCAATATATTAGAGATTTTTTTTCAGTGCTATCTAAATAAGCAAATGGAATAAAGACTTCAACTTCATTCTCTGTAGCTTCTCTTTTAAGCTGGCTAATGCTGCGTAAATCTCGTTGTTCTTCACTAACTTTCATTTTCTCGCATCAGCTGTGTTTTTTGAACAATAGCATATGGGAATAGACACATTTACAATATGGTTTTGGCCAATTTTTTTTTAGTATGATATTTAATAGTATTTTCAGTAGTCTTTGCTCCTGCTTTTTTTTTTTTTTTTGCATTTATATGCATTTGTTCTGAAAGTAGTCAAGAATCCATCTAACATAAGTGGTGGACAGTCAAGGAAATTTTCGAAACTCATAGCCATATCTGACTTTGAAGCTGAAATAAGAATAATGACTATACAAGCAACAGCATATTTGGGATGTATATAAACTGTGTCTGCCCATATATGTAAACATATTTTGTACATGTGCATGTGAGATGTACTTCCTGGTGCGTTTGTTACCTGGTTATGGTGCATTTGTTACTTGGGTTACGGAATTTTTTTACTCAAAGGGTTCAAATTCACCTTGATTTATGGCACTTTGTTACACTCAAAGGTTTATTCTGAATGTGATTTTGGGGTAAAGCACACTGGCTGGAATGTGTCCAAGCAGTTGAGGAACCATGCAAAGGGCTGGGCACTGGGTCCTCCCGTGCTTGGTGGGGTCATGAGCCTGTGTAAACCCTTCACTGAGCTTGAGGCATGTCCTGTGTTTTAAGCTGTTCCCTGAAAGTAACATGGCTTCAGGCATGATAGCCAAGGGTGATTTGTAAGATCTCCAAGCATTTTACAGCATCTCTTTAGCAACTCAGTGTTCTGAATCAGGAAAGGAGCGATACTTACCTGTTGGCCAGCAGATACAACTCCTGTCCAGAGTGAGGGAGAGCTTTTCGAGTCCATGTTCACCATGCGATTGTGGCCAGCAGCTCCGCATGGTGCCAAACACCATAATTTGTGCTGAGGAGGATGCAACGATCAGTGCCTGGACACTGAAAGAAAGTCAAGTAGAATCGGGCTCCTTACTCCGGGAGGATCTTTGAAATGCTTTTATCCCTCTTCCCCAAGAGATAGAGATCTTCAGATAGAACATTGCTTTTAGATGTCCATAAACCAAAATAACCCATATCCTCTTTAATACAGTATTATTTAATTTTTTCCCTAAAAAATTTAACTTAGAATATGCAGGTGTGGGCATCTCATGCTTTGGTATATACTTCTTGCTCTTACTTTGACAAATCACAGCAATCTGGTCATGTCATAACATCCCTGAATATGGAGGTGTTTTTCGGCAATATATATTCTGATTTTAATGTGTCTGTGTTTGGCTCAGGTTGGTCCGTGTGTTGGAGTTAAGTGGCTTTTCTGTAATGTGAAAATCCTTCCTCCTGTGTGTCTCAGAAGAAAAAATCAGTCATTGGAAATCCTGCTTGGATCTTTCAAAGAGATTATTCTAATGGTTTCGAATGAGAAGCTTAGGCGTTTGAGAGGTAGGTGTTTTTGCAGCCTGTCTCAGTGCCGATCTCTTCGCTCCTGAATTTCATTTGACATGCCTCACAATTAATATAATACAGCTGTGAGAATGTAGGTCAGCAATCTCTTTACCTACGATTTGTTTTCAAGGGAAAAAAAACCACAACCAACAACTGTAAAGGAACTGAGAGAGAACAAAGAGCAGAAAAATTACTTGAAACCAAACTTTTAATGAATCTTTCCACTACACACTTAAAGAACAGGTATTATGTTCTTTAATACTGGGGCACTATTAACATAGCTGAATTAGCTTCCTGTGCTGCCAGTTTATCCTGAGACTCTCCTGATTATCATGACTTTGCTGTGTGCCACTGTTCAACGTACTACAAGTCTGCTGGAAAAATAGTTCCCAAGACTGTGAGATAGGGACCCCAGGGTTGCAGACTTGTGCTTTCTTAAACAGGGTATCTCTAATACCCTTAGTCCAGCTTTTGTAGTAATTCCACTTCAGCTGCATGCCCATCTGTGTGACCTGTCTTTAATGTCACTTTAAAATCCTCACACTCTGGCACAGCTGTCCCAAGACTTAACTGCGGTGTGTGATACAAGCAGCAGGGTTTCCCCTCTGTCTCGCGGAGCATGTGAGTGTGAGATCAGCACTGGATTCCCCGGGGCAGCTGCTTGTCACACACATGCCTGAATCAGCAGAAATTGCCTGGCTTATGAGGTGTTGAATTTAAAATTCAGTTTCTTACTTCCCCTAAGACCAGGATTACCCTGGAGGCCCACAACTGATTATTTTACCCTTACAGCAGCACAAGCCAATGCAAAATGGCCATAATAGAAGACGTGGAAATGCTAAACGTTAATATTTAGCGTGTAAAAGCCAGCATTAAGTCCCAGTATGCAAGGCAGGACACAGAACAAAAGCGCATTCCTGTGAAAAACATTGTACTTCAGTTGTGATAAACAAAAGATGACTGTACCAAATAGATGAGGGAGTTGGAGACAATGAGACAACAGTTACTACTACAAACAGCAGCCACAGCACACCAGCTGCCTAACGATATAGCAGAAACAATTGTATGTAGTTGAAGAGCAACTTCCAAGCATTTGCATCTTAATCATTACTTCATCAGTTTTTTCATTCAAGGTACATCAAGATACTGATTGTAGAAGGTAACCTGCATATGTTATTTCCCTGGTGCCTCATTTGATGATAGAACAGAGGTTAAAGATGAGTAAGCATTTTGTAAGGAAGGAAAACATGCGAAATTTAATTTCAGTCTTATGTGGGGCTTACATGACCTCCATCCCCCCCACCCCCCGCAATAAACTATGCTTGTATTAAAACAAGATGAAAAATATATGTGCAACTGATAAAAAATAACATTCAGGCAGCCGATTACTAGATTGATTGGAACTGAGATGGATCAGCACTGAGATAGATTAATTGATTTTCCTGCGTTTGGCAGGAGCAAGGTCTGTCATAACAATTCTTAGCACTTCACAAACATTAACTAATCATTCGCCCTCTTGCTGTCAGGTAGTAATTTTGCTTCGCATACGGATGGAAAAAACCCAGCAGCCAAGGATGAGTTACTTGCCTCAGGTGAGGCATCCTGCCAAAAGTGGAAGTGGGTTAGGGCTGCCTCTCAGTGCATGGATGCCACGAGGAGCCCTGTGTCTCGGTGGGCCTGGGAGTTTTGATTTCATCCTGTCTTTCTCGGATACAGAGGCCAGGTTAGACAGAGGTGTCTGTAGAGCTGAATAGATACAGTTTCTGTAAATGTTGTCTCCTTTGCCATAGGAACGAAGCCTACAACTACTTTCCTAATTAACAGCAGTCATTGAAAAAGTATTATGAATCTGAAAATCCAGTGAGATTTACCTAACCTCTTCAGTTTTGGACAAATATATAATTAGTATGGAAACCAGATGTTTCTCCCACCTGTAATATTGTCTTTCGTGTCCTCTTCTAACTGTGAAAACGAGATTAAGATAGATGACCTTATAAAAGCCTTACGGCACCGAAGACCCATTGTCCTGGACAGTGGAGTTTACCTTCTTCATTGGATAGGGCTAATGCAAATTATCTGCAAGATCAAATACAATACATCCACTCCGAGTTCATCTCTCTGCCTTGCTTTACACTCTTCATTCCTTTTGGGGCTGAGGTATTAATAAAAAAAAGACAAGCTAGAAATCAATGTCAAATATAAAAAGTGTTTATTATCCATGTGAAACCTAATATTGCATTTCCTGCAGTGGCAGCAGTTGATTGATGAGGCTGACACGAAGGAACATTCTCTTGTTTTGACAAGTTTGATAGAGCCTTTGACTTGATTTTTTTTTTTCCTGATGGATAAAAAGGAAACAGGTGTGGCAGGCTTTATATATATATATATAAATTTATTGGTATAGTTGTTGTCTGCTGAGAAATCCTGTTCTTTGGAAATAAAAATCTTTGAGATCAAGTAGTAAGCTTTCCTTCCAGCTTCCCTTGGGATAGCTTTGCATACTTTCAGTTCTGCAGCATCATTTCCTATACTTTCATACCAATGGCATATATCCTTCTGCCAGCCGGTATGTAGAGGTAAAATCAATAGTTGTTTCACTGTCTTTACAATCCCTGAATTTTCTTACAAATATCAATCAAGGATACCTCCTCATTCCTTCATGCTCCATCACATCACCTTCTCTTACAGCCTTTTTCTCCAAGGCAAGGTTCTAGGCCAGTGTGCTGCATTCAGGATTACTAGTGTCAGTAAAAAATTAAATGGTGAGTGCTTCTCATTACTGTGTTGTATTTTGATTGTTAGAAAAGCCAGGCGTCTGTGAAGGAGAAGCTCAAATTTCTTATATTTTCTGTGGCTGTGAAAATGTGTCTGCTTTGGGCTCTCATTCACTTCTTTTTAGGCAATGAGCCAGGCACAGGAAGCCAGGGTTGTCATTCAGAGGCAACTGCCTTGTAACTGGGACTTTTGGCTACTGGGTTGAGATCGTTGGGATTTTGCTGTAAACATGTTATAAAGACATCAAGCTGCATAGTTGGAAAATGAAAATCACCCATCCTAAACCATGACAAGCTGCTTTGAAGTGATTGCTCCCTCAAGACTTAGCAGCACAAAGGATATTGGGGTTCAACAGTGTCTTTGGAAAACATCTGTATTTCTGAAGTGTTATGTTGGCAGCGTTACTGTAATGGCTTGAAGGTTTTCTAGCTTTCTTTAGTGGTCAAACTGACCACAGCTACATCCTACACATGCAGTGCAATGAAGGCATGTATTCAGGCTTGCTCTGCCTGTCTTTGGAGCTGGGTGATTTCAGGCTTTAAGACAGGTTCTATAAAATGAGGGGGACAGGGGGTGGGGGAGGAACCCTGAAGTTCTAGGTCACAATAGCATGGTGAATTAGAGATTTCTACAAAGATCTGAAACGCCATGATTTGAATTCCTGTCTGGTTTGGTTTGAACAGCTATAAATAAAACTAATTCAGAAGAAGTGTCTTTACTGATTAAAAAAAAAAAAAACCAAAACAAAATAACTTGGTAACATCAGATATATCATTAACTTTTGTCATTTGTTTCTAAAGGAAGCAACGCATTTTACCCTGAGATAAATCAATTATTTTATCATGTGTGAAGTCTGCTAGTGATAGAGTATCTGTCATGCCTATGAATTCACGAAGCACCTGTAGATTTTGTTTGTCAGTAATAACCCCTCTGGGCTCTAAAAATATATATTCCTTAAGTCTTCACAGCCTGGCCTGTCTGTGCCTGTATGGTTCCTGCCATATCAGAGTCCAGCAATCTCAGTGCTGACATAGTGATCACTGATACTCTTTTTAAAAAAGGAATAAATAGCACAAAGAAGACAGGAATGATTGGGGAGATAATACCATTTCTTTGTTACTTCACCAAGTGCAAGACAGAGACGTCTGGTCTGTGAGCTTGAGATGGTAGCTAGAGGTGGACACCCCACACCTACAGGAGAGAAGACAGGGGCAGCTGCTGGAGATAATCCCACCTGTGAAGGAGGAAACAGCTAAGCAGGGCTGGAAAGGGATAGTGAGACTCTTGGAGAATGTGTCACAAAGACGAGTTACTTAAAGTGGTCCCCTAGAAGCACTAGCCACAGCCCAGGGTCTAGTCACATCCTGGGTAATGATTTTAAATTGCCTGAGTTTGGATGAGAGGCCTTGGCTTCTGTGACTTAATATGATCGTCTGAGAGCTAAAATTTGTTCACAGAATTCAAATTCAAATAGGAATTTCTAGGAAGTCCAAAAATTAAATGTCACAGGCTGGCTTTCAGACTGGGGAGGCAACTCCAGGTGATGAGTCATAACACGTTGTTTTTTTTTTTTTAATTTAAGGAATGAGTACACTTCATGTTGGCAACTTGTGGTTTTCTTAAGAGTTAATTTTTCTGCCCTCGTTTTCCCTTGCGTTTATTCCAAGTTATCTTAATCACATGCTATAAAGTAATTAAAAAAATGTCTTTAGATCCTTCCCTTAAAATGGCTCAGAAGGGAGTATGTGGGTCAGGGGAACGTTGGCACCAGAGTCTCATCAGACTGTGACAAGATAAATTATTCCACCAATTGCGAGAGCAGAATATAATGAGGTTTGACATAGTGAAAACTGAAGCTCATTCTGTGACTGAAATTTTACATATAAGGGTGGTTTTGAAACATCCCCAAGAAGTGTTTGTGCAGCTGTTTAATACTATGAGTGTTGTTTATAGAAGCTTAAACAGTCGGGCTTGTAGGAGCATCTGATATAGCTGTGGCACAATGAAGGTGATAAGGAAGCAGATCCATAAACTATCTTTTTGTGCTGCAAGTGTTCAGGGACTAAAAAAAAAAAAAAAAAAAACCACCACCACCAACAAAAAAAACTACCAAAAACCAACACAGTGATTTAGTTGGAATAAACCAGAGCCCCTTGCTTGAGTAGAGGGGATTTCGATTAATGGCCCGGCTGAGTGTTCAAGGGTGGAGGCTTTGAGCAGAAACGCTGCTCAGAAACAGAAGTGATGATGATCATCCTAAAATGATCTGTTTAAACTGGTAAATTGGCAGAATCTGATTGAAAACATTTCAGTTCACTGCTGAGAAATGTTTGCTGGAAAGAGGAGCTCTAATGGTTCCAGCACACGTGTAAATGGGCAGAGCGTTTCATTGTCTGCTAGTCCTGCCTGCTTTTGTGATCTGTAGATTTGCCTTCAGCTGATGGGAAATACTTTTTTTTTTTTTTTTTTTTTTTTTCCCGGAAAACAGAGAGCAGATGCTAATGCGTAGCTAGTAAAACACATCAAGGACCACGTCTGAACTTACAGACGTCAGCTGGTGGTTGGGTCAGCAGAGCCGCGGCTCCGGAGGGAGAGGGCTCGGGCCGGAGGAGGGTTATCCCCGCAGCCCGTCGCTAGAGGGCAGCCGGAGCCGCGCAGCGCGGCTGTTGCGCGCAGGGGCTGGGGGCGCAGAGCGCCCGCCGGCAGGGACACCCCGCCAGCACCCTGCGCTCACCCCGTCCTGCCACAGCCCGGCCGCTCGCCAGGAACACGCATTTCTAGCGGTCCTTTCTCCTGTAACCTCACCCTGAGCTGTGACGACAGGTAGACATAAGCAGTGTGTTCAAACTGGATGCGTGTGTGACAGGTTCCCAAGAAATGTCCCGGTGTGGACTGAGGATGTGGAATTTCTGGGGAGGTGATGCCTCCCCGTCATCCTTCTAGAGAGGCTCGTGTGGGAGCAATAGCCTTTTTTACTAGGAACAGAACCAAGGTCTGTCCACCTGGCCCAAAATTTTATACTCGCACCAGGGGAAAATTCTGCTTGGCAAATATGTAACTGTGTGACATCTCATCTCCCTTCCTAAGGCAGAATATCACACTCACAAGAACTGCAAGCGTCTCAAAGCTCTGGTAGCCGTGGAATTTGTGTTATGCCAGGAAATGCCTCATATGCAAAACTGCGTTATTCAGACTACTTAGAGTGGGAAAGATCATGAACTGCATGCCCACGAATCTGGGGATTTTTGAAAGGGGAAAAAACCCAACCAACTCCAATGTAATACTAGTAATGTGCATAATATTTTTCTGTTCTGCAGTTTTGAGTATTGCCTAAATTAATTTTCCATAGTGGTGGCAATATGATATAGGAAGCTGAGTTAAGAGATCCTCAGGAATCCTACACTGGGTGTCCTTTAGCAGATGAGACAGTGGGGAGTGCTGAGACCCTGCAGTGCCAGGCGCTGGGAACTCTCATGAAGCAAACAGCGCTTTGCCTGTGTCTCTGAGACTCTTGTACCATCAGCTTGTGCCAGTCCCATCTCCTCACAGGGCCACAGAGAAGCAGAGGAAGAAGCCTTAGCCATCACTCTACTGGCTCCAAACCAGGGGATGTTGCTTGCACTCTTCTGCCACCCCCTGACATAGCAACTGAAGGATGTTTTCAGGATGCCTGAATAAATAACACCCAGGCTCAATTGCAGCTTATCTAGAAGCTTCCCCCAAAACGTCCTTCTTGTGTAGCACGACGACAGATTCTCAGTGTTACTCTCCTTTCTCCATTCTCCAGCACTACCGCTAACAGTGGCAATCTCTAAACTGCTCAATGCCTACAGTGAGCATCTCTTAAGTGCTGTCTTTGCATGAAAAAAATAATAAATCTTTCCCCTTCACAACCCAGATACCCACCTGTGAGGGTATGGTTTGAGCTGGGAACTTACTGCTCTCTGTCCTACTCATCTACTCTGCCCAGTGACGTTTATATAAAAAAAATCTCAGAAATAACACTTAGATGATGCTTTGAACTTGCCTGCCTGGAAAACTTCCAATTATCTATCAAATAAGTAATAATATTTCTACATCTTCAGCAATTCCAGAAATGTTAATTCAGATTATGATACAGCTGCAGGACTCTGGATTAGGAGCTTCCCCAGGCAGTAGATTTGCAATTGGACAGTAAAGCTATATCCAATATGGCTCTCAACTGGAGAAAAGATCGGTCAAACAGCTGACTTACAGTGCTTCCAAAAAAAAAAGGGGGGGGGAAGGGGGGGAAAAAAAAGATAAAGTTCATCCAGTGAGTGTGGCTGCTTCTGTGCTGCAGTTTTGAAGTTCCCTGGGAAGCAGCAGTATAGATGGTCAAACTGTAATTAAAGCTAAAATGCAATGTTTTGTTCAAATGAATTAAATGCTTCGGAAAAGAAACATTTGCCAAACTCTGGCGTAGATACCGTTTTTTCAAAACAGTTTTAGTTAATTAGCACTTTTTTCAGACAGCCAAGCTTTCTTCCTAGGTGAGATGCTGAACAAGAGTTACTGGCCTCTGAGGAGCATGGGCTGATGATTATGTTTTCTGATCCAGAATATTTCACGTGTTAAGGCTGTTGCAAATTACCATTTTCCACACAAATGAAGTGGAAGCTCTTACTTTGCCTGAGTGACTGGCCTGAGTTATCACATTACTTTGTCTTATGGCAGAGAAGTAATTCTGTTGGTTGGCTCTTGGGAAAATGCACAGTACAATAAAGTGACTTGAGCAACACCGGTGACAACAGAGAACCTAAATGGCATGATGAATAATAAAACTCAGTGTTTGCTGGTCTCACTAAAGAGGCCCCCAGCTTTTTCCATGACATTAGACATCTTTTTAAATCTAATAGCTTAATAAATGCCAAAGCACAGGAAAGAAGAAAAAGTCAAATTAAACATGAAATAACTGGAAATGCTTAGTTAATACTGGAATGCTTGTAGTGCTCTTCTGATTAGGACTCTGTGCTTGTGGCCCTCAAATAAGTGTGTAAAAAAGCTGTTTGGGATCAGAGCTGGTAGAATGAAGAAGGTCCAGACAACAAGAGGGTGGGGGACAGTTCAAGAGCAAACTGTGCTTGGGAGGAGAGGCAGCTTTGATGATGGGCTCTAGGAAGCCTGGGGCTGGGAATAAAGTGAGGTTTTAGGGGTATTATTGTTAAATATAACTGTGAGAAATACAATAGTTGCCTTCACAGTTTTTCTTGCAGAAAAGAGGCATGTTGAACTGTTTCCAGGTAGCAGATGGTAAGGATCCCACTTCCATGTTGGCTAGATCTGTGACTGGCTGGAAAGCAGCTTTTCCTTTGTGTTGCAGGATCTGTCATGGGAATTTGCAAACAGAAAAAAAAAGATACTGAAATTAAAAGACTAAACCAATTTCCATTTTTCCTGGATGGGAAGGTGGATCCTGACTCAGTGAGGTGCTCTAGCCCATCTCTGCTCAGAAGATCTCTCAATTATCTACTTCCACACTTGCTGATTTGGAGCTGTAAATTCAAATGGCCTTTTCATAACTTTCTGTTGGTTGTGGATTTTTTTTGTATGTTTGTTTGTTTTTATTTGGCTGTTGACAAAGAGTCTTTCTTCATAGACATACTTCAAAGTTAGATAGGAATGTATCAGCGTTTCCTGTCTGTTATCAAGACAATCACTTCTGATGGTCCTTCTGCTATTTATTAATGATTGATCAAAGTAATCAATTTTCTTGAGTCAGCCAAGTTAGAGCTAACAGATAAAGTAAAGTAGTAGCTCTCAAACTTTCTGCTTGTCTCTACAAAGTGTTTGAAGTCATTACCTCAGCATTTGAAGTAAATGCTGCTGATTGTGTTGTACTTTGCATACTCAACTTTAACTGTCCAAGGCCAATGAGAGGATTTCCCAGTAAAAACTATGGTTGCCCTCCAATCAGGCTTTGCTTGACAGTCAGTTTGTCTAAGAGGTGTTTGCTGTTTTGGATTTGTAGTTCTCTTAACTGTACTTCAGCCTTGGTGCTGCCAAGCCGATGATGCTGACTGGTAACTGATGATACAGCAAAGGTAATAGCCAAGGCAACTGGCACAACTTTAGGGGTGATGGCAAAGTGTTTATGATTTTTAATGGCAAAGTGTGTAAAGTGCCTATGGCTCTATAAAGATGCTGAAAGAATAAATAAAATAAATTGGACCATCTGGCACTTACAACTTTCTATGTAGCCTTAGCCAGCACTTCGTAGGAAATTAAAACATGATAATATTGTCTCTCTCAATGGTTGTTAGGAGTGATCATTGTGAAACACATGTAAACACTGAACAGGAATTTCTGGAAGCAGCAGTGTATGCAAAATTGGCAGAAAATCACAGTGCTCTGGGGATCAGAATAACTGGAAGGAGAGCACCAGTGAGCCTGGAAAGACCCTTGGATCTGCAGGACAAGTAATGGCTAATGCAGAATTGCTGGCTCCTTGTGCCAAGATGCTGACAGGCTGAAGTGCTGCTGGAGATGTGGCACTGCACTAAGCCATCTAATTTCTTGCAGTCTGTGGATTTTGATAGGGCTGAGTGACATGATGCTCTGTTTCCAAATTGCTCATTGCCATCCTTTACTCATCCTTCAGAAAGGCCAGTTGTCAGAAGGTTGTAAAGAGTGCTTTGAGTAACAGGCTGTGGTGATTGTATTAGTAAACTCTTACTGTTTCATAAGTGCTAATGAGTAAATCATGGAGAGAGCTTATATGAACAGGCATCTTCTTTAACAATTTATAACCTAGTGACTGCTGGGTTCAGTTGATTTGAAAATACAATGTGTTTCTCCTCCCAGTCTCATTTTTAAATGAGACTTGGCTTATGCACAATAGATCTCAAATCTTTTCTTCTGCATTTGAGCCTCTTCCTAATATCAGCTCTTTTTTTTTTCTTATTTTAGTCATAAACATCAGTATTAGGATTGAAGAGGAAAAGACAGTAATTGGAAACTTTTATTAAGCTCTGGTGCTTAATGTAGTCACTTCCTTGTTCAGGTGCATGGAGAAAAGTTGGAAAGAAAGCTCAAAAGGATGCTGCCCAATTTGTGCTGAATAGATGTATTTGTTTTGTCACTTACTTGTTAAGTAAATGAGACTAAACATAAATTGTGAAACAAATTGACACTCCTGAGCTTCTAGTCTGTCCGTGTGTGCCATTTTTATGGCAAAATGCAGAGTTTTCTTTAAGTAAGCAGCAACTTCAGGTATAACAAGCACCTCAAAATGTATCAGCATATTGATGCTGGATTTATGTTTAACTCAGAATATAAAACAAAAGGTTCAGCTAACATTTTAAAGTGGACAGCCATAAGGAATGAAAGAGGCTTTGAGACAAGAACTTGCGTTCCCTTGGTAGGAATTAGAGGCAAAATTCACTGGATGCCAACACAAACCAATGGGACGGATTGGTTTTGCCCCTTGTAGTGAAGTTGTGGCACAGGGCTGCACATTAATGGCATGTCTAAACAAAGAGGTTTTATTTGCTTCCTTTCTTTTATCTTTAATACATGACAATCATGGCTAAGACTTGTAAAAGGGCCACAATCCTACCTTGGGTCTTTTCTGCACTGTGACACGGTGAGAACCTTTCCTCCTAGGCCTTGACAGGATCCAGAAATGCTTCTCAGACTAATAAATTGTTACTGTATTTCTAAGTATTTTATGTTGCAGTTCTAAAGAAAACTCTTTAAAGTATGATGAAAGCAACGTAAGTCAAGCTGATGCTTGCAGCTGGAATCCCTGACATAAGGCCACAAGCACATGCAGAGGTAAGAAGAGCCAAACTTTTATCCTGCAGTTTCTTCTTTTGGGAGCACAAGTAGTTGATATCCAGTAGTTTTAATAAAATTAGTCTTTGGATAGGACTCATTTCATCTGGCTTTTGCTGCCTAAAAGTTAAGTGTCTGATCTTAGCTACATTCAGTAGCTAGCTGAGAGAGACAGGAATCTCTAGAGACCACTTCATTCCACCTTGTTAGACACCCGTCATTAAGTGAGCTGAGGAGTCCCATTCATCATCATGTTTTCTGGAGAATTAAACTGTTGATATCACAAGATTTGACTTGGTAAACAGGCTTGTTTGTAGATAATATTTAAGCGAAAACATTTCATTTAACTTGATAAAAGTAGAAGAAAATGATTTTTGGAAGGACTTAAAACCTCAGCTTAAGTACACAAACTTAATCGAAAGACTCATTTTGCTCTGCTCCAGATAAAAATAAGGTCTCAATTGTTTCTCATATGGCAGGCTCTGCTGAAACTGGATGTGAAAAATTCCCATCTTAAGAAGCTGGTAAAATACCTTTTGAATTTCCAAATTAATTGGGCTTGATTTTTTTGTGTGTGCCTTTTTCTTTTTGTTTGTTTCTACAGTCAGTCTAGTCAGAGTTATTGACGGGGCAACGTGCTGTTGAAAAAGTAGTCAGAGCCAAGGGATCTGAAGGCGCGGTATGTTTTATTCAGTGTCAGGCTTCTGCCTGCTTGTTGCATGTAACATGGGACTTTGGACAATGCAGTTGACAGTACTCAACAAAACATTACATTTTAAGGCCAAAGTGTAGAGTGCTACACTTCAGGAAAAGGATCTTGAATACTTATTTTATTAGGCACATATGAGTTGAGGTTTTGCTTTCCAAAGCTGGTAAAGTGGCTAAATTTGGGTGGATTTTCCTGAAGGTGGCAGACAATGTTCCTGCCAATGTGCTGCTAGTTGCCAAAGCTTTGAGTTGTGTTTTCTGTTGCACGATGGGTAGAGCCAAACGAGGCAAAGGTTGAAAGCTTTTTATTGTGGTCAAAACAGAGTAATGTTTCTTCATTTTAATTCAGAAACAGCTGTATTGCTTTAGCTGAAATTAAAAAAAGATTAAAGAAATTTCTTGAGGCACACACCCAGCATGTAAACCTTCAGCCTAAAGCTTGGCAATGACATAAATAACTGACAAAGGGCCTTACACTGGGAAGTGTTGGGCAACTTGGATAATGACTACTCTGATCCTTCAGATATATTTAAATGGAAACATCCAAAGTCCATTGTTTTACTAGCTTTCTTGCTTGCAGCTGACATTCTTTCTTTTCTATATAAAGAAGTACTGAAGCATTTTGTTTGCTGGAAAAAATAAATTCCTCTATGCTGAGCATTGTGCAACTTGGCAAACACTGGCCAGAAATGCTAGAGCAACTGGAGAAACTCTGCTTTCTATACCTCAAACACAATTTTTTTATTATTATTATTTTCAGCCATCAAGGACTTTTTTTCCCTTTCCACACAGCTCCCATAACTTGCATATGACAATAGATCATTTGCAGCTACCAGAAGGTGCTTGTAGCTTTAGTGGCTGTGTCAGATTTTGCTTTCATGACTGTAGCCCAAACCCAAGTGCTAAAATTAGCCCTTCAATTTCAGTGGCAAAAAATATATACACTACACATGAGATCACCAGAGAGATGTCCCCAGAGCAGCAAAGGTTTCAACCGTTTTTCCCATTGTCATCTGGCCATGCAATGCTGAAAAGCCACGACACTGCCAGCCTGCTGATACTGCTCTGACACAAAGCTATGGTTTCCCATTTTACCTCTTGCTGCCTTCACACAATCTTGTGCATCATGTGGTGCTTTGGCAATGCAGAAGGTGAGATGCTCAAGTTAAAGACCTTCGTCTCAAGTCCAGTGCCTGGTATTAGTCTAAACAGCAGTAATCTGATTGAAGCGGAGCCATTGCTAGTTGCTGTGATATAGGTGAGATCAGAATTTTAAACAGGTAGACAACTGATCAAAATGTAGCTGTTGAGGACCTTCAACTCTGAATCCCCCTTTCCCACATTTGACTGTGCTCCAGGTAGCTGTCCCTTCAAAGCTGGCTGCTAGGAATCCTTTTTTAACCATTCTTTACAAAAGTGTGAGGTTACTAGTGTGAGGGAAGGGATCGCTTTTATATCTGGGGAGTGAGAAAAATAAAGAAGAACTTGTATAGTTGGCCTGTGCATAATTGGTAATTGTCTTGAATGGACAGCTTGTTGCTGAAATATTTTTAAAATGTTTTTTAAAAATACTGGTATGCTAGAGAAAACTAGAGCTGTTTTTGATTAAGATTGCATGATTAGGTTTGTCATATTTAGTTGTACCTTCTTGCTTTTTCCTGCTTCATTTACAAAGAGAAGCCGTACACAGGAAAATTGGAGCGAAAAATACCAATTGTTTGTTTGGATGAGGCAGGGTTAAAAAACCCAGCTCACTGCATGAACAAAAGCAACTGGGTTTTTGATTTAGCAATGTCTGATGCAGGGGATGTTCTTACTCCAAATTCAGTCACCATGGAAACAAAACTTCTCTTTAAGCATGCTGTATCTTTGACGGAGCAAGAGGCTTCTTTTTGGCAGACATTTTTCTATTTTCTTTGTGGATGATGAATACTTCTGGAATAAGCCACTTTCTTCTATCTCTTCTGAAATGCATTAAGTTTCTACTATGTGATATACAGTGTTCGCCCTTGAAACAAAGGCACCACTTCTCAATAGGGTTCTGAAATCTCAGGAAATTTAAGATATATCTTTTCCTCCAAAACATTTAAAATCAGAAAGTTCACATGGTATGTTGGTAAGAATTTCTATAAAAAGGTGTTGTGACTCTCAGAGGTAGCACAAGTATCAAGTGATGTGGAAATTACTATGGTAACTACTTTTATTGTATTCTTAAGTAAAACTTCACATAGAATGTGTGCAGACATTAGTGAGTAAGTGAAAACTTGCCTTGGACAGAGCTCACAACCACTGTCCATGCTGTCTGCTTATTCTTGGACTGGGTGTTGTGGGTGCATGGTGCTGTGCATATCAGGTGGTGACCCAACTGCTCGAGTGGCTCTTGCTGCTCCTGCTGAAAGCTGATCATGAACCACAGACTGAATAACTGACATAAAGAAAGCAAATGTGTGAGGTGAAGCACTACACAACTGATGATCATAGAATCATAAAACCTTCACTAGACCAGGTTACTCAAAGATCCATCAAATCTAACCTTGAACACTTCATGGATGGGGGATCAACAACTTCTCTGGGCAACCTGTTCCAGTGCCTCACCATGCTCAGGGTAAAGAATTTCTTCCTAATATCTAATCTAAATGTCCTTTCTTTCAGTTTAAAGTCATTACACCTCATCCTATCACTACGATCCCTAATAAAGAGTCCCTCCCCATCTTTCCCATAGGTCCTCTTTAGGTACTGGAAGGCTGCTAGAATGTGTGATAGTAAATTTATCAGACCCTGCCTTTTCCATCTCCTGAGTTATGAACCACTGCTCTGCATTGGATGCGTCTGATGTAAAGAAAATTACTTATTTTTTTTAATTTGAAGAACCACTGATAAGTGCAGCCATGTCCTTCCAGCGGTGGCTGTGATGCCTGTAAGGGTGACATTGAAATGGGGACAGACAGTAATGGGCCTGTCCATCTCTAGAAGGGTTCCCACCACTTGGTGTCAATTTTGCATGGGGAGGAGAGCAACCAAAAAACAAAAAAATCCTTGAGAAGGAGGAGTGCTTACCTTAAAGTATTCTTTCATTACATGCAGCTCACACTGCATTGGTTTTCATTCAACTCAGTATCACTGCTCTGTGGAAAGGAATGTCTCTGACGTTCAAGACATCAAAAGATGAGTGTCTTTGCTAGGCTTTGTTTTACTATTCTTGGGGTTTGTTAATGGTCACAGGCAGACTCATGAAGACTTTAGATCTGATTGTAGTAAATCAGTAGTAAAAAGGCTGAAGGAAGCCATGGCAGGTTTTTAATTGCTTTATGGCAATCGGTAGAATCAGCATTCCCAGACCTCATTATATTAAGCACTATGTGAAAGTTAAAAGGACAAGAACCAGCTCTTCCTTGAAAGCTTTATAAGCCAAACACAGGTTACATATCCCAGAGTGCATGGAAGGAGGAATGGTGCTGGCTGCTGTAATGTGCATTTGGCTTCTCAGATGATTTTGTGGTGGTGGTAACACAGGAAACAGAACTGGTAAATTCCAGTGGGTCTTTCATAGCAGGATCTGGACAGACAGCTTTCAAGTGTCACTTGTGTTTAAAGAATCCAGTCAGAAATTTTTCATATATGGTTAGTGTACTATTTAAAAATAGTAAAAGGCTCACTTTGAACATACTTGTAACCCACTGCGTATTTGCATGTTTTACCTCGTCCAGAAAATTATTCATGCCTGTTACCTGCTTAAAGCTCTGTGAACAACCTCTGTTAACAAGCTACAAATACACACTTTTAATGTGTGACATTTTGGCTTTTTGTACCAGATTTTTTCAGACAATTCTGCAAGCTGGGGAGGGCTTGATGTTTCATAAAGGATTATAGGTTTTGGTTCACTGACCTCATCACCCACTGTGCACATTTGATATCAGCCTTGTAGCAAGATGCTTGAGGACTTTGGGCTTAGGCTGGAAGGTCAGTGTCTATTAAGGTTCAGGATGATACCAGTTGTGACAGGGCTTTGCTCTGAAGAAAAATCTCCAGGGCTGACCTAGCAGAGACCATTAGAAAGAGGCAGATGTCTATCAGTTCTGTTTGGATTGCTGCAGATATAAATCCTATTATATGGCAAAAAGGGTGTCTCTGTACCTACTTCCAGCACAGTCACATTATGAAGCATTAGGGTAGTTTCAGAAATTTCATTTATAGAGAGTTCTTCTTTTGTGTCTCTTAAGTTATATCACCTAAAGCTTTGACATCTCACTGAGCATTATTGATACAAACCATGAGTTTATTTTACTTATTGTATGGTATTGTCCCAGGTGTTCCCCCAGGGGGTAATTGCTCAGTGTCAGCTAAAGTCTTATATTCCTATTGGAGGTTCTTCCTACTCATGCTTTGCTCTGTAGAAGAGATATCATTGGAGAAACCTGAGAAATAGGAGAGGCTTTCAGAAGCTGAAATGTGTTGGGTAAGGAAGAAAAAGGGGCTGAATAAAAACAAAATGAATACATCTTTTGTATATTTGTTTGGATGTACTCTTTTCTATAACTAGCTAAAAAACCTGGTACTTGGTGAGCTGGTTGGTGTCGTGGAGTGTGGTCTCCAAAACTCCCTATTGGAGTGATTGAAAGAAGCTGCAGTGTCCAGGAAGGATGAGCAGGTAGCTGAAATCCAGATACTTGAGTTTATTCAAAAGGCCTAGAACACAGGGATCCCAGGGTTCAAAGCCTATTACTTAAAAGGTTCATCTGAAAGAAACTAGGAGAATGGTGAAATGCAGCTCATCAATAATCGCTGCGTGTTTGTAGGTGTGAACTAAACTTTCCCTCTGTGTTTGATTTCCATCCTGAATTCCAATTGCTGAACGCTTTCAGTTACCTTCACAGTGGTGGGACTGACAGTACTGAACACCAGGGAAGCACCCAGCACTCCACAGGGTCCTTACCCAGTAAATGGCTTTAAATTGCACTAGAATTTTTGTGCAATTCTTACATTCCAGTGTGCCTCATTGGCTCGTGATGGCTGCACAGTCCATTCTGTAGGTTCCCTGCAAAATTTTGGTACATATTTCTTTAGGAAACTGAGTTGGTTAAAAGGAGAGGCCAAAGATTAGAAAACCTGCATTTTTATTTTCAGTGCCTTCCATAAGTGTTGTTTGGGTATATTGGTAGTGGCAGGAGGTTGAAGATTTTTCTTTCTCTGGAACCGAGCGACTTGGATTTACAGCATTAAATCCAAAGTATAAACTGTTATGTTTGCCAGCTTGCGGTAATGAGCAGAAACTGAAAAATGTAGAGTAACTGTGAGAGGCGTCAGAGCACATAATGCTGTGACCTTGACAGAGAGTGGAAAGGCCCATAGCACTAAAAATTCATAGAAAGCATCACCCAGAGACTGTCAGGGAGTGCTGCAATGGAAAAAACATGACATTTCTGTATTCGGCCAAGTTGTCTATGAAATGCCATAATGGTGTAGCTTGGTGTCATTGACCCCTGCTTTTACAGAGTGCTTTAATTTAATTATTCCAGGTAGCTAGAGATGTCTTCAAGATGTTTGACGTGATTTGTTTGAAAAATGGGTCTGTCTGAATGTCTGTCTCTTGTTACAGTAAATAATCAAATGTGTAAAGATGCTAAAATCAAATTAGAGGCAGCAGCTCAGCCTTCTTGGCTGCAGGCAGAAAGAACAGTGCTATATGCCTTAAATCTGAAAGCCAAAGAGGCTTCCAAGAAAGAAACTGGTAGAATTATGTAAGAAAAATGGCCTATGCTCAACAGCGTAGCTATTTTGTATTGAAATGTTACAGTGGAAGATTTTGTACTACAGGACCAGAACAGGCTGTAGAGGACAGATGCCAAGGCACTGAGACTTTTCTAAATTACTGTGCAAATAGCAAAAAAAGCAATTTTTTATTTGCATGTTACCTTACAATCAGTATTCAGTGCACTCACCCCCTTAATGAACCAAGGTGGCGTGCATCCCTGGCCACGCGTTGTCCTCTTCAGTGAAAGATGGGGTGTCACGATGGTCAGCTCTCACTCACTGATCTGACAGAGTTATACAGTTTGTATTCCACTAGTTACTGCTATTCCTCAGTAGTCTGTGGTTGTCATTTCTTCATACCAGTCAGTCATCAGCCTTATGTTTCATGGGTGAAGGGTTATACATGAAATAAAGTGTAAGCATTTTTTTCTGATGCGCATGGCAGAGATTTGGTGTTTGAAATACACTTGCACAACAGTGTGTTTGGCAGTGTGGGGTAATAAGGTGCCATGTGGAGTTAATTTCCTGAAACAATGGAAGCACCTACATTCTCCAGAGTACTTTTACCACTATTGCAATGCTAAACCACTTGGTAAAACAGTTGCTGTTTGCTGGAGCTGGTAATTCTCTACTCAACAGGCATGGAGTGAGCATGGGCCTGGTATCAAGTGGTTGTGCTCAGATCTGCAGCCACAAGCTTTGGCATCAAAAATGATAAAGAAATACTCAGGAGCTGCCTGAATCAGTTAGATGGTGCTGCCTGATGTATTGTACAGGACACAGAAAAACATAATTAAAAAGCAGAGGGAGCCTACGATCTCTCTTGCGTCCAAGTTAGTGATTTAGGCGTGTTCATGGGAGTGGAACAAGGAAGGGTGGAAAGAAATGGTATGGTGGGATTTAGGCTGCTGGGAACACTTTGTGTGAATGCCAAAGTGAGTCCACACAACAAAATACTGTTCCTTGCTACTAGAAAAGACCAAATCGCTTCAGATTGGAGTAGCAATGTGCAAGTGTTTTTCTAACTTGAATCACAATATAATATTTTGAGATTAAAACCCGTTAATTCAGCCTCTCAGTTCCTTTGCTAATCTCCAGAGACTGCAGGTCTCTCCCCTTCCACATTTAAATCCTGAGGTGCAGATGAATGTGCAGCAAAGAAAATGTATCTGTTGGTTCAGTAGCTGCTTGCTGTTCTTCTGAGTCAGCACTAAACTAACACATCAATGTTGCACGAAGGAAATGTACAGGCTGAAGTTGTCATCTCTCCTGTAACCTTTTAAATCAAAGCTCTGCCCTCTCGTGAGCTTTGAATCCATGGTGAGCATAAGCATACTTCACTGGGACCCTCCAGGGGCTTCCAGATGGAAGAAGAATATCAACTTTTCCCTGATTTCCAGAGGCAATTTAGAGTCTTTGCTGGCCTGAAGTGTTGCTAGAGGCTGTTGAGCATGTGCTGTTGGTTACTTGAACTTGTACACTTGTGATGTATGTTAAAAGGGTACAACTTGTCACTGGAGTGTGGTCTGGCTTTCAAAAAATGGATGGTGTGGTTGGTCCCATGATGGTCAGTATTCAGAACATGATTGTTGTTGGTTGCCAAGGTCCTTTCCAGCCTCTCTGCAGGAAGAGCAGCTCCAGTTCTGTCTGTCTACTAAATATGCACATGGGAATTAATTCAGGCACTGTTTGGAAGCCTTACTTGTTTGGATGAATCCACTGCTGAGAAGTAGGGCTGAAGTCGTGGTTCATCAGATCCTCTGGTTGCAGGTCTGATTGCATTAGACACTTGTTGCTTCCTCTGCTGAAGTCCAGTCCACCCAAGCAGGGAAGGCCATTCTTCTGGGTTAAGTTTGGCCCAAAGTTTGGGGGTTTTTTTGATGTCTTCAGCTTTTCTCTAATCCCCATGCCAAGAAACTAACTGAACTTTCAGCCTCTTAATATGAGTGGAGAACATCCTGAAAATAATTGCTGCAAACAAAATTAATCTCACACTGCCTGCAGAACACCCCTGAAGGATTGCCTTCTAAGTGCTTGGAGTTAAGATAAGAAATAAGCTCTCTTTAGTGATGCATGTGCTTTCTAAATAAACTCCTTTTAAACAGACTTGCTGCTTAAATCTGTTTATTTACTGTGGCACGTTGTGCAGATTATGTTTTAAGGAGCTCAGCAACCAACATCAGAGCTTTTACATAAGTGAGATCTGAGGAAAAATGGGGGTGAGATTTCAAATATCCCATTAATCTTTTCACTTTAGATCTGAGCCAGCTTCAAATTGCACCGAACTGCTGCCAAGTGTGAGTGAGTTTCAGTCCAAATAAAGGAGACTTGGCAGGTCTGAGCCAGGAGGCTTTGTTTCAGGAGTGTTTCAAGGAGAGGAGAGATTGCGTTTTGGTTGAGACTCTGACGAAGCAGTACAGTGCTTCGTGACAGCCCTGTGCCAGTTGGCCCCAGCTGTGCATGCTGAAGACACACTTCTGGTTTTTACATTTTTTTGCTTATGTTTTTAATCTGCCTGTACAGAGGTAGCTGTTAAAACGTTTGTACATGGGAAGCCTGGAGTTAGATGTGACTTAATCCTACACAGACGTGCAATTCAGCCTCTGCTGGTCACTGTGATTTAAGACTTCATGCTAAATCTTTAACTCAATGACAGCTGCAAGATTTTGCTCCTTTTGGATCAAGTTCTCCTGCTCCCATCCACCTACAGTGAACCTGAGTTCTTTATATTAGTCTTCTGTAATGCAAAACCGGAGAGGTTAAAAGGGAATAACTAGAAACACGTGCTGTGAGCGTGGTGCTGGCAGAGCTGTGGCCGTGAGGCATGTTGTGAGAAGGCAAGGAGTGGTCTCTGTGTAAAGGGAGGGATGTGGCTGATCTGCAATCTTCCAGCCTACCTGTGAAAACAAAAAGGTATTTTTAGTTTTGCCTTTCATTTCTGGGTCTGTGGATGAAGAAAGCTGTTCCTCTGAGTCTGGTTGAGAGTCAAGCTTCCCTGCTTTGTGGAGGGGCAAGCAGGAGCTGTCTCAAGGGACAAGATCTTGAGTTTCTGCTGAGGGAAAAGGAGCTCCCTCAATCCAATGTGTTACCTGCTCAGGATCTGTGCATGCAATAACCCTGAAAATCTCTCCTGTGATCTGCCTCCTTGGTGTCCTGCACAATCAGCTATTTGTGAAGTCTTCCCAAACACACGTTCCTTGAATTTTTCTTGAAATAAGGTATGTTATGACAACAGTAGCAAGGAGGCTTTGGCTTCTCTTGTCTCCTGCAGGCATAAATCAAGGTATCTGCTGCACAGCATGAGCATTGGCTAATCTTGCTAATCTGGAAATATTTGGCTGTGATCTGAGTGATGACATCCACCTAAGATGCTCATTTGCTGCAAAGCACTTACTGCTTCTGTGGGGTTTGGGGTGAAGTGTGTCTAGATCTCTTGCAGAACCCAAGGATAAAACATGGAAACTTTCGGAGTTTTACCAGTCCTCATTCTTCCTCCCCTGTGTCATGCCTTTCCCACTCCAGTGAATGTTTTCACTGAGGGTATAAGCACTGTTAGTAAAAGAAGGGATTGAAGAATTACCTAGAATACGCTTGTATTTTTGGCAGACACAATTTTTCATTAACGTTTTGGAGCCTTCTACTGACTGGAAAGCAGGTTTTGGTGCCTCCGCTTCACCTTGACTATGAGTGTAGAGTCTCTGCTGCTGTCAGCCTGTCTGCTAACTTTGCTAAGGTAAAGCACTAAAAAAGCTAAATAGTTTGGTGCCCGTGGGCCTTTTAATCTCAGTAGCCTCTGCTTAAAATGATGCAAACTTCTTTAAACACAGGAAGATTAGGTAGCTGGCTTTTCTTTTCCAGGACAGTTTTTGTATACTTTTGCAGCCCAGTGCCCTATGCCTCTCTGTGGGAATGTAGTGCCAGGTTCCTACTGCTTGTACCTCTGTGCCTGGTAACTAACCCTCCTCGGTGTTTCTGGACACCATTTTCTCACCTTTCTTTCCCCTAAAACTTGGTGGAGAGGAGTTGCTCTATTTGGATTTTCCTTCATCCTGAATGTGCATAGAGTGAATGTGACAACAGATTGTGGAGACAGGGTGGTACATTCTCCCACCCAGAGCTTTCCCATTTGTTGTGGATCTCTGGGGTGCCTAAGGCCTATTTCTGACATCCTTCTTTTCCCTTTCTGCTGACCTTAGCGCTCCTCACACTGACTCAGTTATTCCCTGAAGACAACATCTCTGGTGTCTGTCGTACATTTAGAAATCTGAAGTGCACAGTTTTTCCACACTTACAGAATCAGATTTTAGCCCCTTTGCACCCCTGCGAAGAACCAACAATCTCCTTTCAGAGGATGGAGACTTCACCATGTTGTCACCTGTCTGGCCACTTAGCTAAAATCCAGTCCAAGTTTTGCTGAGGCAGAAACTTGGCCATTGCAGCAGCAGATGTCGTTCTGCTGAATTTCTGAATAAAATGTCATTGTCTGTTGGCACAGCAAAACGCATGTTGTGTCTTGTAGACCAGCCAGCAAGGACAACATTTCTGGCTGGGTACTGTGCAATTAAAAAGCAAGCCCATGTTTTATGTTTGTGGTACCTGGGTCACTTGTCTGCCTCCTCTCAAGCCAATCTGTCAGTCTGGCAGGGCTGCCTCCACAGTTAATCTGCTCTCAGAGAGATTCAGAGCCAAGCGGCGACTTAAATGGACAGCCCACAGAGGGCTTTTTCCACAAGATTGTCTTCCATTGATGCTACACACTAACATCTGCTGAGGCTTGTATTCCTGACCTGCCACCTCCATGTTTAACATGACAAAAAGGACACTCATTTTGTCATCTGAGAGGGTTATGTGGGAATGTGTACCTTCTTTGGTGCCAGCACAGACAAGTCCCCCCAGGTAAGATGCTTTGCTTCCCAGAACATCCCTGTTGGGAAGGGAAGTCTCCTGTAGAGGAATTGCACCTCAGGTGAAATGCAGAGCAAGTCACAGGTGTCTCTTCCATCACTCAACTGTCTCTTGCAGTAAAGGTTTTTTCTACTAAATGCCTTTTTGGTCTCAGAGCAACCTTGGATAGGATATGATAGAATGACAGATTTAAAAAAAAAAAAAAAAAAAAAGAAGAATTCTGGAACTTTTCCAAAGTGCAAAGGTTTTTGCATTGCTAATCCCTGAAAATCCAACTGTCTGTGCTGAGCAGCAGCATAGCAGCAAAATACAGGCAAGTCAGGAGATGTGGTGTCTCTTTGGCTTTTAATGTTTTGCCAGTGCCACCCATATCAGCTGCTCTTCATTTCCATGGCCATCTCCAACCCTCCAGGATGGCAAATCTGAGGGGGTATACCTCATTGCTATATTAGATCCTGAAAAAAAACCCAAAAAGTAGAGTGTAAAGTTTCTGTGGGAAGGAGTGAAAATTGCATGCATTTTCAGGGCAAAAGAATTGGAACAACTCCTCCTTGAGCAGCTAGGCTCTGATGAGGACTGCACTGGTCCTCTTCTCTCGTTCTTTCTTTTTATCTTTCTGATGCTTAAATGTATACTGATAAGTCTTGTTTCTTTCTCCACCCTTGGAAAAAAATACAACCCAGCTTCTACTGAATGCCTGTTGGGAAGCTGTCTTTTAGCAGTGTCTCTTGGTTCAGGCTTGGTATTTTTGGCATTTTCAGACAGCCACATGCAATCCTGTCCTTTCCGACTGCTGCACTTGTTGGAGTCGTCATTGTTTCTGGGCCTGTGAAAGGTGAGATTCAGCCAAGCGAAAATGCACTGCAGCCATTGAGAAGCATTACAAGAAGTCATCTTCTATATGCTGATTTATTTTTTTTCTCTCGCAGTCCAACTTGTACACTTCCTCTCTGCAGCTTCCTAAAGGAGACAGATGCATCTTTTTTTCATTTTTAAAGTTGGAAACTTTAGGAAATGTGGTTTTGTTTTGCTTGGAGGTAACTAAAAATTGCGACATTAATTTTAAGTCCATTGTTGAATAATAACTGCCTGGAGGTTTGTTACTAGTGTAGCAGATTGTTGCCTGATGTGATTTTAAAAATGACCAAGACATAAAACCCTGAGAGCACGAATTTATAGAACAGAGATAAGAAAATTTTTATTAAGAAGAGAATGAGCTTGCCTTTCAATTTATTTTTTTTTTTTCTCCTTAATGTTATCTGGGGCCAAAAATGTCAAGTGTTTGGATTGTCCTGAATATTGGCATTCTCTCAACAGCACTTTCAAGGGCAAGTATCTCCCAAAGTCTGGAATAACAGATCTTGTCCCCTTCTTTCAGTGGAAATCCTGTGCAGTGCCACAAAATGCTCTCTTGTTCCACGGTCTACTAACCTGGAATATAATTTTCCAAAGGAAGTATCATGGGGTCTACACTCAGGACACAAAACACTACAAAATGTGCATTCCTCATGGTGGGGTTTGGACCCTGTTCTTCAGTGGGGAAATCAGCGGACCTTTCAGGGTCATTTGGTTTGGTACTAACTTACCTTAATGCTAGTTAGTACCTTAGGTACTGAGGGTGCCAAAACCAATCTCCTGACCAAGTCTGTATAAAATTGTGCCGGGTTATACTTCAAACTGCTGAGCTTTGGGGGTTGCCTAAAGAGCCTTTTCCATGGAAACTTTTATGTTTCTGTAATAGGTAACAACCTATTATAAAATGATTTCTCTGGATGATGCATGAGGCTGAAGTTTGGAAAGAAAGATATAGGAGTAGCTGCTGGGAAGTTTCAAGCTTAGAATAGTGTTCCTTTAGATTAAAAAAATATCTTTTCTTTTTTACATTTTATTTTATATTAGTTGTTCTAAAATGTATCTGATCTTATGAGATAAGGGAACGATGTGTGTGATGCAGAAAGGGGAAAAATATTCAAATAACTAATGAACACAGAAGCACACACTTGAAAAACCCCACAACTCCAGTTGCGCATTCATCAAAACACTGTGTTTATTCATATAAACACTGTTAAAGGTAATGGTTTATTCTGCGGGGAAAGCACAAGTCAACTGAAGTGCTATGAGACAGAGGGCTCAAACAGTTGCTGTATTTTGAAACCTAGGCCTATGGCTCCTTTGGTTATCTATAAATGCATATTCGATACACACTGGAGTTTAATGGGCGTGCTCTGCTGAGCAAAATGTTCTCTCATGCTTCTTCTCTGCAGCCCTTGTTAGCTGGGGCTGTGGGTCTCGATGGTCTCTGGGGACTCTGACAAACATTCTGCAATTGTTCCAAGTTCAGTGGGCTGATATTTAAGTCTCTTTGATCCTTTTAAAAATATCAACAATAATTTAGATATTTATGACACATTTAATGCACTTAAGTTGCTCTACTACTTCTCTATCGTGTCTAGAAATAACATACGCTGTATTGCAAACAGCAAATCATGGTATTGGCATTTTGGTTTAACTCTTGTGATAGTCTCTTGCAAGTCTGACGGTAATGAATGGCTCCATGGTATCCTTGCTACATAGAATAAAGTGCTGTAAGTGTAACTGAAAGCCATATCCTTTCCAAATAAAACTGGGGGAATAATGTGCAATAGGAATATGAGAAGCAGAAACAAGTACCATACCTTGGGAGCAGCACAATCTGCACTCTCTGTGATCGAAAGGGTCCCTGCAGTTGTCATAGATCTGATGAAATAGAATTTGGCTTTTTGAGGTTTGCAGGAGAGAATTTTTGTGCGCTTGTTTTCTGCCATGGTGCTCCTGTTAGTCCCCAAAGGAGGTGATAGCTGTACATCAGAGAGAGGGCTATACAAGGGCATCTGCAAACATGGAAATTTGTTGGGATACCACTGGCAGAGGTGACTGCCCTGCACCCTCTGCAGTGCTGCTTGCTGAGCTTTGCCTGCTTGGGCAGTGCTGGTGAGACACAGGAACAGGTTGCCCAGAGGAGTTGTGGATGCCCCATCCCTGAAGGTGTTCAAGACCAGTCTGGACAAGGCTTTGAGCAACCTGGTCTAGTGGGAGGTGTCCCTGCCCATGGCAGGGGGGGTGGAACTCAATGATCTTGAAGGTCCCTTCCAACTCTAACCTTTCTATGATTCTATGAAAATGAATGCTTTTGCGGTTGCTTGCAGGAAGCCCTGCTCAAGGGAACAGTTGCCAAGGGCTGTTCAGCTCCAGGCATGTGACATCTCACCGGGGACTCACCCTCCGAGGCACTCTTAGTGTTTAGATGAAAAATCATCTAAAGAAGTTGGCAGTAAAGGATAGGGATGAAGGGTATAGGTGACTTCTGTCCTTCAACACAGATGAAAGCAGTGCCTTACACTACTGCCTTGCCCCGCTGCCAAATGTAACTTGGATAAGAATTAGAACTAGGTTCTTGATGGTTTATAATCACATAAGATCTCATGATGGTTTCTGTGTAGCTGCTAACCCCATTGTCCTGGCCGCTTTCCAGCTCAGATAATTACCATCTGTCTTTCTTGCCCCCTTCCCTCTACACCCCCGTAGTTTCAATTAGATAAGTCGTTCTTTACTCCTCTCCAGAATAGTGCATGTGCCTGTGTTCTCCCCACAGAGAAAACCTCCAACACCCACTATATTTTTTTTATCTAGGCATAATTTGTTTTACATTGTAGTTTTATTATCTGATTAGTATTATCATGTCAGTATACCTGATGCAACCTGTCTAGTTCAGGGGCCTGAAGGTTTGTAAGTAGTACAGCATACAGTTCATTTATTAACTTTCTAAACTCTGGACCCAGCCAATTATTTAGGCTTGTACCCGGCTTCTCAGTAGTGATTTTTGTCAGGAGGATGTTGGTTAACTCATTTGTACATGGTAATACAAACACCAGAAATTAGAGTCCTTAGTGACTCATTTCTGGCCACGGTGTGGTTTTTGCACAGCATTTTAAAGAGCACTGTTGGGGATGCTGAAACAGTGTTTTCTTAACTTAAGCTAATGGCAAGCAAAAGTGAGTGGCATTGGCTGAACCAGTTTTTTGAAGGTGAGTATTTAAGGGTGGCTGCAGCAGGGCCTGGCACGGTGACATGAGACTAAAAGAAGCTGACCTTCGTTTGGCTCCAGCTGTGCATGTGGCAGCCTCAGCCAGAGCTCCAGAGCGGGAGATTTTGAAGTCTTTAAATGGCTTCGTTAATTTTTCCTGATATTCTGTGTCAAAGCCCTTGTAAAACGGTCTGAGCTCAGCGGCTCTCTGGGTGTGATAGCAGAGGCATTTCTAGTGCTTTTTAAACCCTAACGACTTTCTTTCTTCAGTAACGAAAGCAAGTCCTTTACCCTAAAACGTGAACTGGGAGTGGGTGGACAATGATTTTTTGTGAGCCAGTCTGTTGTCATAGCGGCGATTCTCATTGACAGAGAAGTTAATAAACATTAGGGGGATATTCCACAATTGACATCTCCAGTTCACTGCCTTAATAGTGGTAATTCAGCTCAGGACCTTACAGAATCTTCTGTTTCCTGACCTGTCATTTGAATATGTTGGATGGAATTAAATCCAGTCTAGATCAGCTGTGGCAAAATTGATCTTTACTTCCTGTACTTAGCTGGGATTAGCATGGGACTGTAAATTTTTGGAAGAAGCCTGTGCAGCTACAGTATGCTAATGATGTGGTACTTAGGCTTGCTGTATGGGATACACAAAAGGTGTAATATAAATAAGAGATGACTAAATACAATAATGGAAGAAAATAAACAGAGAAGAATAAATTGTCCCCAGAATCTCTTAAGAGTATACTGTTTACTTAAGGAGGAGAGTTTAACTCCAGGGGTGAAATACACCCCTAGAGAGAGGGCCAGCACAGGGCTTATGAATCAGAGTTGTGCATGAACCTGTTTGTACACAGATGTATGGGATGAGTGTTTGCTTCTCTGGTCATTGGGGAACAAATTGTCGCCCCTTCATGTGAGCAGGGGAAACATGGTCTTTAGGAGTTTGGGTGGTTTTCTCCCCTTTACCCCCTCTGTTCTGCTCCTTTTCAGAACCCAAACCCCAGAAGATCATTTCATTACCCACTTGTTGTTGATGATCTTTCTCCTTTCAGTTGCTCAGGAGTGCTGGTGAGCTCCACTCCTGCCTTCTCGGAGTTTGTGGGTTGCTAACAGCCCCTTGGGGGGACTCTGGGCACCATGTGGTTGGAAGGAGGAGAAGGAGAGGCAACACATAGAAGTGTTTGAGCTCCGCAGAGGGTTGGAGTAAGCGACTCACCTGTCCCAAGACAGCTATACAGAACATGTGTCAGTCTGGGGATCAATCTCCCTGTAGAGAGCAGCATGTACTGTGTGTTGCTCTTTGTTTTGATGATAGCCCATGGAAACACTGGAATAAAACCACTAGGAGATTGTGTAATGAAAGTAAATGTGGCCCTTTGGGCATCTTTCTGGTCCTGGGGGTACTGTGCAGGCTGTGATACCTATTAATTTGATAAAAATTGTTATGGGCCAAATCTTGATCTATTCTAAAGCCAGCTATGGAAATTTATAGATCTTAGTCAGATCTGCTTCCTGTGGTTTTTCAGAGAAGTGTCTTACTAAGCCCGATGAACACAACTATTGCATGTTTAGCGTAGGTGGAAGGACACAGTTGTGCTTCAGGAGTACTTATGAAGTCCTTAGGAAAAGTCAGTTCTTCATTAGCTCTGAGCAATTGTGCTGGTAAGGTAGACAGCACCAGTAAAACTGCATTGGCAAAGAATTCACACTTGCAGACTGAAGCAGTGTCAGGGAGAACTTTTATTGAGGGTGGAGAGAATAGGCATGTGCCAGAGAACAAAATCTTTCTGACTAACAATTACTTTGTAAAGACCAAAACCAGACCTTGAAATCCTACTGATCAGCTGCAGCATTAGTTACAATAAGCTTTGTGCAGTGCTAAAGTAGCTTGAAAGCGCCCTTAAAGTGAGTTATAAGTTTTTTGTGGCAACTGAGTGTTTTCCTGACTCCTATTACCCTGGGGCTTTGTAAGAAAAGTGGTTTTTATGTAGGTTCAAATGAACTCTATATGTGTATGTGTGCGAGTACAGTGAATGTACACTGCAGATCTGGGAACACCAGACTCACTTCTCTCTGTATGTCCAATATGGATAGACTCTGCAGGTGAAGGGAGAGCTCTGGAGCCCTGGACAGACAAACTGATCAATAAACCACACGAAGTCCAACATTCTTAACACAGATCTGAACAAGTTTATTAAACCTGTGCTAGTCTGAGCTGAAAAATCACTGCATTGTACAAATCCACATCTAGTTCTCTGTGAGTAAAAACGCACTGTAAACATGAGCAAAAATCATGTTTCAGAAAGTCAATAAGGCACATTATAGAAACTCAGAGCCAGGAGTATTTCCCATCCTTTGTGTACTGGTAAGTCTGGGAACAGATCAATGAATTTATATCAACATTCAACAATACCACGGCATCTTTCTGAAGTAATTGGGCAATTCACATAATGAAAGATGCCATCTGAGGGCTCTAACATTCATTTCTCTAAGAGGAACATTTATCTGGTATGGTGGTGTTCTGTGGAGACCAGGCAGTCATCTTTTTTGTTTGTTTGGTTTGGTTTGAGGTTTTTTGTTTGTTTATTTTGTTGTTGTTGAGGTAATTCTCTGTCTTTTAAGGTTGAAAGTAAACAGACTTCAAAATGAAAAGAGAAAGGAAAATGTTGCCTTTTCATTGCTTCGTCATGGTTGAATAGAGCATTCTTAGGTTGGGTCGCTGCTTTTTGCCAGAGGACTTTTTCAAAGGAGGCCTGAAGCTTTCACACTCCAGTGTTTGCAATACAGATGTGGGGAATGTATTTATGCCTATTATTCATGTCTTTCAGTGATTGGAAGTAAGATGCATATGGGGACTAGCAACTTGTGGTTATTGTATCGTGGGTCCTACACCAGCTTCCTTTTCCCCTGCCTTTGCTGTTGAACTGTGAATAACAGTACTTGTAAGGGGAGGGGAAGAATGGGAAATGTTTGTGCTCAAGGCTTCCTAAAAGGTGACACGCAGGCCCCATCTCTGTGCTTTATTAGTCATAATACTGAGTGTGCACCTCTGAGCACAACATGGGGAGCAGAGCATCCCTGTGCGAAAGAAAGCTGGTGGCTATGCCAAACTTGTGACGAGAGGAACCACAATGTTATATTCCTGCTCTGTTGGAAGTTACGTGTGATAGGGAAGTGTCAGAGCTGTGTTTGGCTGAGATTTGCCATAAAAGACTGGAGGGATGAGTGTGGAACAGCAAGCATGAAGGGTTCAGAGACTTGTCACTGTCTCACCCTAATTATAAAAAATTTTGTGCAACATCTCCGTGTTGCCTCAGTCATGTTCAATAATATAATATAATAACACAGGAGTAATTTCAGGAAAGTTGTGGGCATCTCTGTTGTATTCAGTGACTCTTCATTGCACTGTCACCCTGTATAAATTGGATGTGAATTCTAGGCCTGAGGAAAATTACTGTGCCAAATGTCGGAGGTCTGTTTAAAAAAAAGTGGAGTTCTCATACTGGGTGTGAAGTGTAAATCTCTGGAAGGATTGTTTCCTTTCTTTTGCAAAATAATCATTGGCCATGCGAGTCCAAAAAAAAAGATGTGAGTTTGTGAAATGGTGCTGGAAGGGCAGCAAGGCTGGTGCTGAGCTCTACGCAGCGACCTCTCGTCCTACTCAGAGGAGCATATGGAAACAGCTCTTTCACTCAGAATTCATGTCTGGAAGGTGGGTTAAAACATATCACACTGGAAGCGAACTTGAATTCTTAAAAGCAAAACCAAATTTGAATCCCTATAGACCTGAAATTATTAGGTATGCTGAAGATATAAGTCAGTGTTTAAAAGCCAAAGCAAAACCAAGTGCAAGCAGCGGTGAGTGCAAGCAGTGGCATTTGCTAAATGTTGATTGTCTCTGGAGAAGGGGTAGCCAGAGGGTGGATAAAAGGTGTTTGTGGTGCCACATGAAAATTAAAATCAGAAACTGAGTTAATCTCTGGAATAAATTCCTGTTGTGGAGCTGTTCCAGGAACTCCTCTGGGTTGGTGTGTTTAATCCCTTTGGTGGGTCTAGTGGTTCTTTCCTTCCTCATTGGATGGAAACTGCTGGGTTAGTCTTTTTTTTTACTACTTTCACTTGCAAAGGAGCATGTGCCCACCATTGCTTTTTAGTGTTCTTAGGCATCCAACCCTTGGACCATCCTTCCTTTCTTGTCTTTATCTTGATACGTACTCTGTATCAAATGATAATTTCCACGGTTTGGTGCTTGGATGGGCAAGTCTGGGAAGTACAATAGCAGCGTGGTGGGATCTTCGATTCCTCTAAGCTCCTCTTTTATAGTATCTTATGCAAAATGTCTGCAACATGAGCGTGTCAAGCACAGCAATAGCACAATCATTGTCAGTGGAAACACAGATCCAGAAAGAATAGTATTCATTGCACCATTGGGGAAATTAAATCAAATTAAACTCTGTTTCATTTGTTAGGGTAGGAGATTATTCTTCATTGTGCCAGAAAATTCTTTATTTGCCTCAATAAGGAATTCATCCAAAGTCTAAATTCTGAATGGCTCCAAAATAAAATTCATTTAAGCTGAGCCAAATACTTTCTGTCATTTTTTCCTTATCATTCAGAAATGAATCCCTTTATTTTTCTCATAGGTTAGTTGCAACTCTTGCAGTTCATAAATTGCTGCTTTGTTATAACATGAATTTTACCTTGTATTTAAGGGGTTTGTTTTGACACCTGCTCAAAAAAAGTTAGTCATGAGCTCAGGAGAATGAAGTGTTATTTCTTTAAACCTGAATTAGTCCAAATGGCAGAAATTGCCTCTCTTATGCTACATGCAATGTGGAACCAAAGAGCACACTGGGTCTTGGCTAATTCCCCTGAGGTTCCAACAGGGTCTTGCTTATATTGTGGATCTCATATTTATTTTTCAGCATTTAGCAGAGTGCTTAATACATTGGTACATATTAAAATAAGAGATAACAGGGGATACTGCCTGTGCCATGTGAGATAGATTTAACGGAGAAAATCCCTTCTCTTGGCCATGGGTAAAGCAACACTGGTAGAAACAGTGCAAACCTGTCTGATATACATCAGCCCCAGGTGACAGAAGGTGAATGCACCAGGCAGTGTCTACCCATGTTTAATAGGGGTGGCACCATGGTGTGAAACTCAGGCAGCAATAACAGCGATGCACAGTAGGGGAAGATGTGACACAGCCTCTCCCAAGATGGCCCGGGCCTTTATATTTCAGCTCAGGGTTGTTGGTGCTTGCATTAACTGTCAAGTAACAGAGGGAGTGATGAGAGCTGGTATCCCCATGCAGCATGGCGCTTGGTGTGATGGGGAAGCATTCTGCTCCAGCATTCACTGACCCGCACAGAGTGTGCAGCACTGCAAGGGCACAGGGGCTGCTCCTCCATGCAGGTGGAAAGGTTTGTAGGTCTGGCCTCTGGTGTTTGCAGGGGGAGGAAGAAAGGAAGTAAATGGAAGTGAAAATTCCCAACGACTGAACTTGCCTGGCAGCAGGACACAAACTTGCATATATGGCCTCTCAGGCTGTGCTTGTCTCATGGATGCTTCCGCTCATACTGCATGTAATAATCAAGAAAATATTTTTGAAGTGTCTATGAGCTGATTTTGTCTAGTTAGGTAGTCTGCACACACAGGTGTGGGGTACAAAGGATGTTCAGGTAATCATTTCTGAAATTACATTCCCTTCAGTGCAGAGCAGAAAAGCTGGACGAGAAGCGTTGTGGGGCTGTGGTCCTGCTCCAGCCTCCAGTGTCTTCTCACACCAAAGGAGAAGCAGTGTTATCAGTAAAACCATATTGTGGTTTGATTTTCTATCTAATCATTCATCTTTAGGCACAGGAGCAAAAGAGTAGACTGTGGAGAAAAGGCGCCATTTAGCAGTCACTTTTTTTAAGCTAACTTTTTTTAAATTTTATTTTATTTAGATAAAATTAGCTTTCTGCTTCCTTGCCTCCAGTTTCCCTTCTCCCTGGCTATTAGGTAGTTGTGGGTTGGTTGGTTTTTTTTTTACCCTCCTCACTAACTGGGACATGAATTGTTTGAGTGAGATGGAATTAGAGTGGGACAGATGGCACCACCTGCTGCTAGGGCTTTGCTCCTTGCGAGGCATCCTATACACCAAATCTGTTTTGGACAAGATGAGGAGAAAACTGTAAGGTTTATCTACTTTTGAAGTCCATAGAGACTAACTGTATTATTCTTGTTCTTCGTCGCTCTCTCTCCTGTAAGCAGCACCTCATCCCATCCACTCCTGGCAGGCACAATAAGATCCTTTTTTCTTTAAGGCTTCATGGTCTTCAGGTTCTTCTGCCATTTCTGCTTCTGTGTTCTAGCTCAGCTTGCCAGCTCTGTGCCTTTTGTTTATCCCTTCCCCTCCTCGTGAGAGGAAGGCTCTGTACTGGACTGTACTGGTGAGTTTGGGGAGGAAGTCAGTCTGGGGAGAAAGGGGAGGAAAGGCAGTATTAAGGGCAGGGGTTGGAAATTGCTGCGGCACCTCAGTCCTGTGAGTGTGACCTATGTCTGGCCAAGCTGCTGGTCCTGGAAGGGAGGTCAGGCTCTCAGAGTGGTATCCACAGGGCTCCCTCCCACAGCTTACATGTATTCCTTAAGAAAAACTATACCCACAAATTAAATGCAAAGAGTAGAACATACTGAATTTTTTTCCTAACCAGCTCATGTATCTAAAGTCTTAGTGAACCTTATTATGATCAAACCACAGTGCAAAACCCAGTTGCTCTTCAGATAAATTAATTTAAATGGAGTTGAATGGAAATGGAAAACTCTTACATGGGAAACTCAGGAGATCCTCAGCAGTTGGCAATTTGCTTAGTTGAGTTGTATTCAGCAGAGTGACTCCAGCTTAAACCTAAGTGAGGATCAAGCTGGTGTATCCAGTTACATGCAAAATACTCAACCAATTGTGTATCTCATCAAGAGCCCTGTCAAAGATCCCAGGAAGTCTGGAAGCAGCTACAGTTAATCAGGAAATTATTTGTAATATCTCCCAAATTTATGTGGGAGCAATAAGCAGTAAGAAACAAATGAATTTTTAATAATTACAAGTAGTGGCTGACTTTTTTTTTTTTTTTAACTTAAAAACGGCACCTGAAGCTCCTAAAATGTAGAGAGGCATTTGTTTTTTGGGGAAATTTGTTTTAAAATATGGTGTTTTCTTTACAATGAGCCAGAGTAATGGGTCTTAATGTAGCAGTGCTGAGTCTTTATGTTCCTTGCTTATTGAATCTTCCTTGCATTGAAGAAAAGAGTAATTTATCAGGATTAGTATGTTAAGAGAACAGCAGCAGCACTTTGAAGTGAGGGCTTACTCAATAAATAACCATGTAAAGAAATATTAATTCTAATGGATTTCCTGTATGTGCCATATGGATGCAGGAATATTCATGAAGTGACTCACCTGATCATCCTTATCCCAAGTGCTTGCAAAAGAAGAACAAGTTATTGGAGAAACATAACTTCGTTTTTAAAACAAAACAAAACAGTACAACCCAAAGAAACAAAAACATCTGAGGCTATGGTAGGCGGTTTAAATATTTGCTTTAATCTTAAAAGCATATACCCTCCTTATTCCTGTTAGACTTTGCTTTAGATGTTTTCCCTAAAACTTTTCCTAATTAGCTGAATGACTGCCATTTCTCACTCTTTAAACTGTAGAAATCACCCACCTTGTGATTTCTGTCGATAACTTAAAGGAGAGACAGTCCTAGCAATTCCAGCTTTTTGTCGCTAGACCTGCTTTAAAACCATCATATATGTATATTAAAAAAATATAAGCACACATATGTCTATATATCTCCTGCAGCCTTTGTAACTAACTCTTCACCTTTCTTCTATGCTTGTGTCTCTCAAATGGAGATCAGGGACTTGAAAGGGCAGGCTGATGATGTCTGAAGTCGCACATTATTGTCATTAATCTGTGCCCCAGCTACAGATCCTTTGCTTCAAGTCTGGTGTCATAAAAACAAGTAACAATGAAAGCTCTTTTTCTTTTTGCTAAGCTCAAGTTTTCACTGTGTTTTGGGTGATAGCTGCAGGCTGATTTCTTTTCCCTCATCACTCAGACCTGGGACCCTTTTTCTTTCTAGTAAATTAACAGGAGATTTGGGAAAATCCTAAGTGTAAACAAGCTTCTGCGATGTACAGTACCAGTTACCTGTTCAGGCTGTGTCGTGTCAGTCTTATTAAACTCCTCTGTAAGCTCTTGTTCTGACACAGCATTTGCTTAATCTTTGCCCTATTGATTTAATCTAAAAATACATGTAGCTTCCTGTGTAAATCTGTGAAGAAATTGATGCAAAAAGACCTATTTCTGAAGACTGCAGAAGAAATGCTGTTTAAGTTGAATCCAAAACAGAAAGTCCAATTTTAGTGAAACTGTAAATTGAAAAGCTGGGGAGTCCATCTGGAGGAGGCTGCCTGATGCATTCATTTCCCATTTCAACAGCTTTCTCTACCTGCTAATGATGCATTTGACTGTTAGAGGCTGCCCTGCTGATTGCACGGCTCCCAGGAGAGGGCAGTTCAGCTCTTTTTGATTGTGAGCTGCGTCGAGCTGCCGGCACAGTAATTGTCAGCAAGTTTCAGGGTAATTATGACCAAGCCAGTAAGCGAATCATGGGTTTGCATCCAGATGGCTGTTCAGAAGTGAGGGGTAGACAGAAAAGGGCTGTTACGTTGGAGGGAAAAAGGTAGGTTCCCAACTGGAGCACAGCATTCGTAATTCCTCGCAGGTTGTTAGTTCTGCCATCTTTTGTTCCGTAGCTAAATTGCATGACTTCCACCTTCCCTTTGTCTTAAAAAATGATCTCAGGCTCTGCCTTCCTTCTTTGTCATGTCCATTCTGCCAGGACCAAGGAAACAATTCGTTGCACTAAAGCAGTTACTTAAGGAAGAATATGAGTAATGGGCTCATGGTCTCTGGGAGAAGGTGAACGCCATTGTTGGAGGCAACTGTTGAGGTGGATGTGATTATTTTATTGTAGCTGCTGCAGAGATCACAGGGAAAAGATGCTACCTGTGATGTTTTGCCCCCATTCAAGTATTTTTTTTTTAAAGTAAAAATTGAGGCCTTGGCAGTATCAGGGCCCAGTCTTTCAATAGACCATCCAACCTCAATTTTCAGATGACTAAATGAACAGTATGGGCCCTTAGAAAATCTTGAATGCTAAAACAGCCCCAGAACAGGCAGGTGTTGAACAAGATCTTGTTTCACTTCTTGAAAACTCTCTATCTTTGTTTTCCACTTGGTATTTCATTGAATGCAAGATGGAGTTTTCTTTAGACTGAAACTGTGATTTAATACATGGTTCAGAGGAAAAGTTACTGTGTTACAGAAAAAATGGGTTTTTTCATTCTGTGAACTGTCAACAGAGTGATGATAGTATCTTATGAAATGTAGTTTGTGCTTCAACTCATATTTGACTAGAAAAAAGTCTTTGAGCATTGACATATGGCATTAAGGGCAGCATGATCCACAGTGTTTGACTCACGGTTGTCTTCTGCTGTGGACTTCAGTTTGAATTAGTGAATGGTGCACCAGTTCTACTCTCCAAGACAAAACATGACTAATGCTGAGACAGGAAAGTTTTTTTAACGGCAAATTGTTACTATTATTAAAGCACTTTTCTTTTTCTCCTTGTTCTCCATAGTCCCAGGAAGTATGAGTTATTGCTGTGTGAACCTTTTTTATTGCTGGAAAGGAAAAGTCAGTTTTGTCTGAATTTTAACAAATACTACTTTTCATTAAGATGAAAAAAAAAACGGTAATTAATTTGGATCATATCCATTACTTAGTCTGGAAAAAAGTAATTTCCATTTTTAAATATATCTTTAACATCAGAGGAGCAAAGGAAATGAAGAGCTAGAATTATACAGAGCCTTGAGGGAGAGAGGTGGGACACAGTGCAAATACCCCTCTTCCTCAGACACCCTACTTCAGGATGATTGCCTTTGTTGAAAAAGTGACAAACTCCTACCTAAAAGGACCTCAGCAGCCGATGTTCAAGGCACCATGGTAAAGGCTGTAGGGTTGTTCTCTGTCTTTTATTAGTACTCTTCCATGTTGTCTACAGAAATTATAATATTTATGAGAGCAGAAGTGATACCTCAGTGTCCTGCCTGTTAAGTAGATGCTCTAATCAGGCCAAGGGGACTTTCTTTTTATTGCCAGCTCAGCAGCTATTAGTCTTTCTTACAAACTGGATGAGCTCCAGCCAGAGAGCTGAGTCTTAAGTGCCACCTTGGAAGAGACCCTGAAGCTTTGTTTTCCTGCTTCTCTGGGCTGTGGAGTGATGGCCCAAAATGAGGTGGTCTTCTCTCCACCCCTAAAAGGCAGATTTCTTGGGGCTTCTCTAGAGACAATTCATGGTCACTAGAGGGACATGCTCAGTGGCTTGCACAGCACAGCCTTGGGACAGACTCTTGTTCTGTAGTGAAAACCCTATCTGGAAAAGGGAATACTTGTTTCAAATCACTGTTGTGCATTGGGCAGAGAATGAATGTCTGGGTTTCCCATATTCTGTGTAAATGTCCTTATTACATTGGGTAGAAGGGGTTTATTATCCTCTTCCGTTTTGTGAGTCTGCCCTGAAAAGAAAATCATTTAACTGAAAACTATGGGAGAACTTGGGCCACTTATAAAATGACAGCGCATATCAAGTGTCTCTTCCTGGCTTGGCTAGCTGACCTTCTGGGTAAGAGTTGAGTCATCGCATTCCCAAGCTTCTGCTTTTGCCTTTCCTACTTCTAGATAACCCTCTAAAACCATGTTGGCAGGACTGAACATTTAGCTTTTCCATGCATTGCCTTCAGACATTGTCAGTATGTGATACTGGGCTAACCTCCTAACTGGTTTTCAGTAATGATATTTGCATCTCTCATATCTTATTTCTTTCTTCCCAAACATTAATTTAGCAGCAGAAAATAGAGCAAGTCCTGGATAACCTTAGATAGCTGAGCTCTTTTAGAAACTGATATGAGATAAGCTGGTTTTCATTATGTTGCAGAATGAGAATAGAGGACCACACATGTTCATCTGACATGCCTGATGTAAGGAGCAATAATCTGGGTAGCACATGGAGAATTAGCAAAGTTTGAGGCATTTGAGCACAGCAGTGATTCTTGCTTTCCATTGGAGATTTCAAAAAGCAATGATACACTGTTTAAGGTAACGAACTTGGATATTGCTTCAGCAAACTCTTGTCCTGGTTATTAGCGGGAAAGTGTATTTCAATCGAGTTGAAGCCTTATATTGGACCACAATGATAGTGAGAAGGGCCAATGCATAAGAAAATCAGGAAGCAAACTGTTGAACATTTGGGTAATAATATCATCTGATCTGGCCAGACCTTAACTATTGGACAAGGTCTGGTTGCATGTGTGTCCTAAGACATGTAGAATTCCTTGGGAGTAGAAGGAAAAGGGGAGAAAATAGGAGGGCTATGTCTTGGGAACGGTTTGTAGTGAGGGAATTTTATTTTTGTTAAAAACCAAAGACATTTGGAAAAAACCCTTTAACAGAAATGAATTAATGAATTAAGCAGTTGAGATAACCCAAGTGCTTATCTCAACCTTGCAGGTTTGTAGATGTTACTGTTCTGGTTCACTCTAGCATGGGTAATTCACCATCTGTGTTGAGTATTCACCTCCGCGGGATGAAACAGCATCTCAGGAGCCCTCAGGCAGTTAGGAGACCTCCAGCCGGCTCATGCTTGTGCTGGGGCCTGGCAGCACTTTTCTATGGGCACTGCGAAACCTAACATGTTCAGGTGCTGCCGTGTACAGGGAGCTCCTTGGAAAGCCGTGGGATTGGAAAAGGTGGGCACAATGAGCTGCTGAGAGGGATCGCTCGGTGTAATATGTACCCTATCAACCTCTTTGGTTTATGTGAGTTGTTACAAGTGTAACACTTCTGCAAGTTATTCATTGCATCCCACTGTCTTCATATGGCTGATTTTAGTGGAGGAGAAAGTAAATGTGGCATTCATATGCATCCATCCTGTTTCTAGGAGAATCTACTCGAGGAGCGCTTGCCACTGGCAGCACCACGTGGTCAGAAGTGTTTGTGGCAGATACTTCCCTGCAAAAGCAACTTTGTGCCAGGCTCTTTGGGGCTTTGACTAGGGAGGGGTAGGGGGTGCACACGGCAGGGTACATGCTCAGAGCATGCTCTCAACTCTGCTTGAGCTGCCTTATCCTGATCTGGAAGCCAATCTTGAAACTTGCTTTTGCTGTCATTCAAGGGCTGCATGTGCAAGTGGGACACGTATGTGACAGGAAGCCATCATGGGAGCTCCTGCTTTTTGAAGCAAGTCTCAGATTGCAAGGAGAAAGTGAGGAATCTATAAAATATTTCTATCTGACATACTTCTTCCACCCATCTGAGGACCTGAGCTCTTCACAAACCTTAATGGATGCTGCTGTGCAGCCCCAACATAAACTTAATTACAGTTATACCCATGGAGATTATAGCGGAGTGCTAGTGCTGTCTCTGTGATCACAAAGATGATCTGTGATAGAGCTGAGAGCATAACCCTGGCAGCCTGATGCAGCGTTGTGGTATAGGTACCAAATGACAGATGAAGTGGGCAATAAGCTTTATTAAGAGATTTTAAATGTTCCAGCCCCATCCAGGTAAAACCCCAGAAATTTATGATGATAATTTTGTTCTTAAAATAGTAAACCCCACTAAATGCTGAAACATCTTCAACAACTAAGCCTTTAGACACTTCCCCAAGGCCATGTAACTCTTTGTTACTTTACACTTGACTTAAATTACTTCAGTTAAGATATTTTTGTCCTCTAACCTTTGCCAGAAAGGTCAAAATCATTTGCTAGCAAATGATAAACTCGTTTCCTACCCAAGGACTCTCATGAGTATAATGATTTCTTCAACTTACAAGTATATTTCTGCCCAGCATGGGCAAACCTTGTAAAGGATTTTACTTTCTACCACCTGCAGTGCCCCATGTACTAATCCACTTCTACAGGGACTGCTCACAGGCTGAAGAGGGTAACTTCTGCCACTATTTAAAAATAAATAAGTAAATAAATTCAGTACAGTTAGATGCATTTCCATCTCCTTCCCCTTAGATGTGCTATGGTCCCTGTCAAATTACACCATGTGAAAGGCCAAGATAAGCAGGTTTCAGTCCTGCACCAGTGACAGGTTTTCCATGCATAAACTCCACAGCTTTGAAGTCCATTATCTTGCAGTTCTGGGTTGGAAACATCTTTTCTTTTGGAGAGAGGACTCCCTGCATACCACATCAATTGGGCTTTCACTCTCAGCCATAGGAACTCTAATTGGCACCAAACCCAACATAATTTTCAGATCATTTGTGAGTGTACAATATGCTTTGTAAGTTGGACACATAATCGCTAAAGCATCTGGCTTCATATATGAAAAATTATGAAGTAGCAGTGACAAAACAGTAGCACTGCCAGAGTGCTTTGATGCAGCACTGCCGTGAACAACAGGTTGAGGACGTGAGAGGTGGGAATGTTTCCCTGGAGCTGGTCTGGTGAATGCTGCAGAACACTGGAAGCTGTGCTCCTCTCTGCCCCTCCTGTCCTAGCCCACAGAGCCCGTCTGTGATTTCAGAAGTTGGGGCTAGGATCTTGCACATGTGGTTTATCTTTGGGTGTTAGATTTGCAGTTTCCCAGGGCAGGTTGTCTGTGTAAGGGGGAGGTTTAGCACTTGCTGACAATCTGGACTTTGAGATGCCAAGTTCACTGGTTTCTGTTGGAAATCCTTCTCATTTCTGGAAATCTTGCTGTGCCGTTAGGTGTGAGAAGTGTATGATTCTAGCTGCAGGCCTGCTGTGAACTCATTGCTAAATGCACAACTTCAAGTTGTTTTTCCCTGAGCAGGACATATTTACTTTGTTTTATTTGTTTTTCAGCTTTGCTGCAGTGACTTTCTGAAGTCAGGCACATTCTCTCCACAAAGCAAGGAAGAAAACATATTTCATTTGTTTTCCTTTAGAAGCTACACCACTTTGGCATGGCTTTCATTTACAACTGCAGTGATAACTAAGTAATTCATCTTCAGTGCAAATCAATAAGAGAATCTTATTTCATCTCCGTTTCTTTTCAGTTTGTTTTTCTTTCCTGAACCCCTTTTCTCCTGACTGTCTAAACCCTCTGTTTGACTGGGGAGGCTTGACCCTGCCAAGCACTGCCTTTGGGTAATGGTGTCACTTGCTGTTTTTCCTGCAACCTCTGTCCGGTTTGAGAAAGGATGGAACGCTCAACTGTTCTTCATACATGCTGAAGTTTAGCTGAATGTAGTTGTGTGTGTGAACATTTATGTGAATAACTATGTCTTTTTATTTCCTAAATTGTACATTCATCACTGAGATGGCTTTTGCAGCAAATGGGAAACATCCAGGAAGAGATGCTTAATTAATGGTTAGTGGTCATCTCAGTGTGGTAGGTTCCTGGCCACACTGAAATGTTCTTAGGCATTGCCTGTTAACATAAGCTCTGTTTAGTTGTGATGACAAATGAGAAGGATTTTTTCCCCCATTTTTCTTATGTACAGCAAAATGCACAGTAGCTTTTAGGGTTTTTCTGGGTAGGTGAAGGGAGCTGCAGCATCACATTTTGAACAAAGGTACTGTATAAGTGGTGTTCTTGTTTGATAGGATCTAACAGATAGTATCACAGATGGAAAAGTTATTTACCTCTCTTTTGCCTATCCAGAGAAGAAAGGAAATAATAGATTCTCAAATTGGTAGTTTGCTACATCTTATTAAGTACATAACTTGGTAGGTACCATTGTTCTGAAATCTTTTGGTGACAAAAATGTCCTCTGCAGGATGTTTTGCATAGTCTTAACTAGCTTCAACAGGGTTTCATTAGGGTTTTTTCCCCCCTCTGTCTTCTAAGTATGTTGTTTTCATAAAAAAAACAGAAAACTTTCTGTTTGGATAGGCTACCAAAGCAGAAGCAGAGCATCTCCGAGAAAACAGTGAGGTGTCTCTGCCTTCTTTCTTTTCTCTGAGCAACTATCCATGAAGCTGGTGAGGGATCTGGAGCACAAGTTGTATGAGGAGCAGCTGAGGGAGCTGGGGTTGTTTAGCTTGGAGACAAGGAGGCTGAGGGGAGACCTTCTTGTTCTCTACAACTACCTGAAAGGAGGTTGTAGAGAGATGGAGGTTGGTATCTTCTCCCAATAACAGGCAATTGGGCAAGAGGAAATGGCCTCAAGTTGTGCCAGGGAGTTTAAGATTGCATACTAGGAAAAAGTTCCTCTCAGACAGGGTTATCAAACATTGGAACAGACTACCCACGGAAGTGATGGAATCACCATCCCTGGAGGTATTTAAAAGACGTGTAAATGTGGTGCTGAGGGACATGGTTTTGTGGTGGTTTTGGCAGAGTTAGCTTGATGGTTGGTCTCAGTGATCTTAAACGTCCCTTCTAACCTAGATGATTCTATGATTCTGTGCCCAGATTGTAAACTGTTATGTGGAGCTCTGTAAATACTCTGCAGTGACCAACAGAGGGGAGCTATTACCTGCTTTATTACCTAAATATATAGCTTGGTCATAAGGGAGAATAGTGACATGAAGTACAGAACTACAGCTCTTGTAAAGCACTACCATGGCATAGTGAGCAAGAAGACTTGCTAACAAAATTTAAAGTTATTTGTCCAAGGCATTCTGCTTTTTACTTAATTTTTTTCCTGGGAATTTGAAATATTCTTGTCATTCTTTTCCTAATGGTTGTGGTACCAGCTATAAACAGGATCTCCTTTGCATTTCCTTGTGTTAATTTTCTCCTGTGCATCATTCAAACAATCTTTTGAGCTGATGAGCAGAACTGCTGCTTTTCCCTTTTCTTGGGGAGCGCTTCTGATGGGCAGCCAAAAGAATGGGTTCTCCTTCCAGTTTAAATTAACAGCTGTTTTAATGAAGTAACTGAGCTGTAATTAAAGCTGCCAGTTGTTAGTCCCATGTCATTTCAGTGGCTCCTGACATGAAGCAGAGGTATAAATTTTTTTACAGTGAGCTTCCAGATGGAGAAAGTGTCCAGTTCAGAGAACATTTCTGCATGTCAATCACATCAGCACTGAGCATTAATTGTTTATTATCTGTATGTAAAAACTTCATTGAAGTTTCCAGAGACAAACTTTCAGACCTAAAAATACATCTTACAGTACTTCAAAGCTTTTCATAATCTCAGTGCAGGCAACACTGTAAGTATCTAATAAGCCTTTTATCCATGGTTTTGGGGTGTGCTGTACTAAATACACAGAAGTGCCACCTGTGTAGTAAAACATGGGCATGATTTAGTAGGTTTTTTTCTCTTTTATTGCAAATAAAAATAAAGTGGGTGAAATTAGTGATACTCCAGCAGTGGACAGGGTGTAGACTTGGCATATCGCTGCATGTGATTCAAATGTTCAGTATGTGCAGTTTTCTCTAGGAAAGACTGCTGATGAATGCACTATCAGTTTGCTATTTTTAACTCATGGATGTACGTCAAATTGTTAAGGAAACAATAAAAAACCATTCTGAACCAAAGAGCATAACCAAGAGGGGATAAACAACTTCAAACTTTTGAAGTTACCTGATGCTGTGACTAGCAAAAATCTAAAGGTATTAGGCTGCTTCTAGTAAGACCTGCTTCAGCTTATCCAGCCTCTAGGTAGTTTACAGGGACCTTTTAAGGGGGGCACGGGGAGTTATTAGATATCTCCTCAGCTTACTTCATGGACAGCTAGACAAAAATACTCATCTTTAAACACCTCTCAAACAATATCTGTGCGAAAAGGAAGATGACACTGAATGGGATGCACAGGTATATCTGAAAGTGAGTTCTGAATTAGGAGAAAATCTGCCTGCCAGTACCCACCAGCTGAAGCAAAGACTGTCTAACATCACTCCACATCTTGCAGTAATTGCTCTAATACCCACACTGCTCCACTCGGTATGGGACTGCCGTGGTTTGTCTGTCCCAGTTTTGAATTTTCAAAGAACAGACTTTATTTAGCTTCAGAATGGCAGTTTCTTCTTAGCTTTGGGATGCTTTGCAGCCAGACTCTTTGACTAGCAGCATCCTGGATACTCGACGCTGATGCTGCAGGCGGTGGATATGACACATGAATCTCAGCATTGCTCTTCCAGGTCCTCTACGTTTTCCTTGCTAACATCAGGCTGAATGCCAAAGCACAAAGCAGGACAACTGTGTTCATGCTGGGGCACTGTGCATGTAGGGCGTTCCTCTGCAGCAAGAAGCTGGTGGAGCTTTATTAGCCCTTGGGCTTTGAGCATTGGCACTGCAGGTTTTTTTCTGAGTTACCATTTAGAGCTTTTCCCCACAACTCTGAGCTTTAATACTAGTTTTAAAACACTCTCCTCGTGGTTCTTACATAAACACAGTGCCTCTAGAAAAAAATCCAAGTGTGAAACTTGAGATAAAATGTTGACAATGGGTACTGCCATTCTTCATGAGAATACCTGTCACCCAGTGTGGAGATCTTGCATTGTCTCTGCTGTTTCCAAGCAATTATTGCTGTGAAAGCAAGAAAGAATATGCAAGAATTCTGTGTAATAACCACTTTTAAGATGCTTTTGTAGTGCCTTTTTGTAGCTAGCAGTCTCCTAAGCTGTTCACTTCCTAGAGACTGTTGCTCATATAAGGCCCAAGGTACTTTTAGTTGTAGCTTTTCACAAAATTGTCCCTCAGAGGACTCTCCTCCTCTTCTTGTTGTCACCCTTTTTGTTACCTATTTCTCACTCTTTTTCATGGACATAACTTGAATTTTTATTGCAGCAAGTAAGGTCAACTTCAACCTTACTATCTCTGCTGTGATTTGGAAACTGCTTTTGTGTTCAGGGAGCCACTGTTCTCCAACCTCAGCTTGGAGAGCTCTCATAAGGATAACACTATCTCATAAAATTAAAATCCATGCAGTCAATTACTGGGATTTTTTGGTTAGTAATTAACTATTTTGATTGACATTCTGTCTGGGTTTGTGGGGAGGGATTTTGCTCTGAGGAAATCAGTCCACACATTTAATAGCTTGGCACTGAGAAAACCTTGAAATATTAAAAAGATACTTTAATATAGGCTCTAGCATGGCTTGAGGCATCAGAGCTTTTAAAAAAGTTTAGTGTTTGATTTTGTGGTCAAGAACTCAGAAATACTCAGCCCATATACATGGAACTCTTTTAAAAAATCTGTTCACAATTATGAATACAAGCGCTTTTGCAATTTGACCTTCAGTCCTTTCTTTTAGACTTAGAATGTAATTTTGCTTAGGCTGAGAGGGCCATGATAGAAATCTCTTTTTCTGTCAAGCACATCATTTGCTGGACTTGGTTGCCAGCAGCAGCAATAGGAACTCTTGTTCACCCTGTGTCTCTGTACAGGAAGCATATCCTTGGGAAAAATCCTATAAAACCTTGGATTTTTCTACCATGCCAAATGCCACATAATTCAGGCTATTTTGAATTAAATATCAGGTCCAGACTGCAAGACCTCTTGGAGGGCTCTCTGCTTGTCTTGCCCACCATCTATAAAGAAGTATATCTCCTGGTAGTCTGGCTGCAGTGCTCATCTTTGCTTGTTATTGTGTAAGTGGAAGACAGTAGAGCAGGTTATTGCTATTGGATTTGACTTTTTTGCTGTTTGCCTGACTGTTGCCATTTCTTCTCTCTTGACAACCTGTAGCTACAGGCACCAAGAGTAATATCATGTCATTTGGAAACAGCAAATGAAGGGCTACGCAATGCTCACACGCATATGCAAGATTCAAACTGTCCAATATAGCGCACTCTTTCTTAAAAATTCCAGAAGGTCTGTATATCGGGGAAATTGGCCTCCTCTTTTTTTTTTTTTTCTTTTTTTTTTAACCGAGTACTTTTTAAGTCCTAAGTGATTCCAGAAGCTTAAAACAACCTCAAACCAAAAACCCCTCCAAAGCCTTAAGAGAAAGTCTTGGACATTCATCCATATCTTCCAAGAAGCAGCCCAAAAGTTTAATGGTGGTTTCATATAGAAATGTTGAAAAGTGCAGTTGTGGGGGCAAATCATTGCTGAAGATATGTTTTGTAATTTCACTCTCCAGATTTGACAGTTAACCTAACCATTGTTTCTAATCATACTTAGTGTTTGTTCACCATGACACTGTCCAGCATAACTGTATTGTTTTATCTTTCAATAATTGGAAGAGGATACGTAGGAGTTATCACTGGGATGTGGTGAGTGCCCCTTAAGGAGCAGAGAGGGAGCAGAGCTTACCTAGAGCACATACTATGAGAAAAATTTCAGTTTACTTATTCCCTTGAGAAAAATTTCTGAATGTTATAGAAAGGTTAGAAAATGGAATATAAAGGATTTTGCAATCTTAAACTGACTTCAGTGTTTATCCCCAGAACATGAGGCTTTTTAAGCTGTGTAAAGATGGGCATCGGGAGTGGATGCGCCTGCTCCTTTAAAATGGCATGTGATGTTGGTGCTTTCCCAGTCGTGGATGATTGAACTCAGCAGCCCAGCTGAATCTGGTCTTCAGATGCATGTATCCTTTAACCATTCAGAGAACGTTTGGGCTGGGGTAACTGGATTGTTGAAAGAAAGACCATCTCCAAAGCTTTTATTAGATACAAAGCTCAAGGAAGGATCGTCAGTCACTACCAGAAACCCCATCATCCAAAAGTCCGGGTGTAATGCTTTAACATGTCAGACCAACTTTACAATGCAGAGAAAAGCCAACCCTGGGAATCAAAATGTCAGTGCTTTATACATTCCTAGTTTTCTGCAAAGAATTGAAACGTCAAATCAAACAAATACCCTGTGTTCAGTCTGTGAATGCTGATTTTCTTTTAAGATGCAATTACCTGCAGGTGACTTGCAGTACCTCCTGGTTTGCCTGCTTGAATCCCAACAAAAAATACATGCCTTAAGCTTGATGGGTCGTTTAGCTGAGGAAGGAAAGAGTCTTTCCAATTAGGTCTGCTAGTGAATTTTAGAGACATCAAGGGTGAAGGTGGGCACTTACCTTAACTGGGACTTTGGCCAGCAGTTGAGTGCAGACTTCCAATGATTGCTCAGGGATCCATAGTGACTGCATGTGGTCACTGAAGATTTTGCCTTTCTATATATAAAATTCACATATATGTAATATAAATGTATCCAATATATTTGTTTGCGATGTGCAGTATATGTATAAAAGCATGATGTCATTCTCCGAGGGAAAGTGATTACCTTAAGCAATGAAAAAATATTTTAGATTATTTTAAAACTAAAGAAAGAAAGTTTTCCTGAGGAATTTCAGCATGCCAAACCCATAGCAAGCATACATTTAATACTAAGGAAGGTGTGTACTGAAAGAGCTGAGTGACTGAATGTCAGCATCAAATGGAAAACAGCAGGTGACAGTGAGTGAGTGGAAGAGTGGGCTGTCACATCAAGGGGGAAATCAATGCATGGAAACAAAAATGAAGTAACATTTTATCAGCTAGTTGGATAACTTATAATGATGTTCAGCTTTTGGACACAATGCCTTAGGCAGACTGCTGATGTGTGAGGAGCCCCAGTGTAGATCTGCCAAGTCATACATATTTTTAGGTGTTCACACAGGTTTCAGTGGGTGTGGAGAGAAAGAAGTGGTGGGAAAAAGGAAGATTACAATAAAAAGTACTAGTGCTCTGACACCGTGATCTCTGGGAAACGATGCCCATTAGAGAGGAATAGGACCCAAGAAAAACGGATAGTTGCTTGACAGGACAACTGCAATTGCATCTGTTCTCAGTGACTGCTCTTATATAAAATGATTGCTGGCAAAAAGTGAGTGGCTTGAAACAAAATCTGAATTTTAGAGATTTTCTTCCCCTTTTTAGTTTGCTTCCCAAGGACCCAATTATCTGGCACATGAAAACAGATGCTTATATATTCACCATGATCAGTTCTGAATTTTGCAGGTGCTAAGCCCCCTTCTCTTGGCATGATTTTCATCTGCTGGAAAGGAGAGTGGTTTGTGACCTCTCCAAAGGAGAGCTGTGCCAGCATGTTGCTCTTATTTTCTTTTTATAACTGTTATATGCGCACCTGCATGAACGTTGGCTCATGACTTATTAGCAGAACACAGAAGTGGTTTCTTTATGCCCTCACACTGCTTCAGTCCAGTCATTCTTTTTAATTGTACAGGAGGATTGAGGAAGGGAGAAGAGGCTGCTGGAAGCGCAGGGGCAGCCTTAGCAGGACACCTTCACTTACAAGCATTGGAGTTGTATAAAGAGAATTCTCTTAGGTTGGGCTCTAGCATAGACATGGGTCCTCCGTCAAATGGAGGTCTCTATTTAGGTTTGAATTAATTTCCACAGTTTGTAAGAATTCACCTAATTATGACAGGTCCTTTCTCTCAATCTTGCAGACTTTGCAGGGAGCTGTGAGCCCTCCAGCTCGCTGGTGTTCTGTTTGTTGCTTTGGTACCTCCTTGCACTTCCAGGTTGGGCATGAGCCTGCAGCCCTGATTTTTTCCATCTACTCGAGTGGCACAGTTTCACTGTTGGGGAGGTCTGCTGCAAAATTCGTAAATCTTTAAAGCAAACTGGGCCTATTGAAAGTCCTAATTTAAAATACCTTTCTCTGTGCTCCATGTGGGTCTTAAACTGAAGTAAAGTGCCATGTGGGCTTGCTTGCCCTCATCCTCAAAAATGCCTGTAGGTTTTTCCCAAATTTGAAAAACTGTCATTGTGTCTAAAAGCCTCGTATCTAACTTGTGTCCTAGTTTCATAGGTTAACAGGTCTCTTCAGTCAACGATGCCTATAGAACTATGACATTACTTAAGTAAAATACTTTGAGGTTCTGATGAAATCATTCAAGCAACAATGTTACCCATCTGAGATCACTTTGGTTTTGCTGATTCTTGGTGTTTGAAAGGTATCACTACAGAAAGGAAGAAAAGCACAAACTAGCCTCTAAGACTGATGTTTTCACGCTGTTGTTCTTCGAGGTTAGAAATAAATACATGTGAGCATCACGCTGTATAAAATTGAGCTATATTTTATCATTTGATTCCATATTTCGCTTCCAATTAGTTTCCTGTGGAGGCTTATTTTGACTGACCCGTTCTTATTTGCATTAAAAGCTCATGGAGTAATTTCCATTTCTGAGTACCTTTGCTCATATGACTTTTGCTGTGATCTTGCCAGGGCTAATGCACTAACCACGCTCAAGGCAGGAGCAGTGCCTCAATCAGGAGCTTCCAAATGAAACAGAAGAACTTCTGATGAAATAATGATGTTACTCAGCAGATAATACTCATTTGCTTCAGTGCTGACTGAAGTGGAAGTTGCATTTGGTATTAAAGATTATCATCGTGATGATAGATAAAATAGGGGAGGAACAAGAAGTGTTGTTTCTTTTAATCTTTCCCTTTGAAGTATCTGCATGAATAAAAATGATCATTTTGGAAAAATGCACGTTTGAAAGCCACAATGTACTAATGTGGTGCTTTTCAAACCAAATAACTTTGTGTGCTTTTCCAAAACATTGATGAAATGTCTCTGACATGAGAGAAAATACAATGATTTTTAAAAAGAGACTGTTTCCATTTTATCCTACAGAAATATTCTGGATTGGTTTTCTTTGCTGTTGGCTACTTGTGAAATGGCGGCTTAAGCTGAGAGGACATTTATTCCCTTGGTGCTGGAGCCTTTGGTCAGTGGAGGTGGGAAATGACTGTCTAAATAAACTCCTTCAGCAACTGGGTATCCTCCTGGACATGCCCTCGGCTGACTGACTTGGTCAGTTCAGTTTAGCTTGTAAAATCTAACTGCTTTCTCTGATTTCAGGCAGCAGGTCTCTGTAGCTCCTAGTATGTTTTATACTTAGACCCATGAAGCAAAAGACTTTTGTGTCATGTTTAGGAAATTTGGATCATTTCCACAGAAAGCACTTCAAGAGCCTGGGAAGCAAAAGTTCTGTGTATGTGTTCTTTGCAGGATGAGATATTGTCTTAATACCACAAAGAGAAATACCTGAAAAGAAGTTAATTTTATGATAAATTTTGTCCATCCCAAAAGCTGGCATTAACAAGTAGGACTGTAATTCCATAAGACCTCCGTGGGGATGTTGTAACCCAGATCTTGTCTAAAAGTCCCAGCTGGGAGAAAGGATTTGTGAGCCAGTGAAATTTAAATTCCTTCTAATGAATAGAGTATTCAGTGGAAGGTAAACATACTTTCAGCTATAGTGATTTAAATTTATTATTGATCATTAACTGCATTGTTTTCATTTGGGACAGTTATTTTTCTTCCTTGTTCATTGGCTCCCGTGTTGTAGGGTCAACTGGCACTCGTTTGTAAGTGAAGGATGATACAGTGAAATTATTTAATTCTTGGACAGCACAGACTGCAAAAGGAGTCAAAGACTGATGACTGTTCATCTTCACCTGCCAAACATCTGGGTAGGGGACAGGTAAAGGTGGAGCAACCCCAGGACCTGTTCTGCTACATGCCACGCAATCTAGGCTTTCCAGGAAGACAGAAGTGACCCCTTCTGCCCAAGGGGCTGGATTCACCCAGTCTGTTTTATGCACTGGGCCTGGGCCTGTCCTCATCTACACGGCATCACATCAGTGCCCCTGGTTTCCTTAACTTCAGCATCTGAGCTGCCCCCCAGGAGGATTTCTGACCCACCGGTGGGGTTGTGGGATGATATCACCGGTTTGGTCACAACGTGGGCATGTGGTGGAGCTAAGTTGTGGTTGGAGTTGCTGCAAAACTTCACTGGTTGAGCTGTCTGATAGAGGCTGAACAGCAGCTGACACAGGTGGACACTCAAGAAGCCAATAGTTAGGGGTCAGGTAACTGCCAGTTAGACGGTGGTTCAGTTAGGCTTGTTCTGCAAAGGGTTTCATTATGTTACAACTAATTAGTGCGGTTTGTGAAAAAGCTTCTCTTTAACAACCCTAAAAGTGGTGTGGGACAAAATGCAGAACAGAAAGTTTCTTTTTGAGAAAAGATCAAAAAGTGCATTTTTCTTATGAAACTCATTATTTTTCTCCTGTTTTATTATTTTTTATAAGATTTCATGGCCTCCTAATACCAGCAAAGTGGGCTGTTACATGTCAAATCACGCCAGCATTTTCAATCATCTCATATGGTGTAATCCCAATAGCATACTTCATTTTTATTTACTTAAAATATTATAAGCAGATGACATTACATTTTATTTCAGCTCAGAAAAACTGTTTTGCATTACCAGGAAATACTTTTATACTGTGATTAGATGCTGTGATTAGAAAGTAATACTGTTACTGGTGTGTCCTACAGTCAGGTCAAATAAAAACCACAAACAAATAAAAAACAGTATTTCAAATTACCTCAGTATTAATCTGGAGGGGAAGAACTTTTTACAATTTTTGTTTCTGTGTCTTCCCCTTTACAAGGAGTTTTGAAAAGGAGCTTTTTTTTAATTGCAACTTGCGATGCCCAGTTTGTACTGAAATCAAATCCAGAAATAGTGATGCGTCAGGAGAAGCTGAAACCTCACGCTCTGGATGCAATCATAAAACTTTCTGCTGCAGCTTCTAATCAGGTGAGAACTCCAACTAAAATTGATAGAAACCCTGCCTGTGGAGTTTTGGCCTTCAGAAGTGAGTTGTGAACCAAAAAAAAATAATAATCCAGGAATCAATGCCAGAGAAAACAGTCCAAAGAACTGTTTCTAAAGAAAAAACTGCACTGAAAAATTAATGATAGAGTACAAGTGAGGTCTCAAAAGAGGTAATACAATATTGCATGAAAGAAGAACTTAAATAACATAATTTTACAGAAATAGATGAAGGAAAAGAATGTGAGTGTTGAATTTCTGGTAAATTTAAGGGCATTAAGAAACAGTAACACCATGGCAATTGAGAATCCAACCTGCAAGGGTTGTTCATGAGTAAGTTGTTGAGTTTCACGGAAGTAGAGGTCCGGTTCCCCACTGGTGGGGGCCCTGGTATGGACAAGGGTCATTACAAGATAAAGCTGCTCTGAGCTTTTATTATCTGAGCCATGCATTACAGAAAATATGGTAAGTGAAGGCACTTAACTGAGCAATGTCCTTCTAGGAAGACTAGATGTAAACCCTTACCCTTGGTTGTGTAGTCAGTGGTTGCCTAAACCACACTGGTGGTGTTCTGTGGTCAGCTCTAGCTGTGCAAGTGAAAAGTTTGTGCTTCCTACTGTATTCTCTATAACCATTTCTTTTGAGTCCTCTTCCCCATCACCTGGCCAAGGGTGTAAGCCTATGAAGAAATCCACACAAAGTTGTACACAAGTCTGTTGGCACTAGGACATTCTCATTGGCGTGTCTGTGATGCCCGGTCCCTACTTGCCCACAGTACCAGGAATTGTCTCTAGTCAGGTTACACAGCCCCGGTCCAGTAGAGTTTTTATCTGTGCACCACTAAGCCTGCAGGATCAGTGTCCAATCCATGTTATTTTGTAGGTTTGCACTGTCCTTGGGTGGCAATCTCATTCTCAGTAGGAGCTTAATTTTCTGGTGTCCTTTCAGGAAAAATTGCATGATCAGGTGGAAATGGTTTGGAAGCTGGTGCTAGCTGAGCTGTATTCCAGTATAAATTACAATCAGCAGTAATTATATACCTAGGAAGTATTATCTAATATTACAGCCTGCAAGCCGTTATTCTCCTCTGTGCAAAAAACTGCTATTCATCTCATCAAGGAGATCTTTGTCTCTTTTGAATCTTTTAAAGAAAGTTGGAAGTCACTGGAATATTTTGAAATTTGACCATCATATAGAGATGAGCCGCACATCCAACCACTTGGTTTCAACTACAGCTAACAAAAAAGGGTTAGAAAAACCCTTCCCTGCTCTGGGACAGAAACATTCTTCTACAGTACTTAATTCAATCAATTGTCAACAGACAAATGACCTCATAAATCAAAGGAACCTATGGAGAGATCAGCGTGAAAATTGCAAGAAGATATATCTGTGATAAAAGTCTTCTTACTGTGAGATTCAGTGTTCCCTCTGGCTGTTTGGGAGGAGTTAATGATGTGTGGAGTTAAACCCTCTGCTCTTTCCCCTCCGTGACTTGAAACAAGACCCGGGTTTCTCCCTCAAATGTAGGACTGGCCTGAACTCCTGCACCAGGCAATCGCTTGGTATAAAAGGAGTCCAATGAACTCTATTTTCAAAGAAACTGGAGGAAACTGGTCAGTGCAGTCTGTGTGATAAATGATTGTTTGTGTAATTCAAGTCCAAATTAAGAAACTGTAAGTAAAGGTAAGTTATTAAAACACAAGAAGGATAAAACAAGAGCCAAAATATGCATCTGCAAAAGCTATTCCACTTGTGTGTATAAATCAGGAGACTGTGTGCTCAAGTAGAGAATTAGGCTGAGTTGCCTGCTGTTATGCATTTAAATTAAGCAGGGGCCTAATAGCTTTTTAAAAATCTGGCCCTAAGTGTTGTGATTTTTGTTTTGTTTTGTTTTTTCTCAGGGAAGAGATCACCTAATCAAAACAGTGCTTTAGAAGAAAGAACACTTTAATACCAAACCTGAGTGAGGAACTCTAACTACTGATAAAAACTCCACTGCTCGGGTAAGATTTGTTACTGTTGGTAAAAGGCTAAAGTGGCTCTTTGCAGCCAAGTTGCTGGTGCAGATGGGAGCAGGGAGGAACGATGCCATAATGTTAACAAAACGAATGGCGTTTCTGTCCTTGGGGTAGGCGCTGATGGAAGGGTTGTTTTCAGTTTACTCGCTTTCTTTGCCTTACATTCAGCTGCTGCAGAGCTGTACTGAGGTTTTTAAAAAGGTAAGCCCCTGGATGTCAGCTCAGCAGTCTTCAGTCACAAGATTTCTTCCTGTTAATGTTTCATTTCCACATGAGATTGCATACGGCTTTCTATTGAATTTCTCTCCTTTGATCTTTTGAACCATGTTCTAAAATAGGCAGCAGAAATTTCCTAGAAAGTTTTGACCTAATTTCTTGTCTGTATGAAAAGATATGGTGATGTTCAAATGAGGTGCTTGGGGGAGGTGTAAGGAAAGCAACCTTTCCTGGATCCGTTTAGCAAAGAAGTCGTGCTTCAAGCACAGCACTGTCGCTCGGAGGACTGGGCTCTATCATCTCCCTGGGTTTTTAGTGGTTTGTTTCTCTACCTGCAACAGATCATTTTGCCTCTTTATCAAAAGATCTTTATCTAAACATGGAATTTCTGTGTGAGCTGAACACAATAGCACACGTGCAAAGGATTTTTGGTACAAAGCGCTTATGTCTTTTGCCTTCTATTGTTGTATTCTACAAATGACTGAAAATTAGAGTGAAATACAAGTACTTCACCTGCAGATACCAGTTCCTTGCAGGGACTTTAAAAGTGAATTCAGTCTAATTGCTGCATTTTGGAGCTTTCCAGAGTAGCTAATTTCACTTTGACTATCAGGAGATGAGATTAGGGATTTCAATTAGAAGACCTGAAGGTGCCTGCACTGTCTTTGGGAAAGAAGTGGCTAAAGAGCCAGTCTAAAATTCAAACTGCTTTTATTTTGTCTGCCCCTTTTTAGGCCTAGCATTTTCTGTCTCTGCTGCAGCTGGAAATCCCCTGACAGATGGCAAGACAAAGGATAAAGCGCAAGCAGCGGTGCTGAGCCCCTGATGCCTGCAGTAAAGGTCCTGTATTTTCACTTTTGTATGCATTTAGGAGAGAGGCAGGAAGCAAAAAGGGACAACTTTCATTCCTGTCCTTATACACAGACACTTCCAATGCCAACTGGGAGTGCTGGGCCATGTGGGAAAGAAGGTGGTAGCAACAGGCAGTGGATGGGAGGCAGTCCTGGGAGTCAGAACATGTTCAGGAAGGAGGACTGAGCCTCCCAATGGACAGACGTGCATCCAGACCTGGAAAGTGGTACCGAGTTTGTTCTTGCAGCACACTGGCACATTTTAATTTTTATTGTTTTACTTTTTGTTTGTTTTTGTAAAATGCACCAACTGAAGTTAAAATTTCCCATATAAATGTCTCCATCTGCTTCAGTGTAGATGGAATTTCTGCTGTGTCTCATGCTTTCCAAGCTTGCTGTCTAGAAGCTCCCTGGGAAAAGGCAAGAGAGATTGAATCTGTTTGAATTATTACTGAGCTAGTGCTAACTTTCCAGCTCTCCTAGAGGCCATGAGTATTTCAAAAAAGGATGCAAGCTGTCCCAATATTCCTGGCTTCTTGCTGCATACTTGATACTGGTCAGCCCCTGAGCAATCTTCTGTGACTTCCACTGCGTTTTATGTCCTAGGTTAAACTAATCTACAGCACAACTATATTGTCTACAGCACAGAAACTACCTGGTAAATCAAACCACTGTTTCAGCTTTCCCTTTATTCTTTTTCCTATTTTTCCTGTTGTATGTTTATCTACTGCTTTGTATTTTCTTAGAATTTTTAAGGCTCTTCCCCTATACCCAGCTTCTCTCCCATCATTTGTTAACCTTTGTGATGCTCTCTTCTGTCTTCCCATGCTGCCTCCACTGGCAATTCTCTTTTGTCTCCTCCATGACATCCTCTGCTGATACTGTTGGCCTGTTTGATATGTCACCAGGCAGAAAGACAACTTCAGCAAAAGATAAACCTTTAGAATGGCAAGCCAGCCTGGCCTTCACACTGATTAAATTGTTTCCATTAATTTAGCTAAAACTAAAGGAAAAATTTTGTGTAGGCAACCACAGAAACTTCACATCTTTTCTTGTAAGTAACTTGTGGCTATTTCAGAAAGAAACTGAATGTGCTACTGATTCTCATTCTTCAAAGACCTAAACGCACTTCACGTACCCGAAACCTAAATGCACAGTGCTGTGGTGTGCAGAGAACAGACAGAGACTGTTGAGTTTATGTCCTTCTGAAATAGAACACAGAGCTGTTTAAGACCTTCCGGTTTCTCCTGTGTTAAGGAACTATATCATGCTGGCAGCAACAGCTTTGCCATTGCTCTCTGCTCATCTTGCTCTGAGCCTACAACATGCTACAAAGAGATGTGTGCGTTTAGGATGGAGGATGACACAACACAATAAGGACTCAAAGAACTTTTGTAACAGTTTAAATTTCAATGAGAACTTTATTGACTGAGGAGTAAGTTGTGCAAAGCACTGCTCTCCAGGAGGATTAACAGCAGCAGATGTATGGTTTTTCAGAGGTAGGAGTAACGTTTAGGTTTTATACTTAAGTACAAATCAGTTTTTGATCATTTTAGTTTACAACATCTGCTCCAGCCATAGGAAGTGCTGGAAGCTCAGCAGAGCACTAGGGTGTAGGAATGATGGTCTGGTGAGTCCTCAGACAGGTAGGTGTCTAAATCTGCATTGTTAGGGTGCAGTAAGAGGACACTTTCCTGATGTTATTAATTCCTGAGCATCTTTCAGGCTGTTCTATTGGTGACCTGTGCTGGCTTTTAATAACCAAAATAGGTTTTAGTCTCTAAAGAGTGAAGACACCTGTGGTTGGGCTCTGTGAGCCATGCCCCTGCTGCTCTGCGCTGGCAGAGGCAACACCACCATGAGAACCAGTCCTGTGCTGCAGCCTTGCCCCTACCAGCTGCTGTAAGGAAGAGCTTTATTCCACATCCTGGTACAGTGCTGCACTCCTAGTGTGGAGCTGGGAACATCTGGCCAGGTAAGGGGAGCCCCCTGCACCCCTCTGCCTTGGTACAATGACATGCAGGAGCCCAGATGGGTGCAGCTACTCCTTGTTCAGTATCTTGGGGCTTTCTTAAACTCCTGTGTCGTTACGAGTGTTCATACCATGTTAACAGCTTACCATTTTTAGGAAGAGTTAGAAGCCTGCTAATCTTGCATCATTTGTAGTCCTGTCTAAATTCTGACCTTTACAACCATTGCTCTAGAAATAAAAGGATTAATCAAATACCAGAAGATTACTAGAGCTTCAGGCTGGTCAAAATTTGACTGGGAAAACATGTTAATCACTTCTCACTTAACCTGAGCACAGAACTGCACGCAGTATTCTTCCTCCTGTTCTTGTCACTGGTGTCTTGTGGAATGTGGAGCTCTGGTTTTGACAGATGCAGAAGAAATTATAATGCTTTTTGCCTTCTTTTTTAATAGATATGTCTGTGTTGGGCCTCTAGATATTCTTTAGACATCCTTCTTGAGCCTTTATACAGAAAAGGCAAGATCTGAACACCAACATTTGCATGTAGAAGTATGACTGCAGAGACAGAATTATTTGGAAGATTTACTAAGTACTGGAGAAAAGTAGTAAATAAGTCAAAGCAGGATAAGCTTACACATTCAACAACCCATTTCTTGTATTTTATTAATTTGAACATAAAGCTATTTCAGCAGTAAGCAGAATTTGTTTCAAGTCTTTTAGCATAAATGCATTTACTTTAACAGAACCAAATAAAAATCCTGGATCTTTATTGCCATTTTGAGGATGTGAATGAAAAGAAAAAAATAAGAACCACTTTCCAAACACTTAAGCTTTTCATCAGCACCCTGCGAATTAGTCTTGCTCATATAACTGCTGTGGACAGGATTGTTGCAAAACTTCTCAAGTATTAAGCTCAGCTTGGAGGAAATCCTGATATCCCCTTTTGGCAGTATTGCCATGCCAGGGAAAAAAAATAAAGAAACAGAAGTTGAGTTTTGATTCTTTAGGAACCTGAATATGCTCCACAGCACCTCAGACCAGTCCATGCATGCTATCTGACAATTATATTGGTATCCCAAAGTATATACAATGTACGGATAGATCCTGGCACACTCCTTGATTTGTTTCAGAAAGAGAGAAGTTTCTCTCACTCGGCTGGCACACAGCTCACATAAGTTTTGTGGGCTTAATTTTCTTCTTAGCTTTTTGAGTGATTCTGTAGTGGGAGATGTTCCCTGGTGTGGTCCTCCAAAACTATTGATATTCAACTTCGGGGGATCAGAGGAGAGTATATGACCATCTGGCTGGAGCTCTTGTATATTGGTTTATAGTATATGGTGCTTACATTTTGGAAAATCCTTATTTTGGCATGAGAACATGTCAAACACCTCTGGTCCTAGGCCAGGACCACATCCTAGATAAAATGGTACTGCCAAAAACTCTCAAAAAATACTTTGAATAATCCTTATTATAAATGCTATAACAGGGATTTCTGTGGTTTTTGTATGAGTAACTCTGAGGAGAGCCATTTGTAGGTAGAAGACGAAAAAGTGACAAACAAAAAGCCACATAACAAATATAGTTTCTCATGCTGCTTCTGTCTGCTCCAAGGAAGGCATGGCTGTACATGTATAAATCACAGCCTTGTAAGTATAAAGGAAGAGTGTGAAGAAAGCCTAAGATGATCCAGAGTTTCTCCACATGGAAAAGAATCTGTAGGATGGGGAAAATATTCATTGACTTGCAGGAAACAATAAAATACCCCAGAGAAAATACAGAAGCAAATTGATTTAACGTGTCACCATTTGCAATCTATAAATGTCCCTATGGCAAACTTAAAAGATCTCAGTTTATTTGTGACTAGGAAATGGAGTCCAAAAGCAGCCTCATATATAAATACAATGGATTTCACAGCCTCAGGATTTATTGTCTCTCCTTCAGCAATGCGGGTTACACCACTGAAACAATACTGCAGCTGTAATAGGAAAACTGTCCTACTCAGGATTTATGAATTTATAAAGGATATAGTCAGTTTGGTTGTGTGATTCAACAGTAAATCACTACTTACAGATGCCAGAGCATGCATCAGGTGGGAAGGTGCTCACGAAAGGATGCGACGTGTTTTCCAATGCAGCCATTAGGCACCAAATGGTAATAAAGGAAACAATGGCAGAGCACATGAGGTGCCCTGAACCCAGACAAAGTGTTTATTGAAGCACGCCAGTGGCCAGCAATAGAAAGACAAAGCTTCAGGGCAAATATTTGTAGGATTTTTTAATTAGGAAAAATATTCTGTAAGGCTTGGATTTAACCTCCTGATTGCCTCACCCTTTACCTCAACTCTTGGCTTACCTTCTGCCTGGGAGTAGATTAGGACACATGAGAGTTATATGCACACCACAGCTTCTGTTTTCCTGCAAATTTAAGTTTCTGTTACTTTACCTCTGCGTTATATAACATGCAGTGTTTGATAATGTGCTGCAGCATCTATGAAAGGGTTTTTCCTCTTTCATAATTGAAGCTGGTGTACGCAATTTTCTAAGGGGAGGGGGGAATAGAGGTTTCTGTGCCCAGTCTGATTGTTGCAGGGAGAGTTCCTCTTTCATCCTTGCAGAGGATGTGCATGTTGAGAGGCATGTTTCCGAACAGCAGGCACATTGCTGTGTATCAAGGCTCAGACTTCAAATGGGGCATAATCAGGCATTTCAGGCTCCTACTTACACTCCTGAAGAGTTGGCCTGATTTTCAAAAGTACCCAGCAATCGACATTTCCTACTGATTTCTCTGGGAACTAGTCAGTCCTCAACACGTCAGAAAAATCAGGCTGGTTACTTAGAAACCTGCATATGGTTTTCAAATCTACTCGCTGGGGCTGGTTTTTTTTCATTGCTGGAATTAGCCTCTGTTTTCCTCTGCTGCATATGCTCTTCATATGCTAAGTAGCGCTTTTGCTTACTCTGCAAACAGTGGCTTTTCTGGTGCCCTCGAAATCCTGTAGATGAATACATTTTGTGTTCTCTAGATCTGCTTTGGAGAAGAGGAGTTGAGGAGTTTGGTTTTGGTAGTCAAAAAGCCATTTGCTCTCTCCTGCGTTTCTCAAAAGTTCTCCAATTACTCTTGCTGAGCTGGAAGTTCTTTTTTTGGTCTTAGCTGACAGACTCCCTGTGCCATTGACGTGATTTATAATCACTGATATCTACAGGTGACAGTTTCCTTTCCCTTATTGGTAGGGTAGGTCCTCTGCATGTTGTCTATCATCCAGCTATCAGCGAAAGTCTGCTCTCCTCTCTCATCCCAGGCCAGATAACCTGGGTGCACGTTAGCCACAGCACCCACCACAGAGAGGAGTGTGGGGGTCGCTGCTGTGGGGATGCTGATGGGATGTGAATGGAGTATAGGAACCTTGATCTGCGTCTTATCTCAGAGCTTGGCTGCCTCACTGGCATCCCTTTTCTCATAGTAAGGTGCACCAGTGCTGCCTGTTGGGTGCTGAGGTTGACTGGAGAAATAAAAGTGATATATCAACGCCCAAGCACAAAATGGAGAATTGCTGCTAGATATAAAAATGACAGAAGACCTGTAGCTCAAGTTGACTAACTAATTATAGACCAACAATGTGGTGCTTTGTGGCATTTGTCATCCTGGGATGTGCTGTTGGATGTATCCTGTCTATGTCACAAAATGTTATTATTTTGTTTCACTTAAAACCAGTAAGGTCTATGTCTGACTTTACCTCCAGTTCTGAGCAGCGTGGGATGAGAAAGGTATGGACAAGGCTGAGAGATTCTGGAAGAGGAGAGATTGGAAAAAAGGATCTGTGAGCAAAAGCAGTTTCAGCGCAGGAAAGAAAATTCTCCACTATGAGAGCAGCCATCCCGTAGGTGAAGGTACTGTTTCCTTATTGTCACCTGTCTCCTCTCTCCAGACAAAAGGATGTAAATTTTTGCAGCAAAGAAAATGCAAAGGGGATTATTAGGAAGAGTTTCTTGAGTGCTGGGGTTTGAGAGAGTGCAATGTGCTGCATAGGAAAGTTGTGATTATTTTGGAGAACCAGTTAAACAAACAGATTTTGGAATCATGGGGCATTGTTTGAGTCCTTACAGACCAAGAAAAGTGGCTGTCTCCATCCAGGGAACTGCAGAGGCTGGAGATCTGTAGAGGGCTGCAGCTCCAGTGGGTGAACATTGGTCCTGATCAGAAAACAGCCTGAGGAATGCAACTGTGGAAGAAGGTCACTAGAGGAAGAAGGGCAGCAGGGGATGGCCCTTCATTTCCTGATGTGACTGGAGTTGTTGATGGCTCTTATGGCTGAGTGCTGGTTTCCTTCCATCTGAAGGCTGGGAATGTCCTGCTCTTCTGTGTGCAAAATAATTCACAGACTGGAAGAAAGATGGAGCATCCAGGGACGCTTACTTGCCTCTTCACGGAGGGACTTCTTAGACAATCTCACAAGGCCTTTTCCAGCTCTGTTTTTATTTACTCAGCATAGGAGCACTGTCCATCAAGGCAGTATAGTGCCACTGAAACTAAACTTCGAAAAAACAGCCAGAGTCCTGTAGAAAGCTGTGCTGGTTTCTTTCAAACCAAATACCTAAACAGAGTCTTTATTCCCACATTAACTTGGTACATGTTTTTGTAAGCATAACGGTGAAACAAGCTCACAAGCAGCCTTCCTACGGGCTTGTGAGGGGCTAAAGGTCCTGTCCCTCTGGCTTTGGTCTTACAGCTTCCCACATCTTTCGTCAGAAGCTATGGGCAAAGCGTACCTTTTTAGATAAAGCACTTTATTTCTTTAGCAGCTTCCTGTGCTGCCAGGCAGCAGCATGGGGCGTGCCCAGGAGCAGAGCAGGGAAGGAAGCATTACCAGGTCCTGATTTCTCCAGGGTACCTCAGCTGCTTACAACGCTCTATGCAAAGCACTAAGCAAAGATTTTTGTGTAGCCATCAGGAGACTAACTTTATGAAAGATGCTATTGATATCATTCTAACACAGGAAGCATGTAAAGAATTAGAAACAGACTCCCCTGAAAGAAGCGAGACAACAGGATATATTACAGTATCAAAATGTACTTGACAGGTGGAATGTATGTACCATATACTGAAAGAAACTGTTTGGTGAGTGATACATTTCATATTAAAATATATAAATAATCTACTTTGAGAAGAATTGGACTCTCTGGGCAAGTAGCTTAGCTAGTACGTCTGACATACTGCCTGTTAGAATAGATATATTAATTTCTGAACTTGATAATCATTGCCTTTTTCTTTTTTTATTTGTTCCAGGGTAAAATTCAGAATTGGATATATCATTCACAGCATCTGACAATACTCTGTGTCTGTTACTGGCTTGTGTTATTCCAGCATGGCAGTGTAGTGAATAGTCCCTAGTTAATCAGTGTATCTATTGATTAATATATATTCCCATTACAGTAAATATATATAATAATAAATTAGGTAATATAGCAATAATAAACCTGCTATATCCACTATGTAACATACTAAATCAAAATTAGCAATTACTAATTGAAATTATATCCCCTAGTATAGCATTATATAAATCAAAGACATTTTCTCTAAAATCCATGCATCATTCAGAAGATTAATCCTCCGGCAACTGTAAATGTTTTTTCTGCTACATTCATTTGGCTAAGCTGGATAATGGTAATAGCCTTGAGGTTAAATACACAATACAGTATGTTAGAGCTGATATAGTAGTTATTGCCATATATATCCTTACTGGTGATCACACTGGACCAGTCACTGAGCCCTGGGGATGGTCAGTGCACCGCTCTCAGCATATCCCCTGACTTGGGCTTCATCAGCTCTCAGGGTTGTCTGTACTTGGAAGTCTTTTACCCTGTGCACTCAGACACAAAAAATTAGGATACAAAAACCACCTTGCTAATTTGAAAGAAACATTGGTGACTTGGTTGGTCCCAAACCCACTGGTGCTTTTATCTTCCTTGCTTCCCACTTGAAACTTGGAAGACTTGAGAGGGGTGTTTTGTTTCCACTTTCCAGCATCCCAGAGCCCAGACGGGAATATCAGTGGGAACATGGGAGGGCAGGAGAGTGGCTGAACAATGCTTCATTGACCCAACAACCTTGCGTGGACAACATCAGGCTGAGCAAGAGGGGATCATGCCAGGGGGGACCGATGGAGGGTATCTTGAGAGAAGCGTCTTTTATGAATTATTTTAGAGTGTGTTTCTGTAGGGATCATTGCTGGCCCATCATGAAGGGTCTAGGAGGAGCTCCCCTTTGCAGAGCACGTCATGGGGAGAAATACTGACTGTTCTGGGGTGAGAAAGGGATTAGAAGCAGCAGGTGAAACAGCCTGAGCTACCTTCACTTGCAGCAGCTCCACAAAATGTCCTAACCATGCACAGAAAACCAATCGGAGGTTATACAAACCTCTCCTGCTTACTTTGCATTTTCAAAGTAGAAGACTGGGCATCAGTCCAAACCCATAATCTGTGCGAGGGCATGTCACAACAAATAGGAAAGGGATAATTAGAATTTTATGAAGAGTGGTTCTCTATAATGCTACCTACTGTTTACTTAACAACAATTTTAAATTTAGCAACTGATGCATTTTAAGTAATACAAATTAAAAAAAAAAAAAAAGCTCATATTTGCTCTTAGTTACGTGGGATTTTTTTAAATACCTCTGTTTCCCCAGTGGGACCAATGTGTGTGCACATGTGTGTGTCTGCTCATAAAATGGTACTGAAATGTATGAGAGCATAGGAATGCAGCTTTAGCAGATAATAACTCTTGATTTCGTTGTTTCTAGGTTGTTTTTTTTTTCCTAAAAGTCAAAGAAAGCCCAGTTCACTAAAGACAATAGCAGTCTGAGAACTATTCCTGTGCTTCCTAGCAGTGAGTGAGAAGATGCAGGTAAGAAGTAAGTCCAAAACCAATGTAACGTAACATTTTCTTCATTGTCTTTCATCACAGTTTTATAACCTGGCTAGCTGGAGTGGCTGTTGGCTTTTACCCCAGATAGGACTCTGTTTTTATGGTATCTTAACACCTCTACGTTGTGTCCGGCAGCACAGTGATTTGGCAGATCTTTTAGGGAAAAAAAAAAGTTGCCTTAGCAAGGTATTACATTTTGCATTATTGATTTGTTGTAACTAATATAGATATTCTTATCCATGAGCAAATCTGAGAGTATTAATCTACCCACAGACTAAATTACACCCACATAAAGATTTATTTTAAAAGTGAACACGCAGAATGTAGCTCAGCATTAGGTATTTTTATCATGTTAATAAATCCCCTAAATCAGCAAAAGAAAAGCAACGTGCAAACAAATAATAATCTGATCATTTTTCTCCATAAAATCAGAAATGCAAGAATTTTCAGATTCTTTATTGTTTAGTTACTTTTAACACAACTCACATAATTCAACCATCTTCTTTTCTGCATAAGTAGTCAAAAAAAACCCAATTGGGCTAATTGCTTGCCCAAGCTGTAGTCCAATTGTATCACTGGCTGTGTCTCCATCGGTGAGCGCTGAGGTACCGTGGATGCGGAGGTAAGACCGCAGGTGCTGGGGACCGACATCCACACCATGCATGTTCCTATGGGGTGGCTTCCCACGAGCTCTGGTAAGGTGTCAGGGGCCAGCATATGAGGTGTAGAGCTCATGCATGTTTTCTGGCTGAGCTTAGCCCCACGGGATGCAGTTGTCACGCTCCAACACTGCCCTGTGGTGTGAACTGAAGCACAGTAAGTGGAGGGTGATGGGGAGGTTTGCTGCCTCCTGATATCAACCAACAGGCTGGCATAGGTGCACCCACTCCACACCACCCACTTATGGGCCTGCCCATCGCAGCTTGAAAGGATATCCAAGAAACATCACTTCTGATCAGTTTTTGCTATCTGATCAGCACTGAGGCTGTAACTACATAAAAAGAGAACTGCAAGGCACGTGCAGGTCAGTCTGTGCTGGGTCCCCCAAGAAATCACCCCCTCCTCCTACCTTAACGTGACTGGACCTAGACACTGCTCTCCATTTCTTACAACATTTGCAGGGTCATGGATTGAGGGGGAAGGCAGGAAAACCCTGTGTCACAGATGAAAGTATGGTAAATCATGGGATAAATTATCCTTGAGCACAACCTGGCAGGTATACAAGACAACTCAGCCTCATTCTCTGCCTGATTTAGCTTCAGGCATTTAAATCCAAGACTCCCACCTATGAGGACACTGCTCTGAAAAATGTTTCCCTGCTCTCAGAAAGACTTTCTCTGTGTTTTCTCCCTGCTTTGGTTGCGTTATGCAGTCCAGCTCTGGGTCATCTGAGTGTGCCTGCATCTCTTTGCTACCTTGTCTTGCCGGTGTTAAGGTTGGGTAGTTTAAGAGTTAGCTTATGCACGTATAATTGTAATCCCATTAAACCTTATCAAGGTCCAGTCTGTGCATGTTAAAAAAACGCACATTGAAATGCTGAGCTACAGGATGCTGCAAAATCTGAAAGTACTACTTTGTGGTGCTAATGATTAATATTAATATGTGTAATAGGTTTTCATGATGTGGACAGGGTGAATGGTGAAATGGATTCAGGTCTTTTTATTTTCTTTTCAGCTTGTTATTATCTAGAGAAAAAACACTAATTACCAGAAGCTAATAGGTAGTGTGTTACTTACCCTTTTAATTAGTACCCTAATTATTAAGTGCAGTGATAACCACTAGTTAGAACATATTTGCTTTTTAAGACTTTCTTGTTTATCTGTCTTCCCTCCCCCTCTTTTTAATGACACTGACACCAGCAGAGTTGTTGGAGAGAGAATACCAATAATTTCCCGTTGGGAAATGAGTCATTTTGAGCCTCCTGAACAGTGTTATGATTTTCATTCTGTTGTAAAATGCTTTTCACCTTTGAACTGTTGGCTTGTGTTAGATTCTGACATTAAAGCACTAAGATTTGAAATTGGGAGGATGGACTCAGGGGACCAGAACAGGTCACCTCAGCAGCACAAAATCTTGCTCAGTGTCTGCCATCTGGGAGGCAGGATGGCGTCTGAACAACACGGTCTTCAGCCGCCTGTCTCTAAATCCTAAAGCGTTCAGTGGAGTATTCCTCATTGTGTCTATCTAAAGTCATGATGTCATTTTGGGATGTATTTTGTGTAGCCCCACTGATAACCTCCTGCTCTCCATCCTTTGGAGTAGGAGGCTGTGGTGTCGGGGTGCTGGATGCTGCGGTCCTGGGTGCCTGCGCTGAGCCAGGAGCAGCACCCACTGCTAGAGGAAGTAGTGCCTGCTCGAAGTTCATCCATGCTAAAGTGAAATGTCAAGCAACTATATGTGGTTTCTTAAAAAAAAATAGCCATTTACATAGAAAATTAAGCATAAATACCTGCCAGAAATCCTGTATTGAGGTGATTGGTATATATGAGCCACTGCCAGAAATTATAACAATACAGCCTTTTTATGGAGTCTTATTAACTCTTTGCAGGGAGCAGCACTTTGTAAGTGACTGAAGCCAGTGATTTAAGATGTGTGGCAGAGGGGGAGAAAGATTTCTTCATTACAGAGCACGGTGTACAGCTGTGTTTGAGTTGGATATGCTGTAGCACACCAGAAAAACTACTTGATTAGCTGAAAAAGTTAATGGAAGGAGCAAGACATCCCTGCTCTTTCTGCCCTTGGTTCTTGGCACTGTGGGTTACAAAATACTTAAAGGATGTGGATTAGAAGATGTGTGTTAACTATATGAACAGTTACTGTTTCTATAGCCTCATTAGTATGCACAATGCCTCACACTGATTTGACATTGTCTCTGCTCTGAGGAGCTTGAAATCTAAAGGCAAAACCCTGTGACCATCTGAAATCTGAACATTTCAAGGAAGGCTCTGAAAAAAGGTGCATGAGACTGTGGACAAATATGTCTTAGTTGACATGTCAAAAGCAGGGAGCAGGCAGGGAGGCAGAGGTAAACAACTGAAGCGGAGGAGAAAAATAGCGAAAGAGTCCTAATTGTTGTCAGCTTGATTCCAGCCTTGTTCACCCGGACAGACTCCGCTGCCTCTTTGTCAGTGGAGGTATCTCTGATTTACACTGATCTAAGTGAGAACATCTTCCCTGCTTTTATCCAACACAGCTGCTCTGGAGTGGGTTTAACCCCATGGCCCTTTTGCTTTGTTCAATATTTATGGGTGAGCAGGGTCCCTGAAAGAGCAGGCAACAGCACAGGCAGAGGCAGGATAAGCAGGCATCTGGTAGTGCTTCTCCGTGCGGGGACTCACTTGGAAGAACCACAGGGGTCCATCAGTACTCCTGCACGCGAGGCAGCTTCCCGCACCTGAAGCTGGTCCCAGTTTTTCCAGCAAAGTGGTGACCTTCCATAGGCATTTTTTCCATTGTGCCTTTCTGCTGTAGTCCCTCTGGTCCATCACATACCAGCATCCCCAGTGTGGTCAATTTACAAGAAGCTGCTGCCCGCAGCATCTCTTTCTCCTCTGAGCTCTGTAAGTGCTCCAAACTGCTTTTATTTCCTTCTTATAATTGTGCCTTTCCCAGGGGGAAATGCCAGCACCCGACATTCCCCACACCACCCCTGGCTTGGTGACTGGCTGCAGTGGGTGCCCATTCCATGATAGACGCTGAGTCCCTCCTGTAGTGCAAGTTGCAGAGGCCTCAACAGCAATTTTCAGGGCATTAAGAGCCAGTTCATGTTTCCTTTAATGCATAATCTGGAGTTGCAAACCAAGACGCTCGCCAGTCGCAGGGTACGTGCATGCAGGAAAAACCAGTGTGTTTGCAGTGTTGTTTTGAGCCTGCCGGCCCGTGCAGCAGCTGTGTGTGCACCCCAACCTCAGCACAAGCTCTAGTGCTCCTGCAAGCTCCTGCGTGTGTCCTGCCTCCGTGTACAGCCCACGTCACACAAGCTGCTTGGGCATTTGTGCCACACATCACACGTTCACGTGTTGTGTAGAGATACCCTCCACTCAGCCAGAGAAAACAGCTACCTTGAGGTAAAGCCAGTATGCACTGGGGGATAAATAAAGCTTTGAGGATGATTATAACATGTCTGATGCTTTCCTGAGAATAGCAGTGAGTACAGAAATTGAGTCGGGGTGAGAAGAAAAGGAGGCTTTTTTGGTTTTTGACCTGGTGGTCAGGAAAGCAAAAAAAAACCCCACCTAGTTTGTTGATTAGGCAGAAAATTCTCCAAGGCAGTGAATAAATGCCCAGGGTGGAACGGAGACACCCCATCAAGCTGGCAATCGCTTCTCCATCTCTGAGCTCCACCATCCACCCTCTGCAGTGCTCCCCAGCCCTGTCCTGCTGCCCTGGCACACTCCATGCTCTGCCCTGCCCCAGCGCATCTCTGCACGTTTGATGGGTGTTTCTGAGCTACGAAGAGCACTCGGTTTGGGCTGTGGTGGGAGTGCAGGCTATTTATCATGTGATTGAAAAGCCTTTTCTCTTGTTCCCTTCTGATTAGACATAAGCTTCAGTATGTAGCTGTAGAAAATGTTTGGTTTCCTTGAAAGGCGCTCAGCTCAGGGCGGGAAGAGAGGTTCTTTGTGAAGACCAAATCTGATCAGTCCTTTCTGAGTCCCTGCTTTTGGCAGTACTGCAGGAGATAACAGGCTTCAGGAGCAGCTCCCCTTTTGGTGCTGGGTTTATAAATGTCTCGATAGCTACACTAACAGCATTGCTTTTTCTTGTTATTTTTTTTTCAGATGTATTCTGCCAGAGAAGAGAGAGATGGAAAGGAAAAAAAACTTTTTGTTGAGGCTTTGGTGCATGCAGTGGAGGCCCCATCCATTAGATGAGACTGAGCTCCCTGAGCACTGGTCACTTAAGGCTCACAAGGACTCAGCAGAGTATTTTGTAAGGTCACTAAGTGTCCCACTGCCAGGTAAATGCCACTAGCTCATCTTGCCTTGGGGGGCTGTGGTATCATGATGTCTCCCACATCATTTTGGTACATCTTTATATTCTATACTCTTACAGGCTTTTCCAGTCCTGCCTACAGCAGTTAAGCTGTGGCTTTCAAGTCTGTCTTTTTGTATCCATGCAAGTGTTTCCATGCAGTGATCAGAGGAGCTTTCAGCAGAACTTGTTTATTGTCATGCTCTAATACAAGACTTTCTTAAAACTTTATGTACATTGTTATGAAAATCTGTGGTCGCTTAAAATTGAAAAGTGCCTGTTGGTGTTAGAGCATTTTAAAGAACCTAATGATTAATGGGATGGGGACGAATAGCACAGTGCTTTCTAGTTTTGAGTTAATTTTATTCTTTCTAGCACAAAAATTGTACACAACTGTAAGATGTTTGCACACACAGAAGTTGATGTGCTGAAGCCACCACCCTGCATTTCCTTGGGGGCCTCTGTGTGACATCTGTCTCTGGGAATGTTTTTAGTCTCTGTACTGATAAATGGTATGCATGAACACTGGGGATAGAGAGTTCTCCTAGGCCTGATCTGCTTGGAGGGGCTGAAATTTCATTATTGTTCACAATAATGGCCCGTGGACAGGAGATAGTTGCTCGATGGGAAGTGCCAGGAAACTAATTTCTGGAAGTTATGCTGCTGTGTGTGTGCAGTGTTCTTTGGGAGGGTGCCTGTACTGGTGTGACTTCCTTGCAACTGGCAGAACTGAGTTCATAGGTGTTCTGTACGTTGCAATGGGTTTCTTTCCCTTCAAGCCTTAAAAGTGCAAGGGAATAAAATAACAAAATTGTTACAGCAGCAGGAGTACAGTTGAATGGGTAATTGTCACACAGTGTAAAGGTATTTGAAAAGGTGGAGGGGAAAATAATCTAAATGTCCTCCTTTTTCTGGGAAAATGTGTTATTATTTATGAATAATTTTCCTCGTTGAAGGAAAGTGTAAGATACAATGAGAGTGACCATAAAAAATGAAATGTATAAAGTATTATTTACATTATATTGGAGAAGAGGGAATCACTGACAGAGAGAGTGCTAGTTTATTTAAATACAAAATCAAGTTATTCAGAGTTGCATACTTAGATTGACTTCTGTATAAAAAGTAGTTCATAATTCTTCCCACAATATAAATGTGAATTCTGGTGAGCGCTGCTAATGGCTCTGTCCCAGCTTGTATTTGTATCCCCAGGCCACACAGGAGTCTGGACTTGGGGCAATACTCTGCTGCAGCAGGAGCTGAGCAAACCTACAGCTGAATGAAAGGCAGTTTCCTAAATGGTTTTCTGCCTCTGTAACGGGCAAGAGAAGCAATGAGACAGTACCACCCAGTATCAGGTACCAGTGTTGTTGCTATCGGAGCATTAACAGACCGACGAGTCTTCTATGACTGATGCTGTAACTAAATTGCCAACACGTGTGCTTGGGCTGTGAAGCCGAAAGCATTAGGTTTAAGAGGTGTGTGTATATGTGTATATATAAATACACGTTGTTAATAGGTGGTGAATAATTTTTACTACCTCTTGCCACTAAGGATTGTGAATTCTAATTAGTGAATGTGTTTATCCTTAGAAAACCCCTGGCTCTTCTCGGCTGGTAGCCTCACAGTGCTTCTCTGTTGGAGCCACCCCCCTCTTCCTTTCTCCCAGCCCTTTGCAATGACCCACAGTTTCAAGTCACCAGCTTTGTAGCCAAGGGCTGCTTTATCGATACAGAAACATGCTCCCACTGTACAGACAAAACACTTTTAATGCTGTACATGCAATAGAGCCAAAGTGAAGCCATGTGCCTCTTTCCTGAAGCTACCCCCACAGCCAAATAAAGCTGTTTTGGTCCACGTTGGCAGAAGGAGTCCCAGAGGCCCACTGCGTTGCCATATGCCTTGGGTTGGTCTAGAGGCAGAAGCTGGTACTGTCCTTCTTTCCCTTCTTAAAGAATGACCAATTTTTAATGAGGTTTGCTAGTCATTGTCAACATTCAAAAGTTCATCACTAGGTCAAGATACTAAATTATTCCTGTGGATCCTCTTTTGACTGTCAAGACCATGTAACTGGGGTTACATTTGGGGTAATTTCTCTCCATTGCTCTTGCTACATTGCTAAAAACAAGACCTAGAAAATTATTTTTCATGTTTCTGGAAGACAAGGTTAGCATGGAAAGGAGAAAAATACAATGTTCCTAATATGCATTTGGAGACTGGTGCTGCTGGACTTGTGTAGGTAGATGTTTGTGCCTGATTTGTAGGACTGGTGATCAGCATGGAAAGTTTTTTGCTTTTAATGTTTCAGTCTGTCTGTAATGAAGCATAAACAGGCATGAAATGTCATAATCTCAGATTTTTACACTCCTATATTTTACCATAAAATTGATTGCTTTCTCAGATTTGAGAAATTGGACTGTGCTGAACAGATTAGAGTCTGTTAGCACTGGGCAGCCCTGCACATCCTTTAAACAGATAAGCTCTCAAAAAGGGTTTGTACTATTGGAAATTCTACCCAGAAAAAGATGACTATGTCCACAAAGAACATTTTTTCGTCTCTTCCTGTTGACAGAAAAATAGCCCAAGTAATGTGGTTTTATAGCATATCAGATCACTGCCAAGGGAAAAGCATTGCTTAAATTCAGCTTGAACCTGCTCTTTCCACTGGGAAAGGGAATTCTTACTGAAATCCAAACTTTGGTGGGTGCTTTCTGCTTTTCATAAGAAATTACATTTCCTGAGAAAAGGAAAAAGCCTTTTTGACTTGGGGGTTTGGTTTTAGTAAAGACTCAAATGAGCACTGAAGGAAGCTTTATGTTCTGACCCAGCAGGGCAGAAGTGCAAGGAGTAAACGAGGACTACACTGCATGAAATACTGCTTTAGAAACTTCCGAAAGATTTGTTTCCCCTGACAATATGTTCCGTTTGCTATCGTGATTAGCTACTTCCTCAATCACTGCCTTTATGCACTCAAGGGGAAATTCCAACCGCTGCTCTTTGTTGCCTGCAACACTGTGTGTGTGTAAGCATGCTTGGTAAGAGATACTTGGAAAAGAACAAGAAAAGAAAGAGCACTTTTACTGCCAATTTCAAGAAAAGTTCCTCCATCTGAATGCTGAGATAAAGCTCAGCATAACATGGAGATGAAAGACAATTTCAAGTCACAACCCTCCTGAGCCAAATGGCTGGAGGTTCTTGATGCTCAGACCCCTTGGATGCCTAATTGTGACATCTGCACTCGAGGCTGTGGAATGTGCTCCAAATGCCACAGCCTGCTCCCAGCTTAAAGGAAGGTCTGGAAAGACGAGTAATTGCTCAGAATTACCTGCAGGAAACTCTGCTGCTTCCCTCCGATTGATGAAAACTGTTCGGAAAGGGTTTGCTGGGCAGGGATGCAACCGGACTGATGGTGGAGTCAAGGCCTGGGGCCAAACTGCAAATGCCTGAACTGGTGCAGGAGGATGGGGCTGCGGTGAGCTGAACTGGAGAGGAAGGTTGCAGGGCAGTGAGAGTTATGGTTCATCTCCCTGCTGCAGGCTGCAGAATGCCTGTATTTTATTCACACAAGAAACTAGACTCCAAGTGGCCCACGTATAAGGCTGCATATAGATTAAATGCCTGCACGAGGCAAATATGATAGTACAAGCTACTCTTTTTTACCATTACAATGCCCTATGCATAATGCAGAGCTCATGAATAATTTGCACAACAATCTATTCCCAAACTTACAATCGTCCACAATTTTTTTTTCACTCTGAAAGTAAACAAAGGAGAAGTGTTATCCATCAGGAATAAGAGGGAACAGGCAGGCTCAGCAGCCGTGGGAGCTGGAGAGCTGAAATAGTCCCTCGAGGAAGCGGCTCTTGTGGGCGCATGAGCAACGTCCACTATCACTCCACTAGCAATCTAGGAAGAAAATGAAAGTCTGCCAAATGTTTAAAAATCATTCATTTTATTACAGCATTACTCAGTGCCTGTAATGTCATGAAATATTGTTTGGAAAGCTGATTGTTTAAATGGGTGTGGATATAAAATCAAAGAAAATGCTGCCCTTGGAGGCAAGGCCATAGTCCTTAATTTCAGTCAGAAGCGAATAAATAGTAAATACTTTTCAGCCTTTTGAGTGCTTTTTGTGCTCTTAAATCCATGAATGATTGTATGGGGGAAGAAACAAGGGAGAAGCAGCCTTCTTAAGATAAAAATAAGTTCTATGCCTTTTCTCTGTTAATTTTAAGCCCAAGACTCCTGCTGAGCTCTGTGATACTGGAAGAAGCTAAATAGCTTCTTTCTACGCTCATTATTTTTATTTTTCCTTTTGGCCCTTCTGGATTTTCCTGGGAGCACCTCTTAGTCCCTGCCTATGTGACCTGTGAGCCAAGGGATCTCTCTTCCTTTTTCAAAGGTCATTCTTTCCAGGTTTAAAAGATTCTGGTGTTACTTCAGGGACACAAGTCAGACTTTGCCAAGCGTTGTTCACAGAATGCAGGCAGAACTCCTTAGGCTTAAGTTTTACAAAGACTAAAATTAATAAAATTCTGTGGGTGACCTAAATAAAAATAGGAGTTGGAGAGCTCAGTAGCTGTGGGGTATTACATGGGGGTTAGATGGGTGCAGAAGCAGCAGAAACTCAGAAGGAACAAATGGTTTGTAGCCAAGCTGATAAATTCCACCCAAGCCATCCACATTGAAGGGGTTTGAAAGGAGGAAACTCAGTCATTGGGGTTTTCTTATTATTTTTAGGTGTCATTTCATTTCCATCAGCCCATTTCTTCGTGTACTAACATCTGCCTTTTTTCGGGGTCAGGCTTTCACAGAGGTGTAACTGCCATCTACTGACTGCAGCACTGGTGGTCTCATCAGCTCCCTTAAATTACGCACTTCGACGGCTCTTAAAGGAAGGAGGAGCCCGTGTGGTAAGGCCTGCACACACACTGCCTCGAGGGAGAAGGACGAGGTCATTCAGCAGGTTGTGCTTGTGATTTACATGGATTTAACTCAGCAGATCTGCAGCTGTGTAAAACAACCCTGGACCACTGTATTTAGTTTCCCAGTGTTTTGTCTTTCTCAGAACACAGGTTTTTGGTGAACTGAATTCCCAGCAACACAGGGGAAAAAAAGGAAGGAGAGTGCTTTGCAAGTTACTGCTCAGCCTTTTGAATAACTGTGAAGAGGAGAGTAGTTGACTTGATAGTGGGACAAGATGGACTTTTTTTTTTTGAGACTGCCTGAGGAGACTTGCTCACAAGGTATCCGTGTGTTGTGCCGCCAGCACAGTTCTCTGCCGGCGACAAAGGGCTGTAACAAGCATTAAAGGCTCTTACCAGCACCATCCAAGGTCTCCCCTGAGCTGCATCCTAGGAGCGCTGGTCCTAGTCCACCTCAGCTGTGCCCCTCTCTGGCCACTGATCCCTGCTGATCCACCTGGCTCTACCTCAGACCTGCTTTGTCCCCAAGAGCTGGATCCAGCTCTGGTCACCGTCACTGGTCCTGACCCCAAACTGCAGTTTAACTTCTTAACTTTATCTTGGACCTTTCTTTGTCACCATGATTTTTTCTGATGGTCTGGGCTGTCAGTTGGACCTGGCTGCCAGCCCCCAGCGTCACTCAGGTGGGCTGAGCCATCCTGACCCTATATAATCAGTTACATTGGTTGGTTTGGGGAACCTAAACAAAGTACTTACTTCTTCCCAAGTGTTACAATTTAACTGAGGAACAACTGCTTGCACCACTTCTCCCTTGTGAGAGAAACAGCCCACACAAACTCATATAAAAATACTCAAATGGATTTGAATTATTTTGGTGCCAGCTTCCACATGGCACTTTCTTATTTCATATTAACTGTCCTACTTCAATTCAGCCTACTTTTTTTCTTCCTCCCTTTGATGCCATTTTTTTCACATTAACTGTAGCAAGCAAAATCAGAATGGGGCGCTCTATAAACTTCCTTAGAGGAGGTCGCTGAATGGTAGGATGCACAGGAATTATAGGAGAAAAGGTCTGAATGATCGTTGTGTTTAAAAAAATGGTGTTGGTTTACATCCTTTGGACTTAGTCCTGAAAAAAGCCCGTTGAAAATCAAAACAGAACTCAGGGATTTCGATTTCAATCAACCTGAGAAATCATGAATTCAGTCATCACTACTGAAATGTGACTCGCTTGTTTGCCAAAGCATGCAGAAATCTCTGTTCTGTGTGGAACCATAAGCCAACCAACGTTAGCTGTGAAATACCGGCAACTCTCATTAAGCCTTCCAGATAGCGCTAATGGAGATTCATAGTTATAACGAAACCTGAAAGGAGCACGTTGAGGCTACTCTCCATTTTTCCCAACAGACCATTGCTTCGCTTGTTCTCAAGTGTAATGCTTTTCATTATAATCAAACTGGTTTTCAGGTTTTCATTTTCAATGTTCAATCCACTTTGAAATTTTTCAAGGTCTATTTCAAATTCAATTTGGTTTTGGTGTTCCAAGCACAGCATAGTTCATATAATAATACTATTTAAAATGATTGCCAACTTTTTTACTTTGAAGGCTTTAATGAAAATTGCAAGTCACTACTGCAAAGTTACAAGTATTTACATACATAAATAAAAATCTGGCTATAATTTTCACTTTGCAGTCTACATTTCAGAACCAGGATGTGATGGTAATATCTGTAAGAAGTGATTTCTGGGGTTTCAGAGTCAGATCGGTGTATTTCTTCCTAATAAATTTTTAACTGTGTACATATTTGCTGAGATCTTCAAAAGTATCTATTTTTTTAAGGTTTTGAAGAGTAATATTTTAGAAATACGGTACTGTACTACATCCACCCTCAGCCAAAGTGGATGCTGTAATTTGAGCTCACAAAGCTCACCTTTCTGAGATCTTTATGATCTTAATCTTTATGAATTTTGAGAGGCATATAGTGAATTTGTTGTTATTGCTGTCCAGTTAAGGACAAACTTCCATATGAAGGGTGGAATCATAGGCAGGTTCCTTTGTTTTTATTTTTCGGTACCAATGTGTGTGTGTGTGTTTGTATGCATATAGTTGAGACAGCAAATCTGTTTGTCCTCTTCCATTTTATAGACTTTCCACCCATCTGGATGTTTTTATCTTGGAGAAAATGGGAAAAAAAGATAAACTTTCCCCACTGAGCTTTAAAGATTGCCAGTGAAATAAACAGTCTCGCTCACCAGAAAGTTAGCCTAAGTGAATGGGTACACTTGAAAGGTTATGAACTGAAAAAAAATGCAAAGTCCTAAATTGGATTGCTGGCAGCAGCTCCTCATGTTTCACTATAGCCAGTTTAGTTAAAATGATTTTCCTTTTTGTTTGCCAGGAAAAACGAGATGCTTTGTTTAAGTTCATTACCTCTAATAGTTCATAAGTAGGTGAGTACCAAGCTGCGCTCTGTTTTCTATGTACTGAGCTCTCAGATGAAAGCATCTTTGTCTGAGAAGTTGCCATTTTGCTCCTGTTTGGATGCAGAGCATCCACCTTTGTGCTCAGACTCTCACAGAGGGTTTGTACCCTCTCATTAAGCTCCGTGCTGGGGTTTGCAGCCTCAGCAGCTGTGCTGCTTAAATATGGGGGAAGTGTGTTTTCTCTTTTATTCATTGCTTCTCAATGTTAGGCACAACTGAGATGTTTCTCTCTTAGGGCATGAATAAGGGCAGACTTAAAGGACAAAGACGATGTCTGCGCTTACCGGTCCCAATTCCCTAATGCTTATAGAGGTGTAGGAGGTGATGTTAGGTATGAGCCACTTTTCCATTTGGCTACAATGGACAAAATGCCCAGTGTTGCTCGCCTGCATGGTCTAATGTGTCCACACAAATGCATCCACAACATATAAATATTCTGCATCAGGCTCTGCCATATTTGTCTTTTGCCTGAGGCTGGCTGGCTGCTCGATGCCATGGTGGGCAACATGCAGTTTGGGATGCGCTTTCACAGGGACTTATTTCACACAAGAACAATGTACTTTCCTGTCGGCAGGTCAAACTCAGATGTTACTAAAGATCTGTAAATTGTCCCAAATCATCACTAAATCATGGCTCTTCTGAGGAATACAAGCATTTTTAACCCTGCTTCTTCAGCTATATCCGATTTGGCATGGGTGCAGCCACTCTGAAGGCTTTGCTGTGGGTCCCCACAGCTCTGTTCCTGGGTACAGCAGTGCCAGGTGCACCTCACCACCTGTGTGCCAAGGGACGTTTAAGACACAAAGGGGTCTTGCTATTTTGGACTAATCTCATTTTAAAGCAAAAGAATTGAGAAGGCATTGTATAATGAGGAATGATGGAGGGTTAGAGACCTCTTGTTACAAGAATAAGAGGGGTAGAGACCTCAGTTACAAGAATAAGAATAACTTTAGGAAGGCATTTCAAAGTGCTCTCTTGGGCTAAGAGGCAGCCCGGCCCCATCCAGGGCCTGTAAATAAGATTGCCCCCAGCTTTACGTTGCTCATGGAACCGTACAACTAAATTCTTTCTGCAAACCATGGGCTGAGTTTGGATGCTGATATTATTACAACTTCCAAAAGTCTTTGCAAGTACTGTAAAGGTGATGGGAGCCCAGCAGCTTGGCTTCTTCCTGGCGCCTGCCCCAAGCCCCACAGAAGGCAGTAATTGCTGCGGCACAGGGCCGCCACTGTAGGCCCAAACAGCCAGAAGTCCTCCCCAGTTTACATAAGGGTCTGTTTCTTTATTTAAAGAAAACCAAAACAAAACAAAACCAAGAATTAAAATTAAGTCTGCTGCTTTAAGAGCTCTTTCTTCAGTTTTAGCACCCTCTAAAATACTCAAACGGACTTCTAAAGCAGATGATTGTAGTGCACTGTGGGTGAGGATTAAGCAAGCCCAGATTAATCGTACAAGGAGTAATCAAATGCGGAAACACCCTGCTTTTTCCCCTTGGGGGACATCAAATGAGTGGCAGTGTTCAGAGTAAGCTTTGTTGTTGGTTAGAGCCACCTCCTAGCTGGTCTCATAATAGCAGTGCAATAGTTTACACAATCCTGCCTATTAACCTTTTATTTTATATTCTATATATTTTTATTGCGGAAGACAATAGGGAGACCAATGTGCTTGGCTAATCAAGTTTATTTATATCCAAACACAGTGTTGCCATCATGACTGGAACACACAAGGTAAAGAACAGGGAAATTTTGCTTTTTTAGAGAGAAAATACCAGGTGGTTTAGGTAGGCTTCTAGGGGACATGGTAAGCAAGTTTGATTTTAGAAATGGTCACTCCATGATGCCTGGGAATTGAAAACATCCCTTCCAGGTATCTGTTTCAGCACTTAGAAACTGGTGGTCACCTGAAAGCTTTGACCCAAGTTTCACAAAGAAGGCAAAATGAGTAATGGTAACTAAGTGGAAGAATCAAAAATGAATTGTCTTTTTCTCCCTGGAGAAGAGATCCATTCTACTGGAGCTGGAGAACTCTTGGAAGCTCACAAAGCTCCTTTTCATTAGAGAAATGAAAGCCTCATCATCCCTAGAGCTCTTAATTAGGCACCTTTTGCCATTCACACATATCTGTGTCTCTGCTGTCAAGTCGTATTTGTTTTAAAAATTGATTCATTCATTTTGGCTCTTTTGTTGGGCACCAAAAATGGATAGGCCGAATGAATCCAAACACTCTGTAAATTGTCAGGGATTTAATATAATCAGTGTGGCCATGGCCACGCCAAGCTTAGAGGACAAGCGCCTGACAATGCTTTGGTGCAAAATGCTCACAAAACAGTAACAAAAACCATGTTCAAAGCAGAGAGGGCTACAGAGGGAAAGAAAGCACATATGGAGTACTAGGTACCTGCATACCTATATGGTACTCTTGTGTTTATGGTGGATATTAATCTGCAGGCATTACTTACCAGTTAGATAGGAAGGGTCAAAATGAAAGTGCTGTTTTTTAACAACACTTAGGTTGAATGTTTTTAGTGCAGGTGTTCTGATGAGGAATAGTTCAAAAATATTATTTCTTTTTCACCACCTCCTGG
>JAOQGH010000003.1:17609053-17646350 GCA_025769975.1 Gallinago jamesoni | reverse complement strand
TCCTGCTTAACTTGGTGTCATCTGCGAACTTGCTGATGATACACCCTATGTCCTTATCTAGATCATCAATAAAGATGCTTTTCATTTAGTTCATGCAGAATTCTTTGCATTTCATATGAGAATTTGATTTTATACTAGTTAAATATATTTGACTATACAAATGATAATTCCATTATCTTTTTTTTTTTAAAAAAGTTCCTTTATGTATTCATGATGTTCAAATATCTATAACAGCCTTGCCAAACTCACAGTCTTATTTCCCCATCACCTGGGTGTTGTTGGCTATTAATGTATAAATTCTTCCTTCCTTCCGTCCGTCCTTCCTTCCGTCCTTCATTCCTTCCATCCTTCCTTCCTTTCATTTTGGTAATCATCTGATCATTTGTCCTGGAGGCAAAAGCCTCTGCGCTTCCCTTGTAGAAAATGAGCTTCATTAAGCAGGTGGTGCATATACCTATTGAAGCCCCTGGAACAGACCACCCTTATAGGGCAAGCTCTTGTCAAGAAAGTGCTGTCAGCAGGATCTCCAGATCAGGTTAGAAAACCTCCATGGAGTAGGGCATTTAAATAACCAGCTCTGTTGATCCCTTAGGATGTGTCTGTCTGTGAAAACTTTCCAAATGGCACAGTCCTTTGAAAGCATTTCTCTGCTCTGCACGGAAAGCTCCTGTAACTAGGACTATGTTATAAAATGTCCCGTGTGAGCTTGGCAGAAGGGGGTTTTAAGGAAAATGGTTTCTAAACTGCTGTTTTTTGAGATTTGCTTATAGACCTACTTGAGCAGCAGTCTTGGAACACTCCTGGAGCTACTGCACTGAAAATGCAAGGAATGACTGGACAAAGTCCCTGAGGCTGCTGATCACCCTGAATCCGTACCCTGCATGGAAGGTGGGCTTGTTCATCAGAGTTTCTCATGCCATACCTCAGCCATGCAGGATCTTGGGGCTGCCTCCACTGTGGTTCTTTCCTTGAATAACCCACCTTTTTTTTCAAGTCCCACATCAGTGTGTTCTACACAAAGAGCTGTCCTGAAGTAGCATTTCTGTACGTACAGAGCCTTCTAATGCTCAGTAATGGCAATGGAGTACCAGGCTTCTTCCAAGGAGAATAATGGATGATGAGAGCACATAAAATAGAGGCAGCTACAAGCAAGTATTTGAAGAACGGGATGAGGAGGTAAAAGAGATGAATCAGATGTGCAGCAGGATGAGTATGCACTTTGCTTTTGCTAATAAGAAAACTTGTGGCCCTCTGAATGCATCTTCTAACTTTCTGGAGCCAGTCAACATGCTTTTAATTTGTCCAAACTCAATCAAGGAGCTGGGCAAGCTGGGCTCAGTGGTTGTTCTCAGAAGGAAGAGGCGGTTGTATTAAAGCTCTTCCCCTGACCTGAATTCCTGGTCAAAAAACAAAGCAGTGAAAAGTAAATGTCAAAAGATACTAGAATTCAATTATTTCTTATTTCCACCTATCAAAGAGAATTAAGTGAGAGCGATTAAGTGGATAAATGTATCAAGTAAACCAGCAGTGAAAACAATATACTCCCTTTCTACAACTGTAAACAATTACTACCATGCGATTTGGAAACTGTCAATTAGCCCTAACCACAGAGAATCTGAGCTTTTTTTTCTGGTGTAATGAAAATAGAGCATCTTACCATCACATCAGTATAGATTGTATTAACCTTAATGACTCCTGTAAGGCTAAACCTTGCCTTGGCAGGCAGATTGAACACTGTGCGTTGTAAGCTTTGCCTTTAACTTATCTTTGTAAAACTTCCATTGATTCTACTCTAATTTAAACTAGAAATACAGAAATTGACAGGTTTGAACAGACCACTGGTGCAACTAATTTGATTTTTTGTTGCTAACTGTAACCAGTGATGGATTGACTCAGGGGAAAAAGAATAATTCATTCCCTGCCCCATCCCCCTTTCTTTTTTCCCCTGTATCCTTCCCCTGATTTGTTTAATTAAGTGTGATGCGATGCCATGGAGGAACAGATTTCTTTACCCCCAGTTGATGACAAGTTTATGTACTGAAATGGAAATATTAACAGTTCTTGTATCTTCAAACTCCCTAGGATTACTAGAGATATTATTCTTGCTGGTGTAAATGTCAAATCCCAGTTTGGAAATAATTATTCTGTATCTCCTGTGTTAAGTAGATTATTCTAAGAAGTTTCCAAATTCATTGCCAGGAGCCTTCTTTTTTTTTTTTTTTTTTTTAATTTTTGAATGCTTTCTTTCAGTGGGAGAAAATGTAAATAGGACCACGTTACTCCATGAGCACCACCATCTGCCACATCTCCTCTTTCATTATTAATCCCTAGCTAAAGTTTATTTGGTGAATTCGATAGGAGTTCCTTAGACTTATCCCAGTGTAACAAAATCTAAACCCCTTTCTTTCAGTTGCAGGGAATCTGTCTCTTCATGCTGCACTTAGATAAAATTGCTAACTCTTCATGGGAAGAAAGATATCAGTTGATGTCTCAGCTAGAATAATTTCTTCTTGGTCTAAAGGTTGGTATAGCTTTATTGATTAGCCTCTCCAGAATGTCTGTTGACTTAAGTTCCCAACCTATGACATATTAAAGTGATTTTGCTATGGGCAGTTGCTCTGCACTTCAAAATTGAACTCACTGGGGTTTCAAACTCAGCATTTGAAAATTAAAGTACCAGAATTTAATTACTTTTTGTATAAAAATATGATATGGTTTCAATTTCTGAGATATATTAGTTTTACTTAGTTCATACCACATCATGTTTTGTTTTAACTGAATCTCTACCACACTTCAGGAGAGTTCAGCTATTAATACAGAAAAACCACTGGTCTTGTGAACCTTACTGCTGCACAGATTTTTTCCAAAGCTATGTTGCTGGTATTCAGAGAATATATATTATCAGCTTATTTGTTCTGCATATTAGCAAAAAAAAACTGTTTATGAATTAGGAAAAAAGCTCAGAAATATTTTATTCCTGATGATTACAAATACCACAACCTGCTGCAGTGCAGATTAGAAGGTTGAAGCTGTACTTGAATTAAAGAGGGAAAAGAGTCCTTCAAGCTGTGGAGTTAACTGGAAATCTCCAAGTGAAGCATTTTTCTACTCTCGTGTGAAGCTGGAGCGTGCTGCTGGCATCTCGCCACACACCTTTGCAAACCCAGCTATGTTTGAATAGGAGTTCCACTGCAGGCAATGCACTACAATATTTTTTGAAATTCAAGTTTAACTACTTTTCCTATCTTTATTCCTTGCATTGGTATGTGCCAAAGCTTCTCATTCAAGTGGGAAACTAAAAGATAAGTGAGTAAGAACGAAGCAGTCAGGAGGTTAAACTGACAATTCCCTGATCAAACAGGGAAAATATTTAAAAGTTGAGCATCTTTAATATCAGGATAGAAGAGAGAAACACATCACAAAGACCGCATTAGTGGGAACCTGTGCAAGATTTCATGGACTTTCAGAGTGCACAGTAACTGCGGGGCTGAGTGAATCTGAAAAACAAGGGGATTTAGGGAAAACTGATAAAAGACTAAAGGCCCAAATTGTTGCTAAAGCTTTCCTCACTGAGAACTATTAAAGAGTAATGATAATACTGAATGTAATGAAGTAATCAGGAAGTAAGGGCAGAGGTAAGGACAGAAGATTTCACTAACTGTAGAAAGTTTTATTGAAACTCACCCTGTATTTACAGCACAGATGTGTGTGTGCACACACACAGGATTGTACAGGCTAATGTTCCTAATCTAGTTCTCAGAGTGCCAGAATGTGCTTTTCTGCAGAAATCTCCTTTGCAGCTCTGTTTCTTGCCAGGAGTCCCTACCATCCAGCTCAAGTGTAACGAGCACTTCTGAGCTGCTGTCTTACTCATAACAGAGGGGCCAGTCCCATAAACTTGTTTTGCTTAATCACTACAGAGGCCAGGATTCAGAAATTTGGATGCACACGGATGCTTTTGTACTGTAAAGAAGCTGCTTAGTTTTTGCATATAGATGAGGGTGTGGTGAGTAGTGATATCCTATGTAGATTGGAGAAAAAGAGATAGGAGATGCTAATGGATACAAAATTTATATTAATCTAATTTATCACAGAGCCAACGCAGCTTTAATACTGCTCAGACACAGTGTTAATAGCAGGGTTTTGCAACAGTTGTTTCCAGTCTCCCGTGTTGTTTCAGTCCTGTTTCTCTTCCCCTCATACAGTAAATCAAATAGGACATATCTAAACTTCTAAAGGTTTCCAGATGTTTCTTATGCTAGATTATTGGAAGCCAATAACTTTCAAAGGGCAGAAGAGTTTTGGCTATCTGGTGAATTTAATCAGAACAGATGCAAGTGAAATTGCAGGGCTTGTGTGAGGACAGGCCGACATCAGCTGTGCACTGGGGAGCAGGAGAGCTATCAGAATTGAACTGAATCAGGATTCCCTTTCTGCAGGGACTGTCCTAGGCTCAGACACATGCACTACCTAAATGAGGCCCAAAAACCATGACAGGGAAGCTGTGATATACATCTGACTGAAAGATGCTGCCAAGAGATTTTTTGGCAGGCTAAAGAACATGGACATTGGAAAGAAATAAAGTGTAAGTTGAAAGTAAGAAATAAGAAATAAAAGTATAAGTGGCTTTTTTTTTTTTCATGTCACTTCTCTGCACAGACAGGTTTTCTTCTGAGAGAACGCAGGAAGACCATAACATGCTGTTTATTACCTCCTTGAAAGTGTTTTAAAGGGAGAGCTCAGGAACTGCCAGAGCCTGAGATTCTCCCGAGTTTAATAAAAGCAGGAAGGGTTCAACTGGAAGCAGAGGGGCTCCAGGTTTGCTCCCAGGTTTGTATCCTCATGGCAGGGGGTGTTACTGAGAATACCGAGACTGTCCTACCTCAGAAAGTCCTGCCCAGTCTTGTCTATAACTCAAAATACAAAGGAAATGCCAAGAAGTCTGCTTGTTGCAGTGTTTTAAAGGACTGGAGACCTTGGTGGGCACAAACACCAAATGCCACAAAGATTGTGTGACAATATTGGTAGAAGTTTCAAGTCAGGGAGTGTGGAAGGAAACATGAGGTTATATTTCCTGGCGTGTCTGGATTAGCTTCTGTGTGATAACAAGTGACTGTATCTTTTAATTGTACTTTCAAGTCTGTTGCCTTTACATAACTTAAATTTCTGGAGAAGGGAAGAAAGCCAAACTAAATGCATTTCTACATAAAGTAGACAGAACTTTTGTGGCAGGGATTTGTGTGGTCTCGGAGCAGTGCAAATAAAGTTGCTGTGATGTTTGTGCCTCAAATGATGTCTGTGCCTTGGTTACGGCAGATGCAGAGCCTAGTAGTTCCCAGATCAGGTGGATTAGAGAAATAGTGTCATGGGTTTACCTGGTTTCTGTTTATTTCTTTCTTTCACACTGGCATCTGTGTTTCAGACTGTGGGATAGGAAGAGTTTAGCAGTTTATTAGTGTTTTGATAATCATAGATTAAGCCAGCTAAGTGTAGAGTTTGGTTAGCACAGCCCTATCATGTATCTCATGTGCAGCACTGAGATTCCTTCTTGTTTCGTCTTCCTGGCAAGTCGTGTTCTCTTTGCTTTTAAATTTCACTGTTGTTAAAACCAAGTGCATGGTGACTGAACTGCCTCTTGGACAAGCAAAAAACCCTGTTGCTTAAAGAGATGTCTTGTTTCCAAATGTATCTCCAGACCTGTTTACCTTTTAGTGAAGGAATCTAAATAAAGAATTAAAATACAAGCACTTCACACTCTTCGTATTCCATTTATTTGTCCAAAGCTCAATGTTTCCCCTGCTCAAAATCTCATTTTTAAGTTTAGACACAGTTTACATTAAGTAGCCTTTCTGTGTAGTAAATTTCTGAGGCCACTGGAAAGCCAAGAAGGACAGAAACAGCTGCATTTGGTACCTTGAAAACTCTTTAATTCTGAATAAATGAGGTGGGTTTACAAAGACTGAAGTCTTTTGCTTAGAAAAAAGGTTTCAAAATTAGGAGGCTTAGATTGAAGAAAAGGTTAGCCAAAACTTACTAAAGCTGAAATTAAGTACTACCTTTACCATGTCAGCCAGCTGAACTGGATCTGTGTGGAGTTGGAGTGGAGGTCTGTGTGGAGTGGCACAGGGAATGGCAACAGTCTAAACATGATTTCTCTCTGGGCAGTGGAAGTATAGGGTATAACAAAGAAAATATGCCAAGGGTCTAGACCTTATATTCCCATGGTACATAATACCCTTTGCAGAATTTGGCTCCAAACACAGGAATTTCCAGCCTGAGAAACACTACAGTCCTGGTAAAATAGGAGTGACAGCACAGCATGCTCCTGGCTGAATCTGTACCCTGAAATAGTGTTCCTGGTCCCCAGAGGGGGACCCTCCTTCCAGAAAATCCAGGAGACACACTGCAGGCCTCTTGTCTTCAACAGAGATAGCATGCCCAAGAGATGTAACAAGCTGTGACTCTGTGTCTGCAAGCAATAAATCACTGCTGAGCTGCTCACCTGAACTTGTACCAGCTCCATGCTTTTCTGAGGTGCTGCATGTCCAACCCGCTGGCTACGGCCCACAAGATCTTCTAATGCTGTGACCAGGTACTGCTATATCACGTGTGCTGTTTTCCTTTTTTTCATTAGTTAATCTGCTTCTCACTTTTGTAGCCTCACTACAAAAATACTCACTGAATATCACAAACACTCAATTTGGGCAGTTCATTTGAGCTCAGACTTCCTGTTTGAAATGCCTAATTGGTTACCTGAAATAACCAAATATTGTTCTCCCTTCTCAGGGCTGAGACTGCTTAAGCAGAGGCTTGAATTACTATCGAACGCCACAGAACCGACTGTTGTGAAGAGAGTTTGTGTCATGTGTTGTAATTTATTAGTCTCCTGAGGTATGCAAAATCTTTCTGTGACTATTCAGTAGCCGTAAAAATATGTTAGGAAATGCAACTACCCCAAAAGTCTGAAACTTCTTTTGGGTATAAACATTTCTGAAATGTTTATGCAGCTTGAATTTATTTGCAAGATACAGACTGTTTCAGCAGTACTTAGAATATCTTTACCCTTGGCTGGACTCTGGGTGCTTGTGTAATACAAAAACAAAATCAAATTAAACCCTAACTTAAGTAATTGAATTTGAGTAGCCAAAATTTATGAAGGAAACAAATTTCAGTTACACCTGTGTATTTGTAGAAGATGAATTTTCAGTTGTTAAGTATAAGTGTTCATAGACAAGCTTGTGTGTGCACTCAACCAGGGAGAGCAGAGAATCAATATCACCCCTGAGCAGCAGCTCAAATTTCAAATATTCACAGCTTGTAAAGTCGAACTTGTGAAGTTTAATTGACCAGGAATAATTTGAGGACAGAGTGATCTGTATGTGTTTCACAGGCAGAATCCAACTGAATTATTCACTGGAAATTATTTATTCCACTTTAGAAGTTATGGGACGTTTGTAATGGGGCTGTGCATTTGCTAAAAAATTTAATTTGCTCACGAACAGTGCATGATCCTCAACCAGAAAAGGAACAGCAATTAGGAACTTCTTTTCATGTAATTCCCTCCCTCCATTGCCTTTCTGAGTAGTTCTTAAAATGTCTAACCTGGATATCAATAAGCACGTACCTCCTGCTGCAGCCACACAGCGTTTTAGCTGTAAAGGAGAAGATTAAGAAGGGATCCATGATCCCTGTTGCTTCTGTGGCTTTCAAGTTCAGAGCAGAATTAACCTGTGATTCTTGCCTCTGCTTCTCTGCTTAGACCAGTGAACTAAACACCCATTTTTCTTCCTCAGCTGCCAGTGAATATTCACTGTAATTTTTCCTGTAGAACTTCATCCCTTTGGCAGAGCTGAGAGTTTGGCTCATCCAATTTCAGTGTCATGTTTTTGTAACCTATTGCAAAGCCTCTGTGCAGTTGTTTAATATGACATGTCTCTGGAAATTCTAGGCAAGAATCAGGATCTGGTGAGGAAAGCGCTTCTGAGGAAATGGGACAATCTTCAGCCCCCTGAATATTGTGAGTATTGTACTTGAGGATGTAAAAGCTTACCTAAATGAGTGTCAAAAGGAAGAAAGGCAAAAGTAAAGTTGAACAGAATTTAGAAGATAAGTGACATTTCAGTTCTGTTTATAAACTTAAACCTTGGCTTCATTCTAAAATTGTTTATTGTTTATTAATATTACTGTTGGCAGAAATAAAATCATTTGGAGGAGTCTATGGTGACTTAGAGATCCCATATGAAATACTTTGGTGTCATGGGTGTAATCTATCGTACTCTCTTGGTGTCCAGATTTAACGCTTCTGTTAACCTGTTAGATTAATCCCCAGTCAGGGTGCCTTCACTAGCCAGCATGCCAGGCTGACTCTGGCTAAATTTGCAGCTGGGTTGGAGAGGCCATCCAGACATAGAGCTGTCATGTTTGCAAATTTAGTATCCTAAATTAGACAGTATCTTTACTCTTAACCTGCAGGTATCAGGCACCTGGTGAGACTGATATCCTGTAAGGCATCTGTGAACTATCTAGTGAACCCACAAAAAAAGCATGAAATGGAACTAATTCTGATAGGTCTTCACGCCGTGTCCAGGTATATGGGCATGATTAAGTTAACATATAAATATATATTGGCTGGAGACCAGATACAGAGTGCAGTGACACTTACTGCCTGAAAAAATGTCACATCCAGGATTTAGATTTTACAGGAGGGCAGAGATCTTTCCTTTTAGAAGATAAAACCAAAAACTGAGCACATGGCAGGTTTTTTTCTGCAGGTCTACTTTAGTACTAAGTTTTGATCTTTAGAATTTAAGTAGGTAACAACACTTGTGCCCATTAAAAATGTGAACTCAGGAGTCCCTAATTAGGAGACACAGTTATGATGCATTGGTTACACTGTGAAGGACCTGGCATCCCTGCCAGAGCTTTCAGCTGTTACTTCAATCTGATTAATGTTAAGAACCTCTTAATATTAGAAATCTTAATTGTTCCGTTTCAGAGAAGGTGCTACAAGGCTGTGGACTGTGGGGCTGGGCGTGCTGAGCGCAGCTCTCTGCTCTTGGCTGCTCTGACCCTCGAGCTGGCTCACTGTTGGTACCTGCTCACCTCCCGTCTCAGACAGTCCAGTCTCGGCATTTTAGGCTGTCACCTCTCTGTTAGACACCTTTTTCTGTCGGCTTTCCTGTAGGTGCAAGCCAAGTGACTGCTGCAAATTATAAGGAATCTTTTGTGCTCTGACCTATTTCAAAGCCTCTTTTTGACTTAACTGTACACAGCTTCTTTCAGTATTTAAGCAATGCAGTTTGGGGACTTTTTTTGCCTTAATCCAACTTGTTTGAAGGGTTATCAGTGTTTGTTCCCTGTTGAAATTCTTACCCAGCTTTTACACCTCAAGTTTCTTAGCGTAAACCATCCTGAGAAGCTAATATCTCCATTTTAAGGTCTGCCTCAAATACAGAGGGAGGGCACCTTTTGGCCGGACTCTGACCTGATTTATGCAATTTTGAAATCTCATGCAGCACAGCCCTCTCAAAAACCAACACACCTGATGTGTCTGGGCAGAAGCGTAACACCAGCCTGAAGAGCAGTGGTTAGACAAAAGCTAGTGATCTAAAGACAAATGAAGGAAATAATGGGGGTTTTTTTAGTATTTTACAGGATGAGTCTCCTAGTTTGCAGTTCTTTACAGCTTTATGCTGTACATTGAATGACTGTCTTTCACCAGCTTCTAGACATTGCTTTCACAAGAAAATTGACTAGCAGGAGGATATTTTTTGCCTGTCACTGCAGGTGACATGACTCCATTGACTTCTGTAGCTCACTGACTGAAAAACATCAGAAAGCAAACTTTTATGGGCATCAAGATTACTAAGAATGTTAAGGAAGACAATACAAGGTAAATTTCTACCTTTCTCATACACCTCAGCAGAGAACATTTCTTCCCATCCATTCCTTGTTTTTATTTCTGGAGTGGACAAGGTTGTCTTTTTTGACTCCCTGGTCAGAGCAGAAGAGCTGCTGAGATCGGATACATGCTCAGCTGGATCTAGACTTCAGTGACCATAACCAAACTGTGATTACACAGATAACCTTATTTTTGCCCTTGCTGTCGAGAAACGCTGAGTGACGTACGCTCAGTGGTGGCAATGGCATTCATACATGTGTTTCATTGTACTCCAGTACCTTAGTTTCCATGGCTACCACAGAAATTGCAGGTTTGCTATACAAATTGGTAGGAGAGATTCAGAACACCAGCCCATATGCTACAGCCTCCTGGACCTCATTCTCCTCTCCTGGGCTCAAACGTGCTTCTCTCTATCAGGGGCTATAACGTTGGTCTCCAGCAGGTACAGCAGGTCCTTGCCACTGCTAGGTTCCTTCTGGGGAAACGTAGAGCACACACCAGATTTCCCCCTCGCGCTACTCTCAGTTGTCAAGTTTTTGAGTGGGGAAGATGATCTGCATTTCGATGTACAGCCGAAGTGCTGGGGGGAAGCTTCCTCCCTAGTGGTTGCTTATTCTGCCACTCCCCAGGTGTAAAGCAAGTGAGTAAAGGCATATTTTAGCATGTGATTGTGGAGCTTTATGCAGACAGGCTGCAGGTAGGACATAAAACCAGCCAGAATAGGTAGAACAAAGCCCATCCAGGCCAGGGCCTGTTGTGACTGGACTGACAGCAGGGTCTGTAGGGAAGATGACAGGAATGCAGAAGCATCGAAAATACTCTCCCTGTGCCCAAGCAACCACAGCTCTGCTTTCCTGAGTCAAAGATGGTATCTTTGTGTTTATTTGCTTAGTGATTTTTTTTTCTATTAATTTGTCTAGTTGTGTTTGAACTCATATCCAATCTAGCCTCTGCAATAGCCCAACAGTTACAGCTTAACTAGGCACTGCGTGAGGAAATCCCCTTCAGTCGTATCTTTCTCAGCATTAGCTGTCCTAGTTCATTTAGTTGTTCAGCAACCAGAGGCCATTCCATAACTGTGATTACTGCCCATCTTCTTGTCCTTTCCACTTTGAGTAAATCCTTTCTGTGGGGTGGTGACCAGAACAACTCATGGTTGTCAAGATGCAGACACATTGTGGATGTAAATCCCAATATCTGGATTGTTCCTGACACTGAGCTGGCACTATCTGTCAGAATACCAAGGGTTCTGTCTTCACTGGTAGGTACAAAGCAAAGCCCCTCACTCTGTGTGCTAACACAGCTGTCTGTTTTTAGAACTCTGCCAAACTTCTTCCTTGGGACCAGCACATCCCCTAGCATGCCCCATCAATAGGGTGAAGAATAAAGCTGGTTTTGGAGACTAAGCCAGCCTTTGGACTTGAGAGGCTGAAGTTTTTTTTCACACTTGGTTTGACAATCCTTTCCATAAAGTGACTTGTATCAACATGATCTTTCTTGAAGGCCTTGCCTTTCACCATCTGTCTGGGGAGAAGGCAGGACTCTGGGATCTGATTCTGCAGCAGTAATGAGTTATCTGCCTGTCAGGGAGTGCTTCAAGTGGGCACTTCAGCACTAGGGGCTACTTTGGTGGTCCTCCAGCTCTACCATCCCACAATACTTTGCCTACTCTACTATTGCAGGTCTTCTGCATGGAATCCTAATCCAGAAGTGAGGATGGAAGATGCTCAAAGCAGAAATGCCATCCTCTACCCTGATTTAGCCCAGCCTGAATTTTACACAATCTGTTGACCAACATTTATTTGAAGCAAAAGATATACTGAAGTAGGCAGTTCTGGTGCTCTTACAAAATTGTCCCATTGTAGCTAGTCATAATGCATAATTATGGGAATCTCCTAGATGACCTTTTAAGGTCCCTTCCAACCCAAACTATTCTATGATTCTATAAAAAATTGCAGAGTGGTAATTAGAGAAGTAGACTTGTCTTGTTACAGCCTCTGAAATAATGTGGTCACAAAGCCCACTCAGCCAACATACTCTGAAATCACCAAGCTTCTTGCAGTGCGTGCATTACGCCTGGCACATTCAGCCAACCAAGAAGTGTGTTTATCTGGTGATAATCAAATCAATAGAGTGTGTTATTACATTTGAGTGTGTTATTGCAGTTATTAAATAGCTTTCCCAAGGTTTATAAAATAGCTATTTTTCAATAATATTTTGCATCATACCACCATGAAAAACAGTTCATGAGGATTTTTGAAAGGTCTGTTAGCAATGTACCAATTTAGTTAAGCATTGTAATTTTGTAAATGAACTCAAAAAATCATGAATAAAACATGAAATAGATTAAGCAAGATGAATGGAGTGTTGAGAAGAGATCCAAAATCTGTTTTGGCTAATGCTCGTAGCATTAATTCTCTAAAACTGCCTTCTTCACACACTACTAACTGACACTGCTTCATCCGTTCTAATATCTACACTGCCAGGGAAAAGTTTTTTCTGCCTCTTCATCTTTTACCCAACTTGAAATTGAAAGGGAGTGACCATATAGGATGGCTTCTAAGATACATAATTCTAGTATCTAAAGAAATTTAATTCTGCCCTGTGAAGTCACACAGTATGAGTTTAGGATGGTTAAAGATTTTGTTGATTAGAATAAATTATGTTAGAGATGTGGGAGTTTAAATGTTTTCTTCCTTTCATGGTAGATCTAAGAGTAAGTTTCTTTGCAATATTTAATACTTAAACATTTCTTTTAAGAGAAATTTTAATTCTGGCTTGGTTCACTTGCATTATTCTGTAAGTAACATAATTTCTGTTTCAGTTGTCTAGAATATTTTCTTGTGACCCTTATGATATTTTTCTTTGGGTTTTTACTTAATTTTGTGTATTCTACTAAATCTGTTGAAACAGAACAATACTGTGGACTATTTCTAGCAGTTTGACAATATATAACATTGACCTTGCTAAGAAGCAGGGATATCTGTTCTCTGTTTCCCAAGATTAAGGGCATCACCAGATTTACTCACTGGCATTACTGCTCCCTCCCCTAATAATGTATTTTGTAAATTTGTCCTCCAAGTTTAATGGAGGACAGCGCTAGCAATCTGGAAAATCTGGCAACATTACTCATTGTAAAAAGCCTATTTACATATATTAAATATGCCTTGCTAAAGTCTAACAACTAGACATCCCTGAACATCCTGGCAGCGCTGAACCTCTCAGGTACCCGCACTCAGCGCTCGGCATGCCTCTGCTGTTTGGCTGGGTTAATTTATGCAGCTGAGTCAGCTAATAATCACTGCGAAGAAAACAGATCCAGATGTTTACTGTAAAGCACCGAGTTCTTTGGACAGGGACATTTACCATCACTACAGAAAATAATAAAGCTTTGAGTCAGGCAAAAAGACCCATCTACTACAATAATCTGTCTCTGGCCTGTAGCAAACGTTGGGTGAGCAGCATAAAAACAGGGCAAGCATATGGTGATACTACTCAAAATACTCTCCCAGACTTCCGTCATCTGCAGCATAAATATTCCTAAACCAGTGACGGTGGCTGTTTTGAAGAGCCTTGCCTGAGTTTTCCTCCATTAATCTGTCCAGTAAATTTTGAATCCCTATAAACAGTTGCATTTATAACCTCCTGTGGCAAGGAGGTCCAATGATCTGGCAAAGACCTTCTTCCAGTTTATTCTGGTTGTCTGCCTGAAGCATTAGTTCTAGGAGAAGGATTACACGGTGGAAGGTGTAGGGCAACTCTTGCTGAAGTCTTCAGGCTGCTTTCAGAGGCATATAAAGGAGATGTCCACACATCAGGCTTTGAAGGCAGGAGTAAATCATGTTCAGTAGGCAAACTGTAGCTGGGAAGCAAAACACAAGGTTTTGGATGAGCTCTGGTCTCCTCACTGCATTTTCTCTCTTTGTGTATTTGCAGATTAGTCCGCTTTAAAAATAAGCGCACTTGTGGTTTGAAACAACTCAGTCTCCTTCCAGAAATGATGTAAATGTTCAGGTAGGGCTGGACAGAGTACAATGCATAAGAAAATTCAGAGCAGTTTTAAAATCCAGGTGTGTTTCAATTTGTTATGCTGTGGGACTGACCCACTGCTGGGTGTCAGTGCTGATACTTGTAGTTTCTTTTGCAGTTGTCACTCTCCAAGGCAAATCCTACCTGCACTACTCTTGCATGTTGATCCCTGTTATAATTTATCAATGTTACATCTGCCCCATTCTGTACTCTGATTAAATTAGAATCCCATTAACCACAGTTGGCTGTCAGACAAAGGAAATGTCTGATCTTATTTTCAATATAAGACATGCCCTCTGCTCTGCTGCACGTCAGAAAATATCCAAGGAGTGATAAGGCTGCAGTTTTGATAGGATTCCTACATTTCTCCAAGGATTTGTTGAAAATGTGGCAGCTTGGTAGTCGAATATTAGATTATTAAATCACACAGTGCTGTATCGATGTATTGTCTATGACATACAAAGTGCTTCCCCAAGAGCTGTCCACTCCTTGGCACTCCGTGAGAGAAATCCTTTCACGGCAGCAGCCACCCTCCCTCCAGTGGTGCCACAGCAGCAGGAGGACCTGAAGAAAGCCACCCCTTAAATCCATTAGAACAATTATGCCAATGGAATCTGTGTCCTGTTTTAGGATAAACGGCAAACCAAGTTTGGCAGTCCTTTGGGAAGTACTGACAAAATCTGAATTTAATACGCTTTGTGGTTTTTTTTCTTTTTATTGAAAGAGCAGGATATCAATACAGCATTTTTCTCAAGGACCATATGCTAAATATTCCCTTCAGCACTTGGAATAAAGTCCACGGGCTTGCCACAGTGTTCAAAGGATTCCTTACGCGTGCCAACCTTACTTATATTATCTGGTCCTGTTCCTAGAGGGATTATGAGTCCTTACTCATCAAATGTTACTTTAAATGCAACATGATTTGCTGTTTCATGTTGAGGATATTTGGCAAATCATCAAAATCTCTGCTTACTTGCTATTGTGTTAATATTAGCTATTTTCCTTTAAAAGGCAGTTGACTTCCACAATCTTCCCTTGAAATCAGGTTGCTTAACAGCTTAAAGTCTTTAAAACAGTGTGCACCCATTTTGCTCTCTTGGACCATTATATGCTTTCTACTAAGCACTAGTAAAACAGAACCGAAATACAAGATTTATTTTTTTTAATGTTCACTCCTTAACTGTGCATCCTTCAGGTTGGGCTCAGCTAATCTCTGGATTTCAGCCTCAGATTTTATGGTATTTATTTGTAAAACTTATTTGTACTACACAATACTCTCAATTGAGAAAATCCCCAAACCAAAAACTTTTTGTACAAGGTACATTCTTTATCTGCTATCAAAGGGGAAGAAAAAAAAAAAGAGCTTCAGACCACTAAGCAGCTGCAACCTTTTCTATAGACCTTATTTATCTGATATTAGCTGAATTGTGTTTTGCACTTTACAGAAACAGAAAGAAATCCCTGCTCTAAAGCAAGCGTCTGCAGTGCCTGTAAATGTCAGTCAGCTCTCTCCAGATCAAAAATTAATTGTGCACCCACCATGAGAAAGCGAGCAGGTTGAAGTACTTACAATATTGTGCTCTGTCAGGTTATTAGGTTTTCACCTCAGGAAATTCAGCTTCAAATGCCATGTAACCTACCTTAGCTGGTCACTCTGGAGCATGTATCCAATATACTCAAAAAGTTAATAAAAATATATCAGGCACCCCCCACTGACAGCTATTTAATTACCAATCATTTGCTGCTCACACAGAGGAACAGCATGTTGTCCTCTTGGGTGCTTCATTAGTACTATCCAATTTTGGCTATGTCAAGGTTTATTTTGTGGCCAGTCCTTTGAAAACAGAAAAATAAAATATAATAAAAATATAACCTGTAGCGTTATAACTGTCAGGGTACCAAATATTGCCCTACTGAAATCAAACCTTCTAGCCTGGTTTTCACATGTTTATAGTTTCTTTTTGTTGTTGTTGTTTCAAATTATTTTGAGGATAAGAAGAAAATTAAAAAAAAAAATACCTTTAGGTTGTATTATTCTTCAACAGCTTGTTATGCCCAGGGCTTTGAGCTGCTCTGTCTTGACAGACCTGTAGGGGATTCTAGGCATGCTCAAAGGATTAATCCCTCTCCTTTCATCCAGTTCACCAATTTATTTGGTCCCTCTGTCAACCCAAAGGTTAGTGAACACCAGTGAGCATTACAGAAAACAGTGTTTGCAGGCAATTGAAGGTGGGAGAGCATCGGCTGTGATGCAGTGCCTCCTTCTCCTACCTTAATTTAGAGCTCCATTCTGGCCAGTGGTGTTTAAGCAACCAGATCCCATCCTATGCTCAGAAAGAATGAGATTAAAGTGAGGGACTTCTTGAGAAAATAACTTCGGAGCATCTAGTAGGTTCTTGGGCCTCTTCTGCACTCACATTTTTTTTTGGTTTTCCTTGCTCAGCATGATAATCGCAGCAGCTCCTGGATTTATGTACTAGAAGGGGATTAACACATGCACAACAGTATCTTTCCAAAGGTGCAATTTATGTTTATCTTCCTCCTGCTGCTAGTCCCATCTATTGATTTCCAGCTGCTGCCTTACCTAAGCCTTGCTGCAGAGGGAGATTTAGTCAAATAAAAGGTCCACACCTGTTCCTTATGAATGGCTCAAGGTTCTTTACATCTTTTTCCTGAAACAGGACTGCTGCTCTGTGCTGGAGCTACAATCCATCATTCATTCCACACGGTCAGCCTTGTTTTTTCATGCCATGGTCACTTAATAAGTATGGCAGCAAATTTGGCAGGGTTCTTGGATACAATTCTGGTTAAACCTAGAGAACTGGATCAACCTCCTGAGTAACCAGCTGCTCATATTTAAGGTAAAATTTGAGGGTTCAATTTCCTCTTTAAGATCAGCAGACCAGGAACTTGAATCCAGATTCTTTGCATGCAAAATATGTTCTAATCATGTTGTGGCTGCTGGGGAGACACCAGCAACTTATGATCTTATTTTGCATATAATATTTTGGAAGAATTTGTGCTATTCCTAAAACAGATTGGGGCAAAAATATTCTCAAATCTCAAATATTTGTGCAGAGAGAAGCATTTTCCTGACCTGCTGTAGTGCAAACTTTGCAGTGGATAAATGTACAGATATTGCAATGGTATTTGCAAACTCTAAAATCTAAATCCTTATCTTCCCTTATTTCATACTTTCACAACCCAAACCTTGTCGTTTTCACAGCTTTTAAAAAAAGCTTTGCTTGTAACTGCAGCAGGAAAAAACAAATCTTGTAATACAGCCAAAAATCACCCATACAGAGCTCCAAGAATCAGGTTGAAAAAATAATTGTACCTTCTATGCTCAGATGTAGCATTATTGATTAGGAACGCTTCTTTAAAAATAAGATATTTTTTTTCCAAGGTTTATTGCCCAGATAGTCAGATCTACTTCCAAAAATCAGTGGCTTAGAACTCCACTTATCAGTATAAATTCATTAGCTGAGTTAATCTTTGTTTGTAGAAAATAAGAAAGGTATATCCAATCTGATGTCCCTGGAAGTATTTCCAATCTTTGGCAAGACACTGTGTTGTTAATGGCTTGAAGTCTTGTTTTTATCTTGTTGCAGTTGAGATGGGAAGAATACAATCTATAATACTTTTCTTTTGCTGTATCTACTGAAGTGCCAATGCTATACTTTAAAAATATTCCTTTACCTGAGGTTAGTACTGGCCTCTGTATACTAAAGGAATAGAATATGCATACCTTATAGATGCAATTAGTCATCTACTCTTCTTTTTCTATCTTTCATGATGAAAGCAAATTCTAACTTTCTTTTCTGCCTCTTTTCCCAAATTCAACCTGGCAGGCAAAGATTCACCACAGGAAATAATGGCAAGTGCTTTCTCTGGGGATCCTTTTACTTTGGCCGCTGACTTAGGATTTTTATTTTTTTTTCCCCTAGTTTAAGGTCTGATTGAAAAAAAAAAAAGCCATTCATTTGTAGTTTGCTAAATTTAAGCAGCAGAAAAATGCAAGGTGAAGAGGAAAAGCACTGGCCAAATAAAGCCATTAAATTTCACTGATTTAAGAAGTTGCCGCAGCTTTTTGAGATATTTGCTCTGTTCTAGTCCTCGCGGAGGAGACAAACACTTTAGTTAAGCCAGCTGTCAGGTTTAGTGGAGCTGAGCAGTATATTACCCTCCCTGCCCAGCGGCACGCTAGTAACTCCAGAGTCTGCCGCACATCATGTGTAAATGGTACCTTGTTAAAGTGTTACCTCCACATCGAGAGATATTAGCATCTCTTGGTGCCTGGCGTATTTCATGAAAGTTTACAACAGCCAGTTCAACTACCAGAATAAAAATTAGCAAAAAGATGTCGGCACAGCTGCTAATATAGTGAGTTTGAAACTCTAAGAAACAGTTGGATGTAGTTACACTCTGCATCCTAGTTACTCTTCTTCCTTCCCACTAAGTACCCTAACTATAGAGACAAAAATCTTCATTGGAGCTTTTTAATCAGGGAGGTCATGAAAGTGGCTTCAATGACATATTCTTGCTTGTGAAGGGGAACAACCACACTTGCTTTCCAGACATCCACCTATTTGGTGACTGTGACAGAGCTTGCAAAGATGATCAGCATCATATTCACCACAGACTTTTTCCACAAGAAACACAGCAACCCTCAAAGGACCTTTCCTAAGCAAGCACAGGCCAGTGAACTCTAGCACAAGTCAAAATTCCCACCTTCTAGGGTAGTCATGAATATTAAATCACACTCTAAAATGATGATATGGAAGTTTCCCTGCCTTGCTAAGTAAATGAGCTTTTCCTCTGTATTCAGTCTTTTTGGGTGAAATAGATTTGTAGCAGTGTTTTGGTTTTGTTAGTATGGAAGAGTCAACACAGGTCAGTGAGCAAACTGAATTGTCGTCTGTCTGCGTGAAACAGAATTGCTGGCTACATCTTCATCGGCAGTGAGGCTGGGGAGTCGGGAAAACCCTCCTCAGCCCAGCCTGTCCTCTCTGCTGCGTGGGCAGAGGGGCTTCCTGGGTGCTGACATGAAGCATGCTTACAGCAGATGGCTTCTCAGGAATAGCCACTGCTCCTTGGCTTGTCCAATCCTCATGGAATCACTTTGCACAGTGAAAGGAAATAATATTTTTTTTTCACACTTATGTTTTCTAAGAGATGTCAAACAGATTTCCTGACATTAGTGTAGTATAAAATTTTAACTAGCTTTGTATAGCTTCACTCTTTTTAGAAGTTTTTTTCTCTATAGTATGATGTGCTTTGGTGAAGGCAATTTTATTCTTTTATCAGCGGCAGCTTGGGATGGGCGTAATATTTACAAATGATGCCATGAACAAGTTATGCAAATCACCCAAATGAGAACCAGTAAGCTTTTATATCCTGCCAAACAATCGTGTATTGTAGAAATGCCACATTTTACAGTCAATTTGAGAAATGTTTTAGAGACTTTAAAACATTAGTTCCCTATTTTTCATACTGCTCAACATATACAAGTGAATTCGTTAGTACCATGAGTCCAACAATGCAACCTTTAGAATATGAAGGAAAATAATAACCGCAATAGATTTTGGAAACCTAAGTGACTTTGAAAAGCTTCTTGGAACTTCATAATACTGTCAGTTTTTAAAAGATCTTGTCTAAAATTGAAAACCTGTATGACTGCAAAGAGGCAATCTGTGCCTTTCTACTAGTATAAAAATACTGTTTCTTATTGCACGTAAATGAGCCATTATAAAATAAATCAGCAAAAAGTAATGGATTCTCTTAACATATTAAGCTCTCCAAAGGGCTGATCCTACACTGCAGAATTTACTAGTGTCTGAACTGAGGATCAGTGACTGCGTGGCCACATTAACTGTGATTTTTACCATTGTTCTAGGTTCTGTTTTGCAGTGTCCTGAAACGTATTAATTTTAGGAGGTTCTGGCTACCCAAAGCAGGGTTCCTGGGAGCCACATACCCAGGGGAGATTTGCAAGACCCCCCGTTTTTGCTAACTCACTCTGGGGCTACTCGTGATAGATCAGTGGAGCCAATTCAGCTTGTCGGCTTCTAAATATCGCTAGCTCATTTTTGAGTTGTCTAAATTTGAAGATACTATTGAATTATTTGTAAGCTTTCATTTTTCCACCTTGCAAGGAGAATGTGGATTCTTGGGTTAAAAAATAGCACAAATTTTCCCTTGCAAAGAAAATTCGTAATCACAGCAGTAATCCGTGCAACTATACTCCCCAAGTCAAAGGAAGAAACAATGGAATATCTTAGAAGGAAAATAAGCAGCAGCAAATATTTAACTATTTGGTAATAGTAAATTTGTGGAAACTACAAAATAATAACCTTTTAAACTGTGTTTCTAAGCCTTTTTTCAAGCAAAAATGTTTTCATGCTACAGTACTTCTAAAATCCTTATAACAGCTTTCCACCCTCCCTGTAAAGAGATATAATAGAAAGGGCTTATTTTTTTAAAGCTCTTCTAAGTCTTCGTCTTCCTGACAGACTATATTAAAAGGTTACTGAGTAATGATACTTCTTTCCTGGTGTTTTACTCAAGTTTGTGTACTGAGCCCAGTGCCCTTGTTTTGTGTGTGTCTTTTTTTTTAGCAGCGAACTATTTACTGCTGGATAAGGGAAGAGCTGGTGATTTTCTAACCTTGGTTTTCCAGTAAGTCTTTTTTGTTAAGGCACACAATAATTTTGTTTTGATTGAAGCCATGACTGAAGCACCTGCACTGAATTTCTGGGCCGGACAAGGCCCCAGCCAGGCCCTGCCAGCATTAGGGACAAGGAGAGGCCAAGGGGAGATATTTGAGACATAAAAATAAATGCAGATGGTTACATATGAGGTAAAGGGGAGGTGGGAGATGCCTGTCCACGCAGTAAAACCAGTATGAGGAAAAAAAGTATGTGTGGAGGCATCAGCACAGCTAGCAGGTGAGGACACGGGAGGCGGCCATCTTGGCTGTGGAGGCCCTTTGGCACCTACTGGAAGCAGAGCCCATCCCTTTCCAGAACCTTCTCCTCAGCAGGGCAGCACTGGCTGGGGCACCAGAGGAGCTGTGGTTCCTCCACACCATCTGCCCATCTCCGGTGGCCTCCTCTGCTAGGCAGAACCACAGTGGGTAACCGAGTCCACCGAGAGGTTGCCGGACACCCAGAGGAGAGGTCTGCAGAGAGAAGCCAGTGCTGAGGCCAAGTAATTGGGGAGAACTTCATGTTTCCATCAAGGTGCTTCCCTTCAGCTTTGGGCACTGAGGTGAGATGGTGCTGGTGTTTCAGTTTTCTTAATTTAATTGGGATGTAAAAGTTAAGAGTTTTGCTCCCCTGAGGGTAGTACAGCCCTGAGTACTGCTGCCTACAGGCTGAGGGCATCACAGGCCGAGGGTACAGCAAGCAATTACAGGTCGTTTTTGTGACAACATGTCAGAATGCTTACTTTATTCACAAATTATCTGGTGTTACTACAGAAAGGTATTAAAAACTGTACCTCCCTGTACCCTGAAAGACCACAGGGCCTCTCTAGCTGCCTCTACTTCCCTGCGCTTTTTCCTATTGGAAAACATCCTCCCCCATTCCTGCACAGGGGTCTCCGGTGTTCCCACTCCAGCCTGAACCCTTTGCACCACCTCCTGTTCTTATTGCCAGCAACAGCGACATACTTACAATAGCTTAATTTGCTAGGCCTAAGTGTTGGGACTGAATGAACACATTACCACTGCTATGAAGCGCCCTACAAGTTTTTGGCATTGAGAAAGTAACGATTATGCTTAGTTCTGCTGGCAATGTTATATTATGAACTATTTCACCAATGCCGTGGCATGTGCAATATATAATGCACTTGTTCCAGAGACGGGAAGGGATGATAAATGGGTAATCTGTGGCCTGCTTTCTGCTTCTGTTGATAAGTGACTGATAAAGCTGACAAATAGCTAGATTAAGTAAACCAAGCCTACATAACTCATTCAAAGTGAATAACTGTTTACAAATTATCAATTGTTATCAGCAAAATTTTCAATTAGGAATGATGGATCCCATTCCTGTGTAGAAATAATGGGCCCGTGATTACATGTATCAGGTACATGAACACTAAGATTGGCCATCTGACAATGCTCATCCTCAGGACAGGAACTGGCAAGAAATAGTAGAGAAACAAATGCTTTTCGGACCAAGTGCAACAATTTTTGACTCCAGCAAAGAACAAGAATCTGAATACAATAGAGGCTTCAGGATTTGGCTCCTAAATACAAACAGAATAATTTGTCATCTCTTTTAGAAGTTATTGTAACTAGTTACTACTCGAGGACCAATTTCCATCTCATTCCCATGAGTAGTGTTTGTAGAAAATGTAGAATGTGTATCTTTTTATTAGAACAGGAAGAAATGCCTGCTAATATAACACTGCTTCATTTCATAATTCACTGTAGGATGAGAATGGTATTTCAGAGCTGTTGATGTTTTAATCTCGTGTTTCTTTGTCCAGAGTAAAAAGCTGTGTACAAATGATGTTAAGTTAAACAGATTTAGTTCATCAATGGTGTATTTGTACCACATGTTAAAGGTGGGGGAGGGTTTGTGCTGGGCTCTGTATGATCAAGTGCTTGCTTTTAATTTAGTGAGTCGTCTCTGCAGCATCCTGATAACAAAACATGGCTTCAGATTCCTGAGATAATATTGAGTGCCAATTGCACATCAGAGAGAAAATAACTTGGCTTGCAATAGCTTAGATTGATCCACAAAGTAAGAGGTTATAAACTGTAATGGAAGTGCTGACACAACCAAACGAGATAATACACTCCAGTACAGCTATCAGCGCAGATGGAACATGCAGCTCTCAAGTGTCTCGATGTGGTCTGACCACTCCTGCCAGAGTAGAGCTATCAACGCCGGGGAATTAAGGTGATGCATGAGAGCTCAGTGGGCCTGGGTGCTCTCCCTCTTGGGGGTTTGGCACCCTCTGCTGTCCAGTTTTTGAACCCAAAAAAAGTAGATAATCGGACTATTCAGGGGACATAAAACAGCAAAGGAAACTCTTAAAGCAGCAGTTTTGGTAATTGAACCCCCGTGTTCTCTCTTGCTGCAGCAAACTGTGAATGTTTTATAAAAAAACCCTATTTTTCTCGCTTTGCAGTAGTAATTGCATAATTACATTGACTCTGTTTCCCATAAAAAAGGTGACCAAGTCTTGGCTCCTAGTCCCACCATAAGGCTTCCTGACTATTCATGTCGGATGCAAACAAAGCACAAAGGCTCTGGTCCTGAGAGGTCTCAGATATTTTATGGCATAGGGAGGCTTTACCTGCCTCAGCAAGGTCTCTGCATGCTTGTCTGGGATTTAAAACAACCCTGCCCTGGTGGAAACAAGTGGGTTCATACCTAACATCTGGTGTGACTATTCTCGCTAGGCGAGCATCTTGTGCTGCAGCTGATAGCGCTTAAATTGTACAGGGCACCTTATGCATGTTGCAGCTATTTAGCTAAATGTTTATTCACTCTAGGTTTTTTTTTTTGGAAACAACTAACAAATGCTCTCCTTGTCAGTGAGACACAGAGCTTCACTTTTGCACCAGGGGTACGAAGGGGTACGTGGCTCTACAGTAAGGGGAATTTAAACCAGAGAACTGTGGAAAACAGGATGCCCTTTTCTATTGTGTAACTACCTCCATTGAATACCTCCTATATTTGATTGACAAGGTGAAAAATACTCTGTAGAGTAGGCACAGCAGCCTGTAAGGAACAGCCTTTGTTTGTTCCTTACATATTTTGCTTTTTGGATATGCACTTGCACACCATATTCAAGATAAAACCAGAAATTTATCAACCAGATCTGCAACACACAGAGTGCCAGTCATACCATCATAGGATACTGGGAAACCAAGGCTGTGTTTCCAGTAGAGGTCTTTCAAGGGCTTCAGTTTTTAAATGGTTTCAGTTATGACTTTATCAGTTTGAGTTTTCAATGGCTTCAAGTGTGAAATCAATGTTGGCTTGACAAGAGCAGGACAAAGCATCGTTCTTCTGAGAGCACAGAGATAGCTGGATCTTGACAGACATTGCTTCGTTCCTTCTCAGGTTAGCTCATGATCTGAGTAACTTTCCTCTGGCAGTTAATCTAGAGTCCAGAAGATACACGTAATCCAAGGCAATGTATACGTATGTCTCTGTAAGGCTTGTTGCATGGTTTTTATATGTGGTGGGAAATGCCTCTCCCCCATATAAGTCAGGGGCAGGAACAACATGCTCTACATGCTCTGGAGCTGTGTAGTTCTCAGGGTACCAAGTTCATCTGAAAGCTGTTCTCTGCAAGAGCTGGCTGACTGTTCCTATGCCTGCTAATGTCCACTGTGTTCCTAGGGAAAAATAGTCTGGGGAATGCAGCTATAAGGTAAATTGCTGCTTGTTTCTCTTATGTTTCACTTCGCTACAGCAGTCTCCACTCTGCTTCCTTAACAGAGCATAAATAGATGGATTTACTAATCAACTGCTTTTCTTTCCATACCCACTCTGCTTCTTCTCACAGACCTGGGAGGATAACTAAAGGCTCAGAATGCTCATAACTCATTTCTATTATAAGCAGAAGAAAATACACACAAAAAAATTTTCACAGAAATTTCACATATGGAAATTGCTTTGGTTTTCTGCTGCAACAACCACGATCTTCTAAGTAGACTGCAGCTCTTCAAATTCAGTCTCAATAGAAAATAAAATGGAGGAAGTGCAGAAGGCAGCACTGGCATGATTTGCATACAGTCTTTGAAAATGAACATCGGATAGTGGCAACTGAAAACCAGCTTTATTTTAGGCTTTTGCTGCAAATAGTGTTTTCAAGTCAAAGGAAGAAAACATGACCTTGTGGAAAAATAACCCTCTCTCTAGCATATATCTGAAAAAAAAAAAAAAAAAAAGATAATAAACTGTTATTTTAAAAGGAACACAGAATTAGATAGAAACCTGAGTGGTGGAAAAAAGCAAAATAAAAACCAGAATCCTTACTTGAGATCTCCAGTGAGTAGAAGCCTCAGTAGCTAGTGCTGTCTGCACACAGGGCAGTCTGTTGCTGAGCTATATATTCAACCACAGATTGGTTTCCCCAAGCATCAACCAAGACATTGTTTTTATTGATTTATTTTGCTATCTTCCCACTGCAGTGATAGAATGACAAAAGAACCACCTGTGGGTATCCTAATATATCTAATGCCAGTGGATTTTCAGGTTGAATAAAAACAATAAATCTTTTTAGGCACAAAGGGGAAACCATGAGGTAAGTTAATTTGGGGAACTAAAGAGCGTGATTTAGGAATATTGGATTTGTTAGAATGGTTCAGGCTGGTCCTCCTGGTTTACTGTCCTCTTTCCAGAGATAGTTGTTAGTGGATGAGACACACTAAGACAATATAAGCCCCGAAAGAGTTAACTATTCAGTGGCACTTCAAGGGACTGACCTGCTTTCTGATGGTGTAACAGTAATTGTGTTACACCAGTAAGTGAGAAGTCTGATTCTCACTGTATTATGCACATTATAAGTTCTCCAAAATTTAAGTGGCATTTCTTAAAGAACCCAGGTATAATGCAGATACTCGTGGCTGTGCTGATCACTGCATCTATTGTGGGACACAGCTTGGATTTTTCCCTATGGCAGTACAGTTAGAGTTGTACAACTTCCTGTTAAATTAAGGGAGAAAATGAATAAACATGTAAACCTGTTCAATTGCCTAATGTATTCACAAACCAAGGCTAAGTCAGCTAGTCAAAGAAGGCGTAGAGTCTAGCACATTAGAAAACAAACTTATCTTTCTCCACAGTTCTTCCAATGGGTTTTTTCTGTCTCCTCACTTCCATGAACAGGTTGAACTTGTCTTGTGAGGTGCTCCTAAAAATGCATACTAGGCCATCGTGCTAACATAAGGCTCCTCAGTTCTAATCTACTTCAAACCAGCAATTTTACACTCTTGAGGTTTCTGTTGGTAAAAGTTTCCAGAGTAACACACTCCTGAGACTGTATTACTCTTCTTTCCCCTAAACAGGTACGGCATGGGCTCAATGGATGAAGTTTCCCTACCAGTGCTGCTTTGGTAATGTAGCTCAACCCTGACTCATTCTCAGGTGCATCTGGAAAGGTGAGGTTTTGCTTTATAGGAATTTCAACTCCTGGGTTCTGCATCGTATTTCTTGTGGCTACATTTTGTTTCTGACCTCAGAAATCTAGGCATTTTTCTTAACCCTTTCCTTAGATTTTTGATGATGAGGCTACAAGATGACATATACATGAACACTGCTACTTATGTGGCTCAAGAACATAGTTTTGCATGATCTGGCAAATTTTCCAATATACTTAATGCTTCTTTAGATTGCTTAAAAGAACATAAATAAGCGTTCCATATATCTACTTTAATCTGCGCCTCTGAAACCCCAAATAATATTGGTACTGTTTGCCTCTGTAGAGTCAAGGCAGTAATACACACATGCCAACTTCAGACTTGCACCCTTCTCAGACACAGGAAAAAAAATCAAATTGAAGTGAAGATATAAGAGCTCAGGAGATATTTCAAAGAAAGCCAATAAAAGAGAAAAGCTAGAAACTGACACTTACCAATAACGGGATTCTTAAAGCCTCAAATTCAATAAATCCACAAACCAAAAGAAATTAAGCAGGCTTTGCTGCTTCAGGATGGCACACTATGGGATTTTAACAAGATTCATAGGTATTAAAAAGTAATGGCATAAATTGGTTATTTAAAGTCAATATTGATTTGTTGCCAGATTCTGCATATCAACAATTGTACTTGAGTGTCCATTTACTTTGCTCAGAAATAAATATTCCTGCCCAGCTGCATGTGTTAGTTGGAAGAGAATCAGTTTTCACCACTGGCGAAGGGACAGGTTGTTATCTCAAGCCACATGGTTCATTGATTTATCAGTGGTGGTGTAAATACAGAAATTTATAGGGATGCTGTCAAGAGCTTTTATTTAAAAGCTTTTTTTGGAAGAAAGATGATAGCGCATTCCCAGGTAAGAATGTGAGAGGCTTTCTGAGTATTTGGACTTACTACTTGGTTGAGGTAAATTATCTCCGTTTGATGTTTCTGGCTGGCAGAGTTAATTTATTTGTACGAAAGTATTTAATGATGCAGGGAGATTGTTATTGGTGGTTTAATTATTGTTTTGATCAGAGCTTCTGTATGGGTGGTAGTACTCTTAATAAGATAATCATACTTTTTCATCTGTTAATGAGTCTTTGGAGTATTCCCAACACAGTTTTAAATCTTAGTTCTTTTCCCGCTCTTAGTTTAATTTCTGTGTTTCTTTTGGCTTGCATAATGAAATGAGATGGGCTGCTTTGCTGCTGTTTATGATCTGTCTCCCTAATCTGGTTCTCTGGGCTGATCAGGATTTTTCAAAACTACATAAATATTTCTAATCTGGGGAGGGAATCACTTTCCCCATAAGTTGAAACAAATAAATTGGGTATTTGTTCCTAGGTAAATTACAATATTGTTTTTGCACAATCTCACTGTGGTATCTAAATGTTACCATTAAAAAGCATGTTGTCTGCCTTGCTTTTCCATCTGTATCTCTTAGAAAACCCCCAAACATTCCCTGTATCTCTTCCTGCCAGCACTCGCTAATCAGCATTGGCAAGATCATAGTCAAATACAGCAAAATACTGACAGTACAGGCAGTATTTGAAAGTTAATCTTAGCAAGGGTATGCCTTTACTGAAGTCGAGGGTACTTCAGTAGCGGGTGTTGATGGTAACTATCTTGTACAGATGTTAAGTTGAATTGTATGAGAAGCTGGAAGTGGATAGAAACGTTAAGAGGAGAAATGTAAAAGAGCAAAATTAATATCATATAAAGAGAGGAGCTTTGCTTTTCTATAGAGATGAGTATTCTAGTTCTTATGGTATCTTCTATATAGAGTATGTATATACTCAACTCTTCACTGTTTTGTGAACATACTTGCTTTCCCTCTATTTCATTTTTTATTCTGAGTTTATTGGGCCTGGATCTTATTTGCTTTGAGTTAATATTGGCTCTGTTACAGAAGTGTATGTACAGAAATGTAAGAGCCATGAGGGACATGATGAAGCAAGTGGTGTCCGAATATTCATGCGTGCTGCCTGCGACAAGCACAAATGGGATTTCAGTCCTTTGCTAGATTCATACAGATGCCTACTACAAAAATGGCACTGGGAGAAGGTGATAGGAAATTCCTCCTTCTCCTCTGGAATTCTCTCATCCTCTTGATGCCATGGAAAAAGAAATGCAAACATGGATACATATACTAGAATATGATCCTTCCCCTTTATTTGCTTGTTGTGCTAACATCACTTGTTGACTGAATATCTCACAGAAGCTGGAGGAATTATAAACTTTGCAGAAGTCTAAAGTGAATATCACTCACTGAAACCCGACTTTGTTTAATCAGTCTATAATTAAAAATAAATCAAGAAAGCAAACTCAAGGAGATAATGAGAAGTGCGATCTGATTGTAATATTAGAATCCAAATCTATCCAGCCACTCCAGGAAGCCTGACCTTAAGGTAATATGAAAGAAATATTTTTTTATAACATACTATTCTTACAGGAAAAAGAAAAAAAGTATTTTCTTCATTAACTAATGAACTTTAGTTTCTTGCAAGTAGGTTTCTGCTAATGTGAGAGAAACCATACCGTGTAAATGGCTGCCAGAGGGGTTCAATAGATCTTCTTGATAGCAATGGCTATTCTTGGGCACTTTTTAATGCTTAGGTTTAGCTTTCTCTACAGCACAGCCACCAGCCCTGCTCTGCATGTCGAGTTTGTGCTCTGGTGACCAAGAGCATCTTAATATCTCTTACTGCATTTTGTAGCAGTTCACACATTCATTAAATAACTGGCAGCACTCTCATAGCTGTTAAACACATGGTGATTCTTGCGCCGTATTGGGTGATGGGACCGCTTTCTTACCTGCACAACTTGAAAAGCAGCAGCTTGAGTTGCTGAAGAATATTTTGCCTTTGACCAGAAACAAATCCTACTGCATGTCAGCAGTCAATGCATGAAGCCAAAAACTTCCATGTGTGATGTAATGTGCTGAAAACATTACATGGCCTTGGGCTTTAGAACAACATGGGGTAGCAGAGTACTTAGTACTAAAGGAGGTGCTCCCAATCCAGCTGTACCTTCAGAGCTGGGCAATGGCCATTCGTTAGGTCATCATTAGGATCTCTTTGGGACTGCTTCAGTGTTTCTTATGTGATGACGTGTTTCACTTGTGTCATCTCAGAGACCTTCCAGAAGCAGCAGGAGAAAGAAGGAGGCCTGGTAACATTCTGGAGATTAGTTACGAAATAAATAAAAATAAAGAAAAAAAGGACGGACTGAGAGGAACTAGGTGGAGGAACAAGGCTTGCTGTATCTCATCAAGTATCACATATCAGCAGAATTAGCAAAAATTTCCTATTTGGCACACATAGTGAACTGGGAAAAGGGCATCAGCCACATCTGTAAGTAACTTGGGAAAACTGTGAGGCTACTTACAGTTTCTTCCCCCAGCTCGCCCAGGCTTCAGCCTCTCTGTTGTGACCTGTGTAACATGCCTTACACATGCAAAGTCTTCAACTGTTTAACTATGAAAAAAACTATGAAAAGTCAGCAAGTATCCTAACAGGCAGTCATAGGAAGGATGAGGAGGGACCATGGCCTGAAGAAGGTGTGGAATGTCATGGCACTGCTTTCTGTGGCCAGTATCTCTTAATAGGGGCAACATTATAATAAAGTTTACAAAGATAGCTTCGAAGTGCCCTCTTCTGCTGGTAGCCTGGAGGGAGAAAATATTCATACATACCCCTTTGTAGAATAGCATTTAAGCTATGTGAAAGATTGTGTGTTTGTATCACTACCTGTGTGCAGGGAGATTTAGAACCAGGAACAGGATTCCAGATCTGAAATCCTGGACTCTTGTAAGGCTGAGCTTTAGGCTTGTGTCACTTCATCGGTGACTTGTTTCCTTTACCGGTGAAGAGTTCAACTTTCTGCCATTATTCAAGAAAACTTGTGAAGGAATCTACTTTGTGTCAGTTTTCTCCATTATTACCGTATGAACCTGGGAACCCAGCTAACACTAGACCTCATATATGGGGAGCTGTTGCACGAGTACAGATTAAAACAAAACCTCTCTGAAAAGCTAAGCCTAAAGAGACTAAACAAAGGGCAGAGGAAAATGACACATATGTAAAGTGAACAGCATCGTGGCTGGTAAAAGCCAGGTTTCTTTCATGAACTTGCTTTCCTTACAATGTTGGGAATTAATCTGTAGTGTAAAATAAACTAAAAAACCCGACTGAGGTACAATAGATATTAATAGGAAATAATAAAAATTGGGTGTACAGCAGCCAGGTAAAATGAGAAAGAAGAAAAAATGCAAGTGGAAAAAGCGGTCAGGCATAAAAGAGCATGTCTAGAAGCTGAACTGGGAGAGAAGGTTGGGTGTCCCATGCTGCAGGAACCAATTTACAGATGCTTTCTTCTGCTGCCTCCAGCTGAGCATCTAACTAAAGGCCCCATAGCCTGTTTTTGTCACTTAAAATGACTGGTTAGGGAGCTACATGGGCCCTAAGCCTTCTTGTGCCAAGTCTGGTGTCTCAAAACCATAAAGCAGGAAGGTGGGGAAGGGAAGGTACAGAGGAAAACGCTTGGATCTCGGTTTCTTCTTTCCATCCTACAGTTGAACCTGATCAAGCATATCTGCACACCAGTGAAATGCCTTTTAAAGAGAACTGTCTTGAATATTTGAAATAAAGGGAAGTTTTACCTTAATAACTATTAACATCCACAATGTCCACACCATAAGCTAGCAGCACATCTGGCACCTGCAGGAGCATCTTTAACAAGGCCACTGAAGGAGATGGATGGTCTGAATTGCACTTACCTTGTGTGCCATCAGCATGCTTCTGCAACAGTAAAGGGAGGAGTCAGTGGCTCTTCCCTTGTGTCTGTATTCCTCTGGGGATGAACAGATTCCCTGTCACAAGGCTGTCAGCTGAGCCTTCCAACAACTTTAAAACTGACATAATTTTCAGAGTAAACAAATCGGAAAACAGGAAGAGCAAAGCAGAAGTCTGGGGATGTCACTGTCACTCACAGGAGGTTATCTTCTGGGTTAGAGTTAGTCTGATTCACTGACCACAGCAATGGCAACTGCGAATACTTCAACATATGTCTCTGGTTATTACCCCAAAAGTACAAGCTGTACATCGATGCCCAAGGGAACAGTGGGGAGCACTGAATGTTAAAAAGTCTTTGGCACTTTTTGTTCTTCAGCACTGTAGTAAAATACTGTACATTTTGGAATAAGACATGCAATTCTAAGCTAACAGCAAAACATCAACAGCATTTGCTGAGAAAGTCCCTGTAGTTGGGGAAGACTTAATGAGTTCAAACCACTGTGTCGAGCTCCCTGTGGAGTAGAGTTAGTCCAACTCGGCTTGGTCTCAGCTCCCCTTTGGCCATCCTGGGCCACACTGGTTTCCCCTGCAGCTCTTACAATGCCCCTGTTTCTTTCACAAACACCAGCTTTTGCCCCATTGAGGGGTTGGGCTGCAGATAAGGGTTGTGAAGGGTCCCAGGATTTCAGAAGCACTCTTGGATTCCCCACATAAGATACAAATAGTAATTCCAGTAAGACCAGTGTATGGTGCTCAATGTCTATGTTAGGTCCAATCTCATAATCTTTACTCAACCAAATCTTCTACTCTAGAAGTAGGGAGAGAAGGTTTTATCCAACTTGTATCTAATTTGAACTAATATATCCGTAACTTGAAGCAATCGCCGCTGCGTTTTGCTCTCACAGACACTTGGGATGTTCCTGTAACCGAATCATGCCCACTTCACGGGAGGGGAGTGCTCTGCTCCATGAGTTCCGTTGGAGTACAAGCGTGGGATTGCAAACCCACACCAGTCCTGTTCTCAGCACAAGGATGTACGGCTTGAGCCTGCTCTCTCTGCACTCAAAAGCTCAGTACAGCCAGAGGGACTTCTTGGCACTTGCAGTCTATGGGAGCGTGGTCCTAATTAATGTAGGAAAACAAAGGCAAGATGAATGTTTGACTGAAAGGAGCAGAAAATCCTGCTTCGGGAACAACTGGCTGACGCTTCTGCCTGGGCACTGATTGTCTGAGACTGTTCACACAGCTTGAAAACTTACCTTCAAAACCGGTTTTCCTTAATACAAGGGGACGACAGAAGGAAAAGGCGGTGTGATGCTAACAATGTATGTGACTTACTGATTCAAGTATTGAGTGTTTACAGAAAATTTAGAATCTCTCTTTAATCACTTAATATAAACAAGAGAAACATGTTTTTAATGATTAGGGGGCTGATGATCCTAGAATACGCAGTTTATTTTGCCTGAAGCATTCAGGTTTAATTTTGTAGAAGCAATGGCCGACCACACTCTGCATTGAAACAAAAACAAGTGCCAAAACATAGTAAGAGGTTTGTAGGGGAACAGTGAACCATCATGGTTCTTTGGAAATTTGCGTGTTGCCAGCAGTGGCTTTGGTGGAAGGAATGGAGCACACAGCAACATGTGGCAGCCTCAAGCTGGGGAGTTGGGCAGAGGCTGAGGAGCAGGCTGCTTTACAGAACAGTGTGTTTGCCACCTTTCTGACACAGCCAAAGGGGTGGATGAGTTGCTGCCATGGAAGAGGGGAGACCTCTGAGCAGGCTGGATGGTAAATAATCTTAAAAATAGGACAAGATGCGCTTTTTAAGGCATAGTATCTTCTTAAAGTGCACTAGCACAATTGCTGACGATGATCTATTGCCTGGAGTACCAGAAATGGGATGGAATATAATAGCAAGAAGTCACTCACTTAAAGATTAATTAGAATAACTGTGAGTAAGCTTGGAGGTTCATCAAATGTGAGATTATGAGGAGAGGAATCCAAGTACATTATTGGTTGTAGGATAACTACGATGCCACTGTAATGTGGTCTTAAAAATGCTAATGTATTCTGGGATGCATCGAGTGAGGTATTTTCAGTAGACGGCAAGGTATTAATATCGTTGCACAAGGCAATCGTTCAGAGCTTGTTTAGAGCAGTGCACACCGGGCAGAAGGTATAGAGGACGCTGGAAGAATGGAAAACCCATTTAGAGAGAAGATTAAAAACACAGCAGAAAGACTGAGAGATGATGATCTAATTGCTTTTTATAGGGACATTTTAGGTAAATATCAGAGAGGCAAAAATATTTAATTTGAAGGGTAATGACGGTAAAGAACAAATGCAACGAATTGGTAGTGAATACACTTAGACTGGAAATTCAAAAGTTTCTGGTTTCAGTAGGGGTGGATGCTGGAAAACCCGTGAAGACAGAAGCAACCTGGGCTGTCTGAAGGCAGGGTGCCCGCCTGGCAGCACAGGTACCCAGTTCATCCTCCAAACTGGATAAGAAAATGGCGTTGGGTGTCTTGTGTATTGCCATTCCCACAAAAGGGATACAAAGAGATTTAATCCCCATACAATGAAGTGTGTATTTGCGGTGTGTTCCCCCGTGTGTCGGGAGGGTGGCTAACACACCAGAAGGTCCAGAAAGGAAGATTCAACTTCCTTTTGGTGCCTTTTTAACCTCCTCCACATCACCGCAGATGACACAAGCTAACAGCATTATGAAGATGGACAGTCGCAGATTTTGTAAATAGCTCCCCTTCTGTGACGGACAATTAATAGGACATAAAAGTGTGCAGTGACAAACCAGACCTTTTAGGTGTTTCAGGGATCAGACCGGGGGGGATTTTGTTTCTTTTTCTACGCTATTTGTCTTCCCCCGATGTATGGACCAAAGGCTAATTTCTAGGCTGATCTGAGCATTTTCAGAGGGTGTATTTCTTGCTCTTGCCGGTCTGAGAACTTAGCGGTACTCGTGCCTTTTGCGGCTTTCTTCTTGTCGCACGCTGTAGTTTAGGGTTTTCGCAGAAAAAAAAAAAGTCCTGAGTTTCTTCGAGGCTGCGCTCTGGGAAGGGGGTGGCTTCTGCCCCTGCCGGGGGATGCGGAGATGCTCTTCGGGACCCCCCGGAGACGCCACGTCTGGCCGGGGTGGCCCGGGGCTGCCAGGAGCCGCACTCGATTATCCGGTTGGTGTCTGCTGGGACGCAATTAGGCGGTGCTGAAGCACTTTAATTTGAATAGTTAATTCCAGCCTGCCAGCCCGCCGCCGGGGCTCAGCCCGCTGCGCGGCGGCCCGGGAGCGACGGCGCTCGGCGGGGCTCTGCTCTCGGCATGGCGAGACCCCCCTCTAGCGGGGGGAAGGGGAGCGGGCGGGCCGCCGCCGGGCCTCGCTCCGTCCCACCGGCAAACGGAATCGCGCGGGGAAGAAACCCTCTGGCCGCGGTGGAAGGGGCCTTCCCGGGGCAGCGCGGCGGCGGCTGCCGAGCCCCGGAGCGGCCGCCTGCCCCGGCGCTGGCCCCGCCGTCCCGGGCGGCGGGGGGGGGGGGCGGCCGGTCCCGCCGCGCTCCCTCACGACTGCGGGGGGAAACGTCGCCGCTTTTTTACTTTAATCCAGCGGGAGACGGAGGTTCCTTCCTCTCTCCCGTGAGGGCGCGCGGCTGCGTGCGTCCTGCTCGGTACCGCACCGCATCGCTCGGGAGTAGTTTGGGCTCGGCGTGTCTCCCCGATGCCGGCGGGTGTAATTTGCCCGCTGGATGCGTAATTAGCAAGTTCATGGTTACATTTAGTTCTTCCTGCCCGCTGTTCCGGCACTGCGAGCTCTATTTATTTCTTGGCACTTCTCTACTTGAGAGACAAATGATTACAGCTCCTTCTATTCCGCCCGCTCTCCCCCCATCTCCTCGCTAGCAACTAGTGTCCACCTCAACGCCGAGGGGCACGTACGCACCGGTAACCCCCGCCGCGACGGTCAGACGCACCGCCTGCCCCGCCGCCCGTCCCTCCCGCCGACGAGCGGAGCGGAGCGCGGCCGCAGCGCTCCCGCCACCGTCTCGACCCGCCGCCGCAGCGGGCGGGCGGGCGGGCGGATGCGCTCCCGGGGAGCGCAAGGGCTTTGCTTTCCGCGCTCGGCTCCCGCTGTTGTCCGTCCGTCCCCCCCCACCCCGCCGCCCTTCGCCACGGCCGAGCGGCGGGCTACTCGCCGGCCACCGCCGCCTCGGTCTGCCCCGCCGGCGCGGGTGGGGCGGGGGGCGCTCCCCTTCCACCCCTCCGTCTCCGTCGCACGGGCAGGAGGAGCGCGGTGTTGCACAACCCGCTTCCTTTTTCTTTCGCTTCGCTGCGCCGCGGGCAGCGGCGACGAGTGCGCGGGGCGCCGCTCTCCACCGGGGGACGGGGTGGGGACGGACGGACGGACGGACCGCTGCCGCCCGCCCGCTCCCCGCAAACTGCGGCGCCGGCGCGGCCCGCCGGTTGCACGGCCCCGCGGGGAGGGTCGCGGTCGTGCGTGGGGAGGCCCCACGCCGGGCCCCGCGCCCCGCCCGACGGGTCCGACTTATCTCCGAGGGGGAAGGGGGCCGAATCCTCGCCGGGACAAGGGGGGAGGGGGACGGAGACGGGACCGCGCATCCCACGGGAGGCACCGGCCGCCTGCCGGGCTGTGCCCCTGCCTGCGGCGGCGGAGCGAAGGCGGACGGGCAGGGCGGGGACGCCCGCCCCGCCTCGCCTCGCCTCAGCCCGGCCGAGTGGCGGCGGCGGCGCGTCCCGTTACCGGCGGCCGATCCCGCGCTGCCCCCGGCGCGGCGGGAGCAGGTGTCCGGGGGCAGGAGCCCGGGGCAGCGCGGCGGGGGCGGGGCCGGCGGTGAGCCCCGCGGGGCCGGGCGGGCGGCCCGGGGGGGGCGGGCGGCGGCGGACTCGGCGCGGCCGCGCCAGGCGGGAGCCGGAGCGCCCGAAAAGCCGTGAGGGGCGGGGAGGGGAGGGCGGAGGGGCGGGAGGGGTGGGGGGGGGAGGCAGGCGGGCGGGCGGCGGGCGCATGCGCTCTGGCGGGCCGTGCCATATTGGAATGAGGCAGTGAGCGGAGCGCCGGGGAGCCCGAGCCCCGGCAGCGGCGCAGGGCTGGAAAAACTCCCCGCAGGTGAGGCGGGCGGCGGCGGCGCCCGCGGGCGGGCGGAGCGGGCTCGGGCGCAGATGTTGAGGGCGTTTTGCCGGCGGGGCGTGAGGCCCGGAGGGTTTTTCCGGGCTCCCGAAGTTTGGATGCGGGAAAAAGGCGGCGAGGGAAGAGGAGGAGGAGGAGGAGGAGGAGGAGGAGGAGGAGGAGGAGGGGGGAAGAGGCAGGCGGAGCGCGGCGGGGAGGCGGCGGCGGCGGCAGTGCGGGGGGAGCGCGCCTTCGCCCGCGCCGAAGAGCGATGCGCGGGGCCGGCCGCCCGCCGCCGCGCAACTGCCCGCGCGCAACTCTGCGCGCACCCGCTAGCGGCCCGCGGCGACCCCGGCCCGCGGCGTCCCGCGGCGCGCTCGGGCCGAAGTTGCCCACCCGGGCCGGCCCCGCGCCCGCCGGCGGGGCGACCGCCTCGGGACGCGCCCGGCCCCTGCAGCCCGCCCGGCCCGGCCCCCGCGGGAACTTTGTGCGCGCCGCGCCTCCGCCCCGGCGCTGCCGGTCCTTTGCCCACGCCCGCGGGGGGCCGAGCCCACCGAGCGCCTCTCGCTCGCCCCCCTCCCCCTCAAAATGGCGGTGGAAGGGGACCTTTAAACCCCGCTCCGCACACCCCCCACCCCCCCCCGGCCGGGCGCGGCCGGGGCTCCGCTCGGCGCGCGTCCCGCCCGGGGCAGCGGCCGGCGTCGCTCCCCGTCAAGTGGCCCGTCAGCGGGCGGCTCTTCGCCTCCCGTTCTGGGTGGGGGGGGGTGGGGGGGGGAGAGGGGCGGGCGCCGCCTCCGCGGCCGCGCCGCCGGCTCTCCCGCAGCGCCGCCGCCCGCTCTGCGGGGCCTGCGCTGCCGCGGGGCTGGGCATTGTGTGCGCGCCGCGCCCGCCGCCGCCGCCGCTCCGCACCTCCGGCGTCTCCGCGCCCGGCGGCGCTCCGGCGAGCCAGAGCCTTTGTCTCTCGGGGAGTCGGTCCGCCGCTGCCCGCCGCTTCAGCACCTGAACTCGTAAATCCGCCGCCGGTGACACTGCCGGGGCGGCCGCCGAGGTGCCGGGGATGCCCCGGGACGCCAACTTCGGGTTGGGGAGGAATGGGCGCTGGGGCGGCGGCAGCGGCAGGGCTCCCGCCCGGGCGGCGGCGGCGGGTGGAAGCGGGAGGGCAGAATGCCCGCATGGGAAGGACTCTGCAAGTTTTCCGTCTGTGGCTTTTGCAAACTTGTTACCAGGGCTTGGGGGGGGGGGGGGGGGGGGGGGGGGGGGGGGGGGGGGGGGGGGGGGGGGGGGGGGGGGGGGGG
>JAOQGH010000003.1:17469869-17609043 GCA_025769975.1 Gallinago jamesoni | reverse complement strand
GGCTTTTGCAAACTTGTTACCCGGGCTTCCCTCCCCCCCCCCCCCCCCCTCGCCCCACCCGCCCCCCTTCACAGTGGAAATAATGAAAGGAAAAGAAAAACAACGCAGGCAGTTAATTGTGAATTTTTAACTACATTCGCTATTGCAGTTCCACAGGGCCCCTATTTATTCAGAAATAGGCCAGTGATGTCCGTATCACAGTCACATGTGTGCTTTAGCAGAACAATTATATCTACTTTGGAGAAACTTGTTGCCATTATAAAAATGGTTTTACACGGTAACCTTTATGTCTGACAGTTTTACCCGCTCTGGTAGCACAATTCTGGTGGGAGAGGTTTTACAGCAAAAAAGAAGGCCTACCTTGCTGTTTCTTTGCTGTTCCTTCCTTCATGGGAGCTGGCTGCTGTCAGTAGCCCGGGAGGTTACCATAGCGAACGTTTCCGTAAGGCAGAATATAAAGTGCACCGTGCAAAAGTCATGCTGGAGAAAATGATAACCCACCTTGTAACTTCAGAAATACAGTTGCTTTGCAACTTGTTTAAGGTTTATAATGTATGTGAACTGGTCAGAAATGCCTGATTTGTAAGACAAAAAGTTATTAATGGGAGATTAGTCTTGTTCTTACTGGAGTAAAGGCTGTAACTTTTAGCATCTACAGCACCTGGCAGGATGGATTGCTGTGTCAAAATAGCCAGTGTTTTGGGCAGTGTAAATTAATGTCAAGATGAAAATGTATCAATTAACTGAAAACATAGGTTTCCTGTGTGGTAGGTTCTATTGACATGAATTTTACAATTAAAAAAGAGTAAAAAAACCATCTGTCTGTCTAAAAGATCGTGTTGAGGAAGATAACTTAGTGGGCTTCCTGCCTTCAATTTGGCCATTTCCTCTTTTAGTTTGTGAATTGTTGCTGTGATTGAAGGATGAGAATGAAATCTGGTTCTTCCTAGAACTTGTGTTAGTGGGGAAAATGGGAAGATGCTTCTGGACATGACAGTCAACAAAATAAAACTGATAGATTTCACTCTACCTTTTTTTGTGACTCATACCTCAGGCTTGGCATGGAAGTGTTGGGAGGAGGGCTTTGCTCGCATTTGGTGTACGTCTCCGCTGGGCAGTTACGTTGGAACACTTAAGTATCCTGTTATGTTAAAGCTGGCATGCACGTTCTCCACGGGAGACAGCAGTGCAAGATAGATAGCAGAGAAACTGGCACATCTTAGTAATTATTGATCTGTATGGTCTTTCCTTTGCAGTTTTCCCCCCTCTACTATTAATTTGCTGGTATTGAATTATCTTATCTGATTCTTAAACCTGGCAAATCTCCTAAGCAATTGCTGCGTGGAATGGAAAGGCGGGTTAAGTGTAAGATGACATGTTAATTACTGACATAGTTTGCATGGTGTAATCTTTATATTCTGTGAACCTTTTCAATGTCTTGTGGGGAAGATGTTAAAGAGTATTGCAAAAATATGTTTGTCATAGTATGTTTTGGTAACATGTTACAGGGTTTTTTTGTTGTCGTTTCACAGCAGACCCATGACAGCTGTAGACCTTAGCCTTTCTGTCATGCTTACTTTTTGAATCCACTCTATTTGTTGTTGGAAATCACTTTAACATCATTACTGTGCTTCCACTTGCATGGAATTGCATTGGCCATGGCATGGTCATTGCGTGGTGATGCAGCCGTCAATACGGCACTTTGCGCTGGCTTGACTTAAATAATTGTTCTACAAGTGATGCACTTTAGACACATGGCAACTTAATTACATGGACATGTTGACAGTGAAATGACTCATGTTAAATTCACTAAAGTGTCCTTTAAGTGCAGGAGAAATTGAAACCAGTGACATGTTTACTAAGGGGCATTTGAGGGAGAAAGCTTTAGGTACCTCAAAAAACGGGGGCTTGCATTACCTCCATTGTTGTTACATTAACAATAGCAACAGGCAGTGGTAGTGTTACAGAGTAGTCTTCAGGTTTGGTTTCTTGACCTTTTAAATGTGTGTTTCTGTATCTTGCAGATCGATCCTTGAGTTAAAACTGTGTAGCCTGTGTAAGTTAACAAATGTTTTCTGGAACTATAATGTCTTTCTTCTGTGCTGTACTTCTGACTCATCTTGCTTGATGATGAGCAGATTTTAGTCTTTGTTTTGGTAGCTTTGAGCATCAGTGTTGCTGCTGGTAGTGGACTTGACTTTGTGCCCATTTCCTTCTGCTTTTGGGAAATGGCTATCAGTTTTTAGGTCAGAGGTCTAAATTTGAGGTGGGTGTTGTTTAATCTTTTAGTTTGTGGTTTTTTTTTTTTCTCTCTCTCTGGATTACTTTCTTACTTGAAAATTCAAAGGATAAAGTAAGGGGGTAAGAATTGATTCTTATTTTTGTTTTGTTTTGATTCAAGTGGTTGCTGAAATTGTTCTGAAGGTAAATCTTGTGTTAGTGTGTAAGATCCTGGAAGGGAGATTTAGCAGTTCATGTTCTCCAAGTGCAGCAAAAGTTGAAAACGAGCATAAAATTTAATGTTACTTATATATTAATATCTTATTATTTTGGAAGCCATGTCATCAATATTATAGTATTTTTTATGTAGTCATATTTTTTCATAACTTTAATGTGTAATTCTTTACACTGTTCAGTTTTCTTAAAATTGATAAAGCCTATGAAAGAAGCATCAAGATGTTACTTATTGGTCGTTTGATTTTAAAATGGTTTTAGTTCTAAGTGTACAGAATGTTTTTATTGTTTTTTTTTAAAATAAGACTTGGTATATGTAGAACACATACACATGTTATGTTCACTCTGTATCCATGTTGATTTTTCCTCCCTTTTCCTGGACTTTGCTGACAGCTTTTGTGGATTGGTAGTGATCATGGGGGAATTATTGTTGGTATTATTATCCTATCTTATGGGTGAGATTGTATTTTTTAAGTGGATTTAGCAAAGGCTATTCTGTGGAATTGAATTATTACAACATGAATTCTACTCTATGTTCTTAATAGGGCATCTCTTAGGGGAGTTACTTGTTTGAATATTTTAAATGTTCCTCTATGAGAAAGGAGGGTGTGAGCTTAGACTGGAACAAGATATTCTGCCTCTTTGTTGGGACTCTGCAGGTAACTCCACATCTCTGGGAAAGGAGTATTTTAACTAGTACAAAGCTGTAGAGTAGTTACAGAATCCTAGATGAATGCTTTAAAAACACTTTGAAGATGGAACACGGTAAGTCTTAGGGGTAGCTTTCAGCTTTGTTTGTTTTAGTAGTATTGGATTATCACCCACAGACACCACCGAGGAGTGTTTCACTAGGAACTGTGCAAATAAACAAGGCCTGAGAGCCACAGGACTAAGGAAGCCCTGGTCCCAAGGTCTCTTTCTTCCTCTGTATCACCCTCCTTTTTTCCTTTCTTGCCTCTTCTGGATTTGCTGCGATATCTGCATTAGCGTTTCTTTCAGTGGAGACAGTTATGTTTAGATTTCTTTTCCTTGTGAAAATAAACATCCTACTACGACACTTGTAGGATCTTAATGTCATTGAGCCCCCTCTGTCATGTTTTGTTGACTGGGTTTGGTGAAGTCATGAGATGATAGGCAGAAAACTGTACATGCAGACCTTTCAATGATGACATGAGCCTTGTTTACTAAGAAAATCAGGTAACAAATAATGTTTAAACCTGAAGAGAACTTCATCAAGCCGTCTCTTCTATAGATGCCTGACTGTCATATTGGGATTTTTGCTCTTTCAAACTGTCTTTTTTTGTTTTTCCAGTAAGACAGAGCAGCCTTAAATGACACTAGCTTTTTGCTGCACAGATTACTTCTTGTAAACGAGGCTCAAATAGGAGTTTTTCCTTCACTTAAAGTAGGCGGGAGCCATGTGTATTTTATTTTGGCTTCCTTCACCCATTTGGATTTGGCAGGTAGACTGATTGCAGCTGCTTACCTACAGTTCAGGTGAGTTGCAGAGGTAATCTTAACAATTTGTTCAGATTATGTGGACGATTCAAATGTGATTATTGTCCCTAGAGTTACCCTGAGCAGCGGCTCGCTGATTTTCAAGGTCATTGTTTATATTGCTGTGGCACTTCATTTACACTGGTTTATTTGCTGTTACACTTGAGGACACTCTTGTTCACTACAGAAATGATCTTTTTCTTGAAACAGATGAGTTGGGAAGGAGACTAGTAGAATTTGATGTTATCTAAAACTGATGCAACTATTAAACCAGCTTTGAGATTCTCTGAGAGTACTGATGAGAGAGAAGAGATGCATCTTGGATTTTATTTTTTTTTTACTTTAAGAGCAAACTATGCAGGCTTAGCGACCTCCTCTCCCATTTTGGCTGATTGGTGTCGAGGGCTCTCAGCATATCTCAAGAGTTGCTCTGTCTTGTAGAATTGGGTGATTGGTTGAAAGTAATGGTGGTGGTGGGGATCCCTGCAAGGTTTGGCGTTTGTCACTTAATCTTTCTCAAGGATGTAAGGGACTGGAGCAGTGGGACTGAAGTAGTCATCAAGTGGATTGGAGAAGATGAACTCCGTCTTGATGTATTTAGAGGCTGTAGTCTTTATTTCTTCTGGGGATGGGTGAGAGAAAGCCATAAATAGCACCTTCAGATTTGTCATTGTTTCCAGAAGAAACTGATCAAATCAGGAAGTGAAGGCACTTCCCTTCTGATGCTGGGTGCACATTTATTACAAATGGCTCTGTCAGTTCTGTGGGTGTCTTGCCACTCTGTACTGGAGTAAGTGATGCCTTGGCATTTCTTCTCTTTTTTTTTTTTTTTTTGGTCTCTTGACTTGTGAAAATATATATAGATTTAAGATTTCCCTTTTATTTTATCCTTCCTATTTATTTTGTAGCTTGACTGAAGTAAATACATTTAGGAATATCTAGCTCCTTGGGAATTGTGTCCATGTGCACGCTGGCTGCTCGAGCGAGCTCTTTGCTCTGTGCATGGGGAGCCATGGCCTCTGGTTTAAAAAAAGAAAGTTACTTGTCTTGAAATCATGAAACTTAAAAAGTATTTTAAGTCTAAGGACTGTGAAACTCCATTGTACTGTAAAGCCTTGTCTGAAACTAGGGTGGTTTTTTTTGGAAGTATCTTTCTTGTCAATGCATCTCCTCTTGAAAGGAGGTCACCGTTGGCCTCAGTGCCCGTTAACTTTGCTCCGAGAATGGGGATGTGGTGCTGGAAAAGCTGTGGTGTTTCTAAGCCATACTGAGAAATGCTATTGAAGCCTGACATGTATGTATTACGTACACAAGCTTTCTCATATATATATATATATTTGTTTGGGTTTTTTCCCTGATGTCAAGTTCCAAATATGCCCCTATTATTAATGTGTAAGTACTAAACTGTTCAAGTGGTGTTTTTAATAGAAATGACAACATAATAAAATGTACAATAAAATCCTTAACAAAATGTGCGGGTAAGAAATGCCGTCGGACAGGCAGGGTGAGAACGCGGGATGGTTTCTTGCAGTTGGACCAGCTAAACTCACACAATACGCATCCTAAAAGAGAAATTATTGAAGAAAACGGTGGTTCCTTCCAGGATTAACTCTGCTGATTGCTCTTTAAAGTGTTACCATGAGGGTTAAACTAATGGCCCCAAGAAATAATGAACGCGCAGGATCAGTCAGAAGTGTTACATATATAGCACTAATTGGCCAATTGAACTGAACTAATCAACTCCTTCTAAATGAATGTGACCATGGGCACAAGCATAGGAAAATCTTCCCCTTTTAAAGGGACGGTTTTTTCTCCTTTATTTGCAAAACAAGACTTAATCAAGTTAGCAGCAATGCTGTTTAGACCAGTGGCCAAGAGCAAAAGTGTGCTTTTTAAGGTTATTATTTTATGTCTTATGTTATTTGTTCAACTTTTCAGTAGGTTTGGATGAGGGAGGAGGAACTGAATTTTGAATTCCCATTGCTTTTGTGGCCAAATCTTACTTTTTGAATTTACTCTCTAGCAAATTGAAGTCTATATTTTGTCACTCCTCTTAGTGAAAGCCAGAGTATTTGGGAAGTGGTTTGGCTAGGTAATCCAGAGTTTATTGTTCTAGATGATTCTAGTCTCGCTGCAAGTGTAGAGGGGATGTGTCCAACAATTGGTTCATCTGGTTTTGTTTTCTCAAGCAGTTCAGTGTGTGTAAGTAAGAGACGATGACTGAAAACTGAAAAATCAGGGAAGGTTGTGTCTTATTCTCCCAACTTGGGTGCAAAAATAAGGCAGCAGCATAATAGCTGTAAGGAGAAGGCGACAAGAGGAAAACCAGCTTTTGTAATTGCAGTTGATTTTGTTTGGTTTACTCTTTGTCCTTATTAAGTTGAAAACCAAAATATTGTTTTCTTTGTATCTGCTTTCTCTGTATATGCTTTTAAGGTAAGAATGTTATTTAGCTAAGTAAAATGAAAGTTTTCATTTCCAATTGGAGTCCAATTCTCATCTAAACACAACTTGACATAAATTATAATTCTTATGATTATCCAGTAAGAAATACAGAAATTATCTTTTTATAGTAAAGCTAAGTTTGTAATTTAAATGTTGTATTTATACTTTGTTTCCAGACAGTGTTTGAATCTTATTGGGAACTATTTTTAGGTTATTGAGAAATTGCAGTATTATGTAGTTTAATATGCTTTTATTTAAAGCTCCCCACTGCTGCTGTTACGTAGATAATGACGTCAAAATGTGCTTTGTTAATCTTCATCATTCTTATATGCAAATGTGAGTGATACATAATGCAAAAACCCAATATAACAATTGCCTGTCAACTAGTGGAGGCACCTTCATAGAAAAATAGCAGCATTGATGTTTCCTAATAGGTATGTTTTCAGAAAGCTGGTTTATGGTGGTTACAATGGTCAGGCTGGGACAGTCTCTGAAACAAGCAGTGTATTTTGGATTTCAAAGACTAATAGTGTATGAATTCTTTATTATCTGCTCAAAAGGGAGAAATCTGCCTTACTGCAATGTAAAAGCTTGATTTCCGCCAAACAGCATGGCAAAATCCACTTCAACGTATAAAGCAAACTCTTCTGAGATCCTACCTTAGCAGTGAGATATGAAAGAAAAATACCAGTGTGATACCTGCTGGAGGTGGCTGAGAAGTTTCTCTGTGTTGCTGGAAGAAGAGGCAGCTTCAAGTCTACCTTAACTTGTGATGAGCATGAAAATCACCATAATGTGTCAAACCAGTGGGACACCTAGTCCCGTGTCTCACCTCAAAAACCTTTTGAAATGAGGATAAGAAACGGCAAAGCAGAGCTTGGTCTTCCTTGCAGTTGGTGACGTGGGTGTGTAGGCTGCGTAGGAACCAGTGATCTGACCTGTTCTTTATCGGTTTGTCTAATCCTTTCTGTATCCACAACTTCCCGTGGTTATGAGTCTGCAGTTTAATTACATGCAATGTGAAAAGGTGCTTCAGTTTGTGTTTTCTGGTTCTTGCGGTAGGAGAGTAATGAATAACTTTTACTTATTCTTTTTCATACTAGTTTTGATTTTGCACATCTCTGTTGTACTCCTCCATAGTTGCATTGTTCACCTCAAAGAAGGAACTAGTTTTATTGTACAGAAGATACTGAAGCCTGTCCACAGCTCGTGTGCGCACGCAGTGCTGGACTGGGCAGGGCTGCTCTTTCTGGCTGTGAGTATATCTTAATGTTAGTATAAAATGAATTATACATCTGTTTCTTGTTAGCATAGAAGTATTTCAAGCCTCTAATCTTCTTTGATACCTTTCTTGTGCATCTTCTAGTCTTGCCTTGGCTGTTTGACACCAGCACTACATGATGTCTCAAGGTGCTCTGGATTTCTAGAATTGTAGCACAATGTTTCCTGTTTTCTTTTCCATTCCTTAGGACTCTTAATAAGCATGAAATTGATGCTCCAGGAGAATTAGTCATAACAGTTTCAAAATCCTGAGTTGCAGTAGCTAATGTAGATCTTATTGTATAGGTGAGGTAATTTCTTTCTCTCTGTCTTATTATCCTGCCTTTAATTTCATTTTCTATTACCCTTCTGCAGTTCTTAGCAAACAACATCTATTTTTCATCTCTTAAATAGTTTGTATTGTCTTAAAACTTTGCACTTATTTCATGTTTGTGTGCTTCTCTTGAAAAGCAGGACTCAGTACAGACTCATTAGTCCTCCTTGTATTGTGAAAAATTCCTTTTATTTCTGTCATTACTTCCTGTCTTTATAATCAACCTTTAAAGTATGAGATGATCTTTCAGGAAATGCTCCAAAAGGATTCAAGTCTCTGTGGACAATAGTACGTCCTGGAAAGACAGTACTGTGTCTTTGGCCACCAAGCTTGCAAGATGTTTGCTTTCCTTAACTTGTGTTGAAGACACTGAATGGGAATTAATGGCGCTCAGAGCTTCCCACAGCTGAAACCTGAACAGTGTGCACTGGCCTTTTGGATGGAGTTTCTTTTTTTCTGTTTCAAGTAGGTATTTCTGTACTTGGCTCACGGGCAGAGGGCAAGGGCAGCAGGATGCCCAGAGCTGAGGGGAGATGTGCTGGCCTTCGGGCCACAGCTTCTGTTGGTGTTGGCCTTTGGACATTCATGCAGGTATTTTGCAGGGGAGAGGGAGAAGGAATTAAATTGGATAAAACTAAATTGTATCCTTATAGCAACATTAATACTGAAAAAATATTTCCATATGCAAAAGACTTTTAAACTGAGACTTAGCACTTACAATCCACAGTTCTTTTTTAATTTAAGGAAGTTTTCATTGTGATGGTGGAGGATGTATAAACCAGAAATGCTGATAGCACTTCTTATGTGTTCCTGTTAGTTTTTGACCACCCTCTCACTTGAGGTGGCCATTAAACTTGGGTCTGGCCTTAATGATCAGGTTTCCTTTGCAAAACTCTTACTTCTTGATAAATTATTTGATGAATTAACTTAATTAAATGATGAAACTTTGTTAAATGAAGTTATCTTTGACTGGATCTGGTGTGTAACAGATGGTATGGAATTTAATACGGGTATTTTCATCATTTAAAGAAATCTTATTATGAATTTCCCAAGTTGTGACGTTTTTAAAATGCTGTTAATTCAGGAATGGATTCCAGCCTCCACACAGCTACCAGCCCTACATGCTACAGTGTGAATAGATCACCTGTTCCTTCAGTTTGAAAAATGGCAAAATGAACAGCCTTACTCTAGGTGGAAGGGATCAGCTTAGTCTCCTCGTTCGGTGCCTTATGGAGTTCCCTGTGTCTGACACCTGTGTGATGTGCACAGCAGAACATGGATTTTGCATTTAATCCATATTCTATGGGCATATACCACAATCCAAAGGATTTATATTCCACATGAATTACTTCTGTGTACATTCGAGGTTGTTGAATCAAGAGGCCAGAAAAGGGATCTCATTTTGTTCTTAATGAGTGTTTTTCTGTCAGCCCTTTCGAAAAATCCAGTCATTATTTCTCTCTACTTCAGCAGTTTTCTGTCCATTTTGTGGCCATTCACTTCTGGGTGTGCCCAGCCCTGGTATAGAAGGACAAGCTTTTAATCTTATATGTTTAGAGGGCTATTTTTATAACCATAAGGGCTAACAAAGTATCTTACAAGAATTAAGGGACTGCAGAGATGTTGACCTCCACCTCGGAAAGCTTTTAGGGAGCACTTTTTTCCTAGGCCAGTTCTTCACTAGGTTTATATGCTTGTTTTGCATAGAGATCTGATAATTCATTTTTTTTATATTCTTGTTACTCCTAGAAGAGATCATGGCAGTGCTTGTCTGTGCAATTTCCAGTTGCAGCTGAGGGCAGCACTTAAGTGTGAGATGGTATAATTTACACCCAACGCTGCACTTTGCGCTTAATGTTTTGCTGGCAACTCCATATCTGTACTGAGCAAATCAAAACAGACTCTGGCTGTCAGCAGGGATGTTTCTTAAACATAACCAGGCAAATGGTCGTCTTTTCCATTTAATCAAGAGTATATTTAAAATTGAATCTCACAGCAGAAGCACGTGATTATAATACATACAGGTATTTCTAGTGGTTTTAGCTCTTAAGAAATTCCATGGGCCTACAGTTAGAAGCAGAATATTGAGGCAGAAAGAAGAAAATCCAAGAGACTTCATAAAAGGACTTTTTAAAGTAGTGTTTTCAGAATGTGAGTATCCTTTGATTTTTCTGATTTTTCAGTTTTTATTACATCCCACTGTAAAATTAAAATTCTGTTTTAATAACCACACCTACTGATTCAAAAGTTGAAGTGGAACTTGAATACAGGAGTATTGTCTCTTTTTTTGTATTTATATATTAACAACAGAAATAAGATTGCATGTGCCTGCAGAGTGATGCCTAAAAGAACATGCACTGAACTTTGCAGGGATGGGGCTGCAAAAATAATGCAATGAAAAGAAGTACGAATTTGAAAACACTTTTTACGACAGCGTAAATATTCCAGTGTTGTCAAGATCAAGCTTTGAAATTGTACTCCTAAAAATAGAAGAATCTTTTTCAGTTGCACTCTGTCTTTTGAGCCCTTAGGCTCAAGTCTTGTTTTCTCCCTGTATGAACAGAAGTGCAAAAGAAATCTTAGCTTGAGAACAGATTTTGATGTAATTTTACCACTCCTGATGTTGGGGTAATAAGAACATCATCACTTATTGTAAGCTCTTCACTAAAACCCTGTGCTGTCACTATTCTTAGGCCTTTAGGCCTGTTTATGTTCTTGTGATTTGAAATTTGGATCACTGAAAGCTGTTGTCTTTATTTTTTTTCCTCCTTTTTTCTTTAGCTTTCAGTACTTTTTAAAGGGAGGAATGGGAAGGAAGCGTGTCAGTTAATGAGCAACAACAAAAGGCAAAGCCATATTTTTGTGGTGGTGGCTGGAGAGAGAGAATTCCATGATTTAGCACAGCTCATAATACTGTAATTCTGTTTAGGAGGAACGTATACGGGAAAAAGCTGTGTTTTGCTATAACAGTTTGTACGTGCAAAGAGTGGTGGAGTCTTAGTAGTGACTCAAATGGAGCTTTAGCAAGTTAAAACAGCATTTCACTAGATAATGCAGAGATGGTTCATGAGCTAGGGTGAAAATAGGTGGCCGATTGGCTCCCCGTCAGAAGGTTTGGAGATCATGGTTGGTTGAAGACGTTCCAAGATCAAATGCAGGGACTTTTGAAGATTATTTATGTTGACGCCTTAAGTCTCTCAGAATTAATCAATCCACTAAGACTTATACTGGGTTTATAGCCAGCCCAGTGTGTTACGTTTTTCTCAGTTTTGTAGGTTTAAAGTGCCACATTTAAAGCCTTGTTGCTCTGAAATATTTTCTCAGCCTGTTATGAAACTTAACTTACGCACTTCACAGGGAAGGCCAGAGTGCTGCCTTAACACCTGAAGTGTATTAAGTAATCCAGTCTGTAAAGTGAGGAGTAACCATATTTCTGTGCTTTTAGCCTCTTAGTATTGCTGCTTGGACATAATGGTGAGAGATGTGCTGGCAGTGGAACTGAAATAGTGGCCAAGTTCTGCACTGTAAGTAATGATAGCAGGAAAAGGATTTTCTTTTCACACGTGAAAAGTTAAGTGTCAGGGCATCAGACGGTCAGGAGAGTGTATTAGTGACATGATGGCAGTGTGCTGAAGCCAGCTTGTCTTTGTGAGATGTGGTGGATCTTGCAGGTAGAACGAAGTACATGTTATGCTACCCAAATCTGTCATTTCAAACAGACTGTAAAGAAGTGTGTCCAGTAAATATCTACTGTTTGAAGAGAATTTTTCTAAGCCTTTTTGAAGGAGCTTGGGATATTGATATTTCTGGTATCCCTTCAGGTACAAATGGAAATATTTTTTTTTGTTATCATTATAAAGTCCCTCCTTCAGATATTATTTCCATTAAAAACATATTTACTAATCTGAGGTGTAACCCTTTTAAAACAAAATGTGAATGAAATCTTGGAAAGCAGTGGGAGACCTCAGGACTGTGCAGTGAAAGGATTGAACTCTGCCATCCACAGCCTCTTAAGAATAAAGTTAGCCTTCTAAAGATAAAAGAAAATTCAATTACAAAGCAAGAAGGAGGGTGAAGGAGTGTAATTAAAACACATAATCCTAAAAACAACATGAACAGTGCTTTTTCATGTTACACTTAAAGCAGTCTGCTTTGTGTGCCCAGTTGCTATTGCTTAAGATTATTGATTTATTTTCCTAGGGGAAACACTTTCTGAGAGGATGCGAAAAGGATGACGTCTGTTGGTGTAACTGGCAGCGTGATTTCACGCAAGCATTGTACTTATGGGCAGCTCAGTGGGGAGTTTTCCTTTACAGCTTGCTTATCTTTCTTTAAAAAAAAAAAAAAATTTAAAAAAGGCAGAAAATGAAGTACTGCTTCTGCTTTTTTCTCATGCTAAGGGCTGTGGTCCTGTCAGGCAGAGGATGAGTGCTTCAGGCAGCAGGAGCAACCAAAGGCAGCACAGGGACAGCTTGTTCTCTCCTGTTATGTCTTCACCAGTGGCTGCTTCCTAAAGTTTAGTTGTTTGGACCCTGATTCTCAAAGTGTTTGGAGTCCAACTCCTGTTGAAGCAATCAACATTGGTACCTAAAACCTTTGATAGGGTATACGGCCTGAGGGCCACACTAATCTGGGAACTTGAAAAAGCTCTTTACAGTTTTGTGATAAGTGCTAGTGTTGTGTTGTAGTAAATACACATCTGCTCTGCTTCACTGTTTCTCTGCTAATTAGCTGTTTAGTCTTATGCTAATGGCTGGAGTTGGGCTACAGCACCTATGTTCTTGGTAGTGAAGAATTCCCTGGGTGGAGCTAGAATCATTTCATTATCAGGACTGGCTTTTATGATAAAAATATTCCGATTCCATCTAGTGGGGTGCAGTTGTATGTTCACACGCTGACCTGCCCAGCTCTGTGTCAGAACTGAGTAGCTGTAGACATATGCCACTAATTGAAGTTGATGGGCTGTCTCTCTTCTGGACTTCATTCCTTGAGGAACTGCAGCTGTTTTGATTTCACAAACATGGGTGATGTCTGATTTGATGGAGAGAAGGAAGCTGTGGGGAAGGAGAGGTGGGAGGGATGTGGCAAAAGAAAAAAGAAGACGGGTATAGAGATCGGCTTGAACATGAGCTTCACAGTCAAGAGGTTTCAGAATGTCTTTTGAATGCTCTTCTCCTATGCTCTTAGTACCATTCAAAAAGTCATCTCTTTCCCAGTGCTCTGGAGTTAAATAATCCAAGGCAATTGTAATACTTAATACTTTAGACTGATAGCTTGATAAAATATTAGTACCATTATTTCATGAGTTATTTTGTGCAAAAAATTTTCTCCTTGAAAGAAATGTTTTGAATTATTGTAAAGAAAGAGTGCCAATTTCTTCTAGTGGTTGATGTGCATATCTTGTTCTCCGCTCAAATTCTGTGTGCAAGTTTATAGAAAAATTGCAGCTTATATTGAGTGAACTTAGTGTAAAAAATAAAAAAGTCAATGGAAGTTTTGTAATGGGTTTTGTTAGTCCAAAAACATTGTTCCCTCATTTAATCTTTTGCCTGATACACCTGATGCCCTGTTTGTCTGCTTTTGTAAAAATAGCTCATGCTGTCAGTTTAGTTCCTTTGATAAAACTAATAATTAAAAAATACACAATTAGAAACTAAAAGCAGCTACGCTTTTTAGCTGGAGAAAGCAAGTATCTATTCCCACTGCTGAGATGAGCAGGTTCCCGGAATCAGGTTGCAACTGGTGCATTTGCATTTTGAATCTACAAAAAAAGCACAATCCTTTCAGAAAAAGCCACTGAAAACCCTGTTCCTGCAAGAGATGAGTGTGCTTGTTTTCTCCTGATCTGGTAGGAAATGGAGGAACCTAAATGTGTTAATATTATTTTTCATGAGTTGAAATACTTGTGTGTGACTCGGGTCCTTCCCTGAAGATGTTTCATGGTGTCTCTTGTCAGACAGAGAAGTCCCAGGCTTCAGTTTGAAACTGGCATTTCCCAAACATATGTTTTGCATTGAAAGTTTTTCAGTAGCTTTTAAATGATTCTAAGTGACTGTAGTCCTTTGAGAAACAACTTCTATGATGGGTTTGATAACTAGCCTTTGGCGGTATGATGGTGTTGCTGGGGATGGAGCAGGGCTGGGAAGGTATTTATGGTGGACAAACCAACTTTTGGGATGGGTTGAATTGATGATGGAACCGTAGTGCAAATATTTGGCTCTTCAAGAGTGACTTTCATATATTTCATTAAGCGTCTTAGGGAGAAATTTCAGTACTGGCAGAGAACCACAGCAAGGGGAAGGTAGAGACTTACAAAATATAGAACAAACTGCGTTTTTAGCAGGTCTCGTGTAATGGGTTTTAGGTACCAATGTTGATTGCTTCAATAGGAGTTGGACTCCAAACCCTTTGAGAATCAGGGTCCAAAGATGTTGAACATCTTTGTGAATCATGGTAATAGCTTGGGACATTGCTGTAGTGTACTGTCATATAGTACAAATATATATTCTAGGTGTTCCTTATGCTTCCTCATAGAAAAAAAATTATAGGTCTCAACAGTTTCCACGTGCTGTGGGTGCTGAAGAAGTGTAGAGAATGACCTACAGAACAGATTGAACACAGGGCAGCTGTACATGCTCACAGGTGACTCTCAGTTTCCCCACAACAGAAATTTGGCACTTTTACCATTGCCTTTTTTTTTTATTATAATAGTAAAGTATTTTTATAAAAAAAACTAAAGCCCCAGCACTCCATCTTAACTTTTGTGCCAGTCTGTACCTTCCCACTTTTGACAGCAATTTATTAATTCACTGTCAAAAGCCTAATATTGCCACTGCAATTTTGGGGATATATTTATGCCAAAATTTGCTTTCAGCAGTTCTTTTGTTTTCTTAATCATTAGGGTTGTTCTGTAACCAGGTTTGTGTGTGTATGTGTGTGTTTGCCAGCTGGAGGTGGATATTTGAGATGGCTCTATTAATTGACTTGGTCATAAAATGCCTTATCTGCCAATAGGCTGAATTATTTCATACACTACTAATAGGAAGTTACAGAGGGCATCCAAATGGCATGATATTTCTCTTTATCTAAAGTTCGTCTAAAGTTTTCTTCAGAGAAGCAAGTGAAAGTTATTTAATGCAAAGTGAGCCTAGTTTTAGTTTATCCACCTGAAAAGCCTGAGAAAGGGTGTCCTGTGATTTGGAAAATTCTTTAAAATATTATAAACTGCAAAGCTACTGCCTTAGCTCTGCTGCAGACATGCTAATACAGAGTTGATCCTTACGACTTTTTATCCTGTTCCTTTCAATAAACAATCAACTGTAAACCAATAACTTGTAGCAGGATTATTTTAACCGGAACTTTATTTAAACTTCTCTGTATTGTTATTTACTTACATCAGTCAGTAAGGCTTCAAGTGCAGCTGTTTATTGACCTGATATTATCAAAATAATCCAGTTTTACAAATTGTTTTAAGCCTAAAAAGATAGTATCATCAGTCCATGATAGGAAGTTGCAGTGATAACAAATATTCTCTGATATTTTTTCATTACATATTTGTTAATTTTCATTTAAAAGCAGAGTGAGCTTGGGCTACAACTCTTCCCATCAACATAGACACTGTAATCTTGCAAGATAGATAAAATTTAACAGTGGAAAACCAAGGCTTTGCTGATTTAACGCTATTCTCTTACCACCCTCTCCCCTGCAAAATGACAAAGCCTTTGTGGACTTTATATAAATAAAAAAAGGCTGAAACCATTTGTCCTGTCGTGAAAATAACACAAAGTTTGCAGTAGCATTAGTTCAGAGTTGCGACAGGGAGGAGGTGTAATGTGCCTACTGGGGTTTCGTGGGTGGCCGTTCAGGTTTTAAAAACTGGAGTATTGTGTTGGAGTAGAAACAAGATCATATCTACCCGAATACAAGAACCCCTTAAAAATCCTATGGAGTGACATGAGGAAAATTAGAGTTCAGGTTTGTTCACTCATGCTACCAGGGTGCTTTTGGGCTTACTGGTGAAGGTGAAGACTGTTGCAGTGAACACAGCAGCTGGAAGAAAGCTTTGGAATGTGGATCAGAGGAAGAGGAGGTACCAGAGCATGGAAGGATCCAGCTGTATCTCTGCGTGTCAGGGTTGTGCTGGGGAGTCTCGTGTCCCAGGAATAACAGTATCTCAAGGTGAGAAGACCTGGAATGGAGCAGCTGTGGTTTTGTGTAATACATGCACATTAAATGTAATGATCCATTTTCGTTAACCTGCCAGCTCTTTGTTGCTTGAACACCTTCCATAACGATCTTTTCCTTATGAGGACAAAAAAGAAAAAAGTTAAGAAAAATCCTTGCGTTTGGTTGTTGAAGCTTTTCGGTCACTGTTATTTGTATGTAATTTCAGCAAACATTTGCCTCTCAAAGCAAAAAGGGAGCATATCTAATTTTTATTCATGCCAGTTGAGCCTGGTTTCTGGCCAATACGCAGAACTCGAGCACGTGCGAGTTACTGCCTCGTGGCACCTGCCTTACTTCATATTAGGCTGTTCTACAGACATCACATCAATGGCTTTTGGCTTTCACGCTGGCAGCCGAGAGCTTCTTCACGTGCAGTGATTTCTCTCTCTATCAAAACTGGCTTAGTAGCAGGTTTCCCCTTACACCTTATCTCTGCTCACCCCCGTGCACTTCAGCTTACAGTGCACTTCGGCTACAACAGCAGGGGGTATTCTTACCCAGCATTAAGTGTACATGCAAGATACTTCTGCTGATCAAAATGTGGACGGGTTCCTACGTGAGCTTTAATGTCTTGCAAATCCCTTGAGCCATCCAGCTTTCTCAACATAAACGTGTCAGGTGGCCTTTTCAGCTACTTGACCGTGACTGATTATTAGCGTGCGGAAACTTGTATGCTGTGCAAAATTTCTATCTTCCCTTTACTTGATTACAGTTTCTCCTTAACTATGAAGTGTCCTGTTCTTCTGATGGTGTATGATTGTCCTCCTAAATTTATATAATCAATTTCTCTGATGTCATCATTATATATATATATATTTACAAAAAGCTGAAAGGTACTGTGCTTAACAGGTGAAAAGCTTGATATTAGGTCTTGTTTAATCTGATATCTAAGACAAAGCTGTTGATAAATATGTTTTAATAATTTAATAAACATTTTAAGGTTTATCATGTAATACATTTTAATAACTGAGATGGCAATCAGAACTTGCTGCTGGAGTACGTGCTCCCTGGAGGTCATATAGAAAAATGGGGAAAAGTTTTGAATAAGGAAGGTGTGGTATGAATTACTGTAGTGGGCTTTTGAAGAAGTGCTGACATGTTCCACATGCTTTCAGCTGCACTGAAATTTGATTGTTTTCGCCAACCTGAGATCTGCAATTCCTCCAAGTTTTGATTAAATTCTGATTTCCTGTGTGACATTACATCATCGTGGTGTCATGCTGCTGGACTTCTCTTGGAAGATGTCGTTCGGTCTGTGGCAGAAGTGGCCTGTATGGGTTAGCTTTGGACGTGGCAGACTGCACTGGAGGTAGAGATGCTTTTAAAATTAATTTAATCTCTTATAACTTTCCATTTTAAAAACTAATCTTTTTTATTGTCTCTCAGCAAGAATATTCTTTTTTGGTAAAAGGTTGGTACTTCAATTTACAGTAGTCTACAGCAGCATCACTTCAGGTACTATCACTGAAGTCCCACGCGACCTTGCACACCCGAATCAAATTCTCCATTTTCTGTTTGTATTAGAAGGAGAAGGCTGCTGTAAAGTGCAAGTACAACACAAACCGGAGGTAGGCACCTCTCCTCTCTTGGGACCTCTGATACAGATGTTCAGCAGTTTAAAGCAATAGTCTGAGTCTGTAGTAAATAGAAATTTGATGTGAAGACTCCGATTGTACCTGGGGCATTACCCAGCTCTGCCACCAGATGATTTGACTTCTTCTGCAGTTTGCCAGTATGTGGTGTAAAGAGTCACTTCAAACGGGATGCTCGGAAAGCTGCCAGACGTTGTTTTGCTGTCTGCAGACAACACTCCCATATTAAGTCTTTAGCTTGGTGCATCAGAAAAGAAAAAGTGCGTGCTGTTAAACTAGAAGGTTATTTTCAGCTTTACTGTTTAAAGCAGAAGATCCAGAGTGGGAGCCTGGAATCCCATATTGCTTGAAACAGTGAAGTGGCAGTGAAGGGTAAACCCAATTTCTCATTTCCTCTTAACAACTCCCCAAGAGCATTTGATTTCGGTAGTTTTTCTTTACATAGTGATAGTGGATTAATTTAGTTATATTATAAATGAATAGGCCCTCGTGGCATTTAGCTTAACTCCTACTTTATTTATTCCTGTTGCATTTATTGTGTTTAATGTCAGCGGTGGTATAAACTGTGGAAACTAATTTTGTGTGTCCTCTGCCCACAGTCTCTTGATAGCAAAGTCCTACAGGCTGTGCTATAGTGATGAGTAAAAATCACTATAACAGACTTGGGGTTTTTTTTTCTTTGGTAGGCATCCATTTGAGATCAAGAGGATGTTTCTAAAGACACTGTCATTTGTGTGCCTTTTGGGTAGTTATGAATTCCTGGTACTAGATGTTTATGATGTGATCTCTCTGTCTTAACTGTACATGCACTTTAAAAATTCATTTGGGGTTTTGCATTGTAGGAAAACGTACTGAGAGCAGCCAGTGTGTGGCTTTACTCAAATGGAGAGTGTGCCCAATAGTCTGCAGTATTGCTAAGCTAATCTAAGCTCTCTGTGTTCACTGACAACTAAAAGCAGAACTCATTACACTTTTAGTAACTTGGATTGTAAGATTGAGAAGCAGCGCTGTGGCAGTGCCTGACTGCTCTTTGTCAGGTTCTGACTTGGGCATCAGTTCAATGAAAGCCGGTCGCACACACGCTGCCCAGGCATCAGTGGCATTTGACTCACCACATTGTCCTTACTTGCTCAGTTTTATTTGTGTTTGTGGTAACAATAAGGAAGGTGCCTCTGGAGCAGGGAGATCAGGCAACTGAAGAGTGGCTCCGAATTTTAACTTAAAGTCCAGAGCAGCGTTTGGCTCTGACTTCTTTAAACCCCAGCTGGCTCCTAGAAAGGCAGTGGCCTTTTGGGCCAGCTTCTTTGACCAGCCTGACCTACACACATGGAAGCAGCAGAAATACCTGGAAACAGCCAGCCTGAGGAAAAAAGCAGTGGTAAATTGCCAGTTCCCTGATTTTTCTCACCATGTTGTCCCCAACTTGAGAAAGAGGACTGCATCCTCCTCTCCGTATTTAGAAGTATCACTTTCTCTCAGACTTCTCTAGTTTGTATTATTTTTGTCTTTCATCCTGGGTAAGAAAGAAGCCAAGACAAAGTAGACAGATTGTGTGTGCTTTCATTTCCTTGCTTTTAGAGGAGAATAGTGCTGGGAAAGCCACGCACTGCAGGAAAGACGGACTGTTGCACTCCCGTCTCTAGAGCTTGGCAGCAACAAGAAGGCAGCCATCGTTTTGCTGCTCTCCAGAGCAGTCACTCTTGGTACCCTGGACAATAGGGGACTTTAGATCTTGTAATCTCCTGCGCTTTAGATCTGTTCTACCTGTGTTACTCGAAGCTCAGGAGAAATCATCTGTGTTCACCAGTCCAAACTGGATCTAGCACCGTAACCCAAAGGCAAATGGAGTAAGCCTCAATGAATATAAAAGAGCCCAAGGAGAAATATTAAGTAAAACCCACGAAACAACTTTATCTTGCATCCTGACAATGAATGAAATGGCCATGCTGAAGAACAGTTGACTTTCTGAGGTTGAACAACTGGGGCTCTTTGTGCCAGGAGGCAGGGGGCAGCCTGGCTGCCACTGCTGTGTGGCCTCACAAATTCAGAGCCAGTGCTACGGGTTTACCAAATGTTTTTGTTTTTTTTCCTTAGCCCGAGCAGAAGGCTCATAGATGGTTCTTAAAGTCTGATGACATTCCCCAGTTGGATTCCTGTTGTGATGGATCTGGCATCTCCAACATAACCTATACTGTGATTTTCAGGTAAAAGCAAGTAGATTTTTCCTTTTCTGAGTAATCAGCTCCACAGATCTGGTCCAGTTTGACTGCATTGTGCAGAACAGATGTTCAAAGCTTTTGATAGTTCCAGATAAAGTGTTATTTCCCACTCTGTTCAGCAAATGCTAAGAGGAGAAAGGAAGATAACCACTGAGCCTAAATCAATAAAAAGTAACACTGAATTATCTTGACACTGGAGTTTCTTTTTTCCATCTGAAGAAACTTTAGAGGACATGCGCTCTGTTCTTGATAGTGACAGTGACTGATGGATGCACCTCAGAGTCTTAACTGTAAACTGGCTCTCATATTGATGAAAATGTATTTGTATGCCTTTTTTTGGAAGAAGGGAACAGGTTGATCTGGTGAGCACAGATGAATTTTTGTATGACGCTACTGTATGTTTTCGGTATATTTTGATTTCAGTTTGTATTCCTGGTCCACGGTAAATGAAGCTGTGGTACCTTTAAAAGCAGCTGAAGTAAAGATTTTCGTTTAACGTGAGAAGCTGAAGTATGTTTCTTCTCTTAACAGTTTTTTTTTTTTTTCCCCTTAGAACCAGCATAGTTACTGTCGGATATAAGTTCACTTGAGTTTCAGAGGTACCAGACTGTGCTATAGCGTAAACACAGCTGCTATTGAGTAAAAGAGCTTCAGTCTTCTCTAAAGTATACAAGTTCAGTGTTAGTGCAATAATAGATGCTTATTTTATTAACTGTTAGTCTGCCTGTCGGCTTCCTTGGCAAACTAAAACTTTGAAGTAGACCATATGCCTGGCCTGCCATTAATTGATAAAGGATGCACATAGATACTATGGCTGTAGCTCAGTTGAGAAAACCTACATCTTCTGGTCACCCAAAGGAATGAATAGAGGGGCTCCTTTATCTGATTGTTACATGGGAAGAGTAGATGTAATGATGTGCAAGCTGCGTTATTTGTGCTGGTTAAATTAGTTTATATGACATCCCTGAACGTTGGGTACAGTTGCGTGTACTTTAAATAGCAGCATAAATAGGTAGGTCATCTTGTGTTCAACACTGGATGGGAAACCGGTCAGGAGCAATTAGTCAAATACTAGTGAATGTCAATAGACATAACCCCTCCAAGTGCTTGTCAGTACTGCTGGCATCAGGAAAGCAGAGATAACCATCATCAATACAGAATTTCTAATTATTTCTTTTTTTTTATGCTGTATGAACCCTTGCGTGAATCTCCTAAAGCTCTCTGTAACAGCACCACTGTTCTCTTCAGTTCACAACAAATAATCTTCATACGCAGAGCTATGGGTGGGAAGGAGGAGGGGAGGCAGCGAGAAGTTGCTCAGCGCACGCTCTGGCAGGTAGGAAGCATTGCTGCCGAGAGCAAACAAATAGAAGGGGGGGAAAAAGCAGTTCGGGGCTTCCTGAACATTGTTTGGAACTGGTGCTTTAAGAAATCAGTTACTGATGAAAGTGCAATTAACCTGAAAGTATAATTCAAGTTACTGTTTTTCACTTTGAAACTTACTAAAACCAACTGTAGCTTGTAAGTCAGATCGCATTGATGGGTGAAGTCACAGTCTGACAAAGCCGATGCTGTCTTCTCGTGGCTTCTCTTGCCACGAAGCAGGGGGAGATTTATAAAACATGGGTGCTGCAGAGTGCTCTGCCAGTCTGCTGTAATGCTCAGTGACCACCTGAGATCTGCTATTTGGCTGCAGCACAGGCTCTTTAAGCCTCTGCTGCACATCCCTTCTCAGCAAACCCAGGGTCCACTGAGCTATGTGCCACGCTGGTGTTGCAAGTTAATTCCCACATGAGAAGTTTTGGGAGTCGATGTAAATGAAGAAAATAAAAATTTTGTTACTCTGAGCTCTGTAGTTTCTGGTCTGTGTTTTAATATTTCTTATGACTGCATCAGAATGGAGCCTTTGCTCCCTGGCACCGTACCGTGCAAAAGGGGCGTCATCGCCCCAACAGATCACAGAATCAATGCCCATTGTATGACAGCCAGGATGATGTGACAGTAACAGGTTCATAAATAACTGAAGTTATGAAATCTCGTTTATCTTTGCTGTTAGAACTGAGTGCTGTACCTGACTGGGAAGATGAAAGGGGTAGTAGTTTCTTATAAATCTTAGAAATAAAGGGAGTTTTAGCCTGGACACAGTCTCCTGTTTGGTTTTGCTGCGTGAGTTTGCTTCGGAGGAATGTTTAGTGTGAGGCAGGGATGAATGAGTGGGTGTGGAGCTGCCTTTCTGGGAGTAGTGCAGCCTTATTCTGGTTTAGTTATGCGTGGAACTATAAGCAAGTTGTAAAGAATACACCCAAGTCTTTTGAAAACAGGTAAGGGTACAGTCCAGAAGCAAACATCTTTTTGAGATACATTTCCTTGTCCCATGTTGAGGTTGAGCCCTGAGGAGCTGTCATTCTCAAGGAAAGCCTGACCTTTTCTTCCAGTTTCCTCCTTTTGCTGTAACATCAAAGGTTCTCATAGCACATGTTGAGGCAAGAACTTACTTGGACATGAACTGTTGGCGCTTTTGATTTTGCTCTGTTCATCACTGCTCACTTGTTTGTGGAGGCATGATACAGGTGGCAGATTTTTCATGGTGCAGACCCAGGGTCAGCATGGTGTCCAGTGTTTCTTCACTGAATCCGGGTGCAGAGGTGATCAAAGCAATTAGACACTTCCCTGGCTGTGTCAGGGTAGTTGGAATTGGAAGCATGACACAGCTCTGTGCTTCCACTTTTCGCTTCCATGCACCAAAACTCTAAACCCTCCATTTCATCCTCGTCTGAAAGTGAGCGCCAGTCTAAAATAAAATTATGGGGGGAAAAAGGGACACCTCTGAAAAATTCACTTTTATTTCAGCTTCCTCCCTCATGTTGGTTTCTAATAGGCAAAGTCCCTTTCTTGCTCTTTTCCTCTTTTCTCCTCTTCAGAAGCCATCCTTTGCGAGTGCTGGTGCTCAAGAACTGGAAGCGTGAATCGCACTGAGCACATCCCCAGCCTCGTGGGTTGCCCTCAGCCAGCATAAAGCCATGATGCCTACAGTCAGTTCAGGCCGGAAACAGCCAGTAGATTATTAGGTTTTTTTTTCCTCAGTAACTGAATTTTATCACAGTAACTGACATACTAATGAACCAACTTGTAATTAACGTCAATGAAAATTTAACTCAATTGTTATTTAAATAACACAATAATCTTGGTAGCAGCATGGGTGGGGTTTTGTACCATCGTGTAGTGAAGTCAGAATGTGGAAAGTTAAAACAGTAAAAATTATTGAAAGCTGACAATTTAGGAGGCTGTGAGAAATACTTAGTGTTTATTGCAGTAATGAATGCTGTAGAGTTCACGCATGCAGGAAATGAACAAGCTCTTTGGGACGCTGGTCTCAGAGCCTTTTCTCACATCCCAGAGATACGGTGCGATGGATTTGTTTGGCCGAAGGGAAGAAAAGCTTCTAGTCCTGAAAGACACTGGGTATGTGGACCTGGGGTGGCCATTGTGTGGGGAAGAGCAGGAGGGTTTTTTTGCTCTTTGTTTTTGTGAAGAGTTTGACAGAATGAGACCTGTATAGGCAACCTTACTTTATTTTTCTTAATTTTTTTTTCTTCCTACATTCTTTAGATCTAGGAAATGCTCACTGTCACCCTGAAGTGGCAGCAAGTGGGCTTTGTAGGGCAGGAATTTTAAACATAGAAGAGATTTGCTACTACAGTGTGTTGTAAGCCAGGAAAATAAATTACCAAGTCTTTTGCTAAAGCATTTGATATGCTTGGTCCCCAACTTCTTCATGGGAATCTCTGGACCAACTAGTTAATGTTTGTAAGAGAAAATTTTGTTTCTGAATGAACGGAATATTTTCTAGGTGTTTATTCTTTCACATTTTATTTCTCTGATATTTTCTAGGTGTTTATTCTTTTACATTTTATTTCTCTGATTCCTAGGACAACATTGCAGTGATTGCTTTTACTGACCCCCTGTTTTCCCTCTCCCTTCTCTGGCTCCCCCTCTCCCCAGTTTTCTGTGTACCATGAGAAAAAGCATAACACTCTTCCCTACTTGAAGCTTTTATTATAAAATTCAAGCTTTTCAGGCATTATACTTCTTTATATACAATATAATGCTTCTGCGGTCAGCGAATTGAATGCTACAAAAAATGATCTTTTTCTTGTTGCCTGAGGAATATTCTGGTGTTCCCACTTTGGAATCCAGGTAGCACTAAGGATGAAACAGTGCTATTTGCAAACCTTTAGTCAATCTCCACAATCAAAAATGTTGAAAAAGTACCACTAAATGAGGACAATCAGAAGATAACATTTAAAATCTTGTAGTCTGGAAAGAAAAACTGCTCAGAATCTGCCTAGCTCAAGATTTTGGAGTATGGTTTGAAGAAGAGAAGCTCCTGGTCTCCCTCACCTGTGTGGTACCAGCGTATGGAGTGTGAATGTATGATTTTGTGCGTCCTGGCCTTCACTGCATTGCTCGGCAAGGCTGCAAGAGCATGGGATTTTTTAACTGAAGTGCTTTCTTAGTAATGCTGGGTTGAAAGCAGCCATGTGGGCAGGCTTTAGCCTTCCAGTTTGTGAATGCATCTTTTTGACCTGCTTGGCACAAGCTCATTCTTTGTGGGATCCTCTACGAGTTGGTCCTCTTTCTCCTTTGGAAATCCTTGCTCCAGTATGAAGGCTGGTTTGCTGTGATGTCTGACCTCCCTTACCTCCACAGCGCTGTTTTCCTCCCTTTCCATTTTGATACCTTGTGTTTCAGAGAGCTACAAGTCATAATCTTGTTTTGCCTGGCAGGTGAGGAGCCTCGACGCAGGTCACTGCCACCATAACCTTACCGTGGCTCATCAGTGTCTTCACCTTTGCCTTCTTGCCTTGAGCACTTAGACTGAAAAAATAACCTGTCCTCCTACAGGAAAGCCTCCTTTACCTTCAGTCCAAAAATGAAAATTAATGTGACTCTGGGAATTCATGGACACTTCTTAAAGTGCAAGATGCCATTTTTCTGTGGAAAATAAATAGCTTGTACAGATAATCTACAGCATAAAGCTATGAAATAAGTTCTGCAAAATTAAAATTCAGGTGGGGGTTATGCAGATTGCCTTATTTGAATATTTAAATCTTCTGTAGCTTTTTGATGACTGCTTTATCATTGTTTTCCATATATATGCAATGATGCTCATTTACAGCCTTCCCCAATCAGTTATACAGCAAATACCACTGCTATAAATAAAATGTCATTTGCAGGAGACAGAGTTTTGTAAGTTAAATGAGGAAGAAATGTTCCCTTTGAAGAAATGTTAGCCATGATCAGTTGGTCAGGATTTTCTCTACGGGATTATTAAAAGGAGTGGTTGAAACATGTATTTTCCATTCTCCTTCTTCCCTGGTACTGGCCAAGGAGTACTTTGGGGGTTTGGGTAGTGTTTCAAAAAGATTGTCCAAAAGAAAAAAAAAAAAAGTCTCTGGATGTGGTCTCGTGTTGCAGCTCGGTCACTGTAGAGGTGGGCTCTCAAAAAAAAGCATCAGTGCTGCTTGTCACCATCCTTGGCCGTGCAGTCGCACCTTCTTCTCCACCATGGCTGCTCCCTTAACCCTGCAGTCAGCTGTTTCTTCTCTTCAATGGAAAACTAATAGCTGTTGGGGATTTTGGTTTTGTTTTCTTTTCTTTGGCTCGTTCTTTTTTTGGGGCAGATCATGCTTTGGTTTGTTTGCTGCTTCTGCATTGCTTACTAAATAATTCAGATATTTCTGTCTAGTTATTCAATATCGCTGGGTTTGCTCTTAGCATTTGAACAGTGTCAGTACACTCATATTTGTCACCATTGGGGAAAATACTTACTTTTGCTGTTAAAATCTGAAGCCCCAGTGGTATCTGACAGATAACACCACTTTAGTAGCTCATACAGCCACACATCAGACTGCTGAGCTGCTGCTGGTCCTGGTTCCACCATGGGCTTTCCTGCACCTGCAGGGAAATCAGGTAACCTCGTCTGCAGTTTCATCATTTCTTGAGGGGAGTGATAGATCCTGCACTGGGGGGCTGGTGAATCTTGTTGAATCAGTTTTAAAGTTAAACAGATTAGATTAGATTAGATTAGATTAGTTCAAGGTGATTACACTCAAGACTTCCTACTTCTACAGGGACTGTGACATTTCGTCAGAGACACTGTCTCTGGAAGATACGGAGCAGCTTAGGTCAGAAGGCATCTCAGGGAAACAGCACTGTAGTTGTTTAAGAGTGCAGAGGAAACCCGTGAAAGAGCTTGGGAGTCAAAGTCAAGATCTGACTGCCAAACTCAAGCTGCAGAGGGCTTTTTTTGAACAGTTGGTGGAGGTAAGGATGTCAGATAACCTGCCCCCCAACAATCGTTTTGATAAGGGATCTTTAAATATGCATTGTAGGAAGAATCATTTTACCTTTTCTAGGATATCTGACTTGAGGTGGAAATTTTTCTTAAATAGTTGAAGTGGAAAGTGAGTATATTAAATGAAAACAGAATTAGAACTTCTTATATTCACATTTGGCGACTTGAGCAAAGGGACATAGCCTTTGAGCTACGTTCCCCATTGGCTCCCATGCATGGCAGAATTGTGGGTTTGTTTTTGGCTTCTTCCCTGTTTTAAGATGGTAATTCATAGTCATGTTTTTGATTTTAAATTAGGGTGTACCTGTGAGTAGGAAATCACTGTAGCCCTGTCAAGGTCTAACATTTGGATGGTACACAGGTAGCATGCTTTGAGTTGATGCTCAACCTGGTCTGCTAGGGGAAAGAGGACACATCCTTATGGAAGAAGTGAAACCAGCTACTGTTCAATTTTCTGTGCCACTGGTGTTTCTGTACTGTTCTGGTAGTGGACTTTGTGAAGAGTGGGTCAGGCACAGGTTGCAGGAGCTGCAAGGAGGAGGAAGGGGGTGTCCTCATTGCAGTTTGGCCCCAAGCTGACTTTGTGCAGGACACCGAGAGCTCTCCACATGGTGAGCTGTTAGCAGGGGCAGATAATAACCTTCATGTTTCCTAGCTACAAACACCAGCTCCATCCTGAGGTGTTGATCCTCTTTCTCCTCGTGTAGTACCATCACAAAATTGGTGATGCTGCACGTGAGACAGTGTGTGGTTTGCCAGGCCCCAGGGAGGAAGAGCAGTGGGTGGAAGGAGGAGAGGAGGTGCAGCCCCTGCTCAGAGGCTATGGAGCGGGAGGGATATGGGCATGATGCTGGCTCCCAGGAGCATCTGGGCAGAGGGGACTGTGGAGCAGGGCTGTTGCAGATGCACCTGCCGTCTGCAGTGCTATTTGGTAGCGTTCCAGTACGTCTGTGCTAATGAAACGTTGCCTTTCATGGTAATGAAGCACCGAGATTAAGCTGTGAAAAAAAACGGAGGCATCGAAGTCCTGAAGCGATGCTGTACTCTGAAATACGGTTTTATGAAGAAAATGACACACCAGGCCTGGAGACCTGACTCTTGAAAGCTTGTAGTCTCATTTACTCTCGGATGTCATCTGAAATGAAAAGCTGCTTATTAGCATTTCTGAAAGCAAGGTCTGAGCGCTGATGGTCTTGATGAGGAGATGGCTTTGTAGAGTCTGGTAAAAGGGTGTTGGGTGTGGTTGTCGCTTTCTGAAAACCTCCTTCATTTATCGCTTCCTCAATGTTTTAGCTTCAGCACTTGAATTCTCTTGGTAGGCTCAGGCTTGCTTCTTGATAGTAGGGAGCACAGAGGTGCTCCCTAAGGAAGGTGATTCACTAGCCAAAGAACTTCTGTGGCCACAGGCTTTCCCCATTTTATTTCCTTGATCTGTGACCTGTGCTGGCTACCCAGGAGCAAGTTAATTTCTTCATAAAGAAAATTATGAGTTCTGAGTCTGTTTTGATCCAACGCAAAGTGTTGTAATGAGTGTTTTGATAAAACTGTGTCCTTTTTACTTCTCCAGCTTTTATTTGCAATCTTTTTTTTTTCAGTGCCACTGCTTGTTAAAATAGTTTTTCTGTCTGTTGGACAGCAGTTTGACTCACACTTGCATCTGTCTATATAGACTATATAGTCAAGTATCATTGGTGTGCATAAAATCAAATACAGATTGTTCATTAAGTTGTGGTTGCTTTTTTTTTTTACTTGAAATTATTTAAACTTGAATTATTTAAATTGAAAATACATGGGACCCAAATTACAAACTTTGAAACCAAGTATTTTCCTTCTTAATTTTCCCTGTAGCCTGCCATTGACAACTTGACTAACAGGGGCCAGTTGTTTGCTCAGGGAAGAAAGCCCAACACTCCATGTCTGTAAAAAAGTATGAATGAGATTCACTCCCTTTGTTGTCCCCTAATATCAGTGCCAATATTTTAAAAATCAGAACCTAAGGTTAGACCAGCAAGTCTATTTTTAAACCCAAATCTAGGAGATTTGCTATAATTTCATAAGTGATGTGCACCGAAGAGCACCAGTTGAGTTGGCTGTGTTGGAGTTCCTGCTTGCTCTAGGAAAATGGGATCTATAAGTAGACATCAACGTTTTGATAAACAGGTTTAGCTCCAAGCATTTAAACTTCTATATTAGTGGGATAGAGAGTATCCTTGTTGGGAATAAATATCCCTGGTGTTAAACTGGGCTTTATTTTGTATCTCAAATGCCTGGAGGTGGAGCCCTTTCCATGTGTAGCTTGTGGTTTAGGAGAAATGGGAGGTTTAGGAGAAATATGTTACCTTTTTCTGTATTATGTGCTATTTCAATGACATGAAAAAGGAAGGGAACAAGTAGGAGTATGCTTTATGTATTAAAAGCATATTATATGATAGACTTTTTTAAATTTCATCTTTGCAAAGTACCTTCCTTCCTCCTCCAGGTCTTCTCCTTTAATTATTGTCGTGTCTGCAGTGGTGACATCCATAGGAGTACAATTTCAAAAAGGGATTTGGAAGATAGCACGGGGTATTTCGCTTTATATGACTTGAGTGTTGAGCCAAGGTGAGTGTCCCGCTCAGATGTTATGCAGAGGATATGAGTCGACAGGACTTGTTTGAATAAATCGAGGCTCATAGCGGTATTATGGAGCTATTTATTGTAACGTTGTTAAGACTGCATTAACCTTCATACTCTCTGCAGGACTGACATCCTTCCTGCATTGAAATGAGTTTCCAACTCTGGTATTCTAACAGATGAATTTTTGCAGATTTCTCCAGTAATTTTCATGTTTCGGGCACTTACAGATGAATTTGCATCTCTGTTAATTGCCTAAAATATACATGCAATGAATGTACTCTTTTGGTTTCTCACAGAGTGGATAGTTGAGTATTGTATCCTTAATTATGTTAATCCATTGGTGCTTTGCCTTCTGCTACTTAGCAGTGGAAGTGCTCTTACTTGAGACCATGGAAAGGGCATGATTTTCTTTTTTTCTTTTGGAGCTAATAGTTGTTAAGTGCTTATGCAGTCTGCTTTGCCACCCATCGCTCTCCACAGGTTGCTCTCTAGGGCTCTGTACTGCAGATCTCTGATCTTGGCATTGGCTCAGAGTTGTCTCTTGAACAGTATCCGAGTGAGCTCCGCGCATTTTTATTTCAAGCCAAAATGAGACCGGTGGTGACTCTGACAAAAAGTTCAGTCATTTCACTTTAAAGGTCTAAACCAGGATTCTGTACCCATTTCCGTAACGTAGTTACTTCAGGGAAAGGGGAGAAACCAGATATTTCATAGTGCTGTTTGGGGTGGTGTACGTTTCACTTCAAGGCTACTCACGCTAAGTTTAAAGGGACCCTTAATCTGGTGGCTGTTACGTTGCTGCTGGCAGCTTAACTCTTGTGTATCGCTTTCTGTGGGGCAGCCATCCGTAACACTCATCGTGGCCTGTGGGATTCAATATTTAAATGCACTAGGCATTCAGAAATAGAGGTAGAAGTCATTTTCTTTCCATTTGACCACTCTCTTTTATCTCACCGTGAATTATACTACATGTTACTGGCAGAATATTTATTTCTTCATGCTGCCTGTCTTTGTACAGAGGGTAAGAAGTTGCCGAGCTGTTTTCTGGGACTTTGGGGGCAGCGGGAACTGCACATTCTCCATTCATCTTCTTGGCCAACTTGTAACTTTAGGCAATTGTATTTGTGCTATAGGATACCTAACAAAAAGTCAACAATGAAAACAAAGCAGTCTGTTCCGTTTGCTTTCTTTATGTGGCCGATAACCCCCACTGTTCCCGTGGTCTGTATGCTGTAGGAAGTAAGTGGAGAAAGCAGAATAACGCAAGAGATTTTGCATTTTAAAAACAAAACTAAACCTGAATAACTTGACAAAACCTGCCGTTATCTTAAATGTTAAAGAATCAAACTAAGCAATTTTTACTAGCTTCTATTTGAAACCCATTGTAAATACAGAGGAACTTCTTGGGACACCCCGTTGCGTGTTGTTCCCCTGTCAAGTCAATGCTCCGGTTGTCCAGAGGCTTCTGAATTAGCTGGGAATGGAGCCATGACTTTTACATTCTCGCCTGGACCTAAAATGTGGTCTCATGGAAATGGCTTTACCAGCTGGGGAGCGCAGCACAGGTTGTAAAGACAGATCTTGTAATTTGTTGAGCTCTTAGACCCGAGTGTTTCGACATTTATTAACCAGGCTTTCCAGTTCTAAGAGTGTTAGATGTGTAGTCGGGCATACGCAGGCAGGAAGGCAAATCCTGGAAGCAACTGGACTTCAGGCAGGGGTTGGGATTGGAAAAATTGCATGAATTGACATAACCTAAATGAAAGAAGAAAAATGTCACATATTATATCAGCAGAATTGTGTTAAATAGATTATTGTTTGTTTTTCCTCTGTTGTACAAACAGCTTTAATGAAAGGTTGAATTAAAGGTATGAGCACTGGTCCCTTTTTGTGACAAAAGGGACTCTCCTTTTCTCTGGTGAATATTTTTATGCTAATAAAAATATACATTCACAGACAACATTTCCAAATTTTCAAGGCAGAAAGGCTTGCCAGGTTGTAACCTTTCAATCTGCTGCGAGGTTTTGGTCTGTCTGTGTAATGCCAGGAACCTGCTGGATTTGACCTGAGGTGAGGGGCTGTGACAGGAGCTGGCTGGGCTCTGGGCAGGCAGGAGCAGGGCCAGTGCCTGTCCCCTACAGGGGATCCATTCCCTCTTCTGGGGGGGCTGCAGATGCATCTCCTTTGCTGCAGCTGTAAGGACTGTGCTGGAGGGACCAGGGGTGCAGCTGTGTTAGTGTGTTACTCAGGTACCTGTCTGAGTCCCGAAGGTGTCTGTGCATGAAGGAGGAACAATTTAAAAGTCTGTAAATAACTTTGGGGTTTGCTGATTCGGAGCGAACAGAGCCATGCATGCCGGAGTTCTGCCTGCTTTGTGGGCAAACCCCAGAGGCTTTTTTTTTTTTTTTTTTTTAAATAAAACCATGGAGTAAAAAAATACGTTTATTATTGGAATGGGCTGCGGTGGTGCAGGCTGTCCCCCCCTGCAGAGGGGCTTCCAGTCCCGTAGTTCCTTTCATCCTTCCACGCTCCTGAGCCACAAGACTTACTGTAAGCCTGGGTTGCGATTGCTGATGACATCCTGGAGTCTCCAGAGCAGATTCTTTCCCCTTTCATATTTTCTGGGAATTTCTTTGGAAATGTAAGAACCTAAGGTGTGTTTTTTAAATGCAGTTCTCTTGAGAAGTCTCAGTGTTGCTGTTGCAGTGGGAGGGATGAGCAACTTGGGAGTTCTCTTCTGCTAAAATGGATTTAATGGAGGCGGGAGGGGAATGGAAGGGTGGAACTGTTATGAGTACTGGTCAGTGAGCAGAAATTGCAGTGCAGGTGTGATAGAGGAATACAGTAAGTTTCAATAATTAATCTAACTCTGGTGATAGTAATTCCTATTTGCATATATATGCATATATACTGCTCACGTTCAATGGGTTTTGTTCTCGGAGGCCATACAGAAGCAGCTCAGATAAGAACACTCAAGCACGCTCTTGGCAGGCAAGAAGATGAAAGGGATTGCAGGAATCCTGTGCCGTGTCTCCAGGAAAGCTCCCTTTGCAAAGAGCAGGAGTCGAGTGTTAAGACGAACACAGCGTTTGTCCTTGCATGGGCAAGGCCCAAGTTGAAAAGAGCAGAGACTTGGTAGAGAGGAATTACAGGGGTTGAAACTTTGTAAATTTTGACTGCTTTTGATGAAATAATGATTTCTCACAAAGAATAGTTGGTTGTTGGTTACTACTGTGGTCCTTGGACCACCTGACTTCACCTAGCTATGTAAGGTGAAGTCTGCAGCTAGAGCTGCTGAAGAAGGGTTGGTCACCAGGACAGTACACCTGCAACCTGTTACAAGAGAAAAAAATTACATGATTTGACTGTAGGAGACAGGTTAGGGGGTGACAGCAGAAGGTGGTAACCTCAGACTAGATTTGGTTGCAATTGGTCTAGCAACAGCAAAAAATGTTGAAACACCACTGCCCTGTTACTTGTTTTTTAATTCTAGGAATAATATAGGAAGGTTTTGGTTTTGTTTTGGAGCACCCAATGTGCTATCAACATGGGCTAAAGAAAATGTTGGTGCTCATACCTGCAATTAAGGGCGATTCAACGATCTGTTTATCTTTGATAAATCCTTAGAGAATCAAACAAATGAGCTCCTGTTTACAGATGCACTGTTCCATACATGTGTATACAAATAATGCTTTAAAGAACTGCAAGTCAAACAAAGTTGGACAGGATAATTCCTTCCGCAACTTTAAACTGTAGTATTTTTATTAATTTCTTATAGAATCATTGAACTTTATTTTGCCTGTCTGTAGTTTACAGGGTCTTGCAGGGCTGTCTTGGAAAGATTTGGAATGCGCTGACAGTGCTGGGCCAAGGCTCTGTGGCAGGTAGTTTTCTTTCCTACAGAAGCGACTGAAATTGATTTTTGCTCATCACAGAACAGCAATTAAAATGGCTGGAAAAACTGGAATTCCAGCATAAATTGGAGATTGTGAGAAGTCTTCCACGTTGTCTTTTGTTTATGGAAGGTCAGATACTAGGAAGACATACGCTTATGAAATACTTGGTTTGTACAGCTGAAAGTTAGAAAATATCTTAAATGTTTTCCAGGTTTACAACTGTTAGAGACTAAATAAGAGAGGATAAAATTACAAAAAAGGTCTTAAACCCTATTTTTACTCTAAAAAACTTAGAGGTCTTCCTTAGAGAAGTAGGACCTCTGCCGAGGGCTCCAGCAAGGAGAATGACAGGGGGATGGGGCAAGAGTGGAGGGTGTAGAACTAGGTATGTATAATACATTGCTTCCCAATAAAATAATTTTAATATCCTGGCAGCTGTGTGCTGTGGGTGTGGAGGAACATTTAATGGGGGCTTAGCGAAGGGCTGATGTGGCTGCTGAATCACTAAACACGCGCAGTGAGATGCGTGCTGTGCTCCGTGGGGCAGGTTGGGCCCAGGCTGGTTCCGTGCCTGCCCTGCTCTGGCACGGTGAGAAGGGAGTTAAAAATCCTGGAGCGGGGAGAGGAGCAAGCGGAGCATCACCGATGTGCCCACTGCTCGGCAGCGTGGCTTTGTGGGGTTTTGGCAAGTGGCTGATCCGAGTGTAGCAGCAGTGATCATGCAGACGTTTGCTGATCTGTGAATTTTTAAACAGTTTCTTAGCATCACAGATATTACAGATTCCTTACACTGAAGGCTGTTCTGAATATTTGTTTGCTTTTTTTCTCTCTCAGCCCTGATTTCAAGGGTGAGATTTGTTCAAAAGAGGGAAATATCTGCCGTTGCGCCCTGATGGAGATGGCTGCTGATTTGCGGTGGCAGGTAATCGGCTGTATCCTTCCACCGAGTTGGCAGCAGTGTCTAGCCAGAGTCTCTGACATTTTCCCCCCAAAGGATATGGCTGTTTTAAGGAAATATACTGAGCCATAGCATGGGGAGTTTGGGTGTTTCTGTACTGTGAGTGCATTGCTACACAAGGTTGAATGAAACTTGCACAGAATAGCTTAAAAGTTCATTTTCTCCAGCACTGTTGATTTTGGTTTCAATTGAGAAATTTGCTTATTGGGTATCATAATTTTTGTGCTGAAAATACTAAGTAGTGGTACTCCCAACTACTGTGACACAAAACTCATCAACATACATGTAATGGATTTCATGAAAGTGTTCAAGAAATCAAACATTGTAAGTGGACCGACAATAAAGTTGGCTCCTACCTCAATCGTTTATTATGTTGTGCCATAGATTTATTTATTTATTTTAAAAACAAATTCTGGTGGAATTTAAAACACTTGAACTGAAGTTGTCATCCTAGAGGGCCCTTTCCATTTTTTCACTTTCTCCTGTCAGTGATGGCTTGCTAGAGGCTCGTCAGGTCAGCTGGTGTCTCTTTCTCCTTGGAGAAGGTGCAAATGTGTTCTCCAAAGGCCTGATGTTCTCCTCTTGGCTTATCTCCTAGGTTAAAGGACCCCACACAACTACCCTTTGGTGAGCTTAGATCTGTTTGTACGCTGATAAGGTGCGTGGCCTATAATTACCCAGTCGCATACAAATCTTGATTTGAAAGTGGTCCCCTGGAGCCACTGTCTCATCTTGTAGTGAAAGGGGCAGCTCATGCCTGTATTAATGATTGACTGTTGTGGGGTTAGATTAGGAAAAAGGTTTAAAAAGAAAAAGCTTGAAGTTGTATTTTGCAGGCTGTGGAAATTGATTATTTCTGCAGTAGTAATCAAAACAGATGGCAAGTGAGCGTCTGGAGCTGGCCACAGGCTGTAATTGCAATTGAGTGTGGTGGTGTCAGGAGCAAGGCTTGAGAGGGGCCATGCCCTGCGTTTCAGAGCCCCGGCCACTGCAGCGGGAGGATTGGGCCCACTGGTGTGTAGTGTTGGTGCAGTCTTCTCTCTGTGAAGGAAAAGCCTCTCCTTCCAGCCTATTTTGTCATACGTGTTCTAGATCTTAAGTACAGAAGAGCTTGTGTGATGAGCTTGTGCATGAGTAAGATGAACTGGGAATATTCACAGGAAGGGTCACTGAGTTAAAACGCACGAGGTGGCACAGGGACGACTGGTTGTTTCCTGTTTATAACTGTACACTGGGAAAGGGTTGTTGCTGCTGCTGGGTGCTAGCCTGTACCTGGTTTGTATTTCACATTCTTCTTTCTGAATGTTCTTCAGACAGAAGTTTGTAGCAGAGGGGTGCTTTTGTCCTGAATAGTTTTTCTTTCTGAAATGTGAACGAGAATCTTCATGGCGAACACTGGACCTAATTAGCAGATGTGCTGAACAGGGCACAGTTTATGCCATAGCTGTGAGTCCTACAATAAAGAATTTGTTACAAAGAGCCTTTAAATGAAGCGCATGTGCCTTCTCCCGCCATTGGAAACAAATAATGAGTATTTTCTTGGAGTGAAAAAGCAGAGGTATATGTGTGAATGGGCATAGGGACCGGGAGGACATTTACTCCCTCTCCTCCTGCCTCCAGGATATGTTACAAGAATAACAAAAAGAACCTTTACCTTCCCATCTTGCCGTTAGCAGTAGATGTATATGGGTATTCGGTGGCAGAGTTGCAGGTTTCAGGGACCTGAGAACCTCTTCCCTGCTCTCGGAGACCTCTGCAACAGGTTTTGTGCCTGCCTGCGCAGAGTGAAGCCCGATGTGGTAGACGCAGGGTTTGGAAAGAGATTTTGCTGGATGCCTTTGCATCAAGGAATTTGCTGAAACCTGATCTTCTGTGTAGCTTCTTCCCCAGTCCGTAGGGGTGTCTCATGTCCCCATTGTCTCATGCGCCTTTGTTTTAAAATAATATTGAGCCTCAGACACCAGCTGATTTACTTTAATTCAACATCCAACTTGTGTTTGATTTCTTTTCATATTCAAGTGAGCCATCTGGCTTTAATGAACTGTAACTGTTTTTAATGCTGCCTCCAGTTGCTAACATCTGAATATTTCATGTGCTGAAAGGAGGTTTGAAATGCAGAAGTGAGACTGAAGAGTCCAAAGTATTTCCAAATCAGCTGTGTTCCAGCAGCACTTGTGCTCCCCTCCCCTCGAGATTTATCAAAAGATAATCTTTGGGGTGCCAGACTGTAAGCATCAGCCATGGCGGGTGCTAATTACAAGTACTCTCAATTTTGTGTACATAAAACACCAGAGCTGCTTATGAAATCCTGAATAACTACCCAACTTGACTTGGGCAGAATATCAATCAGCTTCAACAGGAGCTGCCAGTATTTGGCATCTTTTAAATGAACAGCCTCTTCGGTGTTTTATTTTGGGTTTTGGGGGGGGCGGTGGAGGGCTGTCTTAAATAATTCATTGTTGGCAAAAAAGATGAAGTTAGTTTTACATCACCTAGTTTAGGTGTAGAAGTTAATTGAGAGCTGGATCCCATAAACTGAAAATATCCTAATTGCAATTAAGTTCTGAAGGTACTTTGCCAGGGCTACAGTATTAGAAACCAGTGGCACATCCCCAGATTTGTTGGACTAGATGCTTCATTCAGCGTTTTTCACAGCGTTGCCTTTGTTTTGGCTTAGCAGTGTGACAGCTGATAGACTTACGATAGGCCATTACCGAGAAATGTTCTGATTGATGATTAAAAAGTGTTTTGTTGGTTAGTTCTTCACTGTGTGCCAAGGATCCTGCAGGTTGCCAGTGACATCATCTTCCAGCATTCCTTCATAAAGGATAGGGTAAACAGAAGTTTAGACTGTGAGACTGTCTCCAGGAGGAAAGTCTTCAGAAGGGTTGAGTTAGCTCAGCCTGCACTGCTTTGTCCTGAAGGCAGGGAAGAAGCACGTAAAGAACCAGGGGAGATCAATCGAGATTGGTACCTGTGCTTCATTTCTCCTTAACTTTCTTATAGAGACAGAGCTGCACTGGGAGTTAACTTGTGACCTTGTAAGTATATGCTGAGCGTAGTCTTTTTGAGCTGAAGAGGAGTAGGTTAGAAGCAGTGTAGCAGAAATTGGCAGCAGAGTTCCCTTCCAGATGTATTCCTGAAGCTGTAATGAATAAAACTGAATTAATATCTTTTACACAGTAGGTTTTTGTGGCATTAAGCTACCATTCAATAGGACCTCTTAATGATACCTCTTGCTAGTCTTAAAAAATTTTATTCTCACATGTAATGAAAATTCTTAAAGTTGGCTATATTTTTGATTGTACTTGAGAACTTCCTACACAAGTGAGCACCATTGGTTGGATATGGCTTTAATTCTGTTCAAGTTTGTTGTTTTATTTGTGTGTGAATGAAGCCACCAGTGCTGTGTACAGGAGATTTCAGCCAGGCTTTTCAGTGCTTTGCTCTGCAGTTCCTTAAAATTCATGCCAAAAACTGTAGCTCAGTCTACAATACAACTTTGGCATCTCATGTTCAGCTGAAGCATAACTGGAGTTTGGTTTGGCCTGTGTGATGGTGCCAGCTACCAAGCCTGGATGCTCCACAGACATGCTCAGGACGTCTGCAGCCTGCTGCACAGCATTTTACAATTAAGCCATGGAAATCCTCCACAGAAAGGAATTGTGGTACTTTTGGAAGGTTTGGGGTTTTTTTTCCGCCCTATTTTTCTTTCCAAGTTATCTGTGTCTTAATGATGGAGGCACGTCTTGATTAATTTGCGTTACATGAGGAGCATGGGAGCCTAAAGATACTGCTTCTGTGATAGGGACAGTTCCTCGGTTGAACTGTTAAGAATGTTTTAAATGTATACATATATTTAAGCTTGTTTTCCAGCCATTCAAGACCAGAGTTGCAAATCACCTGAAGGTTTGTGGAAGGCAAATGGCTAAAATATTAGAAGCCCACAGGCTGAGCAGACATTTCGTAAGCCTTACGGTGCTTTTGCTTCACCAGTATCAAGTTTGGTTTTCTTGAGTTTAGACGTTTTTATTGGTCCAGTTGACAAAGGAGTTGGATTCTTGTTTTTTCTTGTTCCCAAGCCACGGATTGGTTAGTTTCTTGCTTCTTTAGCCTTGTGAAGGGTTGAAGGATCTTTTGAGAGGGGTGGGTTTGTTGTGGTGCTGAAGGGATGTTGAAAATCAGCTTTATAATTGACTGAGTTAGGAAAACTTTTTTTTTTTTCTAGAATTAGTTTGGTCTGCAGCTGAGGGGTGTGAAATAGCTGAACATACATGAACGTGGTGAGATGCCCTTGTTTGCTTTAAAATTTTTGGCTTATTTATGGCGTAATGTTTTTAATGTATCTTAAAGTAGTTAAAATCCAATAAAGATTTTCTTATCAGGTTCTTTTTCAGGATCCCTTCTTGAATGTCCTGGTTGCCAGTAGAATCGAAGGCGGGAAGCAACTCATGACCACCAAACCGTGACAGCTTTGGATTCCCCTGCTTCTGGCTGCTCGAAATAACCACTGGGCTACTGTGGAGATGAATGGAGAACAGCAGTATGATGCAGGTAATAGTCCAGCTGAGCTCCCTGGCTAAAGATTCTCAAAAAATTTGGCAAGCGAGATGGAACAAAGATGAATACAGTGATTGTTTCATGGTGCATGTGTCTGATGCTGTCTGCTGTATACAGGGAGAAACTCAAATTTCAATGATTGTGGGTTAGAGTCTGGCTACGGGACTTATGTTTGTTATTGCTGTGTTTCAAAAGCAAGGTGTATCATTGGCTTAAAGGAGAACAAAACCTCACTCACCTTAGTAGTTCTGTTTTTAAGAAGCTGTATCTTTCCTCTTTGTGGTATCAGTATGAGATGGGCTTATGAAAAGCTCAGTGGCTCTAACAGTATTATTTTAAGACATTTGTCTGCCAAACTGGTTATTATTTTCTTGTTCTGTTCTTATGAATGTTTTGTTCTTAATATTTAAACAAGGTTGTGTTGTTGGTTTAAAAAGTTGGATGACTGAAGCTGTTTGCTGCCATTGTAATCTGTCCTGGTTTTCTGATTTGGTGGGTTTGGGATATCAACTCCTAACCTGCTGCAGAGTGGTATATTATGATCAATTAGCTCAGGTTTTGGTTCACCTTGAAACGCCAGGCTGAGAAAATTGTTGGTCTGGGATGGCTGGGGATAATAGCAGCTTTATGAAACAGTTCTGGGTTTGTAAACTCTTGGGGAAGGAGGTGCATCCATTTTTATGACTTGCCTGCCATGGCTTGTTCCTTTTCTTGAGGCGGTCCTATAGTGTTGGTACAGTTAATATAAAGGAACTTTAATTTGTAGTTACCAGTGTAAACAATTTTTTTTTTTTATCTATTTCTTTCCTTTGGTACTTGTGCAACAAGCAGCTCTTCTCATAGGACAATTCACTGTTGGTAATTTTTGTACCTTTACTTTATGGAAATCTAATTGTTAAACATTATTTTAATTTAGTGTTTTTAGCAGAATGCTATCATCTGCTTTATGATGCTGAAATATGCTTTTTGATTATTAATTATAACAAATCACTCAAGCTGCTGCCAATGTTATATCCTCAAATAAGCAAGAAAAAGCAGCATGCACAAGTATGCAGAATGTCTCTGTGCACATGTAAGTGCAGTTTCCTCTGCTACTAGAGACTGACAACTTCTGTCACATAGTGACAGAGAAAGAGAAGAGGCATTGAGCAGCTGAGAAGAACAATAAGGAGATGTATATGTGGTCAGCAATGGAGTGTTCAGAGTCTGATAGCACATCCCTCTGCACTAAAAATTTTATGGAATTTTTCCATCTTTCTCAAAAAGTATCGGAGGTCACACAGTCCTCCCTATGTGCTTTTGGAACAGCTGAAGGAGGGTTTGATACTGTCTTGAAATTACTCAACAGCTATTTTCCTGAGAATCCTTTTTGCTCCTGGTTTGAGGACAGGTGGCTATGAAAAGTCAATAATAATCGGAGAGCTTTGCTTGCTGAGTTCAAAGATAGTTTCCAGGAAATGTTACCCGTGTAAGCATAAGCACATTGGTTTTGTTGTATCCTCTAATATTGTTTCCTGATGTGTTCCTTTGAGTTAGACCAGTCCCAACCACTACTGGAACATTCCCCTCATATTCTTTGACCGGTGTCATTTTTTCCACTTGATGATTTTTAGCGGTTTTCGGAGATTCCACTCTGTCTTTTTGGCTTTTATATACTGACTCTCTGCCTGCAAGAACCAGACAGTGGCCAGGGCTGTTGGTTGTGATGCTCTCATGCATTACGAGGAGAAAAGGCAACTTTCATTCTTGTCACAGTCTTTCTCAGCTGCTGAAATTCCAACCTGTCTTTATTTATTCATGGCCTTGCACCTGGTATAGATGGAAAAGATTAACTGATATTAAAATCAGATTGAAATGTATCTAAGTTTCAGAGTGAGAGACCTTTAGGTTAGCCATAATTGAAGGTCTTGCAGACTTCAATGTGATGTACTTAAATGTCCAATATGACAGTCTTCAACTAAATCACATTAAAGATGCATGAAAATTATTTGCAGTGAGAATTTAACTCAAATGCAAAGATCAAAACAGTCTGGTGCAGACTGTTTCCATTGGAGGTATTTTTAAGGGCTGATGTCCTTAATATTTCACTACCACCTTCTATCCAAATGGGTGCAATTCAGTATTCTTTCTCTTCCTGTATGTATCAGAGAGCACCAGGACATAATTCATGGTAAAATTCAGAAAAGAAGAGTTAGTGTTCAGAATAATGCTAGTAGAAATAGTGATAAATAGGAAACAATGTACCTACCTAGGAAACTTCTAATTTTCTCACCTCCAGAGTGGGTAAGGGTTCTCCACAGATCCCTCTGTAGGACACTTCTCAGATTTTACTTGAGAAAATTTTTGTTAGCTTGATTTGAAAGCAAAAACTTTGTTGTTTGGTGAGGTCAAAGGGATGAGAATCACATCTGGTTTCTTTCCCCACCTTTGCCAAACTTGTGCTTTGCCACTGAGCTAATATGTGGCTTAGCCATCCTGTCTGCTGTAGAAAAATTTCTCCATGTAATAAAAAGTTGGATTCAGGTAGGACTTGTAGCGATTCTGTTCTACAGAAATATGGAGAGAAAGAAAAAACATGTGTATGTACACTCATTCGTTAAACTGGTCCTCTGTGTGTCCTGGGGTCTGCAAACCCATGAGGATGGTGCTGTGCAATAGCGTCTTGCAAAAAATGCCAGCAGAATAGATCAAAGGCTTGATTTAAACAGGGCCTGCTCTGCTGCAGCTATTCTGCCAATAAAATCAGAAAAGCAACTGGATTCTCTAAGATTTCCAGCTAGCGTGAGCCTTCTCAGAGTGATGGTCCTTCACCACGTCCTTGGAGTGTTTCTGCATTGAGATATTGAAAACCAGGTACTTGATTTCTGAGATTTTTCATGGTTTATGTAGTCCTACCACATGCCACAATTAAAAAACTAATTTACTGCTCTTACTACAAAACCTCATACAGCAAACCTCATACAGCATTTTTCCTTGGAGCTTTATTCAATGAGCTTTTCATGATCCACATTGATTCAGTAAGTGCTGCACTAAATAACCTGGAGTGCTGTGGCAGGACCAGGTATGAGAAGCAGCAGATGGATCTGTTAAATCCCAGAGCTGAGCATGGCCCTTCGTTGTGGGGAAGCACTTGAACTCCCCAGCTCTGCATACTCATCGCAAGGCTAATCACCTAGTTTCATTTAATTGTAAAACCTTCATAAAGTGTAAATTCAAGCTGAGTTGAACTCCTATGAATGAACGAAACAGTGAAAGTTCTGGGTGCTTTTTTAAATAAGCTTAAAAAAAAATAAAAATCCCTCTGAGTCAACAAAACTCCCTGAAATAAAGCAGGAAGAGTGTTAAATTTGCAGTGAGTGTTGAACAGGAATTTGTGATTTATGTTTTTAAATTTATTTATTTATATCTTCTATGAAAGCTGAGTTGCGGGAGAGGTTCTGGGTGTGCTGGTGAGACTGTACGGTACGAAGCGCTCGGAGCCCTTCTCACCGCAGCCCAGACCTGGAAGGAAACAGCCCTTTCAGACAGGAGAACATCCAGGCTGCAGAGACCATGGATTAGTGGGGTGACAAAGGACCTGTGGTAACGCTGATCCAGTTGGGAACTGGGTTTAACCCTAGTTACAGGCAAAAGGGTAGCCGGAGCAGCAGGCAAACTGGCTTTCTCCCGAGCTCCTTGTAGCAATTAAGTGGCAACATAAGTTACTAATTGACCCTTTCAGTGTGTTAAGTGACCTGTGCCTCATTTAAGGAGCTTAACTGCCCCTTGGACAGTTATCTGATGATAACACGTTATTGAAGACTCGCTGCTGTGAGCGGCTCGGGAAGGAGCAGGGCTGGAAAGCCTCAGGATCCGTGTGGTATTCCCAGGCCGGGCTGCTTGGCTCTCAGACTTGTTAAAAAGCACAGAGCAGTCAAGTTGCTTTACGTTTCCCTTCGAACGGGAACGCGTTAGGCAGTGCAAGCAGTGCTTTTTTACATACAAAGTGCTTTTTGGAGTTGGCTGAAGGTGGGGTTGTTGTTGCTGTTGTTGAGCAGCCGGGTGCTTTTCAGTGGGAAAGGGTGAGCTGGTGTGCTCTAGGAGGGAGAAAAATCAGACAAAATTCACTCTTGGTTTTGAAAGACCATCGATGTTTCAGATGTGTTCGAGCTGATGTTTCTTCGCACTTCGGTTCTGCAGCTGTGAACTTCAGCATTTTTATGGTTATATTAAAGTAAAATGCTGTTTTAATGAGGTAAGAAGTCTTATTCTGTTTTAACAACACCTTGCAATGAAATTACATTTTTCTTCCAATGACTTGCAGGCAAAGCTTTGATCAGCCCAACCCTGATTTTCAAACAGCTGCGGTCTGGGCTTTAGCCTCTCTACTCCCTCAAATTTTTTGAAATAAAACTACTCACCTCTCTCCTTTTTCAGGTCTATTTTGTCAGTAAGTTGTAAATTATCCCCCAGAAGTGATATGGTGATAGTAAAGCTCTGAATTTTTTTGAGCTGTGAGGCTTGCGAAAGGCCAATATAACCAACTGTGGTTGTTTAAAAATAGCAAAATGAAATCGGGTTTGGAAGAGATAAGGGCTGCCTTTAAAACCTATACTGTCATCAGCAAACAAAAGGTAACTGAGTGTGCATTTCTAAATCTGGGGAAATGATAATTCCTGGAATTACAATGGAAAGTTGAAGATGAGCTTAACAATCAGTTTGAAGAGAAAATGGACGTACTTTACACTTGGGACTTGCAGGTTTCTTAGACAATTTAAAATAGCTCAGCTTTCTGGGCAAATATTTGCCCCTCTCTGTGGACTAAGAACCGTTGTGGAACATACTTAACAAGTTGTCAGCATGTCTGTGGGGCTGATAAGGGCATGTAATAGTATTTAATGCATTTTTTTTGACATGTAAAGTTTCCTCCTCAAACTACTACTCCTTGAAAGAACAGTTGCCACCTGTCCCGAGAAAGGCTGAGCGTGTAGCAAAAGTTGGTGTCCTGTAACCTTGGCTGAGCTCTCCCTGGGCTTTGACACACAGAGATTTCTCTGTTTCCAAATGTAAACAAGCTCTCAGGTTTCCTGGCACTGAGAGATGAAAGTCTCTTGTGTTCATTCATAAAGACAATTATGATGTAGATGGTAGAATTGGCCTAAAAGTGAAAATGAAAAGCTTTACTCTTATGTCTTATCACTGCTATCCCTTTTGCTGCTGAACCTGAAGTTGTCGTTTTGTGCTGAGGTTAAAAATGCCCCTTAAACGAGGTGGGATCCTCCCTGGATCATCCCCGCTGTTCCTGCAGGAAAAATATAATGTGGCTGCATGCTAAACTGAATAGGGAACCTGAAATCCAAGCCGTGGTTTCAGCAGAGCGGGATAGACGGTGGAGGAGATGGGAATAGGAGGGAAGCAGGGAAGTGAGCCAAGAACTTGAAGGGGAGACCAGGGCTGGGGGACATACTTGACAATAATAATAGAAAATCTGACTCATTGGTAGTGTGGCTCACTACAGCTAATTGCTTCCCTAGCAGCCTGAGTGAGTTTTGAACTGTGGCTTGAGTGGTTTTGGCGTATTTTTGCTTTAAGTGCATACAGAAATGAGGTTTTCTTAGTCTAAAAAAGCTGTTACACCTTATGAACTGGGGTTTTTTTTTTAAGTGACTAATTTGACTCTTCCTCATTTAAGTCATCTCAAGCGGTTTTCCTTAGAACTATCCTGAATCCTTCTCTGTGCTTTTGGTGTTTTTTAACGTCTGATAAATGCTATCTAACTTAAAAAAGAATGGTGTTGCTTTTCAAATATTTTCAGTACTTCTTTTCAAACCCCTTACTATCAGTATTGCTGTTTCCTGAATGGTTTTTAATTAAATACTTTGACAGTCCAGGGTGCCCAGAGTTTTAAGTCTGATATTTGTTGATACAAATACAGAACTCTTCTCCCTGTGTTCCTCTCACAAATTGTAAACAATTTGTGGTTATTCAATATCCACAAGATCACACTATTTTTCAGACCAAATCTAACATAAAGTGCCCTTCACATATAAGGAAAGGCTAAATAGTGGTGTCTCTGTTGTTCAGATACGTTCAGTGCACACTTGTGGAGTCAGTCATTTGGAACTGAAGTGGGTTTTGCTGTAGTTCTTAGTAGCCTAAGAGTTAAGCCAACAGGTCGCTAAATAGAATGTGTTTGGTTTCTCTTCCAGATGCTGGTTCCAGTGTGGAAGAAGTGGAATTCAATTGGGATGAGTATCTAGAAGACACAGGAGCAACTGCAGCCCCCCATGGATCTTTTAAACATGTGAGCCATGGAGTGTGCATTTTCTAACCATCTTCTACATTGATTTTTTGATACACTGAATGTTTAGGGTTCCTTTGAATGAGTTGATGCTCTCAATCTGGAAGGTGAACTAGAACCGTGTTTCTTAGAGTAAAGAGAAATGGGGAATTTTGCCGCCTTACTATTGTTGCTTGTCTTCTCTGTACATAGCACAGTGTAATCCCATCACAACGTGATGAAATCTAAGGGGCTCTTAGCCTTTTCTGCACCAGAAGATAAGCTTGATTTTACTTATAAAGCCCAAATGGGCCAGTCTCTTTCTTCTTTTTGTGATTGCTACAGGACAAGTGTTATGGAGGAGCTAGCTTTAGAAAGTTGGCATAGTTCATGAACAGCAGAATTCAAATGTGCTCTCAAAGAAGGTTTTAATGGTGGCTGTCAAGGAGGCCAAGAAGAAAATAATAGCTCTGCCAAACACTTGACTTGTAGTAGTTAGAAAACTGATTAGGATAATTGTCAAGCACAGACTTAATGGATAGGATGAAGTCTTGATAAGCTCTTGTCTTTGCCCTTGGATATCTTTAATCAAATACATGTTGGTAAAATCCTGGAATGCACTGTCCCATTGAGTGAGATCTGAATCTGAAATCTGGCTTCTTGTACTGGGTCATCAGTGAAGGTGAGCCCTATAGAGCTGGTTTCCAAACCTCTTGGGTCACTTCCAACAATTGAAACACCTTCCAAGCTGCCAATGTGTATCCTTATCCAACTCTTTTTAATAAACTTAGAATTTAATAGTCTTTCAAAGACTGGCTGTGGGGCTTTTGCGATGGCAGTGAGGGTAGTGACTTGTGTGTGGCACTTAGCTTGGAAAGCACTCTGTGGTGCTCAGGTGATCAGGTCCAGTGCCATCACTTTTGGTACAGTAGACTTAAATCAGCAGAAAAACTGAGGTCTGTTCACAGAAGGATCGCAAAGCATTTTGAGTCCAAAGGTAACCCTGCAGAAGTGCAAAACATTAAAGAATTTATTAAAGTATGAAAGTTGTGTTAGTAGTAAAGATGCGCAGTGAATACACAGAGGCTTCTCCATACCCTGGGATGTAATTGTAAGCTTTTTGTTCAAAATAAATGTTCAGGTGTCTCTTTTCTGAAGGGGAGAGGCCTATCCTCACTTTGTTTTTCCTTAGTGTAGTACGGCTCTAGCAAAAGCAAGTTTACTCAGGGTGGTGGTGTCCGTGCGCCCACCTTGGGGGAGCTGTATAGAATCAGCAATGGCATTTTGCAGTAGCACGAGGAGGGGTCTGTCTGCTCCTCTGCTGGGGCTTACCTTACGTGACCTCTGTTAAAGAAACTTGTTACCATAGCTTGGACATTACACAAACTAATTGTAATACCAGCTTTACAGTGGTGGCCAACAGAATTAACATTGCAGCTGTATTTTGTTAGTTGTCAGGAGACACACTTTGAATGACTTTGTTACCCCTGTGCTGCGCTCTGCCGGCTCAGCTGTGTCAAGCATCATCAGTAAAAATAGGATTAGGTAAAAAAAAAGAACAAAAAACACAACGTTTTTTTTATTGTTTTTATTCCCTACGTGTGTAGAACACAGTGCAGTTTTGCTGGTGCAAGTGACACTGTCGTGGAGAGTGCCTAAGTCAGAGCCCAGCTGTGTTGCCCATTCCTTGCTGGCTGCACTGGGTGCCCTTTTGTGGGCAACGGGGTGGAGGAGCTGCCCCTGGGGAGCTTGGCTGACCACGCTCCGCACCCCGATACACCACAGGGAGCCTGCCCAGAGACTCAGGGTTGTGAATGGGTGTGATGAGAGATGCCTGTGTCTTTGAGAGGGAAGCCGCCAGGCGTTTGCTAGCACAGTTCCCTTAGGATTTGTCTGGAGGCCAATTTTGATGTTCTCTCTAATAAGCTCGGCATAAAATTTTGGAAAGTTAATGCTGACACTGAATTGACAAGCAGAGAGAGGAGCGTATTTACAGCAGCGTCACATCACCTAGATCTTACCGTTAATGGAAATTCAATAGTGCAAGGTCACATGCTCAGGATTTCTGTTGCCCATTAGCAAGCAACGGTTTGGAAAAGGCAGAGGAGGAGAACCTCAGTGCCTCCCAGTGGAGAGTGACAGCCTGCCTACATCATGAAGCCCTAAAAAAATGTTAGTGTCATTCCAGGATACATCAGGTGGGAAATTTTAAGTGGAGAGTGTACAGGCACTGCTGTCTCTGTGCTAGTGACCGGTGGTCCCTCCGGCTGGAACCTGTGCGGTGCTTGTTGCTTGATTTGAAGAATGACATATTTATATAGTGTACCATCAGAAGAGGTAAAAAACTTGGGGAAAAAAAAAAAGAGAATGGAAAAACCTAAGGTGAAGAATACTATTGGCACAAGAGCAAATGGGCATGTATAAATAAATAAATAAATTCATATAAAACAATTTTAGATAGAAGCTTAAGGGGTTTTTTTGGTTCTTTTAAAATATTGGAGTAGCAGGACTGTGACCAGCTTCCTATTATGAGTGGTGGGTGAGAAATACCTAACCCACATTGTAGGAGGGTACACAGTCAGGTTAAGAAAATGTAATCCATGGTTCTGCAGCCTGTGTTAGCAAAGAACTAACTGATGGGAGAGAGGAGGGTTTTTTTTTCTTGTATGCTTATATTAATTCTGAAAGTTTTGTTCTTACTGTGAGCAGGACACACTAGAAGATGTAAGCTACTTCCTTAAATTAAGTGTTTTCTAATGTTTAATTTGTTTGCATTTTAAAAATTAAACAGTATTGAGATCAAAGTGATTGTTTTGTCTACAGCCTGGCAGGAAAAAGAGCTTACCAAAACCTGGAGTTGCACTGGATGTCAATGTTGTCATCCCCCCCAAGTCTAAATACACTTTCTCTAGAATTGTTGAATTCTCTATTTTAATTCCTTTCTACAGCTTACATATGTGTGTAAATGTAGATTAAAGATGAGATAGTGCGCAGCAGCATCTGAACACGTGTATTTGCTGTGTGTCCTTGGATGCTCCTAATGCTTTTTCTCCGTCCTTCGTCGTTATCTCCTCCTGAGCTGATTGGGATCCCCAGGTGTGACCTGCGACATGGCCCAAAGTCGGGGGACAGTCCTCCACGGGAAAGAGGGTCCTGGGCTCGGAGCTGCCTCAGCAGGGCTGTCACCAGCCACTTGGGGCCATCTCCATAGGGACCTGCCGTGCTCAGACCCCCTGCTCCAAAGAAAATGCTCTTGGAGCTTCTCCTGCCGGCTGGGCAGCCAGCCCAGAGACAAAGTTTTGTGCTTTAAGTCACTTTATGGTGCCGTCTTGCCCAGCTGCCAGGAGAGGGTGCTAACTTCTTGGTCTCTGCTGTATCCACCGGGGAACATAAATGACAGTGTCAGACAAATGCACCTGACTTCAGGGAAAGCTCCAGTTGCTGTTGGTTTCGTTGCCTGCAGCTCTCTCCGCCATGAGGCTTTGCTGAAGGTTCGGGTATAGAGAGGCACGCAGATTTCCCAATTCCTCAGACTTTTTGTCGAGCTCATGGCTTTTCTCTCAGGAATCAGCATATAAAGTCTTTAGTAATATCTCTTCAGCAAGACAATTATCTTTTTGAGTCAATGACCTCTGTAAAACCACTTCAAAACGCCTGCAGGTATTGGGTCCTGCTGATGTTGTTTTAAGAAGAGGTTTCTCTAAGTGAAGGATATTAATCTAAAGGATGTGAACAGTTAACAGAGGCATACGCTTTTCTTTCTGATGTGGTTCTCCTGGTTTTATTTTTAGCAAACCAGTATGTGCTGGCTGATGAGACTATAATAGCTATGGCAGTTACTGAACCGTCAGTGCAAAACTGGTAATAAATAACCCAGAAAATATCTACTGCATCTGCATCATACTGAAAGCCTTTCTTGCAGTTGATTCAAAGAGGAAATGGAACTTGGGACCACTTAAGAAAGAAAACACCAGTTACATTCAGCTGAGAACGGGGAATTGGCATGTTAGATTTTTAATTAAGACTGAGGCCATGGAGTTAAGCGTAGCTGAGAAATGTGCTGTAGTGAGAGCAGAAGAGAGCCGTCCTGCTCTCTCAGGGATGTTTGAGCTGCATGAAGTTAGGGATACAAGAAACTTAATGTTTTTCCTTCTCTGTTTAAGTTCACATTTGAGCATTGGTCACTGTGCAGTCAGATTCCTCACCTGCGGGCACCGCACACACGTACACACAGAGCACACGTGCTGTTTGGAGCTTTTTTGTTGTCAAAGCCTGAGTTCACAGAAGAACACATACTGTTTATGTTCTGTGCGATTTAGGTAACAATGCTACATACAGAATTATCAGGGTTCTTGCACAGAGGCATTAAAAGTCCGTATTGTGCAACTTGGGCAGATTCATGCCTTCTTAACTGAGCAGCGTGGAAGAGACGGTGGTATTGTTATCTAAAGCATGTGAATGTACTTCAAACAGGCTCTTTGTCCAAAGAAGTTGAAAGATATAGTTTAACACAAAAAGTCAAAGTTGTGTTGCTGAGTTTGACCGTTAGTTTTGCCTGGCTTGGCAGCCCAGCGGTGAGTTGGAAGGCTTTTTAGTGATGGGTGAGGCATTGTCCAGGGCAGGAAGATGAATTGCGAGATACTGATTTAAGGTTGAAAGGATACTCTGAAATGCAAAGGAGATTCCCTTAACGATGATTCTGTATACATGCCAATTTGGGTTGCATAATGTGATGAAGTTGTTCCTCTGAAGAGACTGGATAGCATTTGGCTTGAGGTCTTTTGTTAATGAGCGTGTCAAAATCATTCCCCCTTTGTTGTTCCATGAAGTTTCTCCAAGGTGCTCAAATGGGACTATATTCTTCCTCTTCAGGTAGATACAAGTTTGCAGAATGGTTTTGCCCCTGGTATGAAGCTAGAAGTCGCTGTCAAGTCTGACCAAAACACCTACTGGGTGGCCACCATCATTACTACCTGTGGGCAGCTGCTCCTGTTGCGCTATGATGGTTACGGGGAAGACCGCAAGGCTGACTTTTGGTGTGATATCATGACAGCTGATTTACACCCCATCGGCTGGTGTGAGCAGAACCAGAAGATTCTCAAAGTGCCTGAAGGTATTGGCTCCATATTGCAGAAGTGGAGAGTACATACAAAAGTGTGCTTTTTTCCTTTGTAAGCCTGGCAGGTAATCTTCATAATTGCTGTTACGCACAGTTGGGGTTGCTGTCATGACAAGTTGAGGTTGTCTGCCATGTTTTTCTGAAATCCCAAGACTTACAGTAGGAGATTCCTCTTTCACCAGAGAGGAGTTAGCTTAATTTCAAAACTGGACTTATTTTTACAGAGGCATGTGTTTATCTTAATCATCAAGCACCAAATTCTATTGCTTTGTCATTTCCTTGAAAGATTTTGTTGTTTTGTTTCTTCTTTTAAGGTGTTACTGGTGACTGTGTGGCAGATTGTTGTGAATTAGGCTGCACAAGAGTTTGGTAATGTCTTCTTGTCTGAATAATTTTTAACTGGCAGGAAGAATCACAGTCTTGCTTCTTCACTTTTCACTTAGGTATCAAGGAGAAGATACCCGACAAGGAGGAGTTCCTTCAGCGGGTGCTGAAAGGAGCATGCAGTGCTCCTGCTAACCTGCTGGAGGGAGTAAGTACAGAAATGTGCTGCCTCTTGGCTTTTCCCCTCTCGATTTTCCCCCTTGTCATTAAGGGAACCCCTATTCAGAGTGTCAGTTCATTGCCTTTTTTAAGTTGAGGGAGCATTGTAATATGCTGCTGACCTTAAAGTTCAGTTCTCTACTGTTTCCTATTTACAGTATTTAATTTTGATCATCTTATCCTGAAACATATCTATCAGTACAAATTTAGGTCATTCATTAATCCTATCAAAAGGAGAACCTTTTTCAAACACCCTTAAGTTTCAGTCTTCCTCTTATTCTGCTCCTCCTTCCTACAGTTCAAAGGAAATAACCCTTTATTTTTCTAGCTTTCATGTTGGCCCCTTTTTCAGTTGACTCCTTTCACTTATTTATTTTTTTTACTAATAGGCAGATTATTGTTTCACTTAAATCTTGCATCTTTGCTAGTGAAGAACCAAATTTTTATCCCCTTCTCTGCACTTAAGACAGTATTTGCACCTCATATTAGTGTCTGGTTGTAAAGGACAGAATATTACTTTTTTTTAAAATTCTCATTGATGTCTTCTTTATAGTAGTCATTTTTGTCTCTGTATTTTCTGTCTAGTGATCTTTGTATGCTAGATGACTCCGTTTTAGAAAGAGATTATTCATGTTTATTTCAAACCTTGAATATATAAGTGATAATGCTTCTGCAAATGATGAAGACTTAATTGAAACATGTGTCTATCTACAGGCAGTGCAGAAGCTCTGATGCAAGTGCCAGTGATTCTAAACATTGTAATTTCTGTCTTGTGTTAGTAAGGGACCCGTATTTCTTTACTTCTGTATTCATGCTTTATTTATGCAAAAAAAATGTGTATAAAGAAGTAAAAGTATGGGATTTGTTGTGTTCTGTTGCACAGAATAATTTGTGTGCTTTTTGTAGCTTCACAGAGGGAAAAATCCATTGGATCTTATTGCACCAGGCTCCCGACTAGAACTGCAAAACATCCGGGATTCCCTGGAAGCCTGGATCGTCAACGTGGTAGACAACGTTGGTGGGAGACTTAAATTGCGATACGAAGGGCTGGACGATTCTGACGAATTTGACCAGTGGCTATTCTATTTGGACCCTTTTCTTCATCAAGTGGGGTGGGCAGCTCAGCATGGATATAGCCTGCAACCACCTCTAGGTACTTCAAAACATACATCTTTTAAATGATCAAAGGATAGAGAATACCTCTGCTGCTTTGGTGCTCTAAATCTGCTTTCTGGATGCGTATGGTGGTAACATAATCAGTGTGTGATCTGACCAATACTGAACCTAATAATATATAAGTGAAAACACCAGTAAATAGTCCTACCAGACTTTTCACTCACTCATTCAAAAGCTGCTAACTGGTTTTGCCGGTCAGAACTTTCCATCTGGAAAGGGAAGAATTGAGGAAGGGGATTGCCTTCATGGTTAATTTTGGTAGGTTTGTATTCCTGGGGGAGAAATCATCTGGTTTTGAAGTACTGCCCAACAGGAGCTTTTGCAGTTGTGACTCCAAGCCCACTGGTCTCATTAAGGCAGTGTCTAAAGAGGTATTATGTAGATATGAAAATGGCCTTAAGAATGGGTGCGCAGGGAGCGAGCGTGTGGAAGTGGAGACAGAAGGTGGGTATTTTAAAAATATTAGTTAGCTACTGGATTTGTATTGTTTGTATGCCTACATAAGAGCTTTGATAGACTCACAGGCATCCTTTGTGTGTGATGGCACTGCTACGTGTAGTTCCTCCTCCATCAGAGGTGTGTGGTCTGGAATTACAGATGCTAAAAAAGTAACTTACACAGCTGGGACAGAATTGTGGAATGTTTTTTGAACTTTCTGCTTGCTTAAGCATAAAACAAGCTAGCATTATCCAGCTGGGGATTTGTGTTCTCGTCATGTTTCTCCAGAAGTTTTCCTTGATTTTGATGTGACCCCTGTTTTCTGAGAAAAACTGGACTGGGCAGCATATGGGTGATATAGTGTTGATTGACTTCAGTCCCTTTTTGTAATACCTCCAAATGTCAAAGAAAAGAGTAAGATTTTAAGAAGGAACCTATTTGCACAACTTTGAATGGATAGGAATTGGGCAGTTGGAGGAGCACAAACCAAATTTTTGGCTTTATTCCTGTGTGTTCTGAAGAAAAAGAAGAAGGAAGATGACTACATTCACTGTTTTCCTTTCTTTTTACTCAAGCCATTAGGTCCTTGAAGAGTGAAGCAGATTGGCAAGAGATCCTAAAGAAAGTGAAAGAGGAGGAAGAAGAGTCATCAGTTCCTACAGATCTGTTTAAGGTAAAGGCACAACGTGTAGTTTAATACTGTGGGTAATGTCATAAAATGCTGTATTCCAGAGAAACAGGGATGACAGTCATGGTTACTCAAAATTCTTTCCCCGTTAATTTTGTTGTGTTTTTTTTTAGTTTTTTTTCCTTTCTCTAGTTTAAAAAAAATAAGAGTAATAAAAAATAATCATACTATTATACGACTCTTGTTAAGTTAGACAACACACTGAGCAGAAGTATGTGAGCCATTAGTTGTCATACTGGGAAAAATCCTTCATACTGAATCTTTATAATGACACCTCCAGTTGATCACCAGCTGGTCTTGTGGATTACTGTCCTTCTAGAGGAGTGCAGGGTTACTACTGTCTCTCTAATTCTGTGAGTACATTGAAAAGTTTAAAACGTGTAACATCTAATTTGTAACCTGATGAAGTTACATATATATACAAGGTGTCTCATATTCTGAGTGTTAGCAAATGTTCTAATGAGTCTGAATTTAAACACATATACGAATTGAAATTTAAAAAAAAAATAGTCTTGACACATTTTGATAAGTAGGAATGTAAATTTAGTGCTTCAAGTTCTTAGTTCATTTTACTGAGCTTCGTTTGGACCCATAAGCACAATAGAAGGGAGGTACTGTTGCTCTTGAACGTGTTGGATCATATACAGAGCAGGATATACATAATTGTGGAGCAGGAACCCTGTTTTACAGGTTTTTGTTAGGCTGAAAATGGAGACTTCTAAAGTTGTCTTTTAGTGTAGCTCTTGATGAGTGCTAAAGATCAGAGAGAAAAAACCCATATTTATTGACTTACCAGACCACTCTGTATTGTGAAATCTTGCTTCTGTGTGGAGAATGTCAGAAATCTTGAGGACTCAGTTTCCTAAAACTCATAGAAAACTGTCAGTCGCAGAGAGCATAGTTGGCCTTTTCTCTTCATTATAGGGAGGTTGCTGGTACTCGAACAGGTTGATTTCTAAGAATGAACTAATGAAAACTGAAATTTATCCTCTTCCGTTGTAAGGTATGTCTTTTGTTGATGGAGAAATGCAGGTAAACACTCTGATAATTCATTTTTCAGGATAAACCTGTGATTGGAGTGCATTCATTCTCTGAAGGCATGAAGTTAGAAGCTGTGGACCCAATGGCTCCTTTTGTAATCTCTCCTGCTACAGTTCTCAAGGTACCGGGGTTCTTTAACTTGTCCTGCTAAGATTCAATTCTGTAGCTGCTTCTGTTCTTAAATGCTCAAGCAAATCTCATCAACTGGTTATTTTAAACTCTTGAGCTAGTTTTCAAATTAAGTGTTTTGTTTGTCTCCCTTAGGAGACAGTTTGCCATGAAAAACAATCTTAACTGCTGATGGAGAGACATTGGATTTGAAAGGAGGGAAAATGTTCCATAAAGATACAGGCTCAAAAGATCACATGGCTAAAATTGTCAAACTTGGATTTTTAAAATGAGATATAATCCTTTACAATCTGAGTATCCAGTTGAAGATAGGTTTGGGTTGTTTTTTTTTGCAAAAGTTAATGTCGTTGCTCTGTACAAGCTCTGACATTCAGGTGGCCTGATCTTCAAACAAGGGCCCAAACATGGCTTTAAAAGCTGAAATGACAACTCCCCAGCATAATCAGGTTTCGAGCAACTTCTGTCTTCCTGTGTGAGTGAGCAGGTGAATGGTTCTAAAGAGACCTACTTTGATGTAGTAAAACAAAATGTTGCTGTGCAAATAAAATGAGGCCATATTTTAATATTTTTTTTGGTGTATTTTCCAGGAAATGATGCTTTTTCTTTAGGACAGATAGTCTCAGTATAACCATTGTGCAGTGTTGTTGTTTAATAAAGTTAGCAGAGTGGGGGAGAGGGAGCAGTCAGAATCTGCTACTTACAAGATGACATGGTTCTGTTTTGGCTAAATACAGGTATACAATGAAAAATATTTCATGATAGAGATTGATGACTTGAGACCAGAGCGTACAACCAGCCAGTCTTATATTTGTCACGTCAACAGTGCCGGTATTTTCCCTGTGCAGTGGAGTCTGAAGAACGGTTTGCATCTCAGTCCCCCACCAGGTATGTTTGTGCAAGCTTGTCATGCTCGCTTCTCTCTGAAGGAAATAGATTGCCAATCCCCAGAGTGCTGTGTTTAGGACAACACTTTTGCAAAAGAATTACGTGTAGTGGCACAAGCAAAGAACAACAAAGATCAAATTCTGAGAAACAGGAGCTTTAAGTTAGTGAAACTGAAATTTCCTGGGTACATGCCTGGATTAGAGAAGATGACAGTGGCTGGGGATGCTGGTCATGCATAAAATCCTCAACACTTGAACGAACGGAGTGTGCGTTCCAGGGCTAAAGGCAATGTTCATTTCAGCATTAATTAACATGATATCAGAAGCCCATAGTCTTTGCATTGGATTTTTGCTTCTGGTCAAAATGGAACGTTGTTATCCAACATCTTATAATATTTTTAGAACATCTTATCACTAGAAGTCAATGAAGTATTTTCTTTCTAAGGACCTAGCAGGCAAGGTAGCAGATTGCTGAAACATTGCTTCAGGACATAAGGGAATTGGGGAGTGATCCTCAGCTACTGAAATATTTATGTATTTTCTCAAAAATGGAAATGTCAGTGGTATTGTAAAACCAGGGACTGAGTACTCTTACTCACTGCCACAGATTTTGGAATGTTTCCTTTTAGCTGCTCATGACATCAGAGGAGCAAAGAGTATAGGATGTTTGTCTCTTGCCTTTTCTTTGGTAAGGTACAAAAAGTGGCTTTGCTTGACTCAGCATTACCTAGAATTTTGCATGTGAAAGATGAAGTCTCGCTTTCTAGGCATGTGACTGGAGTTGACAAAGATTCTAAGCTTCTCAGGCTTCTTGTAGGCCCTTCAGAAATGGTGGGTATTCTGGATTGTCTCAGGAGTCCTATTGGCACTGAGAAAAATGAGGAAAATAAATAGGTCCTTTTGTGGTTCAGCCCTCTCTGGGGAATAGTTGAACTTCGTGTTTTTAGATTGTCATGTTAATACTATATTATTAGATTAGTTGTTAAATTTTATTTAGATTTCTTAAACTTTTGTCACAGGCATCCCATGTAGGGGGGTGCCTCCAGGGTACAACTGGAATAACTGCTGCAGTTGTGTCCTTGCTGATATAGTGCCAGCCTCAAACTGTCACAGCAGCCAACTCCTGCACCCAGTTCCCTTAGTTAGTTGCTGTTTATTAGATCTCAGGGAAGTGAAGTATTTCCTCCAAGAACAATTTAATTTGTCTTTTTCTTGGAAAGATGCTCTACCTCCTGATGGGCTCCATGATAAGACTCTTCCCTTCAAACACGTGTGCAGATTTACAGCTGTTAGCAAATTGATGAGCCTCTTAGGACAACAAACTGCTCTCTTTAATGACTTGGTATTTAACACATGTTTGAGAGAGTAATATATTGGTACTGAGCACATTTTGGGTGTTGTATTTAAAAAAAAAACAAACCACATTTCAAGAGCTGACGTGACATTAATGAAGCAATCTTGTAGAACCTTTGCCAGAATTTCATCTATATCCTGTGAAAAGGGTGAAAACACTTCCCCATGTTTCAGTTGCTGCTCCTGTCTGCTTAGCTGATGTACTTTGTTCGTACTTCGGGCTGTGTGTGAAGTCACTTTTAATTTGATGCCATTTCAAGTCAAGTGCCCAAAAGCCCCTCTGCAATGAAAATGAGGAGGGTATCTCAAAAGCATGAGAACCGTTCTACAGGCTGACCTCAGATGGTTCTGTGAACCCTTAGTCAGGTGACAAATTTGAGCAACCCAAACAGATGTCAGTGATCTGTACTTCGTGGCAGTGTGAAATTACTCTGTGTGTGTGTGTATGTGTGTGCTGTTAACTAACCCCTTTGCTTTTTCTTCACCCAGGTTATCCCGGGCAGGACTTTGATTGGGCAGACTACCTCAAACAATGTGGTGCTGAGGCAGCTCCCCAGAGCTGCTTCCCTTCGGTAAGCTCTTGCAGAAAAATGTCTCTCCTGTTATGTGAATGACGCTCTTGATTCCAGGGAGAGGAGCCTTTTTGACTTAAATTGTTTTTGACTTAAATTATCTGGGATAACTGAGGAAATTGAAGAGTTAAGAAAGTGCAAATGTATGTGAAGAGTAGTAGCTGCATGCCAGCTTCCTAGATAAGGAAGTGGTGGACCAAATGCTTCAGTTGTGCTAAAGCAGATTGAAAAGAAATTAATGTTTTGTAAAATTGAGATATGTAAGAGTCCATGAAATAGTTATAAAACAAGATCAAGCCTTGGCAGTCCTGTAATTGTGGAAACAGGGCCTTTTAATAGACCTTGTTTTCATTTACTTAGTGTACTCTTTCAATCTTCCTTCCTTTCAGCTTGAAAAATTCATTCCATTGGATTAATCAATACCAAGTCATCTTAAATTAGTACCAAATAATCATTTTGCATTAATCAGTGCCTGAAGTACTTGCTAGACTTTAGGCTTTTGTTGATTCAGTGACAGTATTGCTGTCTCCCAAAGCAGAATACCTTGTCAAGCAGAAAAGGTTACTATTAACACCTGCCTTCCAGTTCCATTTACTATACTTGGGCTATTGCAGTGCTTAGGGGAAGAAATTAAAATGAACAATTACCGTTTTTTGAAGAGGGTGTTGCTGGCTATGAATTCTTCTTGCCCTTGTTCTGTCTTGGAAGCTGTGGCATCTTAGAACAGGTCATTGAAGTTATTATTCCTTTTCTGAGAAGAGTTGATCACTGTAGGCTAGTTCCAGAATTTGTAATGTATTGATCCTGTAATTGTGTTTGCAGAGTGGCTCTGGAAGGAAGACTCCTCTGTCTGGCTGTTACTTCTTATCTTTAATTCAGGAGCTGCAGAGCTGGATAAATATGTATTCTTACCTTTTAGGAATGTTTCAATAAATGGGGACTAAGTTGGTGAATAAAGTAAAACCCTATTTATTCAAAAAAAGTAAAATGAAAAGAAAGCTTCCTTTGCTGTCTGCCAGAACTCATTTAGATGAGGCAGGAATGTTACTTGCATACATAAAATGAATTTCCAAGCTAACATAATAGAACAGAGAGCCTGGTCAGACTGTTTGTCAGACTTATCACTTAGGTAGCAAGCAGCAGAGAATTCCTGGTTACTTAGAGTGCACTCAGTCCTCTCAGTGAGTCTCAGCATCCTTATTTTTGAGTACGAACAAAACAAAACCTTATTTTGAGTTTTTCTAGGTGTATCTGTAGAGCCTTTTTTTTTGTAACTTAAGTTCTTTGTAGTTCGTAATATATCTTACTTGTATTCAATGTGTTAATTATCTGAAATCTTCTGATTGCCTGAGTATCTTTCTATGTTACTCAAACACTGAGGCTTTTGTGTTGCTCCAGTTCACGGCTGTTCATATCATATACTGGATGTACAGATGGCAGTTTACTGAACTACTGGGTCTTTTTCCTAGTTAACTTCTTCTGACCATGGATTTAAAGAGAATATGAAACTTGAGGCCGTGAACCCAGTTGATCCTGAAGAAGTTTGCATTGCTACAGTCACCAAGTTGAAGGATTCCTACCTCTGGCTTCAGTTGGAAGGTAAGCCTGATGGGGGAGAGGAGAGTAGCACTTGCATTGATTCTTCTGTACTACTATCATCAAACCTGAAGAGTATCTGGAGCAAACTCAGTGCCTGATGAATATGGGCAGCACATCACCATTCCCTCAATGAAAACACAGCAAAACCCCATTTGCATTGTCTGTTTCCCAGTCAGCCTTGGCTGACAGTGCTTATTTAAGCCAGGCAAAACGGCACTTGTGCATTGCAGTTTGTCAGTGCTGGGCTGGTGCCCTGTGCCAAGAGCTGGTGAGTGGCTTTTAGAAAGCAAGGGCCTTGTAACAATTTTACAAAAAAGTGACTTGCATTCTGAGCAAGTGTTGACCAGGCCTAGGAAGACAACTTTTAATAGAGGTTCTTCATTAAGATAGAATAGGCCTATGTCAGCTCTTCTCCATTATAATCCCATTTTTTGATTGGAAGTACATCAGCATGGACTTGCTGTGCACTGTACTTCTCGGCTAAACCATGGAGGGCAAACTCCCATCTTCAGCCTTTAGGAGGAAGCAAATGAGGAGAGAATCTGGTCAATAAAAGGGAATGAATTAACAATTGATAGTGTGCTCCAGATATGCCATAAGTAAAAAGCAGCTTCACTGGCAAACATAGAGCAAGCATTAACCAAATGAGGATGGTTTTTTTATTTTTATGAGTTGTTTCAATTTTTGCTTCTCTAAACTGAGCAGGCTCCAAGAAGCCCGTCCCGGACTGTATAGTGAGTGTGGAATCAATGAACATATTTCCGGTGGGTTGGTGTGAGACGAATGGATACCAGCTCAGACCTCCTCACAAAGCAATAGGTACAAGTTCTGTTCTGTTTCTGGTGGTTAGCTGGGTCGATAGACATGGCAAGACCTTCAAGGCTACTGCAGAGTCATGGGAACGGTCACCACGTACAGAGAGTTCATGCCATGTACAGCTGTTCCCCTGGCTTTTAGGTCCAGTTGGAATCCATACAACTCCAAACCAGGCAGTGGTGGCTTGAGACCTTTGCATGCTGTACAAGCACGTGGAAATGATCCATTAGTCACAATGAAGAAATGATACCTGTGTGTATGCACACTCCCCCGTGCTGGGCATATACTGTGCTTGCCATGTGATACCGATTTTACACCTGCAGGTGTGCAAGTAAAATTAATGCCATAACAAAGCAGTGCTGAGTGTGTATACTTTTTGGAGTTGAAATAAAGGGAAATAAAATAAAGGGAAATAAAGCTTTCTAAATGGGCCAGATAGTTATGATCCATTAATGACAAAATGTTGAAAAGGTAATCCTAACTGGTTTAACTACACTAGTAACTAGCATAAGATAGCATCTTCTCTCAGCTGGTCTCATAAGGAAGTGGGGGAACCTAGGTAGAAAAATATACTTTAAAAAAAATAATCCAATAGTTTGTTGGGGACAAACCCTGAAATTGTGAAAGAGGAACATGTTGCACTACCTTGTTTAATATTACCTGATTGTGAAAGCCAGAATTAGCAAGTGTGTGTTTCATCTAGTTGACTTTCCTAGTTCCAACAGTGTTTTCCTCTGTAGCAATTGGCTTAAGTCCTAGTATGTTTCTAACCAGCTAATTTCATTCCATGTCGTGGTTAAACAGCATTGAAGTTCCCTGTGCTGGGAAAGTGGCAAGTTAGGCCTGTGACCTAACCTTTGGTTAGGATTCAGCCCCTTTGGCTGATATTACGGGTAGTTTAGGGACTACGATGCAAACGAAGATATACAAAAGGTGAGATTTCCTAGAAGACTGGGGATACGCATGCCCAACTTAATGCACTTTCAGTGAAAATTGAAGGAAACCTTTTGGGTTACGTCAAATTACACGGGGCAGCATGTCTCTAGTGCAGATGGGTCAGCTGTCCTAACATTGTGGTGACTTTGAACACAACTTCTTTATGGCATGTAACTTACAGGAAGTGAGTCTAGTAAATATTGTACTAGATGTTTCATTTGTACATGTACACGTACAATGCATCTCCCATGCATTGCTGTTTATATTTGCTTCTTCTTCCTTTCAGTAAACAAGCAGAAAAAAATTGCAGTAGTTCAACCAGAGAAACAGTAAGTAACAGGTTTTTTGCTTGTATTTTTTATTGAGGTTTGGGAGGTTTTTTTCTTTTGCTGATTGGTAAATCATGTCTCAGGGGAGATTTAGCTTTACAGAAGTGCAATGCTGGGGGTTGAGAGATTCCACAATCCATTTATCTTAATGCTGGTAGTTCCTGTTGATGTTGAAAAAGACCTCTTGCACTGCACATGAGATAGAAAGCATGGAATTTATTTTTTAAGATTTTTAGTGCAGCTCAGCTGAATTATTGAATAGGTCAAGTCACTGAAGTTCTGGGGTTGAAAGGGTTGCTCTTTCATTTTTAAAAGATTGCATTATCTGTGAATATTGGAGCACATTTAAGAAAAACTAACCTGATCTTAAGACTGTGTTTCTAAGTTTGTGCTTGAGCCCTTTTTTTAATGGTGATTAATAGGGAAAATTACTGGATTCTCTTTCAGTTGTATTGCCTTCTCAAATAATACAGTTTCTGTAATGTAAATATGCTTAGAAAATGCAGCTGCCTTAATGTGTAGCTGTGATTTTGCACAGCTGATCAGAAAATTTGGCTTTAGTGTGAGTCATTTAGTAGATTAACTTCTAATAGGTCCTTCCCAGATTAAATTTGGCCCATACTAGCCAAAAAGGAGAGTTCTACTAATATCTATAATTCATCTATAAATTCTCTGTCATGCAGGTGAAACTCCTTCATGTGAGCCTGCTCAGAAATGCTCAGTAGAATGCCTGACAGTTTGTTCTATTGACTCTTAAGCTTTATAAACACCAGATCTGTCAGGAGTCCTGCCAGTGTTTTCATTGCTCCTAAAACACTGAGCAGGCTTCCATGTTTTGTAACTGGAATTCTTAATGGAGTACTTGAGTCATTTTGGCTGTATTTTGTTTAAGACCCATCTTTTTCAAAATGCCTAAGGTAACACTGTACTCTGCCTTGTGCCTTGAAATGTGCAATGAACTTAAAAGGAGGCAGAAAATGGAAATTATTGTCAGCAGCTTTGTGTGGCATGTCCATCAGTGGGGTAGCCCATTACTTCAAGCAAGGAAGGATCACCGCTGGCTGTTGGAGTACAGTAGTCCTTTCCAAATTGAATTTGATAGTCCTTGCATGTTACTATTGTGAAACAGGGGAAGTATAAGAAGCAGATTAATAAGGCTAGACCTGGAGAAAAAAAACAACTTAATGATTGGTTTTCAGTAACTGAGAGGTGACTGTCCTCACTATCTCTCCCTTTCCCTAATCTTCTTTTCATTTCAGAATTTTGTCTTCAAGGACAGTTCATGATGGACTAAAGAACCAGGAGCTGAACTCTTCTGACTCAGGTATTGATCAGAGAGGGCAGGCTGACAAAGACAAAACCCTGTAACAGTTCAGCTGCCTCATTCTTCAGCTGCTCAACACTCTTTTGTTAGGAGAGGGGAGAGGAGGGAAGGGTTTGAAGATTTTCATTCCTTGATGATTTGTTGAACTTCAAAAAGGAATGAAACGAACAAAACCATGCAATTACTTGTGTCCTTCAATTGATATGTGCATTAAACCTGCAAATTAGATTTTTACACCAGAACTTCCCCTCACCAGAGGGTATGTGGAGCCAAATGTGTGCTGTGACCTACACAGATGATTTTTTTATTGTCACCTGTTATGTTTAATAATGCTGGGAGAAATATAACAGGCGCACTGCATCTGTGCTGTTGAGTTGTTAGATTCTAGCTTTGGGAAGCAGGTTTGTCTGTTTTTTATGATAACTTCATCATTATGATAAACAAAAGCAATTCAAACAGTAAACTGCTTTGTGTGCCAGATGGCAAAATCTAATAATTTTCTAAACTGTTGCAAGAATGAATATGATGAATAAGTACATCTGCTGGTGAAACAGTCATGCAGATCTGTCTGGCAACAAAATGCTTCTTCTGCTGTTTTCAGTACTGTACAGTGAAATACACATCTGAAGCTGCACCAAATGCAAGCTCTATAGATATGATTCGTGCTTGCTTAGCATTTTAATTGGCTTTTAATAGATTCATAATGTAAGTTTGACTTCATTTATTTATCTGCCAGTTATCAACTACTGAAATTAAGATCTTTAAGTGATGGTGTTGCTCAATCAAGAAATACTACAACACTGCTAGGATAAAACAATTTTGTATTTATACATAAGTATCTTGCAATATATATTATATATAACTTTAATTTTGAGCAGCGTTGAACCATTTAATAGGTTTAGAAGACATGATGTCACTTCATGAAAGGTCACTTCATCAGTTGCTGCTTCTTTTGTTTCCTGATTGACGAGAAAAAAGTCTAAAGATGCAAAGGAATGTGGAGAATATCTTTGCCAGCTTCTCTGGTGGCAGAAGTTTGGAGGAGAGATAATTACTTGACTGGAAAATTTATCCGTAATTGCTGTGTAGGAAGTGCTTCTGGTACCAAAAAGTTGGGATTGTCAACTTCTTCCGTGTTCTCACAGGTGTGATACCATGAAGCACCAGACCAGCCAGGAAGAAATGTTTCTTTTCTGATAAATGACCAACTTTATTTCCTGTAGTTTGACAATTTGTGAGCATGCCTGTGAAGTATGAGAAATATTTTGGCAACGTTGAATAACTAGTGCTATGATTGCAAATGTGATACTGAAACCACCCCAAATTCGTGTCATTCAAGACTTTCCCCCCTCCTTTTTTTACAGCAGGCAAAATACTATGTATTCTTTGTTGGGGAGGTTGTAGCATGTGATTTAAATCTTTGCTTTCTCATTTCCCAGTGGTAATAAATGGAAAGTACTGCTGCCCAAAGATCTACTTCAACCACCGCTGCTTCTCAGGGCCTTACCTAAACAAAGGCAGGATCGCAGAGCTTCCTCAGTCGGTGGGACCCGGCAACTGTGTCCTTGTTCTGAAAGAGGTGAGCTGGTTGTACGTAGTGGACCCGCATATAGCACTGTATCATAAACACGGGAGCATCTCTCTAATTACAGATGAGTAGTTAATAGAATTAAGCCGATAATGAGTAAAGAGTGTTTTTTGTATAAAGTGTAAATCATGGTTTCTTTTATGAATGGCTGGAACCTCTCATTTGTCTGAGCTACAGTCAGCCTTCTACTGCTAAGCTTTATTTTAGGTTAAAACAGAGTAACTTGTAATTACCATAGTAAAAGGAGTTAGTATCTTTTTATAGCTGTAATAAATGCTTCAATTTTAATTAACAGAATTTAACTTCAGATAATCCCAAAACTCCTTTATAGTTTGCACTGATGTTAAAACAGAGGAAGTACAGATTTTATTAGTAGGGATGGCAAACTGTTTTTGGTAATTGGAAAATTAAGAGAATTCTCTGTTTTATAAATTGGATATGATTTGCAAACATCAGATGAAATTGTGGTTTTGCCTTCTATCGTAACAGAGGGAGGGGAAGAGGGAGAAAGAGGCCATTCTTTAATGTCAAAGAGCCTCTTCTCCAGAAAGTGTTTCACAGCAAATTTATAGATACATTAATGCAATAGTTACTTTTCCAAAATCTCCAAAACGTCATGGAGTGGTTATTATCTGACCTGAGAGGCTGGAAGTTTCCCAAGGCATAACTGTATGTGCACACTTCAGCTCTCAAATGCAAGAATTGGCTCAGCATCTCTGGAATTTTTACCTCCCTACCATGTATCGTAACTGGGAGTGACCTTAAGGAGGGCTTTCTGGCAGACGTGCTGTAAAACAAGAGTCCCGTGGACGAGAGTCAAGCTGATTATTGAAAAAGATCCATTTTTGCACGCAGAAAAGTATCCCATCCTTTCTGGGAGTTTCAGTGCTCTCATGTAAGCACTCCGGGAGAGCAAGTGTGAAATTCTGTGGCAGCTTCATTTAACCTTGAAGATTTAACCTGCTTCACTGCCTGAAACCATAAAGTATGCACAATCCCTGCTGACGTAAAGACGCTGGGTGTTGCTAAAAGTTCAGCTTATATGCTTGGTTGTACTCATTTCCATTATGCCTCTTGCTCAGTGTGTGAATTCTAGAGTAAGTTTGGCACTTGCATTATATTTAATACTCTCCTTTTGAGCTCTAGATCTGCTGCATTAATAGGACTGAAGCTGCCAGTTTGTTATGTCAAGGTTCTGATGCACCCAATTTGGGAATAAATTGGAATAAACATATAAACATATACTAAAAATAAGAAATACAATTTGAGTGTATGTTTTCACAGGCTTCAGGCTATTCACAACTTGAGTTACTTTACAGCACCAGAGAAATTCTCATTTTATTATTGTACAGGTCTTATCATGGTTCATGAAAGCAAAACAGAGGAGAGCTTAAGATTCTGCACTATGATTTTGTAGCAAGTGGTGGGTTGGCAGGCGGCAAAATTCTGCAGCTTTTTTTGGCACACCTTCATATGTCAACCAATCTCTAAGATAATCACGCAGATTTACCCATGGTTATGCAAGTTTTGTGGTATTCAGCCCCAGGGTTTAATTTAGTGACGTGTAATTCAAGGGCAATGACTTGGAAATTGCGAGCTGCACTCCCGACTCTGCAGACAAATTCTGAAGGTTTGGCAAGGCCCAGACTGTCGGCTGCTCTCGGTTTTCATTTTGGCAGTATCTGGAGGTATCCGTCATCCTGCTGTGAATGAGTGCTTTGATGCTAGATAATTTGGATGAATAGAAGTAATTTCCTGTTCTACCCTGGCACTTTAAAACAGAGTTATTGTACAAATAACTTGAACATATTTTCTCTTTTTCCCTCCTTCACTGTAGGTTCTCACTTTATTGATCAATGCAGCTTACAAACCTAGCCGTGTCCTGCGAGAGCTGCAGCTGGACGAAGAGGCTGCATGGCCTGGGCATGGAGAGACCCTGAAAGCCAAGTAAGTTCTTGTCCTGTTCCCTGCTTAGCTGATCCCAATAGCAAAGTTCTCTGCAGTCTGTGCTCTAGCTTCTCACATTTTTGAGAAGGAAAAATTGCTTATAGCATATGAACATGCTGACAACCATTAAACTGCCAAATCTTTATAAATTTCTTTATGAATGTCTGGTGAAGCTCATCTGATTTTACTACTCCTTAGTATGCCAGGTGTGCTCTGCTACTGACGTGTAAGCAGCCAGTGGTGAAGTGAGAGTGGTGTGGTACTGGTACAACTTAGCATATACACTGGCAGACCTGCAGGTGAGGTTTAAGATAATTTAATTCACCTGGAGATAATTGACAGTATTTTAAAGCAGCAGCACATACTGCTTGGGAAGCTTTTCAGACTTCCATGGCACTTCTACTTCTATTAAATCATAGCAGTGCTATGAAATGGCCTGGCATGGAAGTCTTTCTACAACAGCCTACCATAAAGCACTCCCTAGTTTTCCTGCTGAGCTTTGGGTTGGAGCTTCTTTGCAGGATTTTTTTGTGTCTAGGAAAAATCGGTGATCATACTCACACATATTGAGAAATCCAGATATTCCTTTATAGTCTAATGATGGTCTTGTCACTAGGTCACTGTGTTTGTGCGCTAGAGATTAGGTTTTCCCAATGTGTCATAGCACACCTTCCTACATAGTTTTGAACATGTCAGTAATTCTTTTGTGGGATCAGCTTCATGTCTAAAAAGACGCCTTTCCACGTACTGAAGGATTGCTCTGGATTTGGTCGATAGGAAGATCATATGAAAGTTTAATGTAAATAAAAGATGTAGCTGAAAAGTAGAGAAAAAAAATTGTTTGGTTTCACTGAAGTTGCTGTGTGTTTTCTTTTGTCACAGTACTGACACCAGGGATACCTGGACTATGATGATATAGCTCTTTTTTTCGGTGCATTAACTAGACACTTGCAGGCCTGAGACATCCCTAATAGATATGAGCACGTGCCAGTAGCTGTGCTGGGAGAACAAAGCTGAAATGATGAATGGCTCTGGCAGATATTTCACAGTGCGGCTCTGTCAGTGGTGTGGCAAGGCTGCTGAACAGAAAGAAATATCTTTTTTTCTTAATTTAAATCAAACAGGAGCAATATGTGGAGTCATGGCAAGTGACTGTCCTGACACGTTGTTCAGCTGTTAGATAAAAGCTGATTGGAAATGTGGCAGTAGTTCATTTGTTTGCCATAGTATGTGCATAGAATGGCTCACTAGAACCGTTAGTTCTCTGCTGTCACTTTTATTAGCAGAATTGGTGCACTCTGTCTTAGTTCTAGGGCCCAGCTGTCTACCACACAGTGAACACTTCTGCAGTAACATAAAAACAAAGAAAGAACAAACCATTTGTGAACAAAGGAAACAAAACATCTAAGCTCTGGGGCACTCCTCTCAGATGGTGTTTTACAGTTGCTAGCAGGGCAGTCCTGCTGTGGTTGGTACCACAGGCATCTCTCTGGTGCTGGCTTTGTTTCTTTGCTTGAGGATCCATCCTAAGAGATAGGACTACCAGCTTCCAGGACTTGTCAGTACATAAAGTTCCTCATTGCTCAGGTTTTCCTTGAGTTGGATCTCAAAGCAATATTATTGTACACCTTTTAATGAAGTACTTTTATGCTGGTAATTAGAGGATTACTGAATTATGATGGTATTTTCAATGCTAGGTATAAAGGGAAGAGCTACCGTGCGACTGTGGAAGTTGTGAGGACAGCAGACCGGGTGGCAGATTTCTGTAGGAAAACATGCATCAAGCTGGAATGTTGTCCAAACCTCTTTGGCCCTCAGATGGTGCTGGATAAGTGTTCAGAGAACTGCTCTGTCCTGACAAAGACTAAGTACAGTGAGTAGGCTGCTGATCTCAAACTGAGGTGGGGCTTGGGGTGTTGTATTGAGGTTTTCTTCTGGCTTTGGCTCCAGAAGGAATCCAAAATCCATTGCTTAGCTTACACAAGGAGCAGCTCAAGCTCTACATACACAGGCTATGAAATACCCATTTGTCAGTGTGTAGAGGAGGGAAAAGGAATTCTATATTAAGTGGTAGAACCATGGCTTAACTTTTCGTTTTGTGCTTAAAGCTTTATCTTAAGATAACTTTTGGGACAAGAACTTACTCTAATATTGTGATTTAAATGTCATTGTAGTTCTTTTACCACTTTGTTGTGGAACAAAATAAAACACCTTCAAGCTCTTTTTTTAGCTTTTAGTTTTGTTAGGTTTCTGTTTTGTTTTTTTTTTAACTGACTTTAACCATTTGACACTGTGAGAACACACAATGCATTGAGGCCATGTTTAAAAACTACAAAATATTACAAAAAGTGCCATTAAATTGGACCAAGCCTGTGGCTGATAAAATGTGATCATCTGGGGCTTCTCAGAGACAGAGGAACTAAATCTTCATAGGGCAAATAAAATTGATCAATAGCTCTTCTTCCTTAAACCAAATTGAAGAGAAAAATATAGACATACACATTGTAAAGTATTACAGAATTGGGATTTCTATTGGGAAATAACCTTCTGCTGATTTTCCAGTCCTGATCATGGACAGACATAACTAGTGACATTGAAAGTTCATTTCAACATGGTGCTCCTTTCTTCTGCCCTGGTAGCACACTATTATGGAAAGCGGAAAAACAAGCGGATAGGCAGGCCTCCAGGTGGCCACAGTAATCTGGAAGTAGCCATGAAGAAACCAAATAAAAGACGGAAGAGACGAAAACATTTTTTTGTTCATAAGAAAAAACGTTCTTCTGCTTCAGTGGATAACACTCCAGCTGGATCTCCCCAGGTATGACACTGCCAACAACTTCAGTGGGTATGGTATGTCATCTGCGACCAGCTACATTTGAAATAACAAGCTCTTAGTTCCTTGTAACCTCTGGTTAAAGCTGACAAATGGGTGGTAATTGTAGCTTTTGTCCTAAACTTCTAATTTTTTTTATTTCATGGCTTTTTTTCTTTGCCTCTTCAGGGGAGTGGAGGAGAAGAGGAGGATGACCAGGATGAGGTAGATGAAGAATCTCTGACTGAGGATAGTACCTCAGAGCACCAAGATGAATTGCTTGAAGAATCAGAGGTGTCGGAGAAGAAATCACCGTCATCCTCTCCTACACAGAGTGAACTGTCTCATTCCCTGGCTCAGGACCGAGACAAGCGGAAAAGGAAACTCAGGACCTTTTCTTTTTCTGACGATGAAAATAAACCTCCTTCGCCAAAGGTAACTTTGGATGTAGATTTGTGTTCTGGCTTGCTTACTGTTGGGCGGGCACAAATATCTTGGGAGTATTAACTGTCATACATGCGTTCTCATACTCTGTTACCCCTTGAAGGGCTTTGTGAATACACTACAGAATAATTAAAAATAATGATTTTTATTACAGTCGTATCCCAATCTGTAATAAACTGAAAGCTGTAGACAGAACGGTGAGCTTTCCATTTCCCAGCTGTTAGCACTCCTTGGTTCAACCTGAGCAGCGATGCAGTGTTGACCAATCCTGGTTTTACATCCCTGGTTACTGGCTGTAAGTGTTACAGCCTCCACCCTCAGCACAGGGCTATTCTGCACATCTCTGCTAACTAACAAACCTCTGCAATTTGAGCTCTCATTAGAGCTTTATTTAGCAGCTGAATGTTTGAGTGGGGGGGAGTAGAGGGGAGCATCGGTCCATTGCATGTGTAATATTTTGGATATTCTTTTTGTGCTGGGTGGCTTTTCTAGGACATGAAGATGGAAGTTGCTGAAAAGCTGCAGCTGGACAGTAACCCTCTGGAATGGAGTGTGGCTGATGTTGTACGATTCCTCAAATCCACTGACTGTGCACCACTGGCAAGAATTTTCCTTGATCAGGTATAGTTTTCTGTCTGTTAAAATGTTGAATCTGGTACTTTGTTTCTTATCCTCTAATGAATCACAAAAAGAAAATAGTTTGAATGTTATAGTAGAGTTTTGAAGTCACAAATGTGAGACAACCTTTGCATGCACAACAACAGTTTGGGAGAGAAGGATTCAAGAAATGGCCAGAATTTTTCAGGTTTCTTAGTACTCAGTGGAAGACGTTTTGGTTTGTGGGGGTGTTCAAATCCCAAAACTAGAGGGATGCAACCAAGCAGCACGAAGGCAGGAGCCTATTTTCTCGGAGATGCAGTTTTGCCGCTTGTGTTGACTTTTCCAAATGATAAATGTTTTCCACTGTGCAGACTAACTACAGGCATCACAGTGCTGTACAGCTGCACAGTAAGTGAACATTTTTTTGCTGAAGTATGACAACTAGAGCACAAACATGAGTTGTTCTTGCATCTTGGTTAAAATTTGCCATAAAATCATCACCTATCAAAACTAGCACTGGAACTGGTGATGAGTATGGTTTATGATAGGTGTTTCAGAAGATGTACTTTTCCTTGTGGAACCTCTGTTTCTCTAGAAAGATGCAAAGGTTAGATAAAGAGACTTTCTGCATTAAAACGTCTTGGTTTCTGTTACGAGGTTTATTTTTTAAAAATAATATCTCATGAGGTTCTGTCCCTTAGCCAGGGAATTTGAGCTGACATTTTAAGAAAGAAGTTAACTTGTTGTGAGAAAGTAAGATTTTTATTTAATTTTTTTTTAACTGCCTGGAGTAGCATGAAAGAAACATCTGATTCAGAAACGGTCATGAATCTGAAATGACAATAAGAAGGAGCAGGGAAAATAAACGCAAAGTGACTAATGAGTTTTTGTCTACTGACAGGAAATCGATGGCCAGGCACTGCTGCTGCTGACCCTGCCCACTGTTCAGGAGTGTATGGACTTGAAGCTTGGGCCAGCTATTAAACTTTGCCATCACATTGAAAGGGTCAAACTTGCCTTTTACCAGCAGTTTGCTAACTGAGGAGCAACCAAGCTGGAAGTGGATCTTTGAAGCACAACTACAAAAACATGCTCCTTTCACTCTAGCAAGGAAAGCCAAATGAAGTTAAACCGGGGCCCTGGTGACCTAAGAGCATCTGTCAGCCTCAGTTTTTCGCTCTGACAAAAGGAAGACAACATCTGGAGCAAAATGCCAATGCAAACACAGGGGCTACTCTACCAGCTGCCAGCTCGGGAACACAATAGTCTCTTGCTCTATGGTTCCCTTTTTTTAATGTATTTTTTAATAATTACAGAAAAGTCTCCTCTGGTGGGAAATGACATTTCAATAGTTCTGTTGGCACAGAACTTTAAAAGGAGAGACGGATCCTGTTTACGTTAGCATGTAGGCTGCCAGAAATAACCTTTCTCTGTTCCTGATGATTCACAGAATCCCCTTCCCTCCCTGTGGACAAACACTTGCTTTACCACAGCACTGGCTTTGGAATGTGCTCTTTGCACATTCGTGTGTTAATGTTGAGTTTTTTAATGAGTTTGTTCATTGTTAGGACAACAACTTGGCCACAGGGTTCTGAATGTACAGTATAGCAAGAGTGTGGTTCCTTTGGGGGCTTTTTTTGTTGATTTTGGGGTTTTGTTTCATTGTTGGGTTTTTGTTTTGTTTTTACTACCTCTGTAGCCTGAACAGTAGAATTGATGAACTAAAAAGGGAGGGAACTACTACTTCTGAACAATTTGTCTGTAGCTGCACAGCAGTCTCTCTTCTGTAGGCACGTCAGGAGTACAAACAAGTATCAGCAGAGAGGGCTTCTCTTCCAAAGCTTTAGCTGAAACATGTGTAGGCTTAACCTGGATGTTCTCAGATGCCAGAAAACTTAATTATTTTGCACTTCTCTTACAAATGGGCTGTAGGAAAAGAAGAAGGAAAGAGAAAGTGCCTCTGCATTTTCTGTATTTTGGTTGTCAGATAATATTTTTTTTTAATTGTGTGAAGTTATTTCTTTTTTTTTCTTATAGCAAACAATTGGGCCACGTACACAGAGCCTGTCAGCAGACTTTTGCTTTGCTACCTGAACATCTTTTTAGAGAATAAACTAAGAAAACGGCAATCAGTGGAGGACTGCAGCTTAGCTCTGCCAGTGTTTGCACACTGGAAACTATCTTAAGAGCATGACTTTGTATTTTTAACTATTTACAGCTGCTCAGGATCAGACTTGATGAAAATATGGGGTGTTGGGAAGGAGTTTGTGTGCTTTTTTTTTAGAGAAAAGGACCAGAGTCACATCTAGTTCCATCAGTAGACCCACAGTAGGATGAACTGCTGATTTTAATTTTCCAGGGTAATAAAACCCAATCAGCCACTTGCTGTAGACCTGTGCTTTACAATTTAGGTGACAGGGCTTACCTTACTTTCCATTAAAGATGTGGGGAATTTGTATCAAACTCAAGATCTGCATCAAATTAGCATTAAGTTTCAGATGGCTTGCATTCATTCACTCTGCCTGTTCTCAGAGCGTTTGGAGGAGCACAGGCAGGAGCTTTATGAGAGCAGCCCTGGTCCTTTATCTCCTATTCAGATACATTTCTGCAGAAAGCCCCTGGCATTTGAGGTGGGAAGGTTGTCACTGCTGGAATTTGTTATGGAAAGATGCCTGTGCTGGTTTCTGATAACCACTGGATACTCTGGTCAAATGGATTGTTTCAGAGGTCTCTTAGGCCTAATGTGGTGGGTGATTCTGATGCTGTGAGCTGTAGGATGCAGTGACGAGAGGTCATCTCTAAACTAAGAGCTGAGTTTGCATTATCTACGTGTCTGTGTCTGCCACAGAGATGTTGAGGGGGAGTTGTCTCCTATGAAAACTGTTTAGAGTAAGCAAAGCTAAATAACTGGGGTATATTGCTTTTGTCCCTTAGAATAACTGCCGAGTCAACTGCCTAATTAAGGCAGAACTATTTACAGAAGTGCTAAAATTAAGTATTTTTTTTTCCATTCCCGAATTGAAACATAAATGTCAGACAGACTGTTTACTAGCTGAGTGTTCTTAGGAGATGGAGGGCAGTCTGTAGCTAGGCCAATTTTTTTCTACGAAGTTGTAAGCAGAGTCTGAAAACATAATTAAATGGAAATCAAAGCGTCCCCCCTTCTTCCTCACACCAGATACACAGCCAATAAATGGATGTTTTGGCTCTTCATTTTGTGTGCTTAGGTCATCTGCCTGTACTCCGTTCCCTTAGGACATGCTCAGTGATAAGCCATTAGGCCTGAAAAAATTTTTGAAAGGAACATTGCTGCTTTGCTGTCAGTGTCTTGTGTTGAGAAATTAGACCATCAGAAAACTTCTGGGCTAGAGTATGATGCTTTTGGGTTGTATTTGTCATTCTTCAGGGTTTCCAGAATTCTATTGCACTGATGCCCAGCAGAATTGACCTGCATAGCCCAGAAATGTTGCTTCCACCTTTCCCCATGGGCAGATAGATGTCTTCTTAAGTAGTTGTCAGGAGAGAACAGAGCTTTAAGGGTAATTTAGTGAACCTCTTAACACGGCACCTAGGGTTTTAAATACAAATGTCATACTTCTGTTTCTCACTAAATGAAGCAGTCAGCAGTTTCAGAGGTTAGTGGTATACGTACTGGTCACTTTTGGCATGTTTTATAGGCTGGATTTTTCTGCCTTGTTTTGGGAGGCACTGACAGTCTGGTCCCAATGGGATCTATTTTTGCTGAGATTTTCAAAAGGGATGTTTTCATTATTTGTGAAATGTTTTTATGCTGCACACGGGTACTGTACACTCTGTTTCCTGGAAAAAAATGCACTCTGTTTTATTGCTGGATTTAAAAGGGATAATTGGGGCTTTATCTTGATGGCTGGTGTTTCTATTTGACTCTGTTTCAAGTTTCTCTGTGCGTGGCAGATGACACAACTGCACTTATATTTGTTCATCGTATTCCAAAATAACTTGAAATCAGTTCACGTGCTGCTTTATTTGCTCTGTTTCTTCAAAACTGGATTTTGGGTAGCCAGTGGCTGAATCTTGGCTTTGGGTGATACCGATGTTTCACCAGCAGGAGTTGCTGGGACTGCAGTGATTTATGTTTCAGGAATTTGTGCTGTCCTCTCCCACATCCGTTCACCATAAGATATGACAGAGCTGGAGTCCAGGAGAAGGGCAGCAGTGTCTTGCACAAATGTCTTCAGTACAAGAAAATGAGCCCTCCATTGGGCCTCGTGTACTGTTTATGTGGATGGTAAAAGGAGATGACCCTTGGCTGACCCATTGAGGGTTTGTAATTTTGCTTCTTTTGCTTTCACATGCCTTGTACAGTTTTGGTTTTGCACATCATAGTGTTAGGAACTTGGTGGTGCCTCCAATGGCACTCACATTGCTAAGCTTAGCCGTGTTAGGCAGAAAGATTTTTATTTTATTTTTTTTAGTTACTATAGCATGGTTTCTGCACCAGACAAGGAGTCCGTAGTAGAGAAGCACTTGACCTCCAAAAATGTCATGGAAGGTTAATGTGGTAGAATTATCCGCAAAGCACGAGCAGCTTGCAGTCCATCCTAAACTGAAAGCAATCCTTCCACAACAGGAGACGTACCGCACTGATCTTGGTGAATGAAGACTACTTTTTTCTAATGCTAAACATTTCTGAAAGTTGCTCTTTGAGGAAGGAAATAAAAGGCAGATTCATTTATGTGTTGTATAGAACTCCAGGAGTGTTTGCAGTCTCTCCTGGGATTACTGGAAACAGTACATGCAGAGTTCGGGAGTGGTTGTTAAGATTACTTTCTCTTGTCACAACTTTCAGCACTATTTTGTTGTTCTTTTAGGATTTGCTAGTGTTTATTCTTGATTCCAATAATGCTTTAAAGGAGGAAAGGAATACTTAGCTGCTAGGTCCACAGAAGTGTAAATATATGTACAGTTGATTGGACTGAGCGCTCCATTCTTCTGTATAAAGTACAAAGACTTGGTACCTTGTGAGCAAAAGGCAAAGTGGCTTGTGAGATTTTTGAATGTAATGGAATAGGCTTCTAAACTATCAAGCTCAAATTGGAGACTGGATACCTTTGGACCAAATCTGTTGTTAGAGGAGAAGTTACTAGATGAAGTAGCCTTACCAGAAAGCCAAAAATATGATGATCTTAGACAAAACTACTCCTTAACCAGTCCTGTCACATAGTGGCAGGCTGGTTACTGCCTACTGTGAGCTCAAATTACCTAAAATTAACTAAGCACAAAGATATAGGCTCTGTCAGGAGACTTCAGGTGTTGGCTGGAGGCTCTGTGTAAAAGGGATCGTGTGCTGAACCCACATTTCAGAGTGCTGCCAACCTTCCCCAAACATGCATGTAGCCTTGTTTTCAAAGGCAGCCTTTTGGGTGAAGGATTAGAATGGGACTTGGAAACACCAGATGAAACAAGCCTCTTTTATTGTTACATGTTTTTCTATTTAAAAAAAAAAAAAGAAAAAAAAAAAGAATAATTACCTGTATGAAATATAGCAAAAACGAGTTAAGTTTTTTGACATTTTGTCTCCATGGTCATTTCTAGCTTCCTCAACATCATATCTGTTGTTCTGAAATGCACCAGACATATAAATGGACTTTTTGATGAGAAGACAAATTTATTCTGTTAGGTGCAAAGCCAGCAGTGTTTGGCTCAGCTTTAAGCCATGGAAGCGAGCAGGTCTTGCGCTGACAAAATGGAGAGGCAGTAGGTCTGACTGACTTAGCACAAACATGGGCACGGAGCTTGTGGAAGTCCTCTAGCCTTGCACAGTTCAAGAGGAACAGGCCTTCTGCTCGAGACACGGGGACGGCTCACTCGAGTTGTGTTGAATGAACAGCAAAGTCCGGGCTCAAAGGAATTCTTGCCCGCTCTGGAAGTTGTTGAGCACCAGTTTCAAAGAAACCTCGTGGAAAAAAAAAATTCTGAAGGTGTCATGTTTCTCCTCTTCTCTTTCGTTTCTTTTTTTTTTTTTTAATTTCTTTTTAAAATAAATTTTAAATAATCTTTGTAGACAATCAGAGGTTTTGTAGGAGACTCTGCCCCAAAGGGTATCTGCTCTCCACCTGTGGGCCTCTTTCTTATACTAACTCATTGGAACTGATGCACTTTTCCTGTATTTTGCCTTTTTTAATTAGCTGCTTGTTCTTAAACAGAGATTTAAATGCATATTGTGTTGTGTCCCTTCTGCTTGTTGTTTTATCTTTCTTTAACTTTTAAATATATATATATATGCAGTGAGACTGAAGTACTACATGGAAGAGAAACATGCACAAGAGAATATGCCTATTAAGTCCCACCATTGCTTGAGCAGGTGTAACAATTTAATCAGAGGATTTTTTAAAAAATATTTTGGATGGATATTTTGCTTGTTTTGTCTGTAAATAGTGTACATAAGTTTGTGGTATATGACAGTTTTAAGTGGTTGTAAGAAAATTAAAAAAGATGCTTAAACTGTTACTGATGGTTTTGGTGTTGATATAATGATAAATACCCCCGCTTCCCATCAATTTTCCATTGTTCAAAAGTTGGGGGATGGAAACTCTGTAGCATGCCCTGTGACTTGCATAAAAGGTAAATGTGGACATTGTAAATACCGCTTGGACAGGCTTCACGTTAACAGCTTGATTGGGTTGTATACAGTTCCCTGTAAGGCAGGAACCCTTTTTCTCTAAGCTTCTTCGAAGGTAACAGATTTTGTATTTCACAGGATGCTGAAGCTAACGTACAAGAGCTGAGGACAAAACCTATGAATCAGGGTAATTTTCTTTTATGTCTTTTCTTTGAGCATAGGGAGCTGGTCGTTATGATCCGAAGCAAACTTTACAGGTGCTGCTGCTCCTTCTGGATGATTTTGTAAAGGTTTACACTAACCTGTCAAGCTGAGATTTTAAACAAGAGCTGGCTTTGCTTTCTCTGAATAACATGAAGGGTTCACAGATGTTTCAGAAACAGGTCAGCCTTGCAAAGTTCTTGTTTCCTTACTTGGCGTTCCAGCAGATTGTACTCATGTGGTCCGTGGCACTCGTTTCTTGCCTGCGCGTCATTTGTCTTGAGCTGATTTTATAGTGGGTGCAGAAAAGGCAAAGGAGTGGGATGAAACTGATTTGCTCAACACTGTCTTTAAAGGTCTCTAAATATGTAGTATTTAAGGTAAATCTTTTACTTGCCTTCACAGAGCACTGTCTGCTTGGGAGAAATCGGAAGGCTTGTGAATAGCGTGTGTCAGGAGGCAGTGTCATCTTGTCTGCCACAGGTTTCAGAAGGGCTTAGAGGAGTCACGAGGAGCTGGAAACCTTTGAGAGGTATTTTTGGGGAATGATCTATTTTGAAGCATGGAATATAGAGTAACACAAGGCGTAAGCCCTTCAAGTTATGTTTTCAGATTCATGTATCAAACCAATTTTGTGTGTAAAAAGCATACTTTAACCAGTAGAAACGTCCAGGTCAGGTATGTGTGTGGAAAATCTGATGTCCGGCAGCCACTGTGAAAGCTTGAAAACCGCTCCTGGGCCACAAGTAAATAGGTCATGCCCATGTTTGAGGTGTGGTGGCTGCGACCCCTGTGTGCAAGGGGGAGAACAAGTAACCTGCTTCAGTCCTTGCCCTTTCTCTCAGATAGCTGTTTGCGTTCCTGACCTCTTGCTTTCGACGCAGCTCAAAGCAGAGGAGCATTGGCTTGGGCTGCAGAGGCACTGGACACTGCATTTTGGCCAAGACCTCTCTCAGTTGGAGAATTGAGAGTGTTTCTTGCTGCAATTTCCAGATGTTTGTGGCACAGCCTGAGTATCAGAGAAATCACTGCCATGTGCCAGCAGTGTTGGGCATCGCCTCCGGGGGGGACAGCCATGTCCCTGGGTTTGTAAGGGAGTTGCAACAAATGTCATTATTTGAACAACTCTTGCTTCATGTGCTCTGCTCAGTTGTCTGATGGACTTAAACGTTTCTGGGCTGCATAGGGAAGAGTGTGGCCACTAGGTCGAGGGAGGTCATTCTCCCCCTCTACTCTGCACTGGTGAGGCCACAACTGGAATACTGGAACTACAGTTCTGGGCTCCCCAGTTCAAGAGGGACAGGGAACTGCTGGAGAGAGTCCAGTGTAGGACAACAAAGATGATTGAGGGACTGGACCATCTCTCTTACAAGGAAAGGCTGAGAGAGCTGGGACTCTTCAGCCTGGAGAAGGCTGAGGGGAGACCTTATTAATGCTTATCTAAAGGGTGGGTTGAAGGAGGATGGAGACAGATTCTTTTTGGTGCCTGGTGACAAGATGAGGGGCGACGGGCACAAGCTGGAAGATGGGAAGTTCCACTCAAATATGAGGAAGAACTTCTTTCTGGTGAGGGTGCCAGAGCCCTGGAAGAGGCTGCCCAGGGAGGTCGTGGAGTCCCCTTCTCTGGAGATCTCCAAGCCCTGCCTGGATGCTCCTGAGTGATGTGCTCTGGGCAGCCCTGCTTTGGCAGGGGAGCGGGACTAGGTGATCTCTAGAACGTCCCTTCCAACTCTGACAATTCCATGATTCCGTGTTTTATTTTCTGGGTCATGCTTACAAATGAATTCATATTTAGACTGGGATTTCAATTATTTAAAGAAATTCAAGAGGCAGCCTAAGAAAAAGCTTCAGCGTGCCATGACCTGGGCTGAAGGTGGCTGGGGTCCTGCCTTGTGACGGCGCGATGGGGCCGGTCAGAGTCTCGGGGCAACAGACACATTTTCTAACTCAAAGTTAGTGCTCACGCGGCAAGTTTGATCCCGCGTGCCTTTGGCCGTGTCTTTCAAAAGAACGCACTTTTGTGCTAAAGAATTTAATCAGAATTTTTTATTTCGAGTTTGATGCCGAACTTGCCCGACCGGTGTGCCTGAGCTGCAGCCTGGGGTGGGCGCAGGTCGGAAACCCCCGGGGATGCAGCCGGTGTCCGGGCTGAAGGCCGTCTCCCCCGCCCCTGCCCGCTCGGAGCCCTCTCCCGGCGGCGTTCCCGGCCGGAGGAGGCGGGCCGTGCCCCTTCCCCACCCGCCGCGCCGGGAGGGCCCCGGCCCCGGCCCCTCCTCCCCCTCCCGACCCCGCGGCCCCGCTGGCGCTGAGGGGCGGGCCCGCGGCGTGCGGCTCGGCCAATGGGAGAGCGGAGCGGCCGGTGACGCGCTGGGGGTGGGGGGGGGGCGAGGCCTACGCCCGCCGGTCGCGACGTTGCCGCCGCCGCTGCCGCCATGCGCCGCTGAGGCGGGCGCTGGCCGGGCCTCGCCTCGCCATGGGGGCGCCGCCGCTGCCCAACGGCAGCCTCGGCCTCACCGACAGCCCCTCGCGGCCCGGCGAGGGGGCGGCGGCGGGGCCGGGAGACCGCGGCTGCGAGAACGGGGCCCTGATGGACAGCTTCGGCATCTTCCTGCAGGGGCTCCTGGGCGTCGTGGCCTTCAGCACCCTCATGCGTGAGTGGCGGCGGGGGCGGGCCGCGGCCTCCGGGCCCCGCTGGCCCCGTGCGGCCTGGCGGGTCCCTTCCTCCTCGGGCTTGGTTAACGGTGCCGCGACCTCGGCGACCAGGGCAGCGCGGCGGCGGCCGGGGCTTTGTTGGTGGCGGGGGAGCGGGGGGGCTGCGGGGCACGGCCTGGCGAGGCCTCTCCGCGGTCTCGGGGTCTCCGGGGGTCGGTGCCCCAGCAGGGCGGGAGTGGGGCGGCCGGGCGGCCCGAGGGAACGACCGACGGGCTTCGGAGGCAGGTGTGGAGGTGAGCGGCGTCGTTTCTGAGGGGCTGTGCTTGGAGCACTGCGAGCAAATGCACTTTCTGAAATTTGCATTCCTAATATTTTCACGCGACCTGGTATTATTCGTCACTTCGGGGCTGGGGGTGCGTTCTGCTTTGAGCACAGCCGGCAAGGTGTGGTGGTGTGTGCCCAGTCACTCGGGTTTAGAATACCCCAAAGCACAGGGTTAGGCCCTGCCAGTTTTAGTCCGACTGTCCCTTGTTGTGCCGCCGGCAGCCAAGACCCAACACCTGTGGGTGTTCCCCGCCCCTCAGCCGATGAGCTCTAACTTGTTACGCTGCTCGTTTGACTTTGGTGGAAAGGCAAGAAGGGCTGGAGGCCAATGGTAGCTCCAACCCTGCCCGCTCTGAGGGAATCGCAACAACGGGAACAGCTCTGGTGGATTTTTCTCTCTATCCTGTACCGTGGTTAGTGTCCTTTCCGCTGAGGGGTGAAAAGGAAGCTCAGTGCTATTGCTCAGCTGACGCTGAAGTCACTGTTAATAAAATGTGTGGGAGGGAAAAGGTAACATCAGCTACAAGTGTTACAATTTGACTGTTCCAAAGACTAAGATCCTGTTTATGTTAGAATTGACCTGATGACCTCTCATGCTAGCATCATGCAATTATGGTTAAGTCAAAAGATTGTTATCCCACTATATTTGCTTGCATACTTTAGTGTTTCAGTCACGGTTAAAAAAATTGCATTGCTTTTATAAAAACTATGCATGTAGCAGCCATCATTACGTTACTGAATGACAGCAGTAGTCACTGGTGTAACATTTGGCCAGTCAGAGCATCCTCATAATTGGGAGTTTTAGCAGCTTTCAAACAAAAGTACCCCTCTTTAAGAAGATGATGTGTATACATTGTTGTTTTTGGAATTAAGAGATGCAAATAGATAATTCTCGTGGATTGTGCGTCAAAAGATGAAGAACTACAGGTGTCATTTGTCAGCATGGTATCTTTTTTTCTGGAAATGGTATAGCTTATCTTCATGCATTTTGCAGTAACACTGGAATACTCAGTGAAGAGAAGAAAAAGTGAATACAAGTATGGACTAGGAAAATGAAAGCCTAGTTTTTAGCTGCACTTCCTAACTTTGGTTAGGTATTTTTAAACCGTGAAGTATTAGAAGGAGACTGTCAATGAAGTAGTTGCAGTTGTGGGAAAAGAGAGTGAAAGGAAAGTAGCCAGTCCTGAATCTGTTCCCAAAGGAGATTAGAGCAAAAGAAATATTGCAACTTTTGGTGCTTACAGCTGCTTACATGTAAAAACACAAGGGTAGGTATGTTTGTTCCAGTTTTGACAGCCACATTCTCTTCCACTTTATTTTGGGCTTCTCCCCAAGCAGGAGGAGAAGCTGGCCCCACCATGTGCACCAGTAACACTGGTAAAAGAGCAGTTGTCTCTCGGTTAAGTACTGTGCTGGAGGGGTGCTTCTGTTCTGTCTGAACATTTCTGTCCTTTTTATATTGTATGCAAAACATGTAGTGTGTTGTTCCAAAACCATTAAAAGTTGCCTCAACAAGTAGGACTTTTTGTGATTCACATGACAGGCCTGATGTGACAGAGAAGCAGGAACTTGTGGCTGAGAACAGGAGGGAGAGCGTGACCTCTCCTCAGCAGTCGCCTCGGCACCTACTCGGTGGTTCCTGTCCCTGAGCTGCTGTGGCAGAAGGGATGACAACTTCTGGAGCCGGATCACAGCAACAAAAATAACCAGGGAGATGTGGTCACTTTTAAGCTGGAGTATTTCCGTGCTCTGGTCCTCCAGCTGTCTGGCACAACAGGGCAGGCAGCGCTGAGGGAGAAACAAGAGGCTGCAAGCAGGGACTGCTTGAGAAGTGACACCACGCTCAGGTCTTCCATTTGAACAGCATTAACTCTCTGTATGCAGCTGTATCGCTTTTCCAGCTCCCCTCTGGAAAAAGCCAGAGAAATGAATGGCTGGTATTTAAATTTAACTTGCAAAGGGCAAGTCACTTGTCTTTTTATTATTATTATTTAAAGGGAACTGTAGTAGGAGACACTTTGATACTGGGGTTGCGATTAATGGCGCAGAACCCTCTGTAGAAAAAGAAATGAAAGTAATGGCAAAAGATACATTGTACAACTGCTCTTTATGCACAGAGTCTGTGTTCCTTTGAAAAATATTTGATTTGACATGTAAAGAGTATGAATTTTTGTTAAGTGGTTAAATCAAAGGCTGACCCAGACTTGCCCTTTTCTAGATAAATCTTACTGTGCTTGTGTTCAGTGGAACAAAGGGGAAAAAATTTATTTTTTTTCCTGATTGTAGTAACTAGCTGGAAGAGGAGGAGCACCTTTTCTGTGCCTTGTTGGTAGATGTTCATCTACAAATGACTGAAGGACTCTTCTTAAAGCAAAATTGTTTAAGATCTGACATTGCAGTTTGCCACCTTCTTGTGCATGCACCTGTCCAATTGCTGTAAAGTTACGCTGTCAGCTGACCTGCTGATGACAGCACCTAAACTTCATCTTTTAAGGGCTAAAACATAGTCAAGTGTGATGTTTTTAATTTGTTGAAACTGTGGTGGCTTTCTGACAGAGGGAGCATGGAAACTGCTTTGCTGTGACTATCCTCTGATGCCTCAAAGGCAGGTTTTTATCCCAATCATGTTATCATCCTACCTTGTGTGTGCCCTCGCTACTGAACTGGCACAACCATCAAGTGACTGCAACACAGAATTTCCTGCTTTGAGCTGATGAACTGATCATTTGAAATTAAATCTGAAGTTTCCCTTTCTTTGTAGCGTTTGCTTCCTTGTTCTGCCATGCAGACAATGAAGAGCAGTTTAACTTACTCTCTCACCTCACGGTAGCCTTTTGAATGACTGACTTTTATTATTTTCAGATTCAAATGTACAACCTGTCATAACCCCCTAATCATTTTCTTGTAGAAGATGCTTTAGCTAGTTATCATCTGTCCTGACTTTATATGGGAGCCTCCCTAATCCCCTTAACCAATGAGTAGAAATTTGCATTTGTTTTTCCTGCTATAAGTTGTTGAAGCCCTCCTAAATCCATGACTCAGTCACCCTGATGTCAAATCTCATCCTCCTGCTCTCCGTGTAGATCATTGTGCACGAGAGAAGTGAGGTCCTGTTGTGATGTCTGAATCAGTAGGGAATGTAATTAATACTATCGAAGCTTACCAGTGTGTTAACCTGAATCACTGTGAATTAGTCTTTACTGCTCAGAGTTCAGTCCTCTGCTGTGAAGCTAAGGACATGTTGGAACAGTTTCACCCAGATATTACAGATAGTTCCAGTCATACTGAAATTGGGTGAGACAACTTCTGTTGCTTCTCTCCTAACCATGGACTCTAACTCCCTATCAAAGGGAACTGACTGATTAAAAACTACCTTTTTTTGGCAAATCTGCTTGGACTGGCAGCCGTTTTGGATTCTGGTCACTAATTCTCAAGTATGGTAGCCTGTTTTATTTTTGAAGTCTATTGCTTAATTTTGCTGTTGTCCGTTCTGCTAAAGTACGCATTGTTTTCCACACTAGTTTATTTAAGAGAAGCCACTTTATAACAAGAAGTCTGAACAGGTTCCTTTGATGGATGAGATGTATGTTTATGCTTCATGTTAGTAAGCCAAAGATAGTATTTTTTTTCAAAGTTCGCCATTATAATGCTTGTATCTTATTTCGTGGGGATCTTGATTTTTAAAATGACTGCTTTTCTTCTTTGGTACAATAGTTACATTCATTACTGATGCCACAAAGCTAGTTCAAAATGTTGGTTTTGGTTTTTTTTATATAATATGATGTGTTTTGCCAGAAATCCCAAGCACCTTCTGAGCATTCTATGTTTAGGCTTTTACAAGCAATGAATGACTAGAGAGTAGTGTTAGCACAGTATTCCCACACATATACCCTGTAGTTGTAAATAACAGAGTTTTTATTTGCCAAACCTCCAGAAAGGTGAGAGGAAAAAACCCCATTGCCCATTCCTTTACCCTGTCTGAAACACAGACTGTTTCAAGTACTTCATTTTGAATGTGTAGTATATTTACTAAGTTTGTTTGTCAGAAGATTGGTGCCTTCAGAGCATGGCTGTGTTTGGTTTGGGATACTTAGGAACAGCTGAGAAATTAGATCTGAGTTGTATTGGTGAATTACTGAAAAAAAAAAGTCATTTGGTCCTCTGAAGGTAAAAGGTTCATGGCTATCTGTGAGGGAAAACATAAATATGCTGCAAAGGAGAGCTGAGTGTGGGGGCTCTTTCCTTTTTATGGCTTTATTACAGTTTGTGTCTGTTCTCACGCTGAGAAGCGTAAAAGTTTCTGCGTTAACAGAAGTGAAGCAACTGGATGCAGGTGCCGTGAGTGAGTGGGTAGGTAGGTTTGCTGTTGAGGGTTGCAGCTGAAAAAAAAAAATTAATATCGTATCTTTTATATGAATTCTTTCTATTTTTAAGGTCCACTCTTTGCTTACAGTGTCATAAAGGAGATACCTTAAAACCTGCATCCTTAAAATCCATTTACTTTACAGCAAGATTTTTCTCACCTGATAAGCCATGCAAGGAAGTGTTTCTTCATATAATAAGCTATCTTAGTAAGGGATATAGTAGATTTCAAAACACTTTAGCAGAACTATCCTTTTCAGAGGAATGATTTCATATCTTCATCAAGACATAATGTTCCGGGCAGCAATTTAGTAATTTCAGTGGCCTTTCAAAAAAAAAAAAAAGCTTAAAGAAAGCTATTAGATAGGGAATTACTATAGCATATGATTTCTAGTTGTTTTCCATAGCAATTTCCTTTCTGCTTGAGCAGATCTAAAAAATGTGAAAATGGTGGGGAGTTGACTGTGACACTAACATCAGCAGTGAAGTACAGGCTTCCGAGTGACAGTAACAAGTTTATTCTATGTGGCAGTTTGCTCAGGTGTAGGGCAGTGGCCTGCCAGCAAGGGGGTGTTTTATTAAGCAAGGTGTTATTTTAAAAGACTTGATAATACCCCATCCTTGTATGCGTTTGCTCTGAGTGGCACAGTACGCGTTCACGTGACTTGCTGAGGGCCGCCACTGATTTAAAAACGTGTCTCATACAGAAGTTTCAAATTACAAATAAGATATTTCATATTTATGAAAGCATGAACAGTGGTGTACTTACACAGTGGATCACACTTTGTCAAATGCGCTATATTATTTACCCTAGAACTCCTTGCAAGTGCCTGGTGAGTTGCCAGGTAGATGCAGAACTTGCCTTTGGGGATGCCCTGGTGTTGGGCAGTCTGAGGTGGCTTTAAGGGCCACTTCCAGGTATCGCAGCGGTGAGGATGAATTCCCCTTAAGGTGAAGGAAGATAAACTGTTGAACTACGTTAAAAGGCAAAATCTGGGGATTTTTAAATAGGAGGAGGTGAAGAAGAATCCGCAACTTGGAAGCAGCAGCGGCAGGGCCGGGGGAGTCCCCGGGGAGGAGCCCGGGCAGGACCCTGGAGAGCTCCCGGGCCGGTGGCAGGGCCGCCCCCACCCTCCGCGGGTCCCCCGGGGGTCGCTCTCTCCCCGGGGCGGAATCCCGCCGGGCGCTCCCTCTGCGGCTTGGGCCGGCCGGCACGGAGGGGTGATGCGGTCCCCTCCCGTCTGGCTGGAGGCCAAGGAGGAAACAGGACGGGATGATGGTTAAACCACCTCATTTTCTACTGCCGTTTCCTCCTCCAGGCCCAATCCACGGTAATTAGTAACGATCGGAATCTTTGTGGGGTATGCTAGAGAACAGCTATGATTCTGTAGGTTAAATGTCTGCAGGCTTTGGAAAAGCCCTGTGAGGTCACTGTGGTCACAGCCAAATAAATTATGCCTTAAAATGATCAAGTGTTGTGTTATGCCCAGATGGTGAGGTATCACTTGCATCTATGTTACACGGCTGTTTCTTGTTTGTTGTAAATAAATCATCAGCCCTTTCAGTATCTCTGTGTCATCCTTATCCGTGTTTCAGTCAAAAATGAGAGATGCACTAGGACCTGTACCAGGAAAAAAAAAAAACGCAGCCACATGGATAAATTAGCTCAGTAAATTGCTTTATTTTACCATGCTACAATTGTAATACTCTTTGATATATAAAATACATACTTGGGATAAATTCTGACCATTGTGAGTGCTGCAGAAAAAGACAAATCTTGCTGATAAACTTCATGTGGTATAAAAGCAAGTAATAAGAGTGTTGGAAACTGCCCAGCTGATCCTTTACGTGAAGAAAAAAACCTGAAATTAATTTAGGAATAACAATTTTGGAATTGTTTCCTATTTTGAAAACAGAAGAGCAATCTTGTTTTATAGCATAGTTAGGTGTGTTATCTGTGCATTTACTGATCACAGGAGGAACATATTTTTATATTTAGTTCTGCTTAAACTACATTTCCTTGGGGTTTTTGATTAAAACTACTTTTAAGATGTCTGATGGATATAGATGGTAGCAGCACTTTATTGGATGGCTCAATGTCTTGATCATGCTGGGACGTTAATATTTTAGCATCACTAAATGCAGAACTACTAATGTAATTCTTGAAATGCTGTGCCAATTACACTTAAGAAAAAAACCCAACCAAGGTATCAGTTTGGGCAAATAATCTGTAATCTGCAAGTACGTTGCACTTTTCATTAACAGTTGTCTGATGCCATTCTTTGTCTTGTTGGCTTGGAATGTATTATATTTTCTTATTACTCAGCTTATTGCTGGATATAATTGTGCTCCAGATAATAAGATTGTTCTAAGTATAATTACGCATGTCATTCACATTATGAAATGTTTAGGAAATAGGATAAGTTATGTTGACATTTGGAAACTATTAAAATGATAGATTATCCAGAAACTCCGAAGCTGTGTTTAATTAGAACTAACTTCTGGACGGTTAGCTAGACTGTTGTTTAACTGTGAACTGCATAATGAATGTGTTCTTCACTAGTGTTTTATAATTAAATTTGTAAGGAGCTGATTCGTACAAATACACAGTGCGCATTTTTGCGTTCTGCGTTGATATTAATTTCATGGTTAATGAAGTTTGCATTCTTAAATTGGTATTTAACAAGGTCTTATCTGTGTGGATTTTGTTGATGAAATGAAAAATCAGGTCTGCTTTCTCATGCCTGCTGGTAGGAAATGCTTCGCATTCTCAAAGATTTCTTGATCACAGCAAGACATGTTCCCTCCAAAACTTAGTATGTTAAATCTCACTGACAGACTGAATGGAAGGTGGAACCTTGCATGAGACTGCCCTTACAGGTGGTGTGACACTGCGATGAGGTTTTAGGTTTAAGCAGGAGTAATTAAACTTGTTCACATCATTGCTCTGGATACTGAAGATCTGTTTTTCTTCCACTGACCCTGAATCATACATTTTATATTTATTCGTTGTCACAGCCTTGTACATACCTGTCATATGTAATGAATGTTGAGGATGAAAACATGCTAAAATGGATTCATAGTTGAAATTCCTCATAGCTCACGTTCATGGTTCAGGTTGATAGCTCCAGGTGTAACTTAGTTCACAGGAGTCCTGAGCTACAGCAGGGAAAGGTCATCCCAAGGAAGGTACTAAACTTGGTTTTTCTGTTCATGATGTTTTTTTTCTCCTGAGGTTGCTTTTTTATTTATTTTAAATAATCACGTTTTGGTAATTTGAAACATTTTTACTTTGGCCTTAATTTCTATCACATTTTTGGTTACCTGATACAGTAGAACCAACCCTTTCTCCTCTTGTAGTGATTAATGTGTGTTGGCTCACCTGCTAGAGGAGGAGGAGGGCAGTGCTACATTTCCTTGTTTTATCTGGTTGCCAGGCATTAAAGAGAGCTCAGGAGGATGTGGGAAGCAGCTGGGCAGTAAGCTGCGAGGTGCTCAGGACAGGAGAATTTGTGACAAGAAGAGGTCTCTCCATTCAGGGCTCCATTGACACCGGTGTAATAGATGAACTAATGGAACTAACTAGAAATTGTTGGTGAGAGGTGAACTAGAGAGAGTAGTTCCTGAAGTTTTAAAGGTTTCAAATTTAACACTTAGTTTTAAAGGACTGACAATGGTTTGGTACTGAAGAAATAATTGTCCTGGGCTTGAACACTTAGAATTTGGCCAATTCTAAGTGGTTTTTTTATAGGTTTTTATTTATAGTGTCATTTTATAGGGTTTGTCTTGTAAATTTTGGACAGTCTTGCCAGTCACCTTTAATTGATACTTACAGAAACAACCGTTGCTTTTTGTTGTTCCACTCCAGTTACTTTTTTTCCATTTGTCAACAATACAGTTTGGGGTTTTTTTTCCATGGAACAAAAATTACTTTAAAATTGCAAACAGTTCACAACTAACAACATATATCCTCTGTCTCTAATAATTTTTGAAGATGTTATGCTGTAAAATTTTAATTCCTTTTTAGAATAGTTGCTCTTAATGCATTGTGCTGGAATAAACTATTCTACAACTTCTTCCAGCACACCTTCTGTGTTTGGAGGCTGATGGTGTGACTAGCAGCATGTAGTTATTTTATATGCATTGGGTTTTACTGCTTTCATTGTAATGTTAGAAGATGAAATGGTCTAAGGAGCTTTACAATTAAACAGGGGGGAAAATAAACCACCCTCCTCCATCTGACCTTTAAAACTTGAGTTTTCTTATGGCACTGTATTTTTAGTGCTGGCATTCGGTTTTGGTGTTGTGGAGCTTTTATGAAACTTAGGCAAATGTTAAGAGCTTCTACAAGCTTTATCATTGAGAAGAATGTTCATGCACATGGAAATTATTACATGTTTTCACCTTGATTTCAGAAATTTAATTTATGCAGTAAATATTTAGTTGTTAGATATAATATATCAAAGAATTCTACATGATTGGCTCCTGACTCTCCTTCTGTGATACTTGATCGTGTATAAAGAGAATGCATGAAAGTAGGCTGTGTGTCTTTTGTTCTTTTAAAGGAGTTGGTGTTATGTGAAATGTGTCTTGCTTGCAATTCAGTGCTTCAATAGTTTCAGCAGCCTAGGAAGAATGAATCTGGTAAGCAAAGCTATTCAGAATTTAAATGGACTCTGAACATACAGTGTACGTCTGTCTTTGGCCTCCTTGATTTAATATATTTGCTGTTTATCATCTTCTACAAACAGAAGCGCAGTTTTCCTTTTATATTCTTTTTGGGTTTGTCAGAACTTGTATTTTGGGTTTGCTTTCTGCTTTTAAAACGGCTACAGTTACTGGCTTAATGAATATTTTAATGAATGATGAGTGAGTTTGTAGCTGTGCTTTGGCAGCTCTGTCGGTTCCCAAGAGCTGGTTTAAAACAACCGGCTTGAATGACTTAAGGTTCATTGATATCTGTTGTCATCCTAATAACGTTAGGAAAGCTTCATGTATTATTGAGCGATATTGTGAATGCTGTACGTGAAAATGGTGTTGTGAATCGTAAATTGCTGCTTAGTGCACATTAATATGGATTGATTCTGCTTGTTTTGTGCTAAATAATTCATGTTTCACAAATGGTTCTTATTTTTACTAGGCAAAAAAAATATCCATTTGAGCACAGCAGACTGTATTTTTCAGCTCTCACTAGGTGTATGTATCGCAGGGTAGGAATGGGCTGTCTCTTTCTCTAGCAACCTACCTCTCTCTGTTAGGTAGTTGTTTGATAACACCTGGTTCCAAGTATAGAGGCATTTGCAAGAGGGCTTTTTATTAAACTTCTGCAGCCAATCTTACAGGCACTTTGAGTACTGGTTGCTTTACTTCAGCTATCTCATACCTGTTGAGGAAACAATAGCGTGTGCTTCCGTCTCTGGGAGTGCTGGGAAATCCATGGTTTATTGTGACCTTCCAAATAGAGCACACCTTGACCGAACAGTGCTACATACGCTAAACTCAAGGATAACAAATACCTGTCTCTTAAGACCAGATCTTGTCTTATAACTTTAATATTTGGGTAAATATTTCCTAAGCTACTTGTGCTGTTTACCTTAGAGTTCATAAAGCAGTTTCGTGCAGCTCTTTATTTTTAGTATAGCCATAGTGTTGGCATGTCTTTCAGGAAGTAAAGGGCTGAATACTTTTGTTTACATAGTGCGTATTAGATGTGTTTTCTGACCTTTGAAGTGCTGCTCTCTCTGATAGAGAGAGAGGTTAGCAATTGCTAAATAGGTTAGCAATTGAGAGTGAAAACTTGGGTCTGATTCTTTGTCTGCTAAGTTAGTTTAGCTATTTTAAAAGTAGGCTTTACCTTTAAAAAGAGTTAAAAAAAAAAAAGAAAAAGCTTGATCACAATGGCTATTGATGTGGTGTGTCTGGACTGCATGCTCTACTAAGACACATTTGTTTCCTTTATTGACAGCTGAGTTAATGCTTCTGTCAGAACCACACTATCATGTGCTACCAGGATGCATGAGATCAGCCTTGGTGAAACTCTTAGTCTGAGTTGTATGCGACAGGTAATCGTGTGTCCCCCAGCTAATCTTTACAAGCTAAGCATTTGAAAATATATTTTTTTGAGCTTAAAATATGTACATGTTAAGAACAAAAAGCTCAGCGATCTCAGGTAATGCATTTGGCTTCTTTTCCTAAAGAAGCAACACAATCTGTATATTCCAAAGCACAGGTAGCAGTATTGTGGGATTATTTTCTTGTTTTCTGCTGATGATTTGTCCTCTCTTCCCCCTGCACTGCGAAGGGGAGCTTCAGCTCAGGAGCTTCCCTTAGGTATCGCAAAACCTTTGCAGAGACACAACTTACAGATAGGCTTTTAGCTGGATGTGGAAGCAGGTGGGAAGTAAATGTTTTTACAGAGGTAACTTCCACTAACTGTAATTCTCCGATGCTTATCCAGCAAAAACACTACTCCACATTTGATAAATTATGTGAAATCCAGTGTTGGCATGTCATTTTCCATCTTCTTATGTCATCTGTGTTGACACAAAAGAGCCCAGGTCATGAGATAGCTGAGCTTGGCTGACACTTGGGTATTAACTTTGCAGTTGAACAAAGTCCTTTGTTCTCTAACAAGAGTGCCCATCAGGCCCCTTTAACAGTCAAAGCTTTTGCTGCCTAAAACCTGTAGCCACAACATTACTCCAACTGATGCTGTTGGATGGAAGAGACTGGGATAAGATCTGCAGTTTTGCAGGTACCGCGTGGCTGTCCAGACACTGGGTCCTTAGTCTTACAATGTCCCTGAAACTAACTGGCTGGGTCATTAAGCTATTGTGTCCAGTGATTTTGTAAGTGTCTCTCTGGTTGACCATCTTTAATGGAGAGATTCTTAATTGAGGCCAAGGACACAATGGAATTAAGAAATGAGGTTGGATACTTGCACGGCTAATACTGCTTTCTGTCCTATAGAAGTTTTAAAAATCCTTTTTGCAGGGGAGCAAAGCAGATGAGCTCATGCATTTCATATAGCATGTTAGGCTTTAACAAGGAAAACTAGAACAAAATTTTCCTTTCAGTAAGTTACTCCATAACTTTTTTTAATCTTGAAGAAACCATGGTTCCTGGTTATCTTTCTCCAGTTCAGCTGTATCACTGGGTGTAGCTGGGAATCAGTTGCTCTAGACCAGTGTCATTTCTGCTGTAGTATAATTGGTGTCCAAGAGTGCTGACAAGAGCAGGTCATTAAGCAAAAATATAATGAAGAATTTTGAGGTTCTTATGTGGGGGAAATAAGCAGTGGGCTTTCAGGGTATCCTGTAATTGAGCGTCTCAGGTGTAGTTAATGGGGTATCGGAAGAGAAGGAAGAATTGCAGTAGGGCAAACATTGAATTACTAATAACACAGTTAATTTCCTGTTTATTATCTGTCTTTAAAGCAAACACAGCTCACACCTTGCCACGTTCCTTTTTTATTTTTTCAACTATGAATATAGGATGATGCAGAGCTCATAAACGTCAAAAAGCTTTTGGCAGTCAAGTGATATGTGGCTTATACACTTGTATACCTTTCTGTAAGGCATCATTTTAACCTGTTCTCATTAGGTGTAATTCTTGTAAAGCCATTTTAAGAAAGAAAAATTCTGCTTTAGGGAAATCTGTAATTTCTTATTCTTTGCTGGTACCAAGACCAATGATGGGGGTGGGGGGATAAAGTGAAAACTGTAAGACAAGCCTCTTAAAAGCTTTGCTTAGTGGGAGAGGGAGGAAAGGTCAGACGTATAATAAAGGTCACAGGTAACATTAAATTCACCTACAGTTGCCATTCCATGGTAGTGTGGATTTTCAGGAATTATTAGCGTGCATGTGCATATTCATAACAGACACAGTTTTCGCTGTTGTGGGAAAAGCACTGGTATTAGCAAGCAGAAGAGCATTTCTTATAATCGTCCCAAATAGAATTTTAAAAAATTGAAATCTGGCCTGCATATGTAGTTGATTTTGCACATTTTTTACAGGGTTAGAAATTGCAGGATCATGCCTGTGATGCATATAGTCCCCTGATAACCAAACGTTCTGAAACTAGTTCTCTTAGAGTAGCTGTGTGAAATTCTGCATCAGATTCTGAGTTTGTATCCTGATGCTTGGCTTAACTCTTCAGCTGTTACCCCGTGCGTAGTTAGTACGTAGTGTTAATGTAGGTTAGCGTTCTATCAGAAACCGTGATACCTGTCTTCAGTGTGGGAAACGATGAAAATCAATATGAAAGTAACCCTTCAGATCACATCGGTCCTGCACTTTGAGGGCTGTGTTAGAGGATTTCTCTGGTTGCAACATGTTATTTGGGAAGCCCAGCAAAGCCAACCTGCTGGAGGAGATTCAGCGCTCTCATGGTATAACATGTCGGTGGTGTGGAAGCTCAAACTGCAGAGTAGGGGGGGGTTAGTTAGCCATATTTTAGTCATTGGCTCAAATCTTGGAGCTTTTAAGTACCATGTCACAGAAAGATGATTTTTAGACCTACAGAACAATTTTTGCTGGAAGGGACCCCAAATGTCACCTCCTCCCACCTCCTGCTCAGAGCAGAGCCAGCCGATGTCCCTTTGCATTGTCCAGATGCATTTTCAAGGTCTGTGAGACTGAAGTCACTGCCCTCTCTCTGGCCAACTTCTCGCAGAGTTTAATTGCTCTCATGGGAAATTTTTTACTTCTGTCAAACTGGAATTTCTCTGGCTGCAACTTGTGGCTGTTTCCCGGTTGCCTATTGCCCGTGGATCTGTGAGAAGGGTCTGATTCTGTGCTCACGGCAGCTGCCCACGCACATGAGCGGGTTTGTGTCTCTGAGGTGTGAACGTGATCTTATCCTCCCTAGCCTTTCCTCCTTTTGGTTTTCTTCTTCTGTTTGGCTAGCTCAGCTGGCGCTTTGCTGAGGTCTGATGACAGAAATGTGTAGGAGGTTGATGAAATGAAGCATTTTATCACGTGGTTTCTCTTTGACCTGTTTTTGAAAAAGTTTTGAGCAGCACTGGAAATACATGTGAAAATCCCAGTTCTCAGTTATTGTAGTACGGCTGCAGAGGGCATCAAACATGTCGAATATTCTTCAGCTTATTTACCTTTCTTTGAATTTCAAATTAATGACTAGATAAATATTCTTAGATCTTTATTTGGATCAGAGATATTCTTATTGTGAACTGCCTGAACGTGTGTCTAAGCAATGCACTAATACATGACACATAGAGACCATTCAAACATTTGAGTTGGGGCAGGTTTGAGCTGGTACAAGAGTGGCCACCCAGAAACTTGGAGTTCTGAAGCACTTGTTGAAGTTACTTCACATCAGCAAAATACTTCCTGTGGGACTTTTTGGGAGGGTGAAGGAGGGAGAGGAGGAAAGGTTGAATTCCAAGTACAGATTCAAGTGTTGCTTTTCATATTGACATTTTGGAGGGTTTTACTTTATTTCTTGTCTCTGTTCTTATATATGGCCTTTATTCTTCCCTGTAAGGCTTCAGTTTCCTGGAATACTGATTCCTAAACTCCTGTGTTAAGGTAACTGTTAGAAACCCTTCCACAGTACTCCAGTGTTAATTATTTCTAGAATTTCAATGAAACAGGAAGACAATTTAATGAACTTGAATTTTGCATTAGTGATGCTCTGCCTTCTACGCTTATCTATTATCTGTCCATCTGGCAGCTCACATGCTCGTTGGCAGAAGTGCTGTTATTTCCTTTCCTGAAAAATCCTGGCATTGAACGTATAAACAAGCGGCGCTTCTTCCTTCATTTATAATGCAGCGTGAAATTCTGAACGTTATTAGTTAATTAATATTAAATATGGTGAATTCTTGCTAGCACGAGTACCGCGCTCTGAATGGAAGCATATGGGGCAGTAGCAGCTCCTGGCGGTGCGGAGCTGGCAGATTGAGACCCATCTGGCAGCTGACACACGTCCCCCTGCTTACGCTGAGGCAGCGCAGGCTGCCAAGAGAGACTGAGCCCGTCTAGCTATCGGGACATATTTTGGGGGGAGGGCAAGTGGAAGAATTGCTTTCCCCTCCCCAAAACTGATAGATGCGTACAGAATTTACAGAAGCTTTATTCGGGGGAAAAAAAGTGCTCTTTTTTTGGTTGCAAAACTAATGTATTAATAGCAAGCGTGCTATGGGTGCTGAGCTCAGCAGTGTGGTTATCTACAGCCTGGGGGTGTTTTGCTCAGTTTCCTCACTGGGAAGGCCCCAGCTCTCTGCAGCCGCACAGGAAAGACTCTCCCTCACTGGGGGCGAGAAATTGAATTGCTCTCAACCCAAATCACTCCTCTGGGGCAGTATGTTGTGCTGGGAAGGCAGCATAACCCCGGTAGTGCATGTAGGAAAATACCTGGCAATAGCCACGTATGTCAGAAATACCTGATGTTCACAGACATAGAGCTGCAAGAAACCAGGCTGAGAAAAAAAAAAAAAAGCCCTGTTTTGTATGGATCTCCTGGGTTTTCACGTGTACAGGTACATATTCATCAGGTAGCAGCTCCTAGAGCTTTAAACAGATTGTCTCATTTCATTTGGAGGGGGTAGAAGTTTGTGGTGTGATCAGCCATTTAATACATTCCCAAAAGACATCTGTAGAGGTTTTTCAAAGTTAACTCTCCTGTTTAACATTAAATCAAATTAAATGTTATGTTTTCAGAATTGGCCAGAGAAACGCGGACCTTCTGAAGGTCTTTTCTCAGTATGGATAAAATTTGAAACAGTTAGTTGAAGTGGTTTTGAATATCCTCTTCCAAAGTAATTTTTAATGAATACTTCAGAGACAGAATGAGTCCACAGGCTTAGACTTCTTCACAGTAATAACTGACAAAAATCTGAACTTGGAATTCCCCCCCTCGCCCGAACTATGCAAATCTTACCAGTTTAATTTCTATTTTGTCTGCAGAAAAACATCTTGCACAAACTTCACCGTAAGTTGAAACTTCTGTTTCTTACATTTATTTAGTGATGCTTTGTGGCTTCCTGTTGTTGTGCAAAAATGACAGTAATTAAAGTAATCCATAGTGTGACTGGGGACAACTTGTCAAAAACAGCGAACTGGTTGATTTAGCTGGGGGTTGCTCATTTTTAACAGAAGTTTTATATTTATGGCATGCTGTTCACAGAGAAAACTGCTGGCAAATGTTGCTATTACAACTTTATCTTTGGTGTAAATGTACAGTCTTTTCCTCTTGTCGCTTTTTAATTTCTTGTGGTCGTATTGTATAGGGGTGACACACTTTCTGCTGTTAGAAGCAGTAACAGGGCAGACAGTAAAATGGCCCGTTGTTAGCTTGGCGTTCCCTGCGAATGCTGCCCCTCCACCTTGGAGGTGAATTTTTTTTTATTTATTTATTTATTTTAAGGCATTCAGGTAATTAATGCTGTGTTGTATGAGGACAATTGGCTTTGAGGAAAGTTGTTGATAGGTTCATAAACCGAAGTGTGTTTTAAAGGCTTGTAAGTTAGGTAAGATTTACTTATATACAGGATTCTACTTGAAACTTAAATTCAGTGCTAGTATCTGGAGAAGCAGGTTAAAATAATTAATGATGTTTTGCCTGATCCATATCTGCTATGGTTTGTGCCTTTTAAGACAGAATCTCTGGAAGTTGAAGGGGAAGAGGGGAAATGGGGCCTTTTTTATTATTATTTTTATTTTTAAGAGATAATTTCTGAAATAAGAGCCTAAATAATTATTTTTCAAGACTGATGTTGAAGGAACTGGTGAGTGACACTGAACTTTGGACAGGAGGAAGAAGTAAAACTCTTCTGTAAAACACATTCTTAGTGAAAGGTTTTCCATTACCCTGTTATCTTTGGTCTGTCTTTGGGATATATAAGGAATTAGTGTCTTGTGTCTGTTACAGAAACTAATTCTGCCTTAGGGCATTAGGCCGGGCCCGGCAGAGGTGAGGCTGCAGCAGTTCCGTGCCCCAGGTCCCACCTGCAGCAGGGCTCAACATGTGATCCCAGTATCCCAGTAGGAAAAAAGGTTTTCTTGCTCAGAGTTAGAATTGGGAATTCCTAAGGTCAGACAGTACAAGTGTATGGACCAGCCACTGTTTATTTATGTTTGAGCGACTGCTTTCATCCCCTTATCCCTCTACTTTCCCACACTTACAGAATCATAGAATGGTTTGAGTTGGAAGAGACCTTAAAGATAATCTAGTTTCAACCCCTTGCCATGTTCACTTGTTCCTCCTTATCTAGATCCTTCCCTTTCCCTGCCTTTGGTTCCTTCCCTAAACAACCCATAGTCAGTCTTGTGCAACCCAAAATGCTCTTCCCCTGCATCCCATACCTGTCCCATACCCTGATGTGCTGACCACCTCCCTCCCAAAGGGGCTCCAGAGCTGGTTCCATGAGATGGATGTCACCTCAGTCTGGTGGGCCCGAGGCTCTCCCGGGACAGCCATCCTTTCCTCCCAGTCTGTAATTTGTGTTCCCCCATCTGTCTTTGGGCTTCTGCTCCTCTGGGCTTGTGGGGATAGACCTGGGATGGGCTGGTGGACCTGGGAGCAGCTGGGCAGGGTTTGGGCTCCCCCTGCCATTGTCTTTGTGCTCCTTTGTGGGTGTGCAGAGGAGCTTCCCATCAGATATCTAAACAAATTGCTTTATAAGCTGTATCAAGAATGAAACTGTCAGATTATTTTTTTTCTTTTTATAGTTGGTGTTAATTTGAATACTGGATTTGGGGGGTGGTGGTGGTGGTGTTAATATATTAACAAGTATCAATCTTTTTATGAAGGGATTATCTGACTAAAAAATCTGTCCTGTTTTCCTTTTGCAATTCTATTTTCCCTCAAAAGTCTTAATTTGTTTTCCATAAAATAAATATACTTTGTCAGAGAATATATTTGTCCTGTTATTAATTCACTGGATTTATTTCTAATATTATAGGTTGCCCCCATATTTTGAGAATACTTTCCAATTTGACTTTTGGTCTCCAGTGAGCAAAAGAAATGTCTTTTTCTAATACCTACTCTACTATCGGAAATTAAATTTTCTGGATGGGCAGTCGTAAAAGCTAAGCCCAATGAAATGGTGGTCAGTAATAGATTATTTTTTCATATGAGGTGTATTGGCAGTCAGACGATGGATCTGTAGGAACCTGAAGGTGACGGAAGGGAGTTGGTTTCTTTAAAAATGTATCCTTAGAGATTGATAAAGTGAAATGCAGTTGTGTAAGATCTAATTTATCAAACAATGTAACATTTCTGCAAGATGATTTGCTGTTACTTTTCTATATTTTTCTTGGTTTGGGAGTTGCTGATTGTCTTCAATTCTGCTTTTTTTTTTTTTTCCCCCTCAGTAAAACGCTTCAGAGAACCAAAGCATGAAAGGCGTCCCTGGAGGATATGGTATGTTTCTCCATCCTTTGCTCTTAAATATGTTTTTTTCTTGCCTGTTTTAGAAATTGAAGGAATGACTGTTTGTGTGTGATGATTAAAAAAGTGGTGACAAGAAATTGGTGATTGAGAGTGAGAAACAAAAAAGTTACCAAAATACGTGAGTCAATGAAATGTTACCTTCTGTGGGTTTCCCTGCTGGTTCTTTCTTACTAAACACTTCCAGGAATCTCTTCCAAGATGTGTCTTTAGACATAAAGCTTCAAGTTGTGCTTCCTCCTGAAGGTGGAAACTTGCAGTTGCCCTAATGTGCATCTAAACATCTACAAACTTAGAGCTAAGCTTACAAGAAGCTCTCATCTGGGCTTAAACAAAATGCCATGTTCTGTAGTTATCCTACTACATATAAGCTAGAAAACAGTATGGTAAAAGATATAAATACATAGGCCATAAAAGAACACAAGGTATAAAAAGTATATTTGTTTTTATTACTTTTAAAAAGTTGTTGGATTGTAGCATTGCCAGCGTAACCTGTGCTAGTTCTGAGGCTGGTGTAAATGTTAAGCTGTTGTACCAATTGTTGAAGACTTCAGTGGTTTAAAATCATTTTATACAATGCTGCTTTTCATAGCTAATCCTGACCTTTATTTTATTGGAACACTAAATACAAAATCTTTGTGTGTTGCAGTCTACCTCACCCTGAAATTCTGAGTAGTGCAGTGACAGCCTTTGATTTTTAAGCAAAGACTCTTGTTCTGGGAGTTGATTATTGTTATTTATAGTGTAGTCTACTGATTAGATAAGAAACTCTCTGGCTTCCTGCCTCATCTCCAACACTCCGCTCTCTATATCATGCAAGGAATGCAAGAGAATAAAGTGTAAGACAAAATTCTCAGGGAGGAGAGATGAATTCAGGCATAAAACATTGTTTGGATTTGTCTAAAAAGACCCAAACACCCCAACAACAGACAAAATGGGTGTTGACCTGTGTGAAGAACACAGTCTTGTCTATAGAGTGCTTTTGATGTGGTTCCTACATTTAACGTTTAATAAAACATCCACTGGAAGTTTTCGTTTTGTGCAAAGGATGATGATAGAAGAATAGTAAAGGCTGGAGTCTGTAATGAATCATTACCTAAGTAGGTTTTGATATTTTCCCTGTAAGTAGCGAACTGTTTTCTCTCTAACTCTGGCATCTGCTTTGGAGATAATGCTTTCAAGGTTGCAATTCTTTTGCAGCGTGGTCTAAGCTGTTGTACTTTAGATAAAATTCAGCGAGACCACTTAATGCTTTCAGGTGAAAAATATGTTGGCTTTTTAGCAAAATACTATAGATAAGGGAGTCATTAGCCAGCTATTAAATTGTTCACAAACAAGCACATGATGAGGATTTTATTTTTGTCTGTGCTATAAACTTGCTAAAAAGGCATAAACATAAAAGGACTGAAACATCTAGTGAGGTTGGGATACTCAGTGTTTACAGGAGGTTATTAAAGACTTAGCAAGATTTAGTGAGGATTAGCTCTTGGGTAATGCATATGATACCAAGAGGATATCTCCAGACTTTAAAATCACGGTGGTAAGGTTTCAAGTTAGTATGATTCAGTTTATTGTTAGCAATGTTCAAGTTAAAAAAAAAAAAAGGGGGGGGGAGGAGCATTTAACATTGTTAAATAAGCTAAATATCATGACACATCATCATTCTGGTGTTCTCATTTGAAAAAAAAAAATAATAATTGGAATTTTAATTAAAATAAATTTGCAATGTCTGACTGTTTTGCAAACAGTTTTGTGTGTCTTAAAAACTGTTTTTACTCCTTTACAGGTTTTTAGATACTTCCAAGCAAGCCATAGGGATGTTGTTCATCCACTTTGCAAATGTCTATTTATCAGACCTTACAGAAGAAGACCCATGTTCACTGTGAGTGTTAAATTTCAGAATAATTGGTCTTTATGGTAGTTCTGCAGTTGAGTTTGATGGTGTACGTGGATGATAATGGAAGATAGAGCTGAGAAACCAATTTTCATGGTAGAAATCAATCCCTTTCAGAAACCTGTGGTTTAAGCTTAGTTAATCAAGGATCAGAGTTGTGCTCTTTTAGTTCCTGGCTTGGCAGGACCTGGGAAAGCTTTTTCTGGGCTGTATATAGATATTTTAGATGGAGGGTAAGCTTACTACTGCTTCCTCTTCAGTTAACGAGGGAGGAATTGGAATGAACAGTGTAATGTGAGGCTGGTCACTGAAGGAGGTGCTAGGGACCAAAGGAAATGAGGATAAAGTGGTGTACACTGACCTCAGGCTGCACTATTCACTGCAGCAAGGCTTTAATATAAATTCAGATTGCTTTCAGGGATATTTAGTAAAAATCATTCTTCCTTGTATTTTCTTCTAAAACTTATGTTAGCTATTGCAGTATTATTTTCATTTTGTTAAGAGCAGGAAATCTTGCTAGGTACCAGGCAGTTAGTACAAAAATTAATTTTGCAATGTCACGCTTGGAGCAGTGTGACTAAGTAGATAAGCATTTCACTGTAGTATATTAAACCTGAAGATTTTATGACTAAGACCCTGTCAGGCTCTTTACAGGAGCTCCTGAAGCAAATGGTAATTGTTTGGGTTTATTCTTGATAGAGCTCATGCTCAAAAAAGCTTACACGTTCCTGGTAATAGAAGCTGTGAAATTACTTTTAAAAGCCTAGTAATTTGCCCTTTAAAACAAATCCAGTTCCTTCAATGGCATCTGCTCACTGTTGTCCTTTGGTAAACAAAGGAGCTACACAGCTCGAGGAATATGCTTGTGTTGCTTCACAGGCCTGTTTTATTTCCCTTGTTCCTCCTTGGTTTCCTTTGTGTTCCTACATGCTGTAACTGTGCAAATAAAACACTGCTTTTCTCTTCCCACCACAAAGCATTTTGGTAGGGAAAATTGTGTTTATTCTAACACACTAACTGTAAAGTTTAGGTTGTAATTATGACAGTTTCAGTAATACCAGGCATCATTGTAGGATTTTTCTTGCTTGCTGATTTAAGAATTTCCTGATAGATTTAAAAAATGGCAGGTACAGATTACTTTCATTCAATTTTTCTATATTAAAGTGGATGTGTGTGTAAGCTAACCAAAGCATATATAAAATTCCCAGTGTTTAAAGCTAAAGCTCAATAGTTTATTTACAATATTTTAAAATTAAAAATAACTTTGTGCTGTGTACTCAGTTTTCAAGACAAAAGATTTGCTAACGTGTTTTTTCTTCTGCATGTTTTAATATAGTCTATATAACTATTTTTAAATACTACTTTTTATGGAAGTGTAACATGACACAAAACAAGTGAGAGGGTGAGGTAGAGACTGTTGTTTGCTGTTCTCAGGATAACAAAAATTTCAATGTGGAGCTGTATCATTTTTCAGATAAGGGTGCAGATCCTCCGTGGTAGCAGAATAAATAGCATGTTGTATCAACCAAAGCCACTTGTCCTCTCTTGGGAAAAAATACATCTCAAGTGTGCAAGTGAGTCAAAATCAGTGAGCTAAAGCAACGTTTCTGTCTGTGGCTTTAAATAATAATTTTTCTCAGCAAATTCAAACATGAATAGTTTTCTGTTCTTTCCTGTTTTGTAGTTCTTGGGTTATTTTTAGAACAAGACCAGAAAATGCGTTTTTAGAAAACATTGTTTCAAAGCTTGGAAAGAACTACAATTGAAAGTTGTCGTTTCTTAGTTTGGGAGCGTAGTGCTGTAATTCAGGCAGGTATGTGATGATATCAGAGCTGATAAAACATCTATTAAAACACCTTGATAGGCGGGTGGTTGGTTGAAGAATTTTAAACAGGTGAACAAACGGCATTCTCGGGGTACTGGGCTGGCTGTTTGAGGTGCACGGGGAAGCTTGTGTGAACCCCAGCCTTTCAGTCGCTCATCTCGGTCAGATGCGTGGGTCTGGCAGGGGCAGCAGCTCCTTGGGGGGCTGTCGGTGCCGCAGCAGGGGTTACTCGTGAGCAGGGGGGCTACTGCGGCGCAGCACGGGGCCAGCTGGTTGCCCGCACGTAGTGAGCCTGATGCGCTGGGGAATAGCGGGCACCCTCCGCCGGCGCTGTGAGCCATCCTAAGGCGCTGTGACACAGGGGTTGGCACAGCTCCTCTCCCTGCTCCTGATGGCTGCCTCTCTCCTACAGACTTACAGCAGCCCCTTGTGGCCTTAAAACGACTTGTGTAGACTTGTAATTGCCGGGTTTCCTCTGCCAAACTCTAAACCTTGATTTTAATGTTTGTCTAATACGAAGTTCGTTAAAACTCTGGTTTGACACGCAACTATTAGAAAATAACTATTTTTTTTAGAAAGTTTTTGGGTCAGTCTTGGCTGAATCGAGAGACACCCGCTTCATTTTTATTTTTGAGTTGTTCTTGAATGGGATTTTGAGGGTCAAAACAACTCTTCCTTTTACTGTTTTGAATACATATATGCTGTCTCAGCTTTCCTGTTTCTGATACTGTTTTGTCCATATGGATTTCTCGACACAACCAGCAGGCACCCACAGGCCTCTGGTTTGCTATTTTTATCCCTGCAGATAAGTTTCTATAACTCTAGAGTTTACCTTAAGTATTTGAAATTACCAAATAAGAAACTCAGTAACAGGGATTTATATGTGTCTTCTGTTTGGCTCTTTCTCAGCTGCTGTTTTGTTTAGCTAAAATTGGTGATAATAAATAAACCAAACTGACTTATAAAATGCTCTGAATTCCAGCTGTACCATTTAATGAACCAAGGAATTAATTTGAAACCAACAGTAGTCTCTAGTTTCTTGAAGCATAGGTAAGATCCCAGAAGCTCTTCTTGAAACAACAAAATCAGTAGTGCAGCAGTTGTGTGTCTAGTGAAGGGTGGTTTGCTTTATTGTTCTTTTTCTGGGACGGCTCATTCCTGATTTTTTTCAAGTGTTTATTGGACAAGAATTGAAGTGCAAAAAAGTGAAGTGTTTTTTTTTTCCTGACACTAAGTAATTTGAAATTTGACCTAGACAGTGACTGTACTCTCTAGGCGTGGTGATCCACTGCTCATCCCTCCTTGAGACTGGGAGGGGGCTCCCTTGAGCAACAAAAACTGTTTCGCCCGGGAATAAGACTGTTTTGGGTTGGGTTTTTTTTACCTTCAAATTCCTTGATGTGTCTTTAGGATAACTTCTCTTTTTATTCCTTTTCAGTTTAGTCTTTTGGTTTTATTCAAATACACTTTTTTACATGCAGGATGAACTTAGCAATGATAAAAAGGAAATCTGGTTTTAATTTAAAGGAGTAAAATTAATATTGGAGTTTCTGTAGACTATGCACATGCATTTACTAGAATTAATGAAAATAGAAGTCGAAGCTTAACTTTAAGGACAGAAAAAAATATTAAGAGTCTTCTAAAGCTATTTAAATTTTAGGGTAATTATATTATTACAGAAGTGGGTAAATGATTATTCTCAGTACTCTGGCTTCTCAACATATATACAGATCTTTTATCAGTCGTGGTATTAAAATACACTGAACTTGTAGAAAGTGGACTCTTGCTCCTTGTTTTCTTTTACCTTTTTCCTTTTAGGTACCTTATCAACTTCTTGTTAGACGCCACACTAGGAATGCTGTTAATCTACATTGGGATACGTGCAGTCAGCAGCATTGTGGAGTGGCAGCAGTGGGAGTCCCTTCGCTTTGGTGAATATGGTAAATGTTTCTTTTCTTGCACTGAAATAATTATCAGGATAGAATCTTGCAATGTTTCAGCTGGTGGTTAACTCATCTTAAAATAATTATACAGTTATTATAGTGGTCATTTTAATATTTCATTTGTCACAAGACTTCTTTTAAGTTCTGTCTCAGCATGCACCTTCTGTGTTAGGAAGCTCAACAAGTCTCTGAGCATTTAGTGAATTTGGAACAACTGCTTGAATATTTATTTTTTTTAGGAGCGGTTGAACAAATTACAATATTGGCTAATCTCATAGAAAAAATAACAGTGTGATAAATTTACTCTGAAACATTTCTAAATAAACGATAGCTGGAAAGTCATTTCCTACTAAAGCGTTCGCTGAACCACGTGCTGCTGTCTGAAGATACGGGCTAAAAACAACCACGCAGCTTCGGTGAAGAGAATGGCAAGAAGGCCTGTGCTTGTCCTCAAGTAACAATCACTCGAACTCCTGTTTGTAAGGCTTGTATCATTGATTAAAAATGCCTATGTCTTTCATACAGGCTGAGGGACAGACTAGTGACATCGCTTTTATGTGAAGTTGTGGGTTTCACCTTCCATTACGTTAGCCACCGAAGTCCACTGATCTACAGAAACTGTGAATTTGCAGGTGCAGTTGGGTATCATACATACTCAACATCAGTATTTAATTCTGTGCAACCTGTTATTTGCAGATTGCTTAATCTGGCTAGTTGGCAATGGAAGTTCTGTGTAGGTGCTGACAATTGCATTTGGTTCTCCTTGAGATAGGAATGGGGGAGAGGTTGCCTTAAAAGTGAGCTATGGCTCTTCATCAGAGAGAAAAACAAAGAAAGAAAACCTCTGGTTTGGAAAAATAAAGTTAAAATAATGTTTACCTAACACAGTAAAAGCTTTTATAGCAGTTTCATAATTATCATTGGTAGGTTTTTTTGGTTTGTATGTTTCTTTGTTTTTAATGATTCTAAGTGGCTGACGGAATTAAAAATAAATAAAGGCCTATCAAGTAGAAGTACTTTAAAAGCTCGGGAAATTTACAATTAAATCAAATGGTATCAAATGCTATTTGCTTTAATGTCAGAGTTTTAAAATGGAGATGATGGCAAGCATCTATCTTAGGAGAAATAACTGCCTATACCAGTAGGGCATTGTTTGTTAGATTTATGTATATTTAATGAGTATCTTTTAGGGTAGAGTTTATGACCGTTTTGGCTATTTAAATCAGCACTGACACAACCCTGTTTATCCACTTTTTATTTTTAACCCACGTGCCACAGTCCAATATTTCCACTCTTTTCCTTGGACTGGTGCACATCTGAATCTTCAGGGAACTGTTTCAGAGTGCTAAACCATCAGAAAATTAACCATATGTAGAAAAGTAAATAGTTCTTCCAGATCAGTCCCCAGACTTGGGTCTCTAAGGGATTAGGTAAGCACCAGTGCCCTGGGAAGGGAAAAAGGGAAAGAGCTGAGACATTGCTGAGCTGTACCTTCTGACTGAGCTTTGAGACTTATTGCCCAAAGTCCCTTTTTCTGATTGTTGATTTGGCTTGAAGCCATTTAAAGGTGTTTGAACACCTTTCAGCCCATATAAACCTGGTGTTCCACTCAGAGAAAAAAAAAAATCAAAAACAAACAAACAAAACTTGGCCTATCTATTACAATTACAGGTTGGTACTTGTAATCTTGTCAAATACTAGATTTGGTTTCTTCCTAACAGCATTCTGTTTTTCCTTGTATAATCTGTTCTCTCCCATTTTAATGTCCTTCTAATAATAAGCAGTCTGTGTGAATGGGAAGATGGGGGGAGTATATTCACTCTCCTGAAATTTGTCTCTATCTCTTACTGACTTCCAAAATGAACCTGTTTTTATTCTAATTAATTATGAGGCATCTGTGACTGCAGTAACTAAGATCTTAAAATCAACAAATGGACCTTTTACTTGCATTATGCTGTGGGTGACACTCTGCGAGTGACCCATTATTGTCGTTTTGAGTAAGGGGATCTGAAATGCCTAAACTTTTTTATCAAGTATTTCTTCTCTGTGTATATGTGTGTAAAAGTGATGTATGAAATTACAGAAGTCCTCTTTACTTAGTTGTTCTTTCCAATATCAAATCATTTGATTGGTGGCTAACTTTCTTTTCTGAATCTTCATTAATGTGCTGTCTTGACTTTAGTGTGTTGGTTTCTTAATCAAGCTATCGTAAGCTCTATTAAAAAGCATATTGTGAATCTGTGTTGCCATTAATCATGTGGGACAGGTTTATGGTAGAGAGAGAGAACTAGAAAGCAGATGGAAAGTTATTAGCAATGGCTCTGCAGTAAGGTTAGACCCCATGTGAGAAATCTGTCTAAAAAGGCTATGTTGCATTGGATTGTTTGCTGCCCTCTTCTGTTACGTACTGCTGTAGTTTCTGAAGTGCAAACCTTCATATTACCATTTTACTTAAAATTTTTCACTTTGGCTCCAAGAAACTTTTGTCTTATTTTTCATAAGATTCTTTAAAATAAATAAATAAAGTAGGGTAGATGAGGGGACTAAAATGCAGTCCTTTGGGGTCACAGCTGTGTTTAGACATAGTATTTTGAAGTTAAACATGGATGTTTAGCATACGTGGGTGGTGAGGTGTCTGCTCGCTGAAAGGTATCAGAGACTTGGGGCATTTTTTCTGAAGTAGTAAAGTCGAGTCCTCAGCTTGGAGATCAGTGTGATTTCAGTTTGTTTGCAAGCGTAAGAAAACAAACAAGCCCTCCCCTCCGAGTCTCTTCTTGTGATTGAGTGATGTTGTTTGTGTTTCTAGAGCCTAAATAATCATTTGTCTCAAGTTAATTCTCACTGTGAGCTCATTTCCCTTCTTAGCTCTATTACTTGATCCCTGGTGATTCATTACTTGAAGCTGTCACAAAAATAGCAGTGTCCTGCTGGTTTTAAAAGCCTCTTCTTTATATGGAGGATAGTTTTTAAGCATAAATGCCTCAAGGAAAGAATGGGTACCGAAATATCAGCATTCATAAATGATTGCTCTTTGTACAGCAAAACAGCACTGCACGCTGATTCACAAACAAAGTAGCATGATGCTCCCTCAAGGGCTTTTTTATGCCAGAATTTCTCTTTATTAAATTTGTATTCATATTTCTAGGCTTGTATTTTCAGATTCATTACATCAGCAGCTGGATTTTAATAGAAGCGCAGAATCAATTAGTGTATTTGAGGATGTAAAGAGGAGAAAAGCAGTCATGATCTATACTGAAAAGAATGTTCCCTGCGTTCTCCTTCCCTTCTTGTCTTAGGCTACTTTAGCTGCTGTGAGTAGAAAACAGGTGACTAAACACCTCTTGGTGACAGTGAATTCTTGGCAACTAAATCATGCCCTGGTCTCTTTGCTTGTCTTTGCTTCTCAGATGGCAAAGCTTAGAAATGGTATTTGATGCATCTTTTCCCTCTGGCTCTGTCTGCAACTTGCAGAGCAGCTTATTTGTACCCATACAGGGTAGATAGCACTTATTTTAAAACTTTTCAAAACTTATTTTGGAGTAGTTCTGTGAGTTGCCACTTTCTTAAGAATATTTCTCAGGATTTGAAGAACAGAGAGAAGTTACAGGATAGAGGAATCGCATCTATTTTGTTTGAAAACTGTCCACAAATGTGCTTCTACAAAGTGGCTGCTGACAATAGCATATGCTAGGCTGGACTAGTTTTTCACTTCCCAGCATTTGTAAAAAACGCTGCTGCAGTTGTCACTGAGGATTCAAAATTTTTCAGTTTTAGTCTTAATGCACTTGCAGTAACAAGATTTCTGCTGAATGGCTGGTTTGTTCTAGACATGTAATTTGTACATAAAATCAGAATTCAAGAGAAACTGTCAGAGATGTTAGAAATGAGCTTTCTGGCTTCACCATTAACTTTAAAGTTCTAATTTGAGTTTGTGTACTGATTCTTTGAACTTACAAATATCCTAAATATTCTTGGGAACAGCTCCTGGGTGTGGTGATATTATTAACTTCTGGTTTTTCCCTTGAATTGCCTAGGTTATAAAATCATAGTAAAAAATTGTTTGGAAAGGGTCTCCAGTGGTTGTATAATCCAATCTCTTGCTCAAAGCAGGGTTATCTTCAAAGCTAAAGCAGGTTGTTCAGGGCAGGTGGTCCAGTCCAGTCTTTAATTTATCCATGGTTTGAGATTTAAGAACCCCTTTGAACAGCTTACTCCAGTGCTTAACCACTCGCATTGTGAAAGCCTTTGTCCTTTATGTTAGAATTGTACGTCCACCCATTGGTATATAACGCCTCAACTTTTCTACAAAGTTGCTACTGGGAGACTGTTAAAAGACTTGGTAAATTCAAATCAGACAGCATCCCTCTTCTCCCCATTTTTAATTAGAGCTGAGAGATAATTTGGTCGATGCGGTAGGGCACACAGAAATCCTCAAGTAGAATTTAATATACACAGCTTCTAACTTCAGTCTTGTACCAATTAAACAGCACCCCTCCCCACAACATCATCATGGAACAAAATATTCATTGGTGATAGTGCACAGTACTTTTAATACAGAGTTTAATAATTTTTGGACATACAGAATCTCACAGGACAGAGTTGGAATAGATGCAAAATCGCTATCACTGTCTTTGCTTTTAGGAATTAAATATGGATTTGAAAAGATCTTAGAATAAATTGGTAAAGTTTCAATGGTAGTCTGTAGCTAAAACTAGATTTAGTTCTTTTTTTTCCCTATTTGCTAGTTAATGAAGAAAACCAGAAAGTGCTAATAAAAATGTGAAGTATAGAAATAAATTGCTAACATTTAATTCTCAAACTTAACTCAGCCTTTCTATCTTCAGAAGAATCACAGTTGCTCAACTTTGAATTACTGGTGTTTCCCATGAAAATTTTCTGCAGTTCTTTTACAACGGAAGCCATAAACTCTATCATATAATTGTAAAACTTGAGCATTTTATCCATTTTCCTCTTGGACTCTCAAGCTCTTGAGGGTTGATCACTAGCTCTTATTGGTCTGATTTATCAATTTCTCTTCGTGGCATTTAAGCAGCAAACAGTAAGATGGGAAGTCTCAAGACTCTTACCAAGTATTAACGCTGAAAGCCATTCAGAAACATTCCAGAAAAGGAAGTAGCAACTATCCATTGTGCATTACAAATACATAAAGGCATCTGAATTTCCATTGCCCATTATTCAACTCCAGGCTAAAAGTTTTAAGTTGCCTTTGAAGATGTTGTGAAGTTCTGCTTTAAGCTCCCCTACAAAGCTTCTTAGGTGTACCAGTCCTCTTTCTTTTTTTTTTTCTTCCCCCTCCCCTCCCTTGCTTTCATAGACTATACTAGTCTACACATGTTTTTGTGTTTAACATATTTGTGGTCTTCTTGTTTCCATTGTTTTCTCTTTTAAGAAACTTAATACTTCATGATAAAGGGTCAAAAATAAAAAAAAAGATGAGAAACAAATGTAATACAACCATATGTGTCTTGCTTTCATCAGATTATGTAAATCAGTGAGCATATAACCAGGTACTGCTGAATTGGATAAAGTCCTGGTTTATTCCATTTCTTATACTTGGTGAGAGTTGGGTGAGACTGAGGGTGAGGAAGGAGCAGCGCCAAGGCAACTGGAGAAGGCACTTACGGAGGCTATAGCTGCCCTGCCTCGTCTCATACTGCTCTTCTAAAATGTTTACTGTGAAGTAAAGTCAACCCTATGCCTGCATTGAACCTTTCTTCTTCCTTGCAGGGGACCCAGTGCAGTGCAGTGCTTGGATGGGCCAGTGTGCTCTCTACATAATGATTATGACATTTGAGAAAACCATCATCATTATAGTGCTGCTTATACCTCAGTGGAAAGAGGTTTGTGTTTTCACAGCATTGTACAGATAAATGAATTTGAGGCGGAAGCTGTAAAGCAATAGACTTCTAATAGTGTTTCTAGGTTTGGCTGCAGCATCTTAACTGTCTGCAGCTAATGCCATGGAACTCTGTGGCAGTGGCACCTTCTTTTGGCTTGGTTAGGTTACAGCTGATTCGGCTTTCTGGCATCCATTGCCAGGAATTTGCTGTCATATTTTGGAGGGGTTTTATATACTGCAATATATAAAATTTTACTCTATCTCCTTGTCTGAATACTCTTGAAGCTACTAAGTGGTTCTTCCTTTTGTTAAGTCTTTAACCCTTACTTGAAACTATTTTGTATTGCTTCTTATAGTATTTCAAAGGATTTTCTTTGCCTGACCTTGTTGATAGATCTAAAGTGTAGAAGCTTAATAATTTGCAATGGATTAATGAAGCCATTGCTGATGATCAGATAAATATTTATTTTGATAGAATCTGTACAACGTAATATTCAAAGTAATGGTGCATGGTGTTATAGCCCATTTAACCAGTTAGTCCCTGTTGTATGCTCTGGACTGCGACGGAATTGAAAACAAGTTCCTGGGGAGCACACAGCTCTAAAATGTTCAAGATGTAGCTCCTCAGACCTCTGTAAACACAAATGGCAGAGATAGTTTCTCACCAGCCCCACTTATCTGTGGTGATTTATAAGCTGTCCGAAGTACTTTCCTTTTCTACAAAGCTGCCCTTTTTTGGTTCATATGAATTATTTAGCTAGAACATGAACAACTGCACTTGCTATTCCAGTTCTGTGTATGTGCTGCCAAGACCTGAACTTCATCTTTATTTCTTTCCACAGGTAGCTTTATTGAATCCCATAGAGAACCCCCAGTTGGAGCTGGCTATCGTCATGCTGATAGTTCCCTTCTTTGTTAATGTTAGTACAACTTGCATGCTTCTGTGAGATGTTTACTTGGATATCTTTTTGCCATGTGTTAATTAATTAACATTAGTCCCTAAAGCACTTACCTTGGTGCTTAATTAATTTTTAAAGGGGGAAGGGTGTTAAAGAATGGATGAAATGTCTGGATATATAGATTTTTACAAAGCTGAAATCTGATTTGAACTAAGTAACCAGGCTCAGGAGAAGTGCAGAAATGCCTCATAGACCTCTTTGGCACAATGACTTCAGTAGAATGAATGAAATACTGACAGAGAGACTATAAAATTACAATGAAATTTGCTTTAGGAAACAGTTGGTGTAAGGATAGCTGTGCTGTAAGGTATCCTGTGTCTGGCCATGGCTAATGGTGGCTGACCTATGATGGCAGAGGAAAAGGGCAAGTGCACAGTCATCCTTCCCAAAGTGAACTCTTCCGACAATCTGGGAGTTAGGGGCTAGAGCCAGAGGTGGTGGGTGTCCTTGCATTTAATAACTGCTGTTAATTATTATTTTTCTGTCCTTAATTTGTTCAAGTGTGAAATTTATCCTTTGAGAACTAGAAGTCTGTTGGACTGAGATGTCTACCTAAACTGTTCTACGTGAAGAGTTAGTATATGATCACTCTGAATAGCAGCTACTTTTCTTATTTTCTTCTCTTCTACAAAGGATAAAGTAGCTATGTTCTAAAGCCTTCATGTGATGTGTAATAAGCCATGTGACATTATGCCCATACAATACTTTACTGTTTGGCCAATTCAGAATTATTGTCAAGTTTTCCTAATTCTGTCCAAATACTGACTGAATGAACACACACAACTACAAAGAATACTGAACTGTACTTTCTCCTTCTCTTTAACAGGCATTAATGTTCTGGGTAGTAGATAATTTTCTTATGAAGAAAGGGAAGACAAAAGCTAAACTTGAAGAAAAGGAAGCAGGACAAGATTCAAGAAATGGAAGTAAAGTCCGATACAGGAGAGCAGCATCACATGAGGAGTCAGAGTCAGAAGTACGTAGAGTTAATTATTGCAATTGATGGATATCAATCCAGTTCATCCCTCGTGGCATCAATGCTGCTCAACTTAGCTTTGATTTTCTGTGCACATAGTTCTAATAGTAGTTCCCAGAATTTGCAGTTGAAAACCAGTTAAGAAAAATGGCATCATTGCACTGCTCATAGTAGTGAATTTCCTTCCAGATGGGCAGGAAGACATAATATATTTAAATATCACAGGTGAACTGTGTTACAAATGCTTCTAAAAAAAAACCACATGGAATATAAAACTAATAGACAATTCTTATTGTGAGAGGAAGCTGTTGGAGGCAACTGGCCTGATTTTGGAGAAGTATTTACATGCTTGCCGTAGTGTAATTTTATTCTAAATTATACTAAGTGGGCAGTTTTCAGTTCATCTGAAGAATGGGTGGTATCTTTGAAGGTGAGTTGTTTTAGCTTTAGTTGGTTCATGTAATTTTTCTGCGCTATAGACAGTACTATTTATATGGGGTTTTATTTAATAAAATGACTGCCATATACCAGTATGGATAGAGAGCTTATATGTTCTCTCTTGTTTTAACAAGCTGTCCCCACTGATGTGGAGGTGCTGAAATCAGTTCTTTAGGTTTAGAATCAGTGATTGTAGTAGAGATTAATACACATGCATCCTTCTTTGAAATTTCCTGGAGGTTCCAGATAGGTTGTATGATGTTGTTTCATAGTACGGGCAATAAACCCAAATTGTGTTCTGTAAGCTCTTTCTTGAGCAAGTAATAAGGTGCTTCACAAGCATAAAAAAAGTAAAAGGTTAAAAGCAGAATAAAGAAAGAGCATGACTTTGATCTGTGTTACTCAGAAGCTGTAATTTGTTTTTAGATCCTCATTTCAGCAGATGATGAAATGGAGGAATCAGACGCTGAAGAGGACCTGCGTAGACTGACCAACTTAAAGCCCGTTAAGAAAAAGAAGCATCGTTTTGGTCTGCCTGTATGACACATTCCCCAACCTGTGTATGTGCAGGTTTCGTGGCAAAAACTTCAGTCAGTGGGTTTTAATGTTGCAATTGCATCTCCCTTTTCATACAAACTGACTTAAAGGCAAAGTCTGCCAACAGAACGCGGTCGGCTGGAAGATTTCCAGTCCAGTTGCACTACAGACACACTGACCAATTATGCAAGAATGTCTTTTCATCATGCGTGAAAAACACAGCGTTGTTGAGGATCAGGTGCTGGGGGGATTTGTATCTGACATTTCAGAGAAGATCATAGAAAACAGATACAGTTTAAGATGTTCTCCAAAAGGCATCAGAATCAACTAAGTTAAAGGAGTGTGTTTTATTACTAAAACTGGCTTTTGCAGCATAATTCCTAGAGCAGAATAGTTTATGGTTACAAGCTGTAACTTAACATTATTTTTTTAAGTACAAATGTTTACTTGCTACCGGGTACCTATGGAACTAATAGGTGGAACAAAGATTTTTTTTTTCCAAGGCTCCTCAAATCTATTTGACTATTTTATATTTAAGTTATATTTTCATACAGTTGTATTTAAAGATTCTCTTTGTTGGAGAAAAGGGTGTGGTTCCCTTTTTTGTGCAGAACAGGTCAAAAGATTTGTAGTGAAAATCTTATTTATCCTTGTGTCCTGGTTTAAGACAAAGGGATTGCAAAGGGAAAAGCTCTCTGTCAATGCTGAAGTCACCAAATATCACTAAAAATGCAGTCCTAAATGTGCTTTTGACCACATAATTTGAAAATACCTTTTTTTTTAATAGGAGGTGGTGTTTGCATATTTGACAAACGTGCACTTTAGTGTGTAACAAAAATCTGTTGTGATAGGTTATTTGTGAAATGAATAACTATGGATGACACTAATTATTTCTGTTTGTGCAAGTCTCTTGTGCATACCTCTCAAATGACCCAAAAGAGATGGAACAGTTCTTGTACTTTTCCCTGCAGTGCTGGACCGTGTTCTGACTGAAACAGTTGTGCTACAGTATTGCAAATAAGTCTGTCCCTTGTTTTTTGTTAAGAAAACAATCTTCTGTTTAATATGCTTAAAAATAATAATAATATCTCCTGCTTAATTTCTATAAAGTTTGATTATTCTTTAGTAGTGAGTAAAAAAAACCTCGAGAGGTATAATACAGTTGTTACAACAGAATTTTTGTCATTTTCAGTGTCTGTCTTTTGATAACACGTGCTGATCTGAAACCTAGCAGACATGTCTTCAGTGACATCCTTTTGCTTTGCATATTTTCTTAAATGATTATTTCTGACGGCTTTCCTTGCGTAGTTAAACCTTGTGCAGGACAAGGCAATGTGTCAAAGAGGTGACAACAGACCTTAATTGCAAATCTGTTGTAGTATCTGGACATCAGAAATGTTCCAAGCCTTAAACTAAACAGTTTCGTTGGAAAACTGCTCAGAACTTTTTAAGATTTTTTTACATTTTTTATAGATTTACTAGGTCTTAATGTGACTTGTTATCCAGACCACTTAAATGGGGTTTTTGGGCCTTAGTAAATACTGAACTGTGCGCTCCCGTACTTATTTTCACTATTCCAGCATTCCTTTTCACTGCGTGGCTGCTGAGGTGGACACAATGTTCCCAGACTTCAGGTACACCTCAGCCTGTCCAGCTGACCAGAAGGGACATTTTACCAAACGTTTGTGAGTTTAGTTGAGCTACTGACCTCCGTTACTGTGCACCGAAATGTAATAACTGCAATAAGTTTAAGTACTGGTGTTTCTTAGAATCATAGAATGGGTTGGGTTGGAAGGGACCTTAAAGACCATCTAGTTCCAACCCTCCGGTCCTGCGCAGGGCCACATCCCACTAGACCCACTTGCTCTTTTAGACTAAATCTAGAAACAAATGACAGTGGAAGGTTGAGTTATTCTGAAATGGGGGGTGGGGGTATGGGGAAAAGTTTCCAATCAGTGTTGCCTCTGTTCCAGTTTTGGGGGTTTTTTGTTTCATTCGTTGTGTGACTTCTCTTGACTATTTACCACTGGGCAGGCGCCTATCTCCAAAAGCACAGTACTTCAAGGAATTCATTTTCATCAACAGAATAGTCTCATTCAGCTCACTTTTCCAAAGGGATTTAAGAGCTAGGACTGGCTCTTGTCACAGATGTCAGCATTTATTTTTTTAGCATAGGATTTGTTCTATTTCAGATAGTGAAATAAAGCTATTCAACACGTGCTTCATGCCACTGCACAGCCATCGCTGTCCTCGTCATCCATCAGAGATAACTGAGCAGCGCACACAAATTTAACTGTATGAGTTTTCGTTTTATCTTCCTTTTCCCTCTTCTCTAGTAACTTAAAGTATCAGAATTATTTCTAGTTCCAGTCTCATGTTTAATCTGTGAAGTGTCAGTATAAAACTATGGCCTTAATCATGTGAAAATATTTGTTTTGAGCAGACCTCAAAGTTATTGACCAAGTACAAAACAGTGTAAAGCACTATGGAGCAGTTTCTTGAAGATGGTTATAGCAAAGGTACACAAATGCCTAATTTTTCATGTCTTAAAGTGCTTAAATGTCACTTGTTTTGAGGTTTTGGTATGCCCAGCAATATGATGTAGTAAAGCACTATGAGCCAAAGAGACAGAATTATTATAAAGACCACAGTAGTAACAGGAGGAGCATATCTTCGGGGGGTGGGAGGGAGAAAAACATCTCTAACCTTCTCTACTAAGATAAAAACTTTATTCGCAACCTTAGCCAATAACAAAAATGGGTTTTTTTTCTAGTCATACTTTATCATGTGAAAGAGATGGAAAATGTGAAATCGGCAGTTTTCCTCTTTGCAAGACAAAAGTTTGAATTCTTGCAGAAGGTACAGGCGGGATGGGTGCTCTTGGCTGAAGAAGTTGTATGTGTGAGAAGGAAGTATGTGCCTAGTGCTTCACTATGTCTTAATGTTGAAATATATTGGCAGCACAGTCCGAAATAAATTTTTCATAAAGAGTTGATCCAGTAATAATGTTACAAGATGACGATATCGGCATTATCCTCAAATCGGCGCTTGAAATTTATCCTCAAATTTGGTGCCTGGTAAATGGACTTAGGGACAACTCACAGCAAAGGTTTAATTTGGGCTGTGCTTAAAAAATGTGAGCCTGTTTAATGAAAATAAGCTAGGTAGTATATGCCAAAGTAAGAAAAAGGGATTGTAACTCAGAGGAGAGACAAAGAAGTATTGGTGGAGATCAAATTTACCACGAATGGTCAACCTTAAATGTATTAACTGTTCCTAGTATCTGACCTGTGACACATCTGCGTAAACTTAAAACACCGGTGTTGTCTAATATGTGGTTTTCAAGTTCTGGCTTTAATACGTTCAGGTCCCCTTGTCTTACTTTGAGTAGGTAAATGCTGTATGTTCTCGTTGCTAACTAAAATGTACTATAGCTTTTCTTCAGGGAAAACTCAGAAACTGAGTTGCAAATTAAAGCAATGCAAAGTGATCCCCTCCGGCAGGTGTCTGCTCCGATCCTGGGGAGGGAGATGCGGGCTCTCGCGCTCCGCCGGGGGCCGAGCATCACTCGGAATTTCTGCCACTGTGCTTGACTAACCCATGTTTGCAACTTTGCTGTGCTTTTTACAGGGGAAACCAGTAATGAAAGCGAGTAAGTTCAGCCACATCAAGTCAGAGTAGATCTACAGCATAGGCGTGCAAACTTTTTTAGGTAAAGTTTCCAGTTCAATTACTGAAAATGACTACTATGGTTTTACAAAGTAAAACTGCAGTATCTTTAAAAAAGGGACTCTTTTGTAGGTGTTTTTGTCTTGCGTGGGTATCTGTCTCAAACTGAATGTTGGGTTTGTTTGTGAGTAAATTCAGAGTATAGCCTATGTGAGCGAAACCAACAGCTGTATTCTGCTGCCCTCTGTTTGGATCATATTGTTTAATCAGTGGTGTTACCTTTAACTTTTAAGGGTATCTGATGTAATTACATTGTATAATGGTTTACAATAAAGTTTGTCTTATTACAGATTTGTACACTTGTTTTATACTTGTTCTGTTTAACAGTGGGTGTGTTTCAATCTTTATAATGTGCCATTGTGGGAAGCAGGTTTTGCTACAGAGTTTACTGCAGATCTAATGTTTTGCACTCTCCTGTTGGTATTAATTTCAATATATTCATTTACCTTAGTAGCGAGTCCCATTTCAGTTGGAGGGGACACTATTCTTAAGTAGCAAATTTTGTTTACAACTAAGAATCTGTGCAAGCTCCTCTCTGATACATTCCCTGAGGGAGGTTTTTGCCCCATGCGTGCACACATGGAGAAAAACCTTCTGTATTTCATATCAAAAATAAAATCTTTGATGTGTAACCTGAGAACTCCCAAGATGGCTGAACATTGATCTGAGGCCTTCTGGAGTGCAGGATGTTGTTAAAACACTTTAACCACGCAGCTGATGATCGCACCCTGCCTTCGGCTTTTCAAGCAAAGCCAGATCTTTTGGACATTGGCAACAAGAACTTGTAAAAATATCAACTCCTAAATTTCCCTCCAACATCCTGCCCCTTGGCAGAGGCATGGCCTAACTTGTTAACCTGTTTTATCTTCTGTTCCCCTTCTGATTTCTTTGTAGCAGGTGGTAGAAATGCAAGCTGAGGGAAGATGTGTGAGGATCCTGTTGAGAAGTTTGTTGGTGCAGTGCCCTGTATCACAGAACTCGCGCAGTGCCTCTTCGGAGACAGGAAAGGGCCACATGGGGTATGTAGTTCTAGGACCAAGTAACCTCTCTGCCCCCTGTTGTCCTGTGGAGACATGCTGGAGATGACCAGTGTCTTCCTTGCTTACTTTAGCTCTGCTACTTCCCAAAACCACACAAAGGGGATGAGGAGAGCAGCACTAATTATTTTCTGTCTGACAAAGACATCACTCCTACGTGCTACCTACATAGTGCAGAGTTGTACCTTAAGCTCCAGGGAAGCAGCTTCTTTGATTAGCAAAGTGCCTTATTATACCTAAGGAAGTAAGTATATGGTTTTTCTTCCTGCTTCGTTGGGCAGAAAGATGCCATCTTCCTCTCCAGGTTCCCTGGAGGAATGGTGAGGCATCTACCATCAATTTTCCAGACTGCTGGAGGAACAAAGCAGGACTGTATAGGACAGGAGCTGTCTCACTGCGAAGCTGTAACATGACCATGTGCAGGTGATTGATTTTTATTTATTTATTTAAATTTTTTTAGACTGGAAATAGCAAGAGGTTGATAGCTTTATGCCAGAATACAGTGGAAATTGTGTTCTTGGTGAGCTGCTGTTGCAGCTCCCTTCCTGTCTTGGTGGCAGCAGTTTAGTGTGTTCTGCTGGGCTGGACCTTCTCAGCATTGATCCATTGCTACTTCTAACTCCTCCGCAATGTTTGCCCGTTACTTCCCACCAGTGGCCAGACATGTGTACGTTCACTAAATTCTCCATGGTAATCACCATGTTTTAGCTGAAACCCTTCCTCAGCAAAGGAGTTTTCCACACTTCGTGTTCCAGTGGAAGATGAAGAGAGGGTTAACTTGCGTTTCTAATAGGCACTATTAAGTAAATGAGCCTATCTTGTTTCATTCGTGTTCATGCCCCCTTTAACAGATCCCAGGACTTCAACCAGGCAACAGGAATTCCGCTCTGAAATGTGAGTAACTATAGGTTTAGGATGTTTGTGGGATTTTTAAGGAAAAATGAGGCTGTGATCTGTAAGAGAAAATGGTTGTGCTTGTTGTTCAGCATTGGTTTAGGAAAGATATAATAAAAGATGACAGAATTGTCCAGGCTGAATCTATGGGGGATGTCTTAGAAACTTCAGGATATGCTGCCTACCTCTGTGGGCACCTCATCTCCTGTCACCAAATGGCATGCAAGCTGAAGGTGGTTTAATTTTGTTTGTATAACGATTTTGTTTGTATAAATTAAATTGCCATGAAAGCATGACTGTTGCCTTTGAGTGAAGAATATACAGGACCAATTAAATGAAGCAATTTTGAAAGCCGAAGGGAAAAAATAGTTCTGTGTCTCGGATTCTAAATGTTTGCTTTAAATGTGCAGAATGTTATTTTCCTGTTGTGATAGATAGCATCAGAATAGTGACACTTATGGGACTGTATAGAAACATCTTAGTAGAGAAGGGGAGGTGTTACTTTGTACAATAGAAAAAAATCTGCTGTTTTTCCTGAAGTGGAAACTCTGCCGCTGTTCTGCAGAAATGTTTCCTCTCATTTATGAGGCTGTGGGTTTAAAATAGAAATTCAACATAAGGAGTGGCCGGGTACGTAACATCCAAACTGCTTCCTAACCTACAAATAATTTCCTCAACGGTCACGTTAAGGAAAGCATCTTCCCAGGCCCAGAAAAAATTGAGCTTGAGGGCAAAATGGGCACAAAGGGGCCGGGGGGATAGTTCACAACCCACAGACCCAAGTGTCCTGATCCAATGGTGTTGGCGCTGTGCTATTGATGTAATGTTTTCATCATGAAAAATACCTATTTTATGTTACCTCCCCTACTTCTCTCTGTAGACTAAACAAAACACAGGTGTGGCTCAAGAAAAGGCCAGGGCAGACTTCTACCCCTACAACAGTTGATCTTAATAGGAGAAGACATTTGGAGGTCTGTCATGTCTGCCTTTCTCATACTAACATACAGGCCTGGAGTCTTGGTTCTTTGTAGGTGTTGAGCAGCTGATTTTTTTTTTCTGGCGTGATGCAAAGGATTTCTTTTAAAAAAAATATATAGAAGGGAAACAACCTCCCACCCAACACTCTCCCAGTAATAAAAAGTAGAATTAATGCTTAGAGTTTACTTGTTTTTTTCTACTTAATTAAAAAATTGTTTAGAGAACTAACAATAAAATTTCTGGAAAAGGTTTTGCTCCTGTCAGCATGTACAGTAGGGAACACTGAATTTATTCATGTCTGAGTAAAGTATTTCTATACAGGTGACAGGTGAAATGATTAAACTTACTAATACTGCTGTAAGTAGAAAGTGATTTTACTCTCTCAGTTGTGTAAGAACCGGCATCGGAGCCAGCTCAGCAATAGAGCTCTAAGGGTAAAATAATTTTCTATTTTAATAACTCTCCAAAATGCACAAAATACTCCTCTCTTAAAAACCCCTGTGGAAAAGTGACTTAGAGCTTAACGTTATGCTTTGGATCCTGGGTTTATATGATCTTTAGAGCACGCATATTTTGTTACACTGGAAAAGAAACACAAACTTTTTTTTTTTATTTTTTTCCCCCCCTTCTCCCCCACCAAGACTATTCAGAGACAAAGTTTTGCATTTTAAAGTTATAAATAGAGCCCCAGTGGACTTCCCGGGAAGTCGTTTTGTAGTGGATCGGGCTTCCCCGCGGTCCCACAGCCCCAGCTGTCTGCTCTCATCTCTCCCCAAATCCATCCCTCCCCAGGCGCGGGGCGCGGTAAATACTGCAAACCCGAGTCATCGCTAAGAATAAACCCTTCAGCAACAACAGCCTCTGTCAACCTGAATCATCCGGGGTTCTGGTTTGGGAAAGTGACCCAGTAATGACTTCATGTTAGATGCTCTATATAAGTCGAGGAAAAAAACAGGCGTTCACAGAGCTCACAGGCTGGATTTAATCAAAGCCGGGAAACGACCTCGGGAGGGATTACGGCCGCGTGAGCAGCGCAGTTATGTCACAGGTACGGGGAGATCGGTGGGAGCCTGCTCTCCTCTGAGCGGGGCACCCCGCAAACGTGGTACTCTCTTAGGCGGTTTCCTTGGAATAGCTTTGTTAGCAAGTTACTCACATTAACTAGTGAATTCGGCTTCTCTGTGCCATGCGGTTTGTTTGATTATGTTGAAGTATTTAAACGCTCTGTTTATATATTTTAACGAGTACCATGTTAGGGATTATTTGATGAAAAAGGAAAGCAGCTGCCCTCTACGTGGTTAATTAATTTAGTTTTAAAATGTTCTGTTTCATCATAAATATTTTTATTTCTGTAGGAAGGGAAAAACCACTCCTCTGGTTTGGGATGTTTCAGAGGAAGAGTGATTTCTGCTTTTCCAACGCGCTTTCTCAGACAGTGACTTGAAATTTTGGCGGTTGTGTTGAAATAAGGTGGCCACACTGAAGTGTGCTGCTGCATAAAGCTTAATGTAGTGATGTGCAGGAAAAAAGAGAGTGTGACTGCAAATTATAACTGTTGGGATACAATATTTGAGGCTGAAATTTTGTATTACACACTTTGACGTTCATTTTGTAACTAATGGTTTGTCTTTACCGTGTTCCCCACTAATCACTCTTTCAAAGTGATCTTAAAATTAGCTCAGAAATCCTTTGACCACACAAAGTAACTCCGTTTGGCTTATTTTCTTTACTCAACAAAAAAAAATTTTAAAAAATAGTCATACATCTTTTAAAGCAGCACTTTTTGACTTATGACAAGCACAGATAAAGTGCAGGCAGCACTTCTGGGCCAGCTTGGAACGACTCCTGGCAAACCCTGCTTACCAATGCCCTTGCCTTGGGAGCAGTTAGCAGCCAGCAGCTGCTGGTGCTGGCCGGTCCAGGGCTCACCTCTGTGCCTCGCAGTAGCCTTCCCTGCAGCTTCTTCACTGGAGGCCAGCTAATGCACAGCAGCTGTCCTGCTGGAAAATCCACCTGTAATCAAAGCACCAGAGGTTTTAGTTTAAAATAACAGGGCAAAATTCAACAGTTGTGCTGAGCCTTTCTGTGTCTCAGAGCATCTCAAGTGCCTTCTTTCCTTACCCTGTCCTCAAGAACTCCCTTGTCCCAGTGGAAAGAAGCCTTGCAGTTACTGTGTCTCGCCAATAATTGGTGAAGGACCTGAGCAGGTTTCTTTCTGATTTCTTATTTTTTTCTGTGTTAGACCCAGCACGGGTCTGTACTGGCTACCCGTGCACTGAGGTGTGAGCATGGGGGCCATCATATGCCAGTCTTCACTGCAGCAGGGCAAATGAAACCCTGGCTGTAAGGGTGTTTGGTTAACCTGCCAACCCACCAAAAGCTGTTGTGAATTTTTAAGGGTTTGCTACCATCCATTCCTCTTGCTTGCTTTGGCTACTCATAGAGAGTTTTCCCCAGAGGCCTCGTGAATGTTTTGTTTCCCACAACACATGCAAAAGGGATTGACAGTGAGCTATTCTGAGCGTTCCCGGGAATCTACAGCCGGTGGAAAACATACCGAAGGGTCCAGTGCAGCCAGCCTGTCCCTGCCGGGAGCCAGGCGTGCATGTGCTGTCTCTGCGAGCTCCCTGGGACTCTGCTCCAACCTTTTGTAGGCCTTGGGGGATTTGTTTCCCTCCACAACTGTTTTTAGCTTTACGGGCAGGGCTTGGAAGTGTGTAAGTGGGCTCCACCGCTGCCAGAACCCAAAGATCAGAAGCCCTACGTTAGGTAGCAAAGGTCAGAGAAGTTTCTTGTTGATGTCTAGGTGTGCAAATCTGTTAGAATTGGAGTGTGGGGGTCTCTCATTCTTTTTACTCACATCTGATGTGCACTTGTACCTGCCACAAGGTCTGCCTGGTGGGACCTTTGCAGTCTCTCCTTGAAACAGTAAATTGAAGAGGGAATGTTGATGGTGCCGACTGCTGCTGATTGACATTGTGTCTGACTTTGAAGTGCTAAATTAAAGGTAGGGATAGGCTGATGTGAACTAATATTATCCTGATTTTCTTCTAACAAGATAAACTGTAAACAGATTAGTACTTGGACATTGCAGTCACCACCTGATGATGCATCTGTTTCTGTATTAGATTTCCTTCTCCTTTGGGTTCCAAGTCCAGTGTTTCAGATGTGCTCAGTAGAAGACCCTGTTGAGTGCTCGGATAGTTTCATTCCCTAAATTTAAGATAACTATGGGTCAAGTGTAAAATTTATTCCAACTAAATGAAGCCAGACTCTGGAATCTCTGACCAATTTCCCAAAGAAGTAGTGAGCAGACTGAGGCACAAGCTCCATTTAGTAATCAATGTTTTTTCCCTTCCCAAATATTGGACAGATTCTTGAATTAGCTATTTGTATTTGCAGAATGACCAGGCAGGGCTGGACAGAAAAAAATAAATTAAAAAAAAGCAATCCACTGTCTCTTTCAAAGGCTGTGCAATCAGAAGACAGTTACAGAACGGTAATAGAGGCAAGAGACTTTGGGAAGGGCAGTGAAATCGTGGCCGTGCAAAGGTCTGGAATATCTGGTGTACAGTCTCAGAATTTAAATAGGTGTGGTATCGTATTAGCAACTCTGTATGTTGTAGCCCTTGGGTTAAGGCAGCTTTGTTCCCTGTGCTTTTAAGCGCAAAATACTGATGAGTGGGAAATACATCTGTTTTTTAGCCAGCCCCCGTGAAAAAGAAGCGTCCTCCAGTGAAGGAAGAGGACCTCAAAGGAGCCAGAGGAAACCTTTCCAAAAACCAGGAAATTAAATCAAAAACCTACCAAGTGATGAAACAGTGTGGTAAGTCTCCTTGATGGAAACACTTAAGCAATCTTCCAAAGAAAGTGAAAGGGTACGGTGTGTTCAGTGACCTTGGCCTGGCTGTGCAGGGACTTTGCATCCATCATCTTGACCGCCCCAAGAGGTGCCAACAGAGCTCTGCTTGGAGCTGGCATTCCTTCTGTCTGGACAAAGCTGGAGGGAGAGCCCTGACTCTGCCTTCTGAACCAGGGTTCAGACCAAGCCCTGAGACTACAGCCAATGCCAATGGCTGCCCAAGCTGAAGATTAGAAGCTTGCTCATAGACTAGGGGATTTCTGGCCTCTTAATTGGGTGAATTTGATGTGTTTTGAGATGAAGCAGAAATTGGGGAGGACAAAGGACAGAGGGTGAGGGAGAAGAGTGGCTGCTTGCACTTGACAACCCTTATGCTCTGTTTTTGTGCTGCTTTCCCATCACCAGTGGGAGAGTATAAGGAAAAACGATAAATTTTAACACCTTTTCAGCGTAATAGCCTGGACCTCAGTAGTTTCCAAGTTACTAAAGCACCTGCAGGAATTTTGGGGCAGTCAATGGTGGCAACCGCCTACAGGTGCTCTCAGCTGCCCCATGCTTGGGAAGGGAGCTCTGTGCTTATCAAATGTGATGTCAGCAGCGCTGCACTAGTTTTACTCCCCGAATTTGGTGTGCTACCTTACTGAATGTCTCTCCTGTTGTTTTTTTTTTTTTTTTTTCCAAGAACAAATGGGCTCTGCAGCACCCTCCATATTCAGCCGGGATCGGACAGGGGGTGAAACTGTCTTTGAGAAACCCAAAGAGCCGGCCAAGAGCGTCTTTGGCTGATGGCGGAGCTGGATGTGTTGCACCCAGATGATTGTTGTAACGTTTCCCCTGATTTCTGCCTCTTACACTAATGTCACTGTAGACCAAAGTAGCTAATTTCTACTGTAAATCATTAAGTAGGGAATAGACTCATGTCACAGGGTACAACTTCCATGTTAATTTTTATTATGTGCTTTCTTATATTATGTGTTGAACAGTGTTTGCTATAATGGTTTAATAAAAAAAAAAAAGTTGGACACAGCTTGGCACACTGCGGTGACTAATTTCAATGTAGGCTTAGATTAATTCTGTGGACGCTTTGGTGTTACAAGCTGTGATCGAGTCTGGCCAATGCAAAGAATAAACATCCAGAGGACACAGTTTTTGGTGTCAGTGCAATTTCTTCACACCCTGTCCTCGCCAAGAGGGACCTGAGAAGGAGCTGGTCAAAGGGGTATCACAGAAACCTGGAGATTTCACCCAAATCTGTGCTGATGGCGGCAGTGCCCTGGCAAGGCCCCACAGGGTGTGCACAGGCCGGCGGCCCCCGCCATGGCTCCCCCCTCACGGCCTTCCCTGCCACGGCTCCCTTGGTCTTTCCCTCATCTCTCTCCTTCATGGATCCTCCCTCCAGGACCTCCCCTCATGGCTCCCTCCACACGGCTGCCCCCTCGCGGCCTTCCCCTCACATCTTTCTCCTCACGATCTTCCCTCGCGCGGCCCTTCCCCTCATAGCTCGCCCCTCAGAGCTCCCTCGTGGTGCCTCAGGGCAACAGCGCCATGTTTTGCCTCCAAGCACTTCTGCTGGGAGGCAAGATGCCGGGCTGTCGGTGTGCCCCAGCGCCTGGGGGGGGTGGTGGGGGGTGGTGTTCAGCTCATTTCCCCAGGTTTTTTTCCTCATGACCCATTGGGTCACGTGAGAAGTGGGGTGACAGACGGGCACCACGGGTGCCATGTCCCTCCTGACATGTCCTCCCACTGAACAACCCACTGAGTGTCTCTGGAGAGCAGCAAATGTACTCTTGAGTGGAAGCTGGTTTTTTTGCAGCTCTGTTTATATCTTGATTTGCTGCATTAAACACCAAACTTGTTTTCCCCCGAGGCTATAAATTGGAATATTTCCTCCTCAGCTGGATCTTTACGCTCAAATACAGGTGATCCTCTCACACCCTGAGTCAGCACATCAGCGATGGTAAGGTAGGTGCCATCTTTATTTAAAGAATTACTTTAATTTTGCACAAACTAGGCCAGATTAAGAGGTGAAAGTGGTATGAAAGATCTCTGTGCACTGTGAAGAATATAGTCTTTGCCTTTTGTGTTCACTTGATGGATAAAATGTGCCAATGTCCATGAAGCTCCCAGAGAGGCTGTAGAGTGGGATGTGTATAAGGCAGCAGCAAATCCTTTAGGTTTAAGGGGGAGGTTTCCTTAAAAAAAATAAAGATACTTCTGGTGTGTTTCCCTACCCCATTTTTTCACTTTCAAAGATTATTATTTGCAGCTAAGACCCTGCCTCTGTTTCTCCATGAGGCCTGGGCTCCTCACAGGTAACTCGGCACAGCCTTTTCCTCTCTGAAAGACCCACTTCCAGAGCTTTGAAGTTAAAAACAAAATGTGGAAAAAAGTTCCCATCCTGGTAACACTGGAGCTCTCCTTGCATCAGGCTTAACTAACCCTCCCCAATTAATCTGCAATGAGAAGTTGGCAGGAGGTTTTTTAATAATTAGAAAAATGATGGAGAGGGACAAAAGTTATGTGGGGCAAATTATGTTACGCTTTCTGTTGTACAAAAAAAGTGACTGAATATTGCAGCTTTGCTAGATTGGGAAGCAGGAGAGGGGGGCTGCTGTATTTCAAACCCAGCTTCAGGTATGTTGGTGCCGACTTAGAAAGCAGAGAAACCTCTGCCCCAGACTCGCAGCACGGATGCATAGGGAAACCAAGTTAGTTGTCTACTGGAAACTTGGGATTTTGTTAACAGCTTCATTTCCAGGATGTCCTCAGGTTTAATTATTTGTGATGTTTCACAGTGTGACATTAAGTGCTCAGGACTAGGGATTGTTTTTCTGTCTCTTAAGATGGGCCTAATCTAAAAAACATGCATTGGAGGTAAACAGTCACTCCCCATTTGTGACAGCAAGATCTGAGGTCTCCTCTATGAATTGCAGGAATCCTTCCCTGTCTCCAGCCTTGCTGCTTTGCTGGAGAAATTACTAGTTGCTGCTGCAGGACAGGAGATACTTGAGGGTGATAGCAAGAAATATAAAACTGCCTGAGTAACTTTTTGTCGTCTTTGTCTTCATCCTTGCGAATATAAGAAGGCCAATCATGGAAAATGTGTTTTCTTCCTTTTTTTCCTCATTTTCATAATGAGAAATAGTGACAAAGAAATATCTGAGCAAAGCCCCAGGCTTTGAGCTTTTAGGTCATTTTTGCTCTTAAAAGTATCTCCTGTTGTGATGGTGGATTTAGATCCTTCAAGGTGATCCAAGGTCATTGCACAGCATAGTCATTCTGCAGAGTAAGAAGCACTGGGTGCTGCCGGATTGGTGTCCTGCACACCACCAGCAATGGGCACTGGACATCGGTGGGGATGGCTGCTGGTGGTGGTTTGTCTGGGAGAGGGCTGAGCATGAGATTTTCCTGTAGCTGCTTTATTAAGACACAGAGGGATGCAGGAGGGATTTCACAGCTTCCCCAAGTGCTGGCCGGCTTCGCATACCCAGGAGCAGGGCAGAACTGACCACGGAGCCTACATCTGTGCAGTTCAAGCAGCTCTTTAACAACTGTGTGATTTTACATGTGGGTATTAGAAAACAGATACTAGATACACTTAATTAAAGCTAAAGCTTTGGCTCTTGGGGATCTTAGGCCACTAAGTGTGTAATCCTGTGCATTTTAAGGGATTAAAGCATTACATGAGTTGTAGAAATTAATCAAATGTAGAGCAATTTTAATTTTTCTCTGTTAAAATATAGATATTTTCCTGTCCTGCTATGAACAATACAGTATTTGCAAGTAGTATGAACAGTCTGCCTGGAATAAGTGAAGTTTCTTTTTCCAAAAAAGTTGCTTAAAGCACAAGCTTTGTAAGACCAGGCTGTGTTCAACAGACTCTTTATGGTGAAGTTGTAATGTCTGTTGAAACTATTGAGCCCTGCATTAGCGTATCCTTGCAAATCCAAGGCTGCCAGAAACATGCTCTCCACCTGGATGCTTTGTCTGTAAAATAGCAATGAAGCAAACACAGGTGTATGTATTTCCACAGGATTTTTGTGTTAATTTAGGACAATTAATGGCATCAGCTACCATGGAGTTCAAAGGGGAAAAGTTCTGTCAAAAGCAATATGAAAGAGTGGTTTTGTGTGGAGATACTGCAGGTTTTGTTGCAAAAGGGCTGTCTGCTATCCTGGAGCTGCCAGTGCAGGGCAGAAGAGTGGGGAAATCACAGTGGGAGGGCAGGATTCAGCCTTCATGTGCTCAGTGCTGACGGGAGTGGGGGGTCTTTCCAGATTGCATCTCACCATAGCACTGGGTGGTTGCAAATAATTGTGCCTGTATATATGTGTTCATATAAATACATATGGGAACTGGGGGGGTGATGCAGCAGCTGCCTAAGAGACCCTCTGAACTAGAGCCCTGGGGAATATTATTTTTCCTGTCCTGTTGATGTTTTTAAGATTTAAAACCTTTTTTCTTTTTTCTTGCACTGTGAGTGAACAAACAAGTGAAGCCCCCTGAAAGCTTTCCAATAAAGCAAGCAAGCCCTGGACTTGTAGCGTAGGAAAGGCTTGTGGCAGTTTGCTCCCTGGCCCCCATTTCTAACCTTGATTTCCTCAGTTGTAGAGCTGAGGCGGTAAACTTTTGAAATGGGTTCTCCCCACACTCTGTTTACCCCATTGCCTAAAAAAACCACCACTTATTTTCCCACAGTGTGTTCCAAATGCTATGTAGAAAAGGCAGACATCACAACTACTTGGATGGAGAAATATCTTTTAAATAGTCACGCGAGCTGTCTTGTGTTAGGACACTACTTCAACGCTACATGAGTGAGAGTGTATTTTAAGAACTATGTTAGTATAATACTATCCATAATTATTTGCATCTAAAATTGGACTTTTAAGATAATTTCTTTTTTCCCAGCTACAAGCCAACCCTTGACCAACAAAAACTTCACAGGAACTGCTCAAAGTCCCTCTTAAATGAAGACTATTACAAAATAGTAGGTGAAAAGAGTCATCCCACTCATTTTCCAGGTAAATTCAGGTGCAGGGCTCTCCCAGCACTAACCTTTTGTGCAAACAGCCCCGCTGAGCCCGTGAGTTAAAGGCAGATTTGCAGAATCCCTGGCTGGATATGTCACAGCTGTGTTAGGGTCAGACAAGGCCGTATGTGCTCCTGTGCACAGCTGCTGTTGCCCTCCTTTTTGGGTAATTTGTGTCGTCTTTGTACACTTTCATATGTGTACATACAGGCACTGACTTAGCACCTCTCTCCCTAGGGAGTCCAGGCAAAGTCCAATTACTTTGTTTTTATTGTTTAGCTAAAGACAAGCCACCACTGACTGTTACTTGACAAACAAGGATTATGGAGGAAGCAAGAAGGGATGTTTCGAAAGGGATATTCCATACCTCTCATGGGTCAGCTGGGCAGGGAGGCACAAGGTTTGAAGAAGTCACCAGCTGTAAAATCTCATGTGAATGTTGCATGTCTTGGCAATCTCAAAATCTCTTTAAGTGCTTGAGATAACATTAAGGCATTAAGGATGTGCTCTTTCAAATTATTAGTTGGATACAGATTAGTTGGATGCAGATTAGTTGGCATGCATCCAGAAATGCAGCATTCTTGCACCAGTTCATCTGCCTGTGGGATTTCATATGCTACAGGGAAATTTAAATTTAAAATGGAAACATAAGGATGTCTTAACTTTATGCATTATGAAACATGAAAATTCCAGTGTTTAACAGCAAAGATCTGTTGGAAAAATAAATGTTAACTGAGTCCAAGTTTTCTTTATGTTTAACATGTAAACATTAAGTTTCTGGGTCTCTTCAAAGTCTACATAATATCCCCAAGTACAAGTTACTCATTAACCGATCAAGAGAAACTGTGATGTTTCATGTGAAAATCTGGTGTTTCCAAAATGGAGGAGAGAATGTTGTTCGCATTGATGGTCTTTTCCCCACTCATAGTATTAGCAGAAACTATTGCTCAAAAGGTATTTGCTCTATTTTTTTTTTAACAATATGTTGTTTACTAATTTGGTGATCTGGTGGCATTACGGTAGCCTGTCAGGTAATGCGGTTAACTTCTCTGGTAATCACCATTTGTGGAGCCTTGGGTGTACCGTGCTGTGATTTCAGAACTTTGGGTCCTTTTAAGGCCTTTTTGGTTGGTTGTTTGGGCTGTTACAGTATAAATGTGGCAGGAGAGCATTTGCAGATGTGTCTGAGCACACTCTTCCCTAAGGATGAAAAATATCAAATTTGAGGGATCAGTGGGTCTCCCTCAGTCACTGAATGATGTTTGGATCTTGACAGAGAGCCGTGGCAGTGCCAAGAGGTTTCTAACAGGTATTTAATAATTTATATGGCATGGAAAAGAGGGGAGTAGACACTTATCTGTACTGTGTGGAGGGGCAAACTGTGTTTTGTATTATCTCAGGGTGTGTGTGACTGGTCGTATTTTAAAAATATCAACATTAGAGAAGCCTTGTTTGTGTTGGAAGGTTTTTATTTCCATCGTGCCCATTCAGAAAAGTATAAAAAGCAGATGAAATGCAGGCAGGTTTCTGTGGCAGGGACAGGTCTTGTGGCTGCTGCAGGGGCAGCTGAGGGCTCTGCAAGAATCCATGGATGTGGTGTATGGGCCTGCGGTGTCTTGAGTACACTGCTTTTGGGTACACACCGGGGGCTGACCCTCTCTTGCCTCCTTCATGGAGGGCACATCAGTGCCCCTCACTGTGCTGCACCCGCTGCGTGCTCATTTGTGCTGGTCACAGCTTAAAATGCTGCTGGGGCAGGGCAAGTGCAGGGGATGCAGGTCCCTGTCCCCTCATCCCCACAGTATCTCCTTTGCACAGGGTAAAATTTGCACGGGAAAAGCTCCTCCTGTGCCGGGAGGATGCTCCGTAGGCAGTGATTGCCACCCTGTGCCTGTGCTGCCCCAATGAGGTACGACTCAGGGCTCCTCAGTCATGGCAAAACCTCCCCTCCAAACATGCCACAGGCAGGTTTGAGCATGGCAGGGCAGCAAACGTGAGTGGAGGTGCTTGGGGTTACTCAGAAAGCCTTTGGGAAGAGACACCCCCGGGAGAGACAGCCCCAGACTGGGCAGGGAGGGCTTCAGTTGGGGGTGGGCAGCAGGGAGCCCAAACTGCCAGGATCAGGAAGTTGTTCTCTTGATTAATATTTTTTGGGTTTTATCCCATTGTCCTGGCTTGTCGGTAGGCATCAGGAGATTGAGCACGCTCTGACAACATACAATGAAAAAAGGAACAGCCATCAATTACTCACATGGCGTTGGCTGTGGCACCTCCTGCCCTGATGCCTGCACACAAAGCTGTGGTCACAACTTTGTATTGAATGGCCATGTTTAGCTTGATTAAACTTTTGAATTTTGGCCAGTGCCCTAATTAAGAAGAGGCCAGAGGATGCTCTTAATTGGCGAGTAAACTACAGGAGATGAATTACCAGAGTAACAAAAGATCAATTAGCCATGCAAAAGATTTGTGAGGCTGGAAAAGTAAAAATAGAAGTACAATGACCTGCTCTGATGCTGAGCTTTTTTATTCTAATAAACTACTGGACTATTGTGAGGCTGGTGATGTCCACATCAACCCTTCTTAGCATCACTGGAACACAGGTAGAGCTTTAAAAACAGACATCCCAAAAGCAAAAGGAGGGTGCTTAGAGAGGCAGATGTTCCAGACAGTTCCCAGTCCAGCCATTCTGAGGGGTGTTCCCAGGCAGCTTCAGGATGGTGCCCTTCTCCCTCCAGCGTTGAGGGCCTCAGAAGCACCAGACCAGGAGAAACACAAGAGCTCAAAGGGCATCCCTGCTTGTGCAACCAGTCAGGGGTTGGAGGCCCACATGAGGTTCCAAACCTCCTAAATGTTGTGCGTGACACAAAGCACTGAGCTGAAAAATGCGTGGCAAAGTCAACAGCTGGGAGAGCAAATAAATGGTCATGCCAAAAGGTAGCAAGTCTCTTGCCATGGGTGGAGTGTTTAAAAAGGCACCTGTTTTTTCTGAGGCTAATCTTAGGCGATGTATTGGGATGACACAGAAGCTGCTTCAGAGTAACCCAAGGAGAGAAGACTACAGAAAAAAGCTTGTCAGAAGTCTTTTGTGGAACAACATCACACAGATGTAGCTGCAGATTTTGCGTGGGGCTGTGGTTGCAGCTGCAGAGGTGTGAATGAATTGTATTGAGAGTATACAATACAGAGATGGCCAGTCTGGTCATGAACAATTCCCACTTCCCAGTTCCAGCCAGACCTTCTAACAGTTCATTTCTTCATCAGACTTTTCCCATAACATCACCCAGGCAAGGCCTGCTCAGGAGCTAAAAGTGAGTGTTTCTGTTTCAGCCTGTTTATTTTTCTTTCCAGGATGATATTAAAATCTACAGCCTCCATGTGGACTGCAAGGTCACATCACGATTTGCTCACACTGTCATCACAAGCAAAATTGTCAACCGAGCTAACGAGTCCAGAGAGGCGACCTTTGAAGTGGAGTTGCCCAAGACGGCCTTCATCACCAACTTCTCCATGTAGGACCAGTCCTCCTTTGGCATAAAGGAGGCAGCTCTGGGGGCTGAGGGGAGGGTTCATCTTTCTTCTCAGGAGATGCTGAGCAAAAAGCACAAAGAGATGAGCTTTGGAGGGTCCTGCACAAAATGCTCTGTGGGGCAAAACAGTAGGCAGCCAAATATAAAGAAGGTGCCCAGGGCCAGTGCGAGGCTGCCTGCTGCACAGGGTGGATGACAAACATGCCTGGTGGTGGTGTTTCTCCTCCAGTCACCCTGAGAACCTGCAAGGAGCAGGACTGTGTTGTGGTGGTGGCACCTGGCATCCTCCTGGATGGGGAGGGATGTGGGAGGCCAAGCAGAGTCCCCTGCTCACACCCCAAGGACAACGTTCCTCTTGTTTCTTTCCCTAGGGCTTTTCTTCTGTAATATTAATTAATATTTATGGCAACCAAACAGGTCCATTGATGATAAAGTATACCGAGGAATAATAAAGGAGAAAGCTTCTGCTCAAAAGGAGTATGACACTGCAGTCTCACGCGGGCAGAGCGCCGGCCTTGTAAAGTACGTTGCTGTCCTGAGTAAGGGTGCTCCAGTGTTCTTCTTCCTTGGCTTCTCATTTGACTGGGGGCGGGTTAAACCCTGGAACCAGCCACCTCTCAGCAGGGATAAATGTGAAAAGCAGCCTTGAGTTCTTGTTGGGAGGGATGGGGGTGTGTGTGTGTATATATACACACATATATATATGTTTTATATCTGGTGCTGCGATGGGCTTCACTGGGAGGCGTCACCACTTATTGTTGCCCTGGGACTTGCTGTTCATGTGGGAGCGTTTTGCTGGGCTGAAATGTGGTGTTCAGCTGTTGAGGCTGCTTTCCTTGCTTCACCACAAGCACGTAGGACCATGGCACTTGAACAGCCATCACATTTTTGGGGTATATTTAATCTGTGCTTTCCGTGTCATCAGTCCCAGTTCCGTTTGATTCCAGTCTGAGCATGCAGAGATTTCTGCTCCATTTCTCAGCTTGCATATGCAGCACCCATGGCACACTAATGTAATATGTCTGAAGTATATAATACCACCTGCAATTTAAAAAAATCTTCTCTATGATAGATAAGATTTACTGCTACTCTTTTTTTATTTATTCCATGCAACCCCTTGGCCATTATTTAGCACAGGTCATAAACTTTGGCTACCAAAACCAAACCTGCCCTATGGGATGTAAATCTCTGTTCTCCCCCCGCCCAGAATCACAGGCAGAAAACTGGAGCAGTTTCACGTGTCTGTCAGCATTGCAGCCGCCAGCAAAGTCACTTTTGAGCTCACTTATGAGGAGCTGTTGAAGCGGCAGCTGGGGAAGTTTGAGCTGCTGATCAAGGTCCGACCAAAGCAGCTTGTTAAGCACTTCCAGGTGAGCTGCCCCAGCCAGGGCTGGGCAGGGAGCAGCGTGGTGGTTTTTGGCCATGGCCATGTTCCCTGTGAGATGCTGATGCTGGCTTCTTCTCCACTGTCAGATTGATGTGCACATCTTTGAGCCCCAAGGCATACGCTTCTTGGAGACAGACAGCACATTCATGACAAATGAGTTAACTGAAGCGCTCACAAAAGTGCAGAACGAAACCAAGGTAAAACAGCAGCTGCCAGATGTCACTGCCAGTGGCAGCTTTAAGTTATGTTGCTTTTAATCTTTTCTTTTGATTGCTTTGCAGGCTCATATTTTATTTAAGCCAACTATAGATCAACAGAAGATAAATCCTGAACTTGATGAAACCCTCCTCAACGGTGATTTTGTAGCGCGTTATGATGTTAAGAGAGGTGCCACTGCAGGTGATATACAGGTAAAAAAGAAAAAAAAAAGCTTTCACATCATAGATACATCTGAATGTGAAGTGCAATGAGCAAAACAGCAACATTTACTTTGAAACACCAAGTGATAGGAAAAGCTGTTTCCATTAATCCAAGGTCAGCAGGAACTGATGGTGATGTTCAGTAGATCCCCAGAGACACCAGACACGGTACAAGAATGGGTCATCCATGAAAAAAAAAAAAACCACAAAACAATCAGTCTTTCAACATTTGTTTCAATAACAAATCTATATTGCTACTATATAGATGTCTCTATGCACATTCTTTTTTGTTATTATTTTGGCTGATGTAAGGTGTTATCCTCCCCTGTACTCTGCCCTACTGTGTCCAGTTCTGGGCTCCCCAGTTCAAGAAAGATAAGGAACTACTGGAAAGAGTCCAGTGGAGGGCTATGAATATGGTCAGGGGACTGGAGCATCTCTCTTACGAGGAAAGGCTGAGAGACCTGGGGCTGTTTAGCCTGAAGAAGAGAAGAATGAGAGGGGATTTCATCAATGATTATAAATATCTAAAGGGCAGGTGTCAAGGGGATGGGTACAGGCTCTTTTCAGTGGTGCCCAGCAACAGGACAAGGGGAAACAGGCACAAACTGGAACACAGGAAGTTCCATCTGAACATCAGGAAAAACTGCTTTACTTTGAGGGTGACAGAGCACTGGAACAGGCTGCCCAGAGAGGTGGTGGAGTCTCCTCACCAGGAATATCTCCTCTCCTGGAGATACTCAAAACTCGCCTGGACACCATCCTGTACAGCCTGCTCTGGGTGACCCTGCTTTAGCCAGGGGGGGTGGACTACATGATCTCCAGAGGTCCCTTCCAAGCCCTGCCATTCTGTTATTCTGTGTATTTCTGGTTTCTTGTAAATGACGTTTAGAGGAATGTGATTTATATAACTATTAAAATGACTGCTTGGGTATCTTTTATCTCTTGTGACAACTGAGGCATACCTAAACAGAGCAGGAATTTAAAAATATTTATGACGTAATGCATATCCTAGGGAATAAAGTACATTATTTTCCATACCATATCACTAATGAAGTATATACGTGGATGTGCTAAATGATGGCAGTCACAGTCAATGGGCAAAGATGTGCTTATGGGTGATAACAAAGAGGAAATGTATTATACAGTGATAATACAAATATATCATACGTATGGTACTGAGCTGTGTAATATATATATATATGCTGTTCTCTTGTAACTTGCTCTCTACAGATAGTCTCACTTCCAGCTAGGAATATATTTTAATAGTTATTTGATTTAGGCTTATCTAGAAGAACAGAATGCTGAGCATGCTGCCTGCCTTCTCGCTGTGCCAGAATGTTAAGATGCAACCTTTATTTATTTAGATGTAATTTTATACATTATTTCATTCTATATTTCAGATTGTCAATGGGTATTTTGTGCATTACTTTGCACCCCATGAAATGCCAGTGTTTCCCAAAAATGTCATCTTCGTTATAGATCGAAGTGGCTCCATGGCAGGCAGAAAAATTGAACAGGTAACTTACCTCAAAGTACTGACCTGTGCTTGCACCAGTTACACACACCAGCCTTTCAAGGAAGTGACTGTGAGTTTGACTCCTGAAACACATGCTGCTTTTGCACACAGCAACGTTTGCAGTCATATGGATATGCTTGAAAATACATATGCAGAGATTTAAGCTTTCAAAGAGCCACATTTTTGTGATATGGCTGTTCTCACAGGCGTTAAACATTAAGGCAGAAAACACATTCCTGTCTTTGGAGAATGTTTTGCTTCTGATTTTTTTTCTTTAATGACATTTAAAGAATTAATTTGTCTGTTTTGCCTTTATTGGTGACTGTATATGTAGCTTTGCTAGAGAAGGAGACAAGCCAGCTACAGCCCTCATAAGTGTGGTTTTGTGTCTGTAAGTTGAGTGAATAGGCCATTTCTTATGGTCTCAACCTGAAAAATACTATTAGGACTAAATTAGGCTGTATCTTGAATAGTGCTGTAAAGAAACCTTCGCATTACACTGCAATTCCAATCCCAATTTTGTCAGAGAAGTAGAAATATTCAAAGTGATTGTTTTCTCCTTGAAACAGACAAGGGATGCCCTGTTGAAGATTTTGCAAGACCTCCGCCCAGAAGATCATTTCAGCTTGATCACCTTTAACAGGAAAGTAGTGGAGTGGAAGAGCTCTTTGCTGCAAGCCACTGCGAAGAACGTGGCGAGTGCTGCAGGATTTGTGCAAACTCTTTCTGCTAGTGGAGGTATGAGGCACCACCTAGATGCTTGTAACCACAAACAAGCACCCAATATAATATATTGCTTAGAAAAAAATATATATTTTTATTAGTTGGATACTGCAACAGAACTGCCATCGGTGCTCATAAAGCAAGTAAGCTTTTAATACTTATATGAGTGGCATAGAAAGGCTGGTTATGGGAGCGGACAGATTGGTGACTACATTTTGATACGGATATAGAGAGGTGGTTACATCTCATCTATGAACCACAGAAGCCACAAAGTTTTGTTTCAGACTTTTATAACAGAGATGGCTGGAAGATTTCCCAATAGTACATCCTTTCTTTCCTACAGAAAATTGGCAATTCACTCAACATTTGATGGAAATGTGCTGATTTTTTTTAATATCACCTTGTAAAATAAAATTCATCCAAAGTTATACTCCCCTATAAGCCATGCTACAGAAACAAAATAATGAAAATAGGCATGAAGCATTTCAGTTGCTGCCATCACTCAGTGCTCTTTGTTTTATTATTTAGTTTTAAGCACATCTAAAAGGCTGTATCTCCCATTAATGTTATGCTGTTAGTGTTAACATAGGCTTTCTTATCCCAAGTGCCCAGCTCTTTTCTTTGACTTCTTAAATAATGCTAGGAGATACTTCTTAAATGGAGGTTAACAGATGACAATGTGTTTGTTTAAGCACTTTTTAATGGCTCTAGACATGTTTGTATTTCCCATATGACATATGTGTGGAAAATGCTCCCAAAAGAATACTCCAGCATTGCCATTGCAATATAATACACCATAATTAAGCAAGCCCAGTAGGCTAACCCCCTAAGTCCTCATTTCTCTGAAGGATTACTTCCTGCAGAAAACTTTAAACAACTCTGCAGGGCCTCTGCAGATGAAGTGCACCCATTTCTTCAGATGATTACCCTTTCTAGGTGAGTGATGCCTGCTTTCTCATTACAGGCACAGATATCAATCGTGCCCTGCTGGCTGCCGTGAGCGTGCTGGATAAAGCCGAGAGCCTGCCAGAACGGAGTGTCTCCATGATTATTTTGCTGACAGACGGCCAGCCCACTTCTGGTGAGTAAATACTTGCCTCAGTCCTCTCTCTCCTTGATTGTTTTATCTTTTGCACTTGCATCCCAGATGCTGATAGACATAGTCTGTGTTTCTGAAAGAGCTTTGGTATAAGCAGGCTGGGCTGTTGCCGGATCTGTGTCTGAGGCAGGATGATTATGAAAGAGCTCTGACAAGGGCTGTAAGAAGTGATGGCAGAGCCTGCCTGCCCATGACAACACGCCCTTCAGCTGGGAACTGTTTTCCTAAATACCATTGGCTTCCCAGTTTATAAAATCAAGGGAACTGTTGGAGATGCTCAAGGCACAGCTGAAACGTGAAAGTGAAATATGTTAGAGCCGAAACATGGACATATATTGTATGGTCGCATTTGAGAGATACTGCTTCTATTTCTTCACCCTCTTTGCCCCAAACTTGAGGTATTTTCAAGGTTCCTCTTGTTTTCTATTCTTTACTAACTCTTAATTAGTGATCAGCTGTGATAGCACAAAACAGAGGGTTGAGATAGAAATATTGGGTTAAATAAACAGTAACTCCCAATGCAATGGCACAAAAATCACCTGTTCTGAGCAAGCATTTGCCTAAGTTTAGTGTGGCACCAGCATCTCTCCAAAGCCAGCAATATTAATTCAGCTGTAAGCCCTCTAATAAGATCAGTCTGCCATTCAGATTGTGTGATCTGTTCTGCTGTGGGGTTGGTTTATTTGTTTGGGGTTTTTAATAAAATTCATCTCACGATGCTGCCTGCTCAGGACAGCCACACTGAGTCTCAATTATCCCCAAGTGCACTGCATGTCCCCAAGTTGGCTAGAAATCAGGCAGGGATGGAGCGCCAGGTGAATACATGCAGCATTACTGCATACATTGCCTAACTTGGCAAAGCAGGCTGAAAGGGAAAAATCTGAGCTGCTCCCATGGTACTGCTACAGGCAGTGTCAGTTCCTGCCTGGAAATGCTGATAGAGACGCTCTCCATACAGGGCCATCAGCACCTCTTCAAACGAGATGAGGGTGTGAAAATCTTTCCCCTTTGTCACAAAAAGGGCCTGGGACAGAAGCACAGCTGAGTTAATTTGCAGTTTGTCTGAATTACACCATTAACTGGTCGATTCTTCTCTAAATTCATGCCTATAATTTTTATGGATGGCACTTGTCTTTCCAATGTTTGATCAAGTGTTTCCCTCCCTTGCACTGTTAACTTGTAGTGTGTGTCCCTTCTGTCTTGCAAACCTCATCTGGCCCCTGTAATCTTGTAAAATGTTTTGCACTTAGCCATGGCAGCATGAATAGAGGATAGTAAAGTCATTAAGGGGAGAATCAGGTTCTGGCACTCCAAATGTAGTGGTGCTTTCATCTCCAACTCAATTAATGGAATTCTGTCCCATATATTTTTAATATTTTATTATGAATTATTTTTAAAAGACTTTAAGCAGAATTTTCCATTAAACTCGCCGCCGTCTTTTTGTACTTTAAAAAATCCAAACGAACAAGGGTATGTTTTTCTTTCTATTGTAGGTGAGACTAACGTGGAAGTAATTCAAGAAAACATTCAGAAGGCAGTCAATGGGAAATACGCTCTTTTCTGCCTTGGCTTCGGGTTTGATGTCAGTTACAGGTTCCTGGAGAAAATGGCCCTAAGCAATGGGGGCATAGCACGTCGTATATATGAAAATGCTGATGCAGCCTTGCAGCTCCAGGTCAGGACTATGGAATATGCCAGAAAAGCCACCTATCAGCTACAGTTTATGTATAATCTTAGCAGCAAAACTATAGATTTTCTGAGATGGAGAGTTGGTTTTGAGTTTACCTATTAATTTTGGGGAGGGAGGAAGGCAATTTTGGAGTATCTGAGGGTTTGTACCCTAACCATGACTCAAAGTTGAAGTTCTCCTCAAATCAGCTGTATTTGGATGAACCCAGAAACTTATACATTTCTGTACCTCTGCAAAAAGGCAGATTGTCCAAGGGAGGTTATGATGGGAAAATTTCTGTTCTTGGATTTGATTTCAAACCACTTGAAATACCATCATTGAAAGCTGGTTGTTATATTTTCCGTGAAAATCAGCAGGCAGTTTGAAGCACCTGCAGACAAACTGGGTCTGCAGTACCACCAGTCTGGGTCTTTCCTGTGCATCTGGAGTGGGGTTATAACTTCTGGGACATCCTGTTTTTTTGGGAAGCCACTTCTACCTGTTTTTGCTGGATGTTCAGAGACTACATTTGATCAACACCAGCCCCAGTCCAGAAAGAGAAAGTCTAATCCTCAGGATTAGTCAAATTTAAAAAATCAGGTGTGAAAAGTGGCAGAAGCGAAACACCTAACTGGGTGGGATGGTGAAAATGGGAATGCTGCTTGGGTGCCTGAATTACCATGGGAAATGCATTTTGCATGGCATCGCCAGCCTGGATGGAGAAGGTGTGCTGAACCTTGTAAGGAAATGGTTTTTTTCTAGGTTTGCAGCAGTCTTACACTGCTGAAGAAAAAGCTTTGCTCCCTTTTAAGGGGTTTTAGACATTCAGCATTATTGCTTTGCAATAATGTGTGTTTTCTCTCTCTCTGCTTCTCTCTAGGGCTTTTATCAAGAGGTGGCTACCCCAATATTAATGAAAATTGAAATGCAGTATCCAGAAAATGGTGTTGAGGGATTAACCAAGAACAATTTCAAATTGTTTTTTGAAGGATCTGAAATTATAGTATCCGGGAAAATTAGCAATGAACTCGATCTTTTGCCAGTAGAAATTAAAGCTCAGTCAGTAAGTGTTTAGTTTACTAAACATATCTCCCTTCTGACTTTTATGGTGCAATAGGGGACTTGAAGAAGTCTTTTGTGTGTGATGTATATTCTCTATTTGGGAATCAAACAACTTTCCCCTCCAGAATTTGCTACAAAAGAAAAACCTTGAAATATATCTACTAATAAGCAAACAGCAGTTTTCATCCTTTCAGAACCATAATATGTTGGTCTTTCAAGCATTTTTAGGAAACTGGTTTGTATTTTTAGAATGAAGAAGGAAATCTGAATTATTCATCTCAAAAATGTTGAACTGGAACAATTTCATTACCTCCTTTTTTTAAACATTGTTTTGAGTCCAGAAATATGTATCCAAAATACATGCTTTTTTGGTATTTTGGAGTTGTATTTTCCAAGGGGAAAGGACAAAATTGAAGGACAAAAAGGGCACTTTGGTAGTGAAAGATAGTCTTTTAATAACATGACTGTAAAAGAAGTCTGGAACTGTTCTTTTGATGGTCAGTTTTCTCCCACTTCAGCATTCTAGTGACTTGACTCTCAAAGAAGAAGCAAATGTCAAAGAGAAGGAGCAAGTGTTTCAAAATCAAAGTTACATCTTTGGAAATTTCATAGAGAGACTGTGGGCTTACTTAACCATTCAACAACTTCTGGAAAAATCGTAAGCTATTTTAATGTTTCCATTACAAATTTCTAATTTCTTAAAACACAGATTCCTTATTCCCAAATTATATGACCAGAAAGTGTAGAGAAAACAGAAATATTTCTGCAGGTAGTATTAAAAACATAGTATACTGGAAGAATACTACATTATTCCGTGAGGAACACGAGGTGCCTTTCAGTTTGTGATAGCACTATATCATTAGCTGTCTAGATAAGTGTATATACGCATATGAAAACATAATATAAAACAGTCTTCCTGACATTACTATGAAATACATTTTAATTGCATGAATTGTGTTGAGCTGTTGTTACACATTCACAGAATCATAGAATCATTTAGGTAGGAAAAGACCCTCGGGGTCATCGAGTCCAACCATCTACCCTACTCTACAAAGTTCTCCCCTACACCATATCCCTCAACACCACATCTAAACGACTCCTAAACACGTCCAGGGATGGTGACTCAACCACCTCCCTGGGCAGCCTGTTCCAATGCCCGACCACTCTCTGTGAAAAATTCTTTCCTAATGTTCAGTCTAAACCTACCCTGTTGGAGCTTGAAGCCATTCCCTCTCGTTCTGT
>JAOQGH010000003.1:17451398-17467927 GCA_025769975.1 Gallinago jamesoni | reverse complement strand
AAGTTGGTGCTGGGGAGGTTAATAGCCAAAAACTCGCTGAGCAGAAGCACACCCAGCAACCATCCTGCCCTGCTCAGGGGGCACACAGGGCTTGGCACTGCCCTTCCCTCAAAGCTCCCTTTTGCTGCAAGAGAAGAGTTTGAGGCCACTTCTACAGCACAACCTTTTTCTGTAGTAGATGCCAAGCCCTATATTGGTGTGATGGTAGGGCAGGTGCAGCTGCTTGAAGGCACAGGGATGTCGCCACTGGATCTGGGGTTGGTGCCTGCCTGAGCATCACTGAGCACTGTTGTTCTCCATCATGACAGACCAGCACGGCTGGAGTGGCAGGGGAGGAGAAGGGGCAAACATGATGCTGAGTTATGAGGACCAAGAGAGGTTTTTTTGATGTGCTCTTTTTGGGTGTTGCAGTTGGGCTTATCTGATTTTTAACTGCCACTAACATCTCCTGTCTGGGGCTGCAGTGCTCTGGAGGGACCATGCTGTGAGCCCATGCTGGTGCATGCAGAGCCTCCCGTGCCAGGTGCCTCCTTTCACCAGAAGAACCTGCCCTCACACTGGGGACAGGCAACTCTGCTGCACCGGCACCACCACTCCCCACCTCCCCATCCCCTGCCCCTTTCCTTCGGCTGGAAAGATTTTCCTATTTTCCTGGTATCGGTGCTCATGTTCTGTGGACTTGATTACTGCAGGTAGTTTACTGTGGAGAAGGAAGACAGATGCAGCTGAGAATTACAGATTTGATGTTTGAAACACTCCTGTAAGGTATATGACACGATCATGAATGAAGTACTAATACTCTCTTTTCTTTCTCCAGATGCTTATAGACTGAGGAGTCGACTATCGCCTGGTAAGTGCTCCTCTGTAGTTTCTATTCAGAATCAGTTTATAAAGTTCATTTCATAAGTAGGTTCATAGCAACATTACTTTAATAAATCCATTTTGATTGTGGATGCCCAATTGATAGAAAATTTAGTTTTTATTATACGTATTTCAGTCCATAGATGTTTTATAATGATCTATAAACTTACGAAAACAATCTTGGTCCCTTTTCAGAAATAAAAGATTATTGTACCTCCTGAAATTAAATGTGAAAGATCTGAGAAAGTATATGTTAGTAAGCTGAAGGAAATGGGTGTAAAAAAATAATTTAGCGGTGCTGCGGTTTGCTATGTGAAGCCAACATGGGACACAGCTGTCTGCATGATGACAATGCCTGTCCTGCAAGGAGGAAATCCCAGGGTGCTGCAGAGAGAGAGCTCAGCATCACCACGAGTTCCCATAGTGCCGAGCAGAGAAGGTGCTGGCTGGTGTCTCCATAAGATCCGCAATTGTGCCCTCCAAAAAAGTCATCAGACAACGGGTGTGAGGGATTCCCTGTTTTAAAGGGTGGGGAGGGAGATGCAAGGCATGACCCCAGTCCAACAAAACATTGGAAAAACCTTTTATTTCAGGTCGATTGCGAACTGAGACCCACTCTATCAGCAACAAGAAGCTGTTGTCACTAGGTAGTTATTCAGTGGTGTGCGGGAGGAGCTGGGGTGGGTGTGCTGGGTTCAATGCTGCATGGCATGTGTTGAAAATGCAGCTCTGGTCCCTCCTGCAATTCCGGCTGAGCCCAGTGCCCCAGTGGCACGGTGATCCTAAGAGAAATAGGCACTGGACAGGTGCTTTTTTCCCCCCAGTGGGACATCTTGTTTCAAGCAAAGCTCTCTGTAGAAGTCAGTGAAGAGCTTTGCTAAAAAGGCTTCTGTCACAGTATTCTTCTCAGTTAATTAGCCAACTTAGAGAAAATGTTTCATTAAACTCTTCTTACTAATTTTAAGTATCTCAGTTGATAGGCTAAGAGGCAAAACAAGAGCCCAACCTCTTGGTAAGTAATACATATATTAGTCCCGTTTTAATAATTAGTATAACTACTGTACAGTTTTGCATGCAATAATGTTTTTTCTGACTGCATCAACTCTATGAAAACCTTTTACCCCTTCTTGCAAACTTTGGCTGGTCCTTCCCACATAAATGAAAATTATAACCATATCCCATGAGAAATCCTCTCCGGCTCAATGATGTAACCACCAACAGAAGTGTAGCACAACAGATCTTCAACCTCAGCTTTTAAAAGGGTTTATTGCCCTTAACAAACTCTAAGTTTGGTTAATTTGTTGGTTTTATTTGTATCAAGATGCTTTGTCTGGGTGTGCTTTTCAATAATTGTTACTGTGTTGATTTTAATTGGTCTGTTCTATAAAACCTATAACTAATATTTTAGATATAAATTGATTAAGTAATTTTGCTGTGCCTGTCCAAAGGGCACAGGCTAGGTTTTCTTTGCCTGCTAACATTGTTCTTCTGAATTTTCAGCCAATGAATATCCACAGCTTCTCTTGCAATTACCCAAAGAAAATGAAATAATCTGTTTAAATATTGATGGAAAAGCACAGCCCTCTGTCCACCTGCTGTCAGATCCGGAGCAAGGTGAGTGAGCCACATTACCCTTGATTACTCCTGACCCAAGGACAAGGGGAGTCGCTTTGGTCTATGAGAGCAGTTGGTGTCTTTAGGAATAACCCCCTTTTGGGTTATGGCCCCCTTCAGGGTCCTGTCACATCCACTGCCTTGCAGTGACCGGAGAGGCTGTGGTTAATTTTTCCTTTCTATTAGGCAAAATTAACTTTCCCTGTGCGACAGCTGAGGGCACTTATGGTTGTGGGTCACCTCCTGATGCATGGCCTTTAGGTTTTTCCCCTGCCCAGCCCTTGGGGGGCTTCTGAGAGTGCAGAGACCTTAAACCCCATGATCCCTATGTGCTGCTGGAAAGAGGCATGCTGCAAATGTGCTGCCGTTTTTCTGTGGTCCTGTGCTCAAAGCAGCCATGGCCCCAGGTGCCAGTTGTCAGTTGCCCTGATTATGGAGCAGAGCCACCTTCTGTGAAACAAAGTGGCAGTGTGGGGGAAAACAGACTTCTGGTGGCCCCACTGCAGCCTTGGGGCACCTGGAGCTGGAATCCGGGGTACTGTGCCTCCCAAAACTAGATTTGAGATCGCAAAGTTCTTTCAGCAACAAAACTGAAGCAGTTTTAAGATCACTCACACCTTAAAAGCACAGTCACTTGACAAATTTGTGTCAATGTTATTAAAGGACTCACTGTGACAGGAAAACTTGGAGATGGAATAAATCACTTTGTGCAGTTTGAAATTACCTATGTGAATCCCCCCATGCAAATCCACGTTTCCACGGATGAGATTATCCTAAGGCACAATAATGAGAGCACTCCGCTGCCGTGGACAGAGTCAGCCACCTCCACCATCCAGGGGTAAGAAACATCACTCTGTCATTTCCCAAACTTGAAAAATGTGTCAGATCTTTTTTCATCCAGGCTCCCACTTTCACATTGTCTTCAAGTAAGTGCTTCCAAATGTCCTTATCCAGTGAGTAACTCAACGTGAATGGAGACTGGGTACCTTCAAAATTTCCCATTTCCAGTACAGAGAGAAAAAAATAAAAGGTTTGATTTTAATTTTCCCTGCCTGTGTAAGAGAATCAAAACAACTGCACCACCAGCCTGCCTTTCTGCCTGGACGTCAGAGGCAGAACATTTATCTTCCAAAGCAAAGGACCCCCTGCAGTGCTAGCAGCCCCCGTGCCACTGCCGTGCTGGCTGCCACCAGGCACTTTGCGTTCCTGCAGCCGCAGAGCGAGCTCTGCGAAGTGATGGCTCTGACATTTACTGTCTCTCTTATCCATTGGTTGGCTCCACAGAGGCTGGAGTTTTCTTTCTCCTCAGTTTCAGCCATTACTCACATCTGGGCAGCTGACACTTTTTATAGGAAGGCATAAAGTGCTTGAATACTTGTCTGTAACTAAATGCCTGCTGTTGGAGAAAGGGTACTTTTAAATGTAGACTTCATTTGTTGGCTAATTAGAGCAGGATCCTTCACTACCACAAGAAAGAGCTGGATGTAGCTGGTTCCAGCAGCTTTTTTTGTATTGCTGAAATAAACCTGCTGTTGGTCTGGGGCGGACAGGACACATAGCACCCCCTCCCTTATAGGCAGTTCTAGACAATAACAGAAGTCTTAAAACAACTGCTTTCAATTATTTTTGCAATCCAAAGTGGAGCCAAGAACATGCTGGATTTATGCCCCCCTATAAGCTTTTGTCTGCCAAGCAGAGCGATCCTCCTCCTGCAAACCCACACCCGAGCCCCTGCAACCACAGCGCTTTGTGCAGCGTGTGTGGGTGCGGGTCTGTCTGGCCCTGTCTGCAAGGGAGGAAAAGGACGGTGGATGATTGTGGTCTGCAAGTCCACCTGGGGTCAAAATAAAATTAACTGGGTTAGAAGAAAGACAGGGTCTGAAAAAACTTGTGAAATATAATATTTGACTTCATAAAATATATTGAATTATTTTATCTAGTCTACCTTTTTTCTCACTGAATTGTTGAAAAAGTATTCTTTTTTATTTTCCATCCAAGCATTTCTTGTTATTAGGGATAATAAGGTATTTTCATCAGCAAAAACTTTTTCTCTGATGGTGTATTTGCATGTACCCTGATACAGGAAAGATACGTTGTGCAGCATAGAGAAAAAAGACACGCTACTTAATATTTTCTAGTTTAAAAATACCCACACATAGATCATGAAAAATGCAATTACAAAGAGACAAAGGGCAAAAATTAAATTATTTTAATAAATTAATTTCAGCTAGTTAAATGCATGGTTTTTTCTTCATATTCTTCTTGGAATATTCTTCTTGGAAATAATGTCATAATTTACTTCCCAGGCTGAGAGTCTCAGTTGAGAAGGAAAGAAGCATGACAGCATCATTGTCTGACACAGTCACAGTAAAAATTTCCTTTGTGAAGTTTCCAGATTATTTCCTTGGGCTGTATTTCTTGAACACAGACCAGTTTTCTGACAAAGTCAGTGGACTTCTGGGTAGGTATCATTACAGATGTATGCAGCAAAGAAGGATGATCTTGTAATTAAGCTCCTGCAGTGAGAACGTGGGGCTTTTTTCTGAGCCATGTCATGAGCCTTTATTCAGATTTTACTTCCATGGGTCCTGATGAGCTCTCATGAAAAGCAGTGGGCAGGCAAGGCAGCAGGAATGCTAAAACTCAGGCAGTTTCCAGAGAAAATGTACATTTAATTTATTCTTTTCAGACATCTAACATCAACTTTTACTGCAGAGCAGTTCAGACCCTGCTCTGTGAAGAGGGGAGGTCTTACCCTTGAAATATAACATCATGCTTTTCCCCTCACTGGTGGCAGGAGATGAAATAGGCTATTGTGAGTTTACAAAGTGTTAAAATAAGACTAAGACAATGCTGGGCTTAGTCTCAACAGTGCTGTGGAATGACATAATTTATGCAGCAAATTAATTCGATGTCAAGTAATGGACTATAAATAATGAACATGAAATTGTTAGAAAATGAAAGCCAGCTGGTCCTGAACATCTCAACTCCAAAAATCCCAATGGGACTAAAGTTGACGTTGTTTCAAAGACTTCGCAAATGGAGAGGCTGAATATCGTAAAACCACCCCAAAGAATGTGAAAACCCACAAGAGAGCAAGGCTGAATCTCTTTGTGGACGAGTGTTAGGGATAAAAGCAGAAACGCAGGAATTTTCTTAACTAAGGGAGCTCCAAATGCAGTCTTCTGTTTGTTTGTTTGCTTTCTGAGACAGAGAGCTGCTTTCCTGGTGTCATGGCTCCCATTTGGGATAAATGAACAGCAATTCTGAGATGTTTTGTATTTTTAAATAATTTGTGTGTCTGTTGCTTAGGTCAATTTTACTCAAAAGCACAATTTGAGAATAATTCTGACATCAATCAGAGAGCTGACGGAAGACTCCTAAGGGTGTCTGGATCTGAGCACAAAGTTATCAGGTAACAGATATGGGACAAGGGTGGGTGATGTTCCTGCTTTGAGATGTATTTTATCAGCAAATCCCTGAGATCAAAATGAAAGGAAACTAAGGGAGTGTTGGTCTGTAAGAATACGCCTCTTTGGTTTAAACAATAGGAATTTGCACTTGAATTTCTTCCTAACAGCCTGAATTTGTTACTTGTTAAGTAATGCTACGGGGGCCCAAGGCTCCTATCTCATGGAGGGGTGAGGGTGAGGAATCATACCCTGGGGCTATGGTTTGCATAAAGAATGCCAAATTAAGTAAGGTTCTGCTGCGTCGTTTACATGGGCAGAGGTTTCCTCAGCCAGATTTATCATGAGAAAAAAAAATTCTGTGCTTCAATAGCTTTTAGCAATTTTCTGTGATGCAAAAGAGATGCTGTGAGCTTGCAGCTTCTGCTTGCTGCCCCTGTGTATGTCCATCAGCAGCTCTGGGAACGGAGAGGTGCCAGCCCTGCCCATGCACATTCCCTCTGACTCCTGGTACCATCTGCAAACACAAGGTCAGTTCGGGGCCTGCCCTTCGGTTATTTTATCACAGTTTTTTTCTTTTTTTGATTTTGTTTCAGGCAATACAAGAAAGATTACAGGCTTGAGTCAACCAGTGATCCTATTTCCTGCTGGTCAGTAGATGTAACTGCCTAGAAAAGAGAGTTCTGGGAAAGAAAGCTGCAAATGATGCTCCTCCAAGGATTTTTGATACTTTCTCTCATGAAGGAAACCACAGTTAAAGCCTTACCTATTACTATAGATAAATGGCACAAATATTTTACCTCGAAAAAGTTATACTTTCAAGATGAGAACATGCTTGCTTGTTTGTTATTTTAAAATGGTTTATAATAGTCTGGTTATGTTGTTGAAGATTTATGTGGATGAACTAAATAAAATCGACATCATCAGCTCATCATCAGTGATATGGACATAGACTTAGGTCTCCGAATAAAAATAAGTAGTGGCATCACCCCATCCAACAAATCTGTCATGCAAACAGTAACAGATTTCTAAAATATCCCCTCTCTACCCAGTTACCAATGACAGTGTTCTTGAACTATGTGTTTTGTAAAAGGAGTATGAATTTGAAAGCAGCATTAGTATATGATTTCTGTGGCTTTTATTTTGTGGGGGGAAAAAAGCAGTCTTGCTGTGTTTGAGGTTCTTTGGAGACAGTTCTGTAACAGCATTCCGAGCTGCTGACATTCGAAATCGGCCCATGAGTGGGGGTGACAGCCCACACTGGCCACAGCCCCCTTCATTGCCGCCCGGTTTCTGAGCCTCTGCTTTAATGGATGCCTGCAAAACGGCCATGGACAACGGTTGCGAAACAGATCCCTGGCTTGTTGCAAAAGGCAGCGTTTCAGCCCTGAAATTCAGCAGCTGCTTTTGGCACCGTTTCATACAATGTTCTGCAAACACTGGAAGATGTTTTGCAAATAATGAAGAGCTCAAAACAGCGTGCGCTGCACGGAGGTAGCATTTCAGAGGAATCATATGCACACAAACCTCTGCCTTTCTAGTTTTAGTCCTCAGGGTTTTTTTCATAAATTTTAATTCCAAAATTATTTTGCGTTTTAGAATTTCAGTTCCTGTGTATCTTTGAACCCACATTTATGCCAGCTTTGTAGAAGGTTTAACAAAAGCTGCTTTCTAGCCTGCCAATAATATATAACTGTAAAATCTGTATTATTTTAGAGCATTGTACTAAAAGAGAAGGGATCTCTTGCCAAAGTTGGTAAGATTAAGCAAACTATGTAATTAGAAGCCTGTTTTTTAGAAGAACTATGTAGACATAATGCCAAGATACGTTTGCATGAATTGCTTGTAATTCCAAGATGCAGATTTGGCTGGACAAATTATGTGACAGACAATGTAGAATTTGGAAACTGGAAGCAGCTTGCTTGCTTCCCCACATCATAAACAGGCTTACTAATTTGAAAAGTAGGAGATTATTTCCATTATAAGCAAACTTGGTATTTGATTTACATGCTGTTGATGCTGGGTTTTATCAGCAGACTTATTGCAAATTAAAAATTCCCTGCTTTGAGTTATAGGGTGCCTACGCGTTGCCTCCTCCACCTGCCGGCTACCTGCAGGGACAGCAAACAGCACTGAAATAGGGAGCGGCGAGGCACAGCTGGAGGGACATCTTTCACCCGGTCCCCTCTGCTTCAAGCACGCACAGACTGTTCTTGAGAGCAGTGCTCTTCCAACCCACCTGCTAAAACCTGCAGTGCTGGAGGTTCCCCAGACGTCCCAGGCAGCCTGTGGTCCTGTTAATGCAGTTCCCCCTTCCTGCAAAGCAGCGGATCCTGCAAAGAAGAGGTTCCTCCAAACCTCGATAGATGGGAAGAAAACCAGGTGTCAGCCTTCCTCACAGCAGCTTTTCACATAGCAGGTTTTTTTTCCCCCAATTCCCACAGCTCCTCTCCAAAGCCATTCCTGTCCTCTGGACTGCATCGTTTCCCTGCACTGTGCTGAGGTGCTGCGCCCAGAGCTGCGCAGGGACCTGCACCCGCAGCCGCCCCCAGCTGATGGAGCCTCTCGGGTCTTAGAAGAGGTTCTCACCAGCTGCACCCGCAGGGATGTTTCTCTTTTCTGCAACAGCCCTGTGTCACTGGTGGGCCTGGATACTGTGACTCCTGAATCCTTTCTGCAGGGCTTCTTCCCCTCTGCTCCTGTGCTTCCCATTGTGTGTGTTCCATTTCACTCTCTTTCATTTGAATTGTCTTAATTTGTTGTCTAGCCACTCTCCTCCTCTCCTTTCCCAGCCCTGAAGTGCGTTTTGCTGGGCTTCTGATTTCCTACGCTCCCTTCCCTTGCTTAAGAAGCTGAAGGCAGACACAGTAATGAATGTTTTGCATTCTGTAATGTCTAATTCCGATGAATCAGAATTAGATACATGGGAGTATCTCTCACAGTATTCTCTTTTAACCAGCATTGTACCAGTTGGCAGTAGGAGTAAAACTTTTATCTAAATGTAAGCATCTGTCTGCAGCTTCTCTCTCCCCATATTATAACCTTCAACTCCATTTGCAGTTATCTCCCACCTTGCAGGAATCCTGGAAGAACTGCATATTAAAAAGGGGATTTGGTGTCTCCACCAGTGCAAGTGTGAGTTTTGAGAAACTCCCACTGAGGGGTCCCTGAGGGCTGCCACAGAAGCCCTGCAAAAGCAGACTAGAGCCCCTGAGGTCAACTTCTGTCTGACAATTCAGTTTCAGCCGACAAGACTCTTGCTGCTTCCCAAGGGTTGCCTCATTCCCATAAATTAAAGAGGAAAGCTGTGGCTCAGGCTGTGCCCAGCATCGCTTCCTGCCTGAGCTTTGCCAGCCGGGCAGGGCAGCTTCTGCTGAACACTGCTGGGGGCTTTACTCTAATGGAGCAAGTGAGTAGGGGAGCAGCTCCATGGGCAGTCCCACAGCTCCTGTCTCAGGACCCAAAAATGGCTTTATTTTATTTTATTCCATCTAATTAATTATCTTAGAATAAAATTCAGAACTATGTAAACTTAACCTTAATAGTTTCAATTTTCTGGTCTTCTCTCTTTTCTTCCTGTTTCTGTCCTTGCCTTCCTCGTTTTTCAGTAACTTACAACTTTCTGCAGAAACTACCATTTTCTTTCATCCTTTTTGTCTGAGTATAGCAGGCAGAGCTATCTAGCCTCTGTGACACTCCCCCTCCCCACAAGCAATTGTTATTTTTTTCTTCTGCTACAAGACTTCTGCATTTAGTAAAGGATTTTGTTATTGGAGACGGCCTCTCTCTCCCATAAATTTATCAGTAAGTATATTTTCCCTCACCTTTTTTTTCCACTTTATTTTTTCTGTTGCATTTTTGTTCACCTCTACTTTTGTTCTTTCAGTTTGACCCATCACATCGTATCATAGAATCATAGATGTTGTAGTATGTCATCTCTGTTTTTCCCACTACACTCTTCTTTCCTCATGTGTGTCTGCATTCTGTTTTCCCACACAATGACTTTCTCTCCTTCCCAACAGTAGGGAACGTGCTTTGCCACGTGAGACCACAATTGCCTTGCTATGGCTGATTTGATTAATAGAAAACTCAGGAAATAAGAAATCTGCTTGTTGTTTTGCTTTAGGACCAATAGCTTACAATTCCTTCCAATACAAAATAGATATATAAATAAATGGGACGTTTCTTGCCCTAAAATTTGTACATAAATTCTGTTACGGGAACAGAGAGAGGAATTTTACTGGAGGACAGGCAAGGCATTTCAGTAGAGGGACTTACACAAAAGACAAGTTTAATTGTCCAATTAAACCTGAGTGCTGTTTGGAACTGTGGTATTTAATTCATTTATAAAGATTTGGGTGTTCAAAAGTTAGGTTCAAATCAAAATACTAAAATTGAGAAGTCCTGAGTGCTGAGCCACTTGCACCAGCCCTCAGCCCTGCCCAGTAGAGTGGTGAGGCGGCTGTAGCACCACTGCGTTATCCCGGTCTGTCAGCTGTCATTCCTCCGGTGTGGAATTCCAAAATGCAGCTGGCATCCTGGGCTTTGTGAAACCGGAATGAAAGTACTGATAGCTGTTGGAATGACAGAACAAGGCACTACATACTCAGGCTTTTATTTAAATCACTCCTGACACTCAGCTATTGATTTAAAATTGGACAGAATGTTTGTTATGTTTTACGAAGTAATGATTTAAGTCAGAATTTTAAAACTAGTAAATTAATTCAATAAAATGAAGGTATTTCAGGGGATGAATGGTATCTGCACACAAACAAAATAGCTGTTCAACACTTCAGAGCTGATGAAAAATGCAGTAAAACTCTCTGTGAGAATCAGTCATACCTTGGCATTACTAAACATGGTAAGCTTATGTATTTTTAATACTTTTTCAACATGAAAAAATACTGTTCTTTTCAGACAAATACTCTGTACCCCTGAACTTGGAGGAAGTTGTAGTTATTTAAAAGAGACTGGAAACAATATAGTCGGTATGAATGCCATCTAGCAGCCCAGCTCCATTGTCATGGACAAACCAGCAAGGAACATCAAGGCCGTGGGTGGGATCTGTCCTGTAATCCTTCTGCCAGCCCCTGCAAGGGAAAACACAGCTGTGGGTGCCTGGGAGCAGAAACAGCACTTCGACAAGGTAATCTTTCCTGAGGCTTTGCTAAGGACCTAATTTTTTTTTTTTTTTTTACCTTGTTACTGTCAGTTCATTGTTTTTAACAATCATTGTGGCATCTGGTTTCTTGGGATCAGATCCAGGATGAATTTCAAGTATGGTGAAGTTAATGGGGTGGAAAAACTGTCCTAAAAATAGAAGCCAAAATTACCGTTTCAGGCATGTTACACATATTAAAACAGAAACAAACCAAACAAACCCCAGAAGTTTTACATTCCCATGCTGTTTTCCATGTCCCCTCAGGATTTTCAATGGATAAGCAAACACCAAGTTTTGTGTTAGGCTGAACATATGCCACTGGTATTATTTACTTGTTATAAACCAGAACTATGCAAATCATCTGGACCTAAGTTCCAGCTTCCCAGTGCACAGTAAAATCAGATATCCTTCAGGATATCCTCACTTTGTGTCTTGTCTACTCAGTTGTATTTATTACATATTCTCCAAGTCTTTAGCTTTCTTTTTTTTTTTTTAATCAAGTAATGCATGTGTTGATCTCAGAAATTTTTGGCTGTCATTATGCTCAGGACAAGGCTGACATCTAAGGAAATTTCACACTCTTGCCAGGATTTGCTTTTGCACGCTTTTGCCCTGTACAAGATCATGCTGGTTCTTTGAGTGCTCTAATGAGCACAGATTTTAGATTACTTAGTGACGTTCAGGGGCAAAATAGTGATGAGCTGTGTCAGTGAGCTTTAACATTTGGTGAGGCCTCACCTGGAGTACTGTGTGCAGGTCTGAAGCCCTCAATATAAGAAGGACATAGACCTGGTGGAGCGGGTCCAGAGGAGGGCCACAAAAATGATCAGGGGGCTAGAGCACCTCTGCTCCGAGGACAGGCTGAGGGAGCTGGGGTTGTTCAGCCTGGAGAAGAGGAGGCTCCGGGGAGACCTAATAGTGACCTTGCAGTACCTGAGGGGGGCTACAGGAAGGCTGGGGAGAGCCTGTTTACAAAGGCCTGCAGTGACAGGACAAGGGGCAATGGGTTTAAACTGAAGAAAAGCAGGTTTAGATTGGATCTTAGGAATAAGTTCTTTCCAATGAGGGTGGTGGAGCACTGGAACAGGTTGCCCGGGGAGGCGGTTGAGGCCCCTTCCCTGGAGACATTCAAGGTGAGGCTCGAGGAGTTCCTGGGCAACCTGGTCTAGTTGGGGGTGTCCCTGTGACTGCAGAGGGGGCAGACTGGATGGCCTTTGAAGGTCCCTTCCGGCCCAGATGATTCTATGAACATGGTGCTATCCCCCGTCACATGGGCTTTTGCCATTTTCTTGCTACTTGTAATTCATACCATAGCAGAATAACTTCTGTGTGGAGAAGTCCTTTAGCCTGAGGAAACTGGAGCAGGAAAGCATAAATAACATTCCCTCCTTATTCTGCTCTTTTTCTGTTTTGTTACAGCATTCCCCATGATGCATGGATCTAATGTGTGCTCCCACTGATGCCTTGGCTCGCTCTGCTCAGGCCTTAAAGTGCTCACTAAGACTGAGAAGAGCAAGTTTGCAGCAGTTCATAGCTTTCCACAGTGAGTAAACTTACTGATGCAAAAGGAATGTTTGCTGCCCTTACCTGATTTTGTAAGTGAAAATTGGAAGTCAAGGGAAAATGGCTGCTATCTGTGTATTTTCCAACAAACCCACTACACTGGCAGAAAACAGGATTCAATGGGGTCAAAATTCTCATCCCTGAATTACCAACTTCGCTTTCTATTAGAATAAAGTCTGTTGGCTAACGTGAGGAAAACCTTAGATGATACAAGGAATTTTGTGATTTTTATGTATGCTGGTAAATCAAAATATACCTCAAAAACTTCTTCTTGTACAAGGATGCTCCAACTGAGGTTTGGCAAATCTTAACTAAGCCAATACACGTGTTTTCTCAGAGTGCTTGTACTTAGGAGAAAGGTGACAGAGGAAAGGAGAGATCAAACCACCCAAGAGGATGGAGGAATAATGTAGTAAGAAAAAAAAAAATCTGTAGGTGGGATTTAGCGAGATAAAGGGCTTTAAAAATGCCAGTGAGGACAAGGGATGCCAGTGATTTCAGCAGCAGCAGAGGAATTTAAGGTAATGCATACAGTCTGAGCCCAGAGTATTTTGTCAGAAATCTTAATATGGCCAGTCAATGGTTTCTCAGTTTCCTCCACCATCTCTGTTCAGAAAGGCTCAGTACAAGATTCTGTCCACAAATTGTGTAGCCTCATAAAGAAAGATGAGCATGAAAACGCTAAATGAAATCATACCTAATAATCCATGGGTCTGTTCAGACAGTTTATCACTTTCCAATACATACAGTCCTAGGAAATCTTGGTGGAGAGGATGTTTCTTCCATACTTGATGCAAAACAATAACAAATGAGGCACCGCTGCCCATTTTGAGCACTAGATTCTTCTTCCTATTAATTATCAAAGTTAAACTGAGAAAAAAAGAAAAACTTGACTTAGGGCATTGCACTTCCCAGAGTTAACAGCAATGAGAAGAAACTCTAGAAACATATTCAAAGAACAACCATGGCTTTATAAATTGCTCAGTGTTTTTTAAACTAAGGGTTTGCTGTATAGTTTGCTCCATGTGAATCTCTGTGTGTTTGCAGATGGTCCAAGGCTCAGACTAAATTATGCTGTAAAAGGCTGCCTGGTCTTTAAACTTTTCAGCAAGATGTTTCTACCAAAACTCATCCTCCAACAGTGCAATTAATCACAGATAGGTTAGTGATATGTAGATACAGCACCTCATGCCCAGTGATAAAAACATTACTGATAAAACCAACACTTCCTTGCCCAGATGCTACCTGACACCTCTTCCTTTTGTTTTTCGGAAAATAGAATTCCTGAACTGTCTCGCTTAGTGCTAGGATAAAGATTTGCTTGTGATGGTGTAAGTGATATCATCAATGATGTAGCTGTCATAGTAAAAAAACAAGTATGTTCTGTAAGTAAGAGTTTTGCTCCAGTGCTCTGTCTGTTGCAGTGCGGTGCTTTGAGAAGGCAGTGATTTTGATCCAGATACACAATGAAAATGTAAATGAGGAGATGCTGCCCATTCCTTTTGCACAGGTAGAAATGATTCTGTCATAGATAAATCTCATGAAAAATATACCTGCTGACAGGGCAAAATGTACTTGTGCTATAAATATCACAATTTCCATTTCTTAAAATGGAGATTGTTTACAGCATGTTATTGTGTCTGTTTGAAAGTTTACACCATATGTCTAAAGTTACTCTTTAAGTATTCACAAGACACTGCTGCGTTAAGCACAGCACCAAATCTAGTTTTACCTTAGTCAGTCATAGCAATAGAAAATCAGGGAAAATTCTTCACTCATTTATTCCAAGCAGAGGAATTTATGTATACTCATTCAGCAGCCACACCACAAAGCAGAGAGCAGAATCCATCAGGACTTGAATCAGTTTCTTATATATATTCAGACAACCTATCTTAAAATTATATTATTTACCAATACTAAACAAAGTGTAGAAACTAATAAAGGAGCCTGGTGTTCTTTCTGTCAGCCTTACCCTTCTTGTTGCAAGGTGACTGAGTCCAGCCAGGTGAAACCTGTTTGTTCATTGCCATTCTGAAGTGTGATCTTCTCAGGAGTCACTGTCAGTTTTAAATCCAGGTGCTTATTTACAATGCCAAGTTTTCCAAAATATGTGTTTTGGATCTTTGCATCGTTATTTGCAATCTTATCACCAATGAGTTCTCCATTGATTGTGATGCCTAATATAAAAGGAAACATCAAGTATTGTTTTATAGATAGGACCTGATCAACTGATGTCAAGGAGCATAATGGAAATTTAACAACATTTAACAAAGTGTGTGTTTACGCCAAAGTAGAATAAAGCTCTGGGGACTGCCATGTGGATTTCCAAAAAGACAACAATCACTTTACAGAGAAAAGTTAAACATTTCCTAGAGCCCAAACAGTCTGTGGTGGCCACAAAAGGCTGTGCACCGTCGGTCTCTCTTTACCAGGCATTCCACGAACTGGCAACCCAAGGATTATTTCATTGCTTGTACTAATACTCACAGAGGCAAGTTATGGATCTCAACTCTCAACGGTGGCTTTCAAACAAAGTTTAAAAGTTCATTTTGCTCCAAGAAGTGAAAAAACAGCCATGGGAAGAGTACCCTAGCACAGCTACAGTAACTCCTACTAATGTTGTTGGGAAAATAGCTTACACAGTATAAAAGAGAGAAATAGCCTTTAAACATAAGACATTTTGTTACAAATATCCTGATTTACTGTATTTAAAAAAATTTAAAACTCACCTGTAACTGGGTCTTTTATTAAATTCAACACAGCACCTGGCTTTTCATTGATATTGAAACAAATGGCATCATCTTTCTGTGGCACTGATATAATGAAGTGTGGATCTCCATCAACTGTAAAGGCAAATCACTGGTATTTGCATAGTGATACACAGGTTTAATGTTCTGCATGACCACATAACGTTGTGGCAGTGGAATCGCTGATGCTGGGGACCAGCAGGAACTGGTCCCTGCACAAAATGTATGCCCAGCTTAGTCCAGCCCATCCTCCAAAGGAGTGGTGGGGTCTCAGGGACGCTGCTGCCACTTCCCCAAAGTGAACGATGTCCTTTTTCCCCTTATCTTTCCCTGGTACGTGATACATATCCTGTGTCTCTTGACCACTGCAAAATTTGGAACATGGATTTTAGATTCAGGAGGGCCACCTCTAACTGCTCTCTGAGGGCAATGGAAGTATTACTGAGGTCAGGAAGGTCACTTGAATAGGGACTAGGCAGTTACCAACACAGTCTAGCAATGGGAAGGAGGACTAAGAAAATGGCCATAAATAGTCTCAGTGACTTGATCTTTAACAAACATTTAGAGATGTATAAATTAAGACACTAGCCCCTTGGAAATAAAAAATGGCTTTTGTGGGAAGGAATTACCTAAAAGGCTCAGAAGAATTGTGCATTTTAGTCTTAAATAACCTCTCTTCTGTTCTTCTAAGCAGACATTACTCAAAGTACTCACCACTAGTGTACCATGTGGGGTGTGCATTATATAGGTAAGAGACTTGCGGAGCTGTAGAGTATAAATTAAAAAAAAAAATGTTAGGAAAAACTCCCATCAAAGTGGAATATTTACACGCTATCTGCACAGTACATGTAAGATGTCAGGAAGTTAATATGCTGGGTAAATTGCTAATTCCATCCTAGTTTTTAAGGCATATAATCCATGGAATGACAGTTTGTGCCCCTTTTGAATCAAGCAAAGCTTCACGATTGAGATAGATTTCACTTGTCATCTGAATTCCTTTGAGGGTTTCCACAAGCCCAAGTAATGTATCTGTAGGACACAAATGTCTCAGACTTAAGGATTAAGCTGTCTATCAGCAGGTGAACGCAACATCATCCATTGACAACCTTTGAGGTTTTGACATTTGTTTTCTTCCAGAACGAAGCTAAGTCTTTTCAGTGAAGATTTGAGAAA
>JAOQGH010000003.1:17414259-17451298 GCA_025769975.1 Gallinago jamesoni | reverse complement strand
CATTGACAACCTTTGAGGTTTTGACATTTGTTTTCTTCCAGAACGAAGCTAAGTCTTTTCAGTGAAGATTTGAGAAAACTCAACAGAGATTGAGAAAGGGAACTGAGACTAATCTCCAGAGCAAAAACTTAAATCTAACTCTCCCATTTCTAGGATTGCCCAGCCAGCAATCTGGAGGGTCAGTTGCTGTCTCTCTCTTGAATAAAACAATTTCTTTTTGTATAAGTAACTGAGTGTATTAATTTAGCCTGAGATGCTGACATCATAGTCCCTGGCTTTATAAAGGTCCAAAGGACATGCAAATGTAAGTCTGTTCTCTGCTCTTGGGAAACAGCTTTCAGGAGAAAATGGTGGTTTGATGAACTGGCATTTACTCCTTAAGAGCTATTTAGCTGAAACTTTTGCATCTGGTATTGTTCAACCTTTAAGTATGTTTTCAGCAGCGAGCAACATTTTAGCAGTGAGCAGAATTTGGTAGTATTTGTTAAAATTCAGTTGTAAACCCACGAAAGGCAGTTTCTATCACTCCAGTAATTTCAGTTGTCTGAAATTATTTCCTTTGACAGATGCTGCTTCATTCAGAACCTTAAGCTAATGACTTACCCAGCGTAACAGCTGTGCCAGCCTGTGCTGTGAATGAAACAAAATGTTATTTTAGAGGCTAGAAAGAATGAAAAACAGTCTCTCCCACTTCTTTCCACCAAAACCAACTCCAAAATCTTGTAATTATGTGTAAATTTCTAAATATGTAAAGAAAAACTTAGACAAAAGAGTTAATTTAGTGCTGCAACACAGCAAATGTCATGAGCAGGCAGAAAGCACTCCCTACTTTTCAGCAAAAGCATTACTTCTCCACAGGCAGGTGGTTTGCTCTGTAAGGGGCTGGGACAACCTGTTTTCCTCCGATTTCTCTGCGCTGTCATGTTCTAAACTGTGCTACTGGGAACTCAATAAGATTTACTCACCTGCTTCCACCTTTTTCTAGTCTTCTGCTCTTTTTACGTCTGAAACTATGGAGGGTTGTCTGAAGAAGTGGCAATCACAGAATGAGCGAAGCCATCTCTGCATGAGAGACTCAGCTACGCACAGGTACCTGGGAGTGAACAGCACTAACCCCGCGAAGCAACTGACTCGTACTGGGTCTGAATTTGGTGATGGTGGGATGCTGCAATTATCGGAGATAGGAGGAACCACACTGAAAATGGTATTTACAATTTTTTTTCCAGCTGAAAAATTTTTAATCTAGTTATAACACAGTCTTGATTTATTCACCCAGAATTTTATAAACCTATTGCATCCTAGATCAAGTAAGTGATGCAGGAAATCCATCTCTAATTGTTAAAAATATTAAGTAAATTTAATAAGAAATGTACATACCTTCAGCTGTCACCACAGACAGGTAAGAAGGAAGAAAAAGAGAAATTCACAGTTTCAGTTGTATGGTTAAACAGAAAGGATTCTCACCCTGTTAAAACATATTCTAAGAAACAAATTAAAAACTGTTTGACAATTCAACCAGGTATCTTCAGTATTTTACAATTCCATCTCTTCCCAGTGATGCAACTCAGTATTTGTAGATCAGACAGAAACATGCTAAAACTAAAAAGCTGATATGTGGGGCAGCAAAACTGCAGTTAATTATGCATATGACAAGAGAACTATTAGTAATTGTTTTATTGTTATTCTGTTTTCACATTGCCAAACGTTCCTCGTTGGTTTTACTCCTTTGCAGTTTTCAAGGCATTTGCATCATTCTATTAATACTGACTGGGTGGTTCAGGAATGCCATCTGTGAATCCAGGCTCTAGGGTGTGTACAAATTATTTTCTTACACAGCAGCAGTGTTTTGAGTATCTTCTGCTATTGCAGCTCTATACTTTCTATATACAAGGAGGATTTACTTGGAAAGAGGTTCAAAAAAGGGCCTTTGTACTACCCTGGAACCTAGAAAGGGAAAGCAAAGAGCTGAAGATCACTCTGAGTGGATGCTACTTCTGTCAGATGTTTACATAAGTTTTTCCACCTTATGGAGTCCAGCTGTAAACTTTATCATCATTATCATGCTGAACAGTGACTTGAATGTTAAATTAAGCATGAAGTTTTTTTATGTCAGTGTCATTATGATAGTTACAAAAAACAATGCAAAAATTTTATCAGTAAATACCTGAAGAATTATTCAGGATTGAAGGCACTTAGCAATTAATTGGTTGCAGGACTTAGTCCTGTTGAAGGAAAAAGCCACTAACCTCTGGTAATCATCTCTGTTATGCTCAAATGCCTTAAGTTACTGTGCCAAATTCAGGAGATAAGAAAGTTTTTCATCTAGAAACCAGCAGAGAGCCCCCACAGAGCCTGGGAGGAACTTTTAGGGGCACTAAGCAAAACTTTGGGGAAAAAATAATGGATGCTTATAGAAGAGATTGAAAAGCCTTACAGGAGGTTTGTCAGACCTGTTGAAGGAGGGAGAGATGAGGATGGCCCGAACAACACACACAGATGCGGATAGGTTGGCTTTGGGGTGCACTGGGTGGGTAGCATTTGCCTTATTTTGCTGAAGAGGTTTCACACAGGTTAAATAAAGAGGCTGATCTGTACCAAAGCACAGTGTTGTACTGAGCAAGGAGTTAATAATTAGCCCAAGTATCAGAGGAGTTGAGAACAAATTGTGTGCTCTCAATGGAATTGCTTCTCTTTCTGCAATATATATGAATACTGTGTTTTACAGATACAATCTCCATCTTTTTATAACCTGTTATATCCTGCATGAGGAAGATCTCACACTTTTCCCCTTTCATGTAGAAATATGTTACTGTATCTACTCCTAAGCTGAAGAATGTAGAAAAATAAAAGAGAAAGTGATGTGAACTAAACTGAATCTACCTGGATTATTAAATCAGAAATCCTTGTTGGGTTTAGGTGGGTTTTTTTTAATGTAGTAGTTTATATATTTAGCTTAAAATACATTTATTTTGAATTTATAGTATTTTGCCTGTATGATTTAGTAATGAAGGATGGTTTGATGGAAATGAGCTTTATAATGGAAAAGTGATTTTGCATAAACCATACACAAGGTTTGGAAAGTAGATTTTTCAGATATGTGTTTATACTTGTGCCCGCATAAAACCCTTCCTTTAGGGGGACATCAAAAGAACACTTGGCTTCTCAAACAAAGTAAAATTGTGAAAATGTCTATACCTTCAATGGGTTTATCGGCGATTCCATCTTGATTGTCATTTTCTTCTGGCTTTGTTACCACCATGGATGTCAGTGGTGTTACAAACTTGTATTTTAGTGAGAGATCCAGGGCTTCGGCTGTAAGATTCTCCTTTTCTTCTCCTGTAGCTGCAATACTGAATACAGGTAGAAGCTCCTAGCATCAGTGATTGCTAAATTACTTGCTGAGCTCTGGATTAAATATTTTTCTCTAAAGTGAAGTCATTTCTCTGCAGCTAATTTACCAATAAGGAATAATTGTTACAGTCTAAGAGCACTTCTGAGTCCACTGGCTATCCAAGAGAAAGGCAAAACGGTGCTTTATATTTGCAATAATTTAAAGTTGTTTAATTTGCAACCTGAAATAGGAATTCTGAGGTTGGGGAGGAGAATAATTTGGGGGATTTTCCTTACTGTTTTTTATGCTTTCCCATTGACACCTCAGTGTGATGTGAGTTTCAGCTTTACATCCCAGAAGTTGCACCAGTCAAATGGCTTAATGGGTTCATAGCAAAGATTACCGTTTTTCCAGGAGTTGTTCAATGGTGAGATAAGCCCAGAGCCTTTCAATGTACTCTCCAAATATGTATTCTTGTTCTTGGAAAGCTTTAGCTGTTTGCTCAGCATCTTGTTTTGTAGTATATGACAGGGCGTCATTTGCCTGTTAGGAGTAAGGAAACTGCTCTGCATCATAAGAAGCCAGGCAATTCCAGAACTTCCCAAAATCAAGACCTTCACATCTGAAAATCTTATAAATTGAAAGAGTCTGGTCCTACACAGCACTCGCCCAGGAAATTGTCAGTGTCGTATCAGGATCTTTGTTCTATTGCTTCTGTGAAGGTTCATAGTGTATGCTATTAGGGTATCATGCAGTTTCCAAATTCACCAGGCATTAGAATTTGGGTACTCAGGATTTAAAGAACTTTGATTATGCCAATTTCATTCAGGAACCTCTTCAAGCAGATATGCTGGCTAACTGATTAATAGCACATTATTTGTATTTGAAATATACCTAATTTCATATAATATATTTAATAATAATATTTAGTGCATGGTGTATATATGGTTCATATATGCCGTTCACAGTATTTATGATAACATGATTTATACTATGTTTTTGTTGTGTTTCTTGAGTATCAGGGGCACATACTTTTAATAATCCAGATCTGGAGAGGTATTTAGATCACTTAGTTCATATTAGCAGTAGACATCTATTTTAAGAGGAAAGCATTTTGAATATTCAGCTGCCTTATCATAGAATGGTTTGGGTTGGAAGGGACCTGATCTTATCCATCAGTTTTCTTCAAGTGAAGACTAGCGTCTGTGAACACTGAACATTTGCTGCCTGAAAGAACCAGTTAGGGTACTTGGAGAATAAACTAAAAAAAAAATATATATCTGTTAGCAAAGCTCATCCAGTTACAGAGCACAAAGTTGTTCCAGATACCCCCTAGTACACCTGACTGAGTTAGGCAAGTAACTTGCAGTTTTAAAAGCAGTGACTTCGGCACATTTAGTTTCTCACACACAGTTTCTCACACCTCCTGTCACTGAGGTAAAGAAAGACCAGTAAATATTTTACATATTGCCTGCTTTGAACAGTCAGACATTATGTGTACCCTACTTAAGTAAAAAAAATCCATACTTACACCTTCACCTCTCACATTTACAGTCAAACTGTTCTGGTTGTTGTCTATAAAGCGCCCAGCCACCACAATCTCAGACCCATCATAGAAATGCTTAAAACTGTTCTTAGTTAGGTCTGATATTTCATTTTCTGGGTAGTTTAATTCCACATCCGTGAGCATGGGATTTGAGACCTCATCATAAAACCCCTACAGGACAGGAGAAAAAAAAAAAGGAAAACATTTAACTAACAAACTAACATTTAACTAACATTTTTTCTTTAATTCATAGGTGGACCTGGATCTACACCCAGAAACATCCTGCCATTTCAGCGATGAAAACTACAAGTGTATCCGAGAATAAACATTTAAATATTCAGTTAAATCTCAGAGTACAAATCTACAAATAATGGATATGAGAAAGGACATAAAACTCTTCAGTCTCATGGAAAGAAAGGAAAAATACCTGAGAACATGCTGTGGATGATGAATTCCATCAATGTTAATCAAGAGGGACACCAAGTTCCCCTCCATTTGGTAGAACTGACAACATAAGCCAAAGGACACTAGGTAGTTGATTTTGGCAGAGCTTGCAATGAAATTCAGTATGTAAATTCTTTGATGAGTTTTTTGAATGGCTGCTATTGGAATGCGAGAACTAAAAAAGATCAACTCCGTACTGCCTGTACCTGTTCTCATGCCTTATACAAGTATAAAATGCTTCAGAAGAACGGTAAGATGCACCAACTGCAGTAAGTTCCTAAAGACAGAACATATAGAGCCTTTATGTTCTGTCATCCTTCTTTTGCCTTGATGTGACATTCATGTCACATGTAGACTTCAACTACATGATCTGTGAGGCGTGGGAGATATAACAACTGCAGCAATTTTGCTACACTCTGAAGTGTCCTTCAGAAACGTGACTTGTTACCCTGTGCCAAGGTTTTGAACCCTCTTCCATACCCTCACTATCTCCCTTTTACTCTCCTTCCACTTTCTGCTCATATAAGGGAAGAGGAAAATTAAATGCAACTGATACTCTGATTACAGCAGACTCTTGAGTATCTCAGTACCAGATTACACTTAGGGATTTTGATTACTTCAAAATAGGAACGTCTGTATGGTTATCTGAATTAATGTGTATCTCACCTAATTTAAGTGGTGATTACAGTACCTGAAGCTGTAAAGCTGCATCGGAGTCAGGATAAATCCGACGGGCCAGTCCTTTATTCTCCAGCGCCATCTTCTCCAAGAAGCTGTAGTCAACACCATAGCCAAAACCAAGATTGTATAAGGGATATTTTCCTTCTATGGCTTTTTTTACATGTGCCTGAATGTCCTCAGTATTCGATATGCCTGCATCAAACCAGAAAACCTTTGAGTTTTCTTCATAAATAGATAAAATTACCACAAAATGAAATGTGGCTGGGCATGTTCAGAACTCTTAGGAGGTGTTATCAAAAACTTGTTTTAATAGTATGGTGCTGTCATAGTAACATTTAAATAGTGAAAACATCTGGAAGTCAAAGATGGAGGCCAATTTTAACTGAGTGGTTTTTTAGTAGCTAATTCACTCTATTATTCCATCCAACGCAATCTTACCTACATTTGGTTGGCCATCTGTTAACATGATAATTATAGAAGCGCTTCTCTTGGGCACAAGGTTTCCTTCATGAGCAGCATTCAGCATATCAATTCCCCTCATTATACCACCGTGTAAATTGGTCACTGCAAGGTAGGCATAGTAATTTGGTTCCAGCACAGACAGTCAAAATAAAGGCTCATTTTTTCCACTGCAATCTGATGAGATCTCATAAAATATGAAAATTAAAGATTTGGTGTTGCAAGCAGGGGGATGTTTAGACAGAAAAGTACCTGGACTTCAGAAACATAAGCAAAAGTAGATGTCATGTTCTCAGTAAATTTAAAATTTAGGAGTAATATTTATCAGTAATAAAATAAAATAATAATAAAAAAAAGCTGTAGCATTGTGTTCACAGACTGAATTGATAAATTAACTTACGCAATGACCTACTGGCAAGTCCAGTAAAGTACTTACAGCCTTCAGTGTCAATGCCCTGAACAAACTTCCTTGCTTCATCCAAATTCTCAGGAGTGGCCTTGATTAACGTTTCTTTCCAGGTGTGTACTTCACTACCAAACAGTATGAAATTGAAGAAGTCATCTTCTTTAATGTCATCTAAGATTTTTAGAAGTGCTTCTCTTGTCTATAAGACAAAGAGATTTAAATGTATAGTTCAACATTCAACAAAATAGGTGCTTACAGATTTCACGTAAGTCTCTCTCAGCATTTGGATATTTTTAACTTTTACACTGTCTATTTCAGACTAACTCTAGTGAAGTCAGCCAGTTGCAATCACATCTGGTAAATCCTTGTAGTTGAGAGGAAAATCAGGTCTTCCATCATGGACTGTTGCTGACACTGTGGGAAGCTGGCACAGCAAGGTGAAAGCGGTGGGAAATGGGTGGCTACAGGTTGGTGGAGAAGCTCAGACGCAAGTAAGCACGTATATTTTGATGCAGCACCAAAACCTGAAAATTCTAGAATGAGGAGTCCTCACTATAGGAAGAGCTGCTGCTTCCCAGGGGAGACAGAATGAACAATATAGATAACGCACAAAATACTGCATGAACATTTTAATTTTGGAACTGTCTGGTGCACATGACAGAGCTCTCAGGAAATGTTGATGTTAAGAGTTTTGAACTAGTAACACTTACAAGTTTAAGAGGGTAGAGCAGAGGGCTACAAAGATGATTAGGGGCCTGGAACATCAGTCTTCTGAGGAAAGGCTGAGGGACTTGCGGCTTTTTAGTCTGGAGAAGACTTGAGGGGGGGATCTGATCAATGTTGGTTGGATGTCAAGAGGATGGGGCCAGTCTTTTTTCAGTGGTGCCCAGTAGCAGGACAAGAGGAAATGGGCACAAACTTGTACATAAGAAGTTCCATCTAAACTTCTTCACTTTGAGGGTGGCAGACCCCTGGAACAGGCTGCCCAGGGAGGTGGTAGAGTCTCTGTCTCTGGAGACATTCAAAACCCACCTGGACACGTTCCTGTGCAACCTCCTCTAGGGGGACCTGCTTTGGCAGGGGGGTTGGACTGGATGATCTCCAGAGGTCCCTTCCAACCCTGTATCATTCTGTGATTTTGTGATAAGTAAGTAAATTTAGGCCTAATTGTATAGAATTTTATTCTACAGTAACACTTTAAACCAGTAATTATGGTACCAAGCATTAGAGAGGTCACAGGATAAAACCACTTGGTATAGCTTAAGCAGCACATATGCACTATAAGCCACCATGTCCCTTCCATCACAACAGAGGCTTTTCCATTTGGACTTCACAGTAATGTCATAACTCACCTGTGCTATTTCTCTTCCAGCCATTGAGCCACTAATATCTATTACAAAAATAACATTTTTGGGCAACTTTGGAAGATTTGTTGGTGCAAAGAAATGTACAAAGTAGCCATTGACAATCTGAAAAATAAAATGTAAACAAACAAACAAAACAAAAAACTTTTGTATATTATAAGGATAGAATGGATAAAGACGAAATTAATTCCATTTAGTATCTAGCTTGTGAGTGGATTAATAGGCTTTAATGGCCCTGACCAGTCTCACCTCTCTCCATCAGCCCAGGAACTTCATTTAAGCCCAAGTCCTTCCTGAACTACACTATCTCCAGCTGTATCACAGCCAGACCTGTTCCTGTCCATGGATTCCCACTGGTTTGGATCCCACCCTGCAGACTGACTTCCCACTTCGATCTCGGGCTGCCTCATCACCACAAACTTGAACTCTCAGCTGAATGTGACAACCATCTCTGGGTCTGCCTTGCTCAGGTACTGTGGGGAGTGGACTGGTGGTTGGCAAAGCCCTGTGCTGTCACACTCTGACCTTTCCTATGCTCCCTGACCTTTCCTATGCAAGCTTAAGCTGTTCAACAGCTCAAAGTTTCCAGCTGTCAGATTAACCTGCAAGTTATCTGGAGTTGTTCTCTTCACATCATACTTTACAGTAAAATCCCCATCCAGGAGAGACTGTGAGCAATTTGCACAGGTTCGCTGCTGATCAAGAGTTGGCTTAAAATAGATGTGCCCCTGAAAAGAAAAGTCTTCATTAGATCTCAGCCTTAATAGCTGAACATTTTCCACAGAACACAAAGTTTGCATTTTTGTAAAACTATATTAGTTATATTAACAGACATAAGAATCAGGTTATCATTTATTATCAGGTTATGAACCTATTATTAGGTTAGGTATTAGCTTCTATCCATATGTATTTATATACTTATTGATAGGTAACTGGTACATGAAGTCTGCTATCTAATACTTGCTTCATACGTTCACTTCCCCATCTTTCTTTACAGCATTTTCTCGTTCTTTTTTCCTCTCATTTCCATTGCAAGCCACTACAGCCCTTTAGCAGTGACACTATTATTTCAGAATTATAACTGTAATAAATAAATTATGAATGCAGTAGCCATTGTACCTTTTTGTCTGAAAAAGTTTTCTTAATGACATTTTGTAGATCATTGGTGATGAATGTTCCTTCCGCTTCCAGGTCAGTGATACCCTGGGGCTCAAAGATATTTACTTCAATCTGAAATATTGAATAAAAATTCATTGTCATTGGTTACCCCACAATATGTCAATTTTATCAATATATACAATTTATATCAATCACTTATATCAATATATATTGTGATATATATTGATCAACTTATAGTAATACATCCAGTTTAAAACAAAGCTAGAAACAAATGGACCTTAATAGAAATATAACTTGTTTGAAAGCCAGATATTGGAATTTTGTAAAATGTCAGTAAATACTCAAGTCCTTGAAAAATATAACCCAACTATTAGCTGTGAGTTGTGCCCAACTTGACCTATATTTCAATATGTTTTCTGTCATAGTGCATTTAAAATAATGCTGCTTAAACTCTTATAGATGCTGAGTTTTGTAAGGATTTTTACACAGTATTTTCTGGGCATACAAAGGAGAAAACATTTTCCATAGAGCTGGATTTTAGTGAGGCAGAAAAGAGTGATTAAAGACAAGTTTTGGCACACAAAAGCTACCGTATTCTAGAATGCAAGATACGTATCACTGTAATTTAAGATGAGGTAGTTTCACAGTGGTGTAATAAAGGTATAGTTTATGCTATAAAGGCATTTATAAAAGCAATTAGTATTTTATTTTACCTCAAGACATCGTAATGGCTTTTTCAGGTTTCCATACATCGTTTCTTTTGGAGGCTTAGTCGCTGAGCCAATTTGTCAGGCTTACAAATAGAAACCTGCACTAAAGCATACTGGTGTGGACTCCCCATACGAGTCATTAGAAATATTATCATGGGCTCTAGCTCACCTGTGACACAATGGGAATGACCATGGCACTCTGCTGTCAACAGATTTACAGAATTTCATCATCTCTTACATTATAGACTAATTTGATACAGTTTACCTCAAAATTTTTGACAAGCTGCTTCGGTTTTACTTTGATGAACATCTCATATTTTCCATACTGTCTCTTCATCAGTTCCTCGTATGTGAGTTCAAAAGTGACTTTACTGCCTGCTGCAATGTTGACTGAAACGGTGAATTTTTCTGTTTTTCTTCCTGAAGCTCTGCATATGAGTGGGTAAGAAAAATAATATCTTTATCCTATTTCTCAGTACTTATTGTTTGCGGTTGGTGGAGTATGATTTTCAAAAAGGACTAAAACAAGGATGGGAATTGTGGTCTATGGCTAAAATCATATTCAAACTGTAAACTTTATTCAAGTTTCCCAGTGAGCTTAATCCCAGGAACAGGTCATACAAAGTCAGTGAAAGTTGCAGAAACAGTCTTTCTATAATTGCAGATACTGCCTGAGTAATCAGAACTTCTATTTTATTTTTATAATTTACACTACAATAACTCTAATTTAATGATTGTTTTATGGTCCTGTAAAGAAAAAAACACTTCATAAATATGCCAGAACAAAGTCTTTGCAACCTCATTACTTGCTATGAGATGATGGTGTGGAAGCCACACAAGGCATCGTTCTTACTTGACAAGACCAGCAGTCTGTCCCTTTGAAACAGCCTTCTCATACTGCTTTTTTGCCACTTCTTTTTCCTTTATAGTTCCAGGATAAGTGACACCGTCAATTGTCCTGCAGATGAAAAAAGTCCTAGTTTAGCTGAATGATTTGCACCAATATATGAAAACTTACTGTAGGCAATTCTCTGTTTATTAATTGCTTTGCTAAAAAGCACTTTGAGGAATCTGATATTGCCAAGATTTGAGCATTTGCGTTGAAGTTAGTCTTCTCAGTGAACTTAGCAGGAATGAAGAGCTCTGTGCTTAGTATCTTAAGAGAACCTAAACCAATTTTTACTTTGAAAATGAATTAGATCAAAACTGGGGTGACAGCAATACTCCTTCAAACTGCCATATTCCTACACTGCAGCAGCTTGATGATCTCGTCTCATGTAATGGCAAGGTGACTCTCTGGATGAGACTCATCTGCCCAAATGTAGCTGTCTACAGTGAAGATTTCATCCTTAGGCTCCTCATACTATTTCTCAGAGGGGTTCCATCTCATCCTGTCGTAAAAGTTCTATCATGCATTATGAATAGTTGTGCCCTAAAAGCTACTGTTTCTTTTCACTGGAAATAAAACAGGCATAGTGTGATTAGCAGAGATGGATGTATTTAAACTGAATCAAACCTCATAATGGTGTAACAATTGCGTATTATTGCAACTAAAGGTAAAAATATAAAGGAAAAATGCTATTGCCTGCCTTTGATTCAAATGCGGTTTTTAAAGGAAAAGATAAATTAAGTTGTAATGCCATCAGGGAAATTAAGTAATGGAACTTCTTCTGGTTTGATATCACCAGATTAAGTACAAAGTATTTCTGAAAAGGTGAATGGATCTCCAGAGATGATCCCCCATTCCTTAAGGTCCACATTGATGAATAGAAATAATTGAAAATCAGTCATCTTTTCTATAGATGTACCAATGTTTGCCTTTCTCCATGTATCTTGCATGTTAAGTTAATTGTACCAGAAAATTACCCAGGAGGCACTTAAAAATCTGTCAACATGGCAAAGTAAAAATGAGCATTTGGGTTTGGTTTCTCCCAGTTGCATTTCCACTGGTTTTTCATCTTCTCTAACAGTATTGTAAAGATTACACACATGCTGAAGTTGGTAATGAAGGCTGTCTTAGGGAGTTCAACATCAAAGAAGGCTTCTTTGGGCACATTTCCACGATTGACAGCTCGACTGGTGATGACATTGTGGGCAAATCTGGACGTTACTTTGCTATCAATTTTCATGCTATAGATTTCTATCCCATTGACAACCTGTAGATTGGAAAATTAAAAAAAAGAAAAAAAAGCTAGCTGTTACACTGATGTCTGTGTTAATTGGCCATAATCATATTTTTAAAAAGAAACCGAGGCAGGGCATTTTATCACTCCAAAGCAAAACAGGAAAAACCTAATCATAAGAACTGGAGCACAGCTGTGTTTCCTTGGATATCTATCACACTGCCATCCTGGTGCTGTTCCACGAGTTGTAACTGTAGCCTCTTTAACAAAATACTACTTCCACAGCAAAGATAGTGCCGTTATAAGAATCGGGGTTTTCTCTACTGAGATTGTGACCTTTGTTTATGATTAGTCAAAGAGCACAACAACTTACTGCTGCCTCACTGTATTAGTGACTGTGATTATCAGCTGAGTGAATGACTCCTAGAGTAGTCACCTTGTTTAAAAATAGACTTAAACAATTCCACATAGCTCAAATTCCATTATATATTATTCTCAACTTCCTCGCAACTGGGGCTCATTCCTCTTTAAACAAGGAAATGCGTAAGGCAATACCTATTTTCTTTGAATGCTCAACTTTAAGGATGCTGGAAACTATATGAGAGCATAGGTAACAACAGATGTCACTCCTTAGGCAACTCCACAGCAAGGTCTGCTTCTTGCAGCAAAACCAGCGCTGGAACGACCAAAAGCAAGCCTTACTCACCAAGTCATTATTGGCATTTCGCTTCTGTAAAGAGAAAAAGAACAAGGGAAAAAAATCATAACTAAGGTAGGAAAGCTGCATTTAGAAATAAATCTCTTAGCACCTATGTAGTTGTCTTCTGCTTCCAAGTCAAAAGAAGTTGGTTGGGAGAAGGAAGGTTTGAGAAAGGTCCTCATTAGTAAACTGAAGTAAATTTGAGGGAAGAGCAAGTAAAGCATCTGAGGAAAGTATAATTATTCTGCTTAGAGCAATCCCAGCTTTGGTGAATCTTTTGGTCTTCATCTGATGTTAGCGCATCTCAAATACCGTGGGTTTGAAAGACAAGTAAAACTTTGAATGTTACTGATTTTGTATTTTCCTCAAGTGACACAAGAAGATATTATCTTCTTTCAGAAAATAATAAAACAATAATGGACTGCCTGAGAGATGAGAGGAAAAGAGGCTTGAATGCTCAGTGCCATTTATATCTAAATGTTGTTGAGACTAAAGAACACATTAAAATCTGCTTAATGTGGCTTCCTTGAGCTGGTGTTGGCTGTATGGTGACATCACAGTAAAAGCAGAATATCTTGTTCTGAGGGTGACATCTTTTTCTTGGGAATTCCCAGTTCTGGGTCCTGTGGTATATATTTTGTCTTTTCAAACTAATTCTCCTTTGGAAGAAAAAAGGGGCTTGTATCAAAGCACAGAAAAACAGTTTGCACATTTTTTTCCAGTCACACACACACCCAAACTATCAGGCAGACCCATCCTTACACTATTTCAGACTTACTCCTAAATTTTTCCTGTTTCAGCCCAACAGCCTCTCATTCTAACATGAACGGATAAGATGGTAATTCAGCAGGGATTACAGGGAGGAGAGGCTGTCACTATGGAAGGCTGCTTGGAGGGGGAAAAAAAAAAAAAGCTGTTACGGGGTTTTTTTGGCATATTTGCTCCCAGAGTAGGTGCAAATATCAGAAGCTCTACAAAAATACCATGTGCTCTCTTCTGAAAGAGAGAACAGGTCTCATACTGAATCACATTAAAATAACAGCTTGTGTAACTCAATTCCCGTAAACTGGGCTGCAAATCCCTTATCTCTTTTGGCTCTGAGAGCCTCACGGGTCACAATTTGTGCAAGTGCGTTTACCCCCAAGTACAGGGGTAAAGACACAATTAACTATCAAAACAGATATACATCTCAGGTACATTTATGGCTTTTGTTACTTTTCACATTTAGGAGTTTTACAGGCTGGTAACTGAGATGCAGAGGGTTATTTTTGTTTATTTGGGAGTTTTTTTCAGGACGCTATATTAGATCTATGATAATGCAAGGCTTTGCGGGGGGGGAGGCTTCTCAACTAATGTCTGGCCAAAAAGTGTGTGTCCGTTTCTCTAAGTTCATCTTTCAAACTGTTACTGCCACTCACGTGATTTCTGTGCGTATGTGTCTCCTATGTGGGCTTTTTTAATGTAGAGTACACACCTATGCAAATCCTTCCTTTCCAAAAATTATCTTTCCTCTATCTATACTCTCATTACAGCTAATCATATTCCCTTACAAAACATGAACTGAGGTATAGACCCTGGGAAACAAAAAGTGGGAAGTCATGGAAATGTCAGTTTGTTTGGTACAATCTTTTCCTTAAAGTGGAATTACCAAGCAGTTTAAGAATACAAAAAAAAAAAAAAAACCTACAAAAATGAGTTCTTTAGTTAGAAATTCTGAAAAATTCTGACCACTACCTCTTAAATTAAAAGATACTTTACCTGCATTTAATTTTTACAGAATTGCCGTCGTACCCATTTTTTATCAGAATTATAGATTCTACAGTAGTTTTGAAAGACCTCTTTTCTGATTCTGTAAGTAATGTGGGGAGTACTCTGCCATTTTCATTGAAAAAGAAAATACAGAAAAATCTCCAGGTGAAAAGTATTAGTTGCTTTATACTTGGGCTGATCTTCAGTACTCAAACCCAGCTGGACATTGTCCTGGGCTACCTGCTCCAGCTGACCCTTATTTGCCCAGGGCAGTGGATTAGGTGATTCTGTGATATTATTATTTTTTTTCATTCTTGATGATTCACTTGGAGGTGGCCAGAGACCTCACTAACATCAAGGTCATTTTAAGTTATGTGGGCAGAAAGTGATAGTGTCCCATTAAAAATATGGTATGTACTTCCAGACCAAATTGAGATTTTAATATCCTTTACCTATTGTAATTACAGAGACTTGATAAAATGTTTCTGCAGTGTTTCCACATATTTGCCAGTTGTACCAATTACTTTTTTTTTGATTGTAAAAAAGTAAAAAATGCTGCTTTTGTTTAATACTGTTTTCGCTGTGGCAACAGCAAAGAATATAGGTGCAAAAAAAAATGTGTAGAAATTGGAGAAGAAGAGCAGACGAAAAAGGAAATTTGAACTCCCAAGAAAATAGGAGGGGAAAAGAGGGCTCCTATTACAGTACTTGCTGAAAAAAGCCCTGATTTTACAGCTTGGGAAACTAAATGACAGCACGACTAAAAGATTCAGCGAAGACTGTAGAGTTGACTTGAAGTGACCTCTGGGAATTCACAACACTGAATGAGGTATTTGCTTATATCCCTAAGTACTACATAGGAAAAAATAAGGCATGAAAATTATTTCCAGATCTACAGCAACATCCTATCAAGCGATGGTAATTGAAAATCACAGAGAAGAAATGATAATGCAGCTAAACTTCCTCGTGAGCTAGGTAGGAGTCTAGCTGCTGCCAAAATGAGAGGGCCATAAAAGGAAGGCTGTATCATCGCTACCCGTGCTTTGAATGCTTTGAATATGTAGTTCTAGGGGTAGGTTTTAATCTAGAAAAAACTCCCCACCCTTAGTAGCTGCAAGCCTAGGAACAAGTGCACATGAGGATCTTTGATTTGGATTCTTGTTCAATTTTCAGCAGAATTGAGCCTGCCATTTGTGTTTACCTGACCATGGCTTTAAAAGCAGATTTGACAGCTTGAAAGTCATCAGCCAGACAGACTTCCAGCCATGCCTCATCATTCCTCACTGGCACACTGCTTGCTCAAATGAGCTAAGACAGGGATGGGGTCTGAGACCTTCACACTACACAGCAATCTCCTCCATTTCAATCAAACTATATTTGCATAAAGCACATAACAAAACTGGGAGAATCAACTGTCTTTTTTGTAGTGTTCTGCACGTACAGATGGAGCACTACACTGAGATTTGGCTATCTTCCATTTAGAATGGCTTTAGCATTGCAAGACATACCGAGAACAACAAGTAGTATGGTAATCAGGAGGAAAAATCTACATCATATCTGGGCTACATAGTGGTTAAATAATCCAGGGCATCTCCAATTTGCAGCGGATTTTAAAAAGTGAGCTATGTTATCCTAATTTTCAAAGAAAAACTCCAAAGACCATCAATCAACAGAAATTGACTGTAAATTGCTTTGTCCTGTTCTACTCACTAACCTACAATGCTCCCCGAAGAGATTTGCCCTCTGTAACTTTTTGTAGTAAGTAACTACTGAGAGAGAGGAAAATAATTTATGGAGGCGAGGAGTAGCAGCCAGCAACTTAAGGGAAGAAAACTGGGCAGAATGTCAGGAAGCACTGCCTTACTCAGAGATGCAGCCAAAGCCAGAATGGCCCCTTTGAGGGACAGAAGTCTATTTAATGTTATGCCAACATGCAAAGCTTTTGAGAAAAATCCTACCATGTCACTTGGATGGTGGACATATTTATCTGGATGCCATGTTATATCTCTCTTTTCTGCTTCTTGGAGGCATCTTTTCACTGATATTTTGCATTGCTTTACAGGTGCTAAAGTCAGTTCCCTGGCAGCACTGATTGTTTCACACATTTAAATATATGACCACTAAAACATTTTACCATTATGTGGTGATGACAGGGAAAACAGAAGAAAGTGATGCTTTTAAAAAGAGAGAGAAGAGAGTTTCTTCAGAGCTGATTCAAAATTGAGGCTGATTAGAGGTAAACTAGCCTGAGTCCCAGGTCTGATCTTGTGTTCACTGGTAACAGAGAACACAAAGGCTCCTGGTGGCAGCACTGTTATGAACTCCCTGATAAGTGTTGATAAATGGCAGGAAGTTAATCTATGAGGAATGGGAGCCCCACACATGGTCGATTACTTACCTTGATGTTTCTGATATGTGTTACCAAAAAGTCTGATGATGCAAAAGCAGGAATCAAAAATAAAAGCACTAGATGGGTTTCCATTTTCGAAAAAAGTAAGGTTCCAATCTGAACAATACGCATAAATATACAATTCGTTGTTTACTGAGTGTTAATAAATAACCCGGTGTGAAAAGTTGGATTAAACATTAGGGAAAAATCAAATACTGAATTTTGAATTAGCATGATCTGCAGAATGCTGTTGCAAAATTTACAGATTATTTCAATGTCTCTTCAATGTAATATCTCCAAACAGAAATTCAGCAGCCATTTCTGCACAGGCAAGTGAGATTGATCTCTGTTCCAAACCCATGTATTTTCCAAACGAAACTGTCATCTTTCTGATAGTCTTAAAGGCTGTCCCTGGCTCAAATGTATTGCAGCTGTAACAGAGCTTGCAGCCTCTTAAAGCTTTTTATGCCCCTCTTCAAAAACTACCTCCTGTAATCCTGCATATCACTCAAGTATCCCGTTTAGGTATCATTATTTGACACGTGCCCTGACTAGTCCAGAAACTGCATATTACATGCTTTCCTATTCATCTTTGCAATCAATGGCCACTCAGCCCACTGCTGCAAGGCCTGCTTTCTTTGTTATCTTGCCAACATTAATCCTCTCTTCATCTTTTTAACTGGGTTCATCTCCTCTGTCACACGAAACACAAACTTTGGGGGCTGGGAGTTAAAAGCTCGGCAATTGGAAAATATTACAGTTTATAGGATTGGGGGTATTTCCTGTGTTTCCCGCAGTCTGAGGTACGCAGCCATCTGAGGGACGCAGGAGGACAGGTCCAGGAGCTTCTTTTAAGCCAGCCCAGAACTTTTTAAACCAATTCTCTGCCCCATGCCAAGGTGACAGGATGGCTCTGCAGCACAGCTGGGCTCTGCCAGGCCTCCCCAGCCACCTCATGCCTCTGGGGGCACGGACCGGTGGTGGGGCCCCTTGGGGTGCTGTCCCCAGGACTGTCACCGTGTTCCTGTCCCCACCCTTCCTCGTCGCTTAGCACAGGGAACAGCACGCCAAGGACGCTCATCAGACGCTGTTTTTGAGGGGACGGCTTTATTTCTCAGGAAAGCCTGCCTCGCACCTCCTTCAAGCCTCCCTGCCCACTCTTAACATGGCCGCCTCTCCCGCTTCCAAAATGGCCGCCGCGGCGCCCCCAAGCGCTCGGACCATAGAGACGCGCGGCGTTCCGCCCAGCGCGGTGCTGCGGCGTCCTCTCTATGGCCGTGGGGCGCCGCGGGGAATCTCTATGGCAGCGGTCGCGGCGGAGGCGCTGCCGGGCGGGCGGGCCCCGGCCCCCGGGCACTGACCGGGCCTGGGCGGCGGGAGGATGCCCCTGGCCGCCTACTGTTTCCTCCGAGCCGTGGGGAAGGGCAGCTACGGGGAGGTGAGCCTGGTGCGGCACCGGCAGGACAGCAAGCAGGTACCGAGGGGCTGCTGTGAGGGGAACGGCCGTGGCCTGGTCTGGGGGTGCCGCTGAGGCCGTGGGCGGGTTAGGGGGTGAGGCCTGTGGCCCGGCCTTGGCATGTGGCCTTGGCCACAGCCTCGGTCGCCAGCGGGGCTGTGGGCTTGATGGGGAGTGCAGCTGTGAGCGTGACCCGGTGCTGAGGTGTGACAGCAGCCGTGTGAGCTGGGCTTGGCCCTCGACGGATTCCCGCTTTCCTCCCTTGTGTACGAATACTTTTATTAAAGGTGTGAAGAAGACTTTTTTTTTCCCTTTTCATCTCAAAAAAAAAAAACCCAAATAAAACCAAAATCCTCACTGTTTGTTTTTTTTTTTTTTTTTCCCCATTTCATTTAAATAAAACTGATTCTTGTTTTGTTGTTTGTTTTTTTAAATGTATAATGCCTTGGTTTGGGGAAGAAAACCTAGATCTGGTAGTCCTTTGGGCGACAGGAAAATAACAGCCTACTTTTTAAATGGGAAGCAGAAAAGGTTGCTCTTGGCTGGTTAGTGTGGTCTCCTTAGGTCGTGCACGTGTGGTGGAGATAAAAATGATAACAAGGACGGAAAAACCAGTTTGTGGTGTTGGCTTTCACTGGGATCAGCTCTGTTGGAGGAGGACGGGCTTTGTGTTTGCTGTATCGACCACGGCAGAACCTGGCAAAGTTTTTGTTATGTTGGAGCTGAAGAGCAAGGTGTTTGCCTTTTTGTTGGAAATTTGAAATAGCCTGTCTTGCCTGGCCAAAGCAGATGTGTTTGGTAGAAAATGCAAGAGGATAAAGGAATGGGGATGGAGAACATCCACAGAGCAGTAACTGAAGGAACCTTGGTGGTGAGCCTCACGCCCAGGATTTGACTAGAGATGGTGGGAGAAGTGTTTGTGCCCAGCAGTGATCAGGAGGTGTGTCTTTTCCCGATGAAGGCAGGGAAGAGGCTGGAATTCAAAGGCAAATGCCTACAACCTATGGACTGGGTATCAGTGTTGGTAGCACTTGTTCCCTCCAGGTCAGTCACTGTGGTGCATAGTCCAATGTCCATACAAAGTTGCAACCTCGTCGTCTCAAAAGTAAACAGTGCATTGAGGTAACTTTCAGCTATATGCAGGTCTTTGGATTTCACCTCTTTTCATGCTGCTGATCATTAACATTGGCAAGAGCCTTGCTTTCTTATCGTTGTTATTTTATCGTAAATATTTGATACATTTTCCTGTGTCTTACCTTTTGTCAACTTGTATAAACTTTCTTCTGTAGCAGGATGATCAGGATTATTTTTCTTTTTGCTTTGGCATAGTGCTACATTTTCTGTGAAAAAAATTTATGTTTTATTTAAGCACATTTATTAACTGAATGCTGGTTGTGTTTGTTTTTTTTGTGGAGAACGTCAAGTGGTGAAAAAAAAAAAAACAACAAAAAAAAGGCCAATTTGTACACAATTTGGTAGCAAATAAAGTGCAATAGACTTCTGGGAATCTGGCCAGGACAACATGCTCATTAAACCAAATATAAGTAATGCCGAGTTTACAGTTAAGCTATATGCATGCTTTTTGCATTTTGGTAGTATATCCTCTAAAGACAGATGCTAAAAGCTTTTGATTTCCATGGCCAAAGATAAGCTGTAGCTTGTCACATAGAACACTGTAGTTAGAGCATTTCTGTTTTGTTTTAAACTTAGATGATGATGCTGTACACAATTAGCTTTGTTATATCACTCATGGGAGCTGTGCATCATCACAGGTTATAAGAATTGAGGAGCTTGTCTAATATCCATCAGATTTCTGAAACATAAGATTTTTTTTTAGATGTTTCGATTTTAAAGCTTTCAGTTAAGAGTGGGGTACACCATGGTGTGATTGTTCCATGCAAAGCTGATGCCCTAAAAGTGATTGCTGCAAAATTTACATCAGGAAGGGGCCCAGGTGAGACAGAAATGTTGATGCTGTGTATGAACACATGCTATGTATTTTATTGTCTCGGCTTCAATTGTATTTTTGCTAAAACCTGAAATTCCTTAGAAATACATTTCAGGTAGTACGTATTAGGGAAGTAAATAACAGCTTTCATGTGTAGTTTTAAGAAATTCTAAACCCATCTTATTATAAAATAAAATAAATTTAGGAATGAGTGTAAGACCTTTGGCTCATGCAGTATAAGGGTCTCTATTTCTCTATAATAGTTCATTTCTTCTGGAATAAGTTTAAGCCTGCGCATGCAGAAACTCATAAATGCAACATGTTTTTTAACAAAAATTACATCTCTTTCGGGTTTTTGAGATGGTATTTTTTTCAATGTGTTTGTAACTGTAACAGTCCTCCATCTGCACCTCTACTTGCTATATTTCTTTTCCTGATAAAAGTTTTTTTTCCTATTTTCCTGTGCTTCACTGTTTTGTAGACTTTTTGTGCAAAGTGATTAATCCCAAGTCAATTCTGCCTTGAGGGTCTTCTGCCAGGTACAAATTTTTTAAGGAAAGAATGAACAGACCTAAAAAGCTCAGCAGCATGATTTATTTTGCGTTCAGAAATTCAGCTCTATTATGTATTTCTTGTGAATATGACAGTGGGGAATTTGTAATCTGACCCTTGAAACTGAGATTTTAACATCTTTTTTGTATGATCAGTGTTTGCAGAACTTGTGAAATGTTATTCCTTGAATTTCTTTTTTATTTAAAATAAAATGAAAGGAGTTGGGTTTGGTTTTTAGCAGAGGGAAAAATAAGTCTAGCCAGGTGGCTTTTATCCTAAACATCCATTGTCATTTTTTGCATATAACTGCATACTTCCCTTAATGTTATTGTATTTTAAAATTACCATTGAAATGGCCTGTTTTGAGAGTAACTGTGATGCACAAATAGGTGTTTCATGCTTAAGAGATAGACACAAATTTAAAATGAGAGTGGGGAAAAAATGTGAATGTTATTCAAAAGAAAGCTAAGCACCACAAAATTCCTGGGCAGAGTTTTGTTCAGGTAAATGAACAGAATGTGCATGCCTGTTCCATTTTTATGGTGTAATGGTAGAAATTATGTGTAACTACTAGACAAACTGCGATCTCCATGCTGATTAATGTGTGCTGATTTAAAATACTGTATTTCCTTTAGACCTGGGGAATTCTCTAGGGCTTCTGCATAGTTACTTTTATCTCTCGTGAAACACCTTGCAATTTCTTTTACAGTATGTCATCAAGAAGTTAAACCTTAAAAATGCTTCTAACCGAGAGAGGAGAGCAGCAGAACAAGAGGCACAGTTGCTATCCCAGCTGAAACACCCGAACATAGTCACCTACAGAGAGTCCTGGCAGGGGGAAGACGGCCTCTTGTATATTGTGATGGGCTTCTGTGAGGGAGGAGATCTGTACCACAGACTCAAAGAGCAGAAGGGCAAACTTCTGCCGGAGAATCAGGTGGTGGAGTGGTTTGTCCAGATTGCCATGGCGCTGCAGGTAAAAGAAAGTATAACTTTGTCACCTTCAGATAGAAATTTAATTCGGCTCTTTCTGCATTTAAAAATTCCAGTTAGGCTGCAGACTTTGAATTCCAGTTAGCATCTAAATACAATGGTTGTTAGTACATTAAAGATGTTCACAGTCATTGCAATCAAATTAACTATTTTAGGTAAGAAATTGCTATCATATTTTATGTTGACATCTCTGTGTCACAGCATGCAGTGGTAACCTCCAGGGTGTTTGCAGTTCTAGTCTGAAACACTTCTCTGGTTTGAAAGTTTAGATTGAATTTACAAAACATAGGTTGGTGGTTTTTTTGGTTTTTTTTAAAGGCAGAATATTTCAGAAGTTTTTTGTGTCTGTGGTTTTGTTGGTGTGTTTTAATGGTAAATTTAGACTACTAATTCATAATTTCTGTTAAATCTTACCTCACTGTGAGGAAATTTAGTAATTGGAGGTTACCTAGCTTTAGAAGGAATTGTTTTAGTAATATAAATGTTAACACTAAGAAATAAGAAACTGGACAGAAAATTTCTTAAAGTTGCCTGTTGTGATCAGACATACACAAGTCTACAGTTCTGCCCTGTTCTTATTCATTATAAGACTAATTTTATTCCCCATTTAGACAAAGCTCAAATTGCATTTTCCACTGAAATTTTATACATAAGACTAAGAAATGATTGTCAAGAAATGGAGGCAGTAAAAAATGAGTTGAAGTCAGAGTCTTAACTTTACATTTTTATTTCCTCTTTTCTGCTGGCTCATTAGAGCTACTCAGGGAGCTTTTGCGAAAGCAGTGCCAGGTTTTGGGTTCATGACTGTATCAGTCGTTCTCAGTGTTAATTTACTAGTACTGTCTTTAGCAGGGGCACTCCTGACTTCAATAGTGATGTGTCTTTTCTGTGATTGTATCCTCTTTGACTTGTGTAATGTGATTTTACTTTTCAGATTAGAAGAACCAATGAGGAGTTACTTAACTCTATTCATGCTTTTTCCCCCCCCAGTATTTGCATGAAAAGCACATTCTGCACAGAGATCTTAAAACTCAAAATGTTTTTCTGACACGAACAAACATAATCAAAGTGGGTGACCTGGGAATAGCCAGAGTGTTGGAAAACCAGTATGACATGGCCAGCACTCTCATAGGCACACCGTACTACATGAGCCCCGAGCTCTTCTCTAACAAGCCCTACAACTACAAGGTAGAGTACGTTAATGCAAATGTTGTTTCTACTTCGTTAGACAACTTATTTTGTTTGAGAACTTCATAAGCTTATCTATTGGTTTTAAGTACTTATTGCTTCCAGCTCTTTTTAATGTCCCTGGAGACCAAACAAAAAAATCGGGGAGAGATTTTCAGGAACCTTTGTTTCTGGGGCTGTGTTTGCTGCAGTTTGTGGGAATTCATAGCGTGTGATAAGTTATCACAGCCAAGGTGTTCAGCGGGCTGCCTGTACCTACCACAGCTTGCCAGTGTAAACAACAATATCAGTCTGTCTTTGATAGCTGCATTTTCTAAATGTGTTATCTAACAGACAGGAAGCTTTATACTCAAAAGTCTGTGTTAGACATAACAGCAGCATTTAAAAAAAAAAGATACTTTAAGTAGAGAAATAAGCAGTGTTGCTGTGAATTTAAAATATAACAAAATAAAGGCAACGTGCTCTTGTGTATCTGTTCAGATCTTGCTGCAAACCACAAACACCTTAAATATGAGTATCTACAGTGAGCAAGAGCTGAGGGGAAACTCTTCTTCCAAATCAAAATCAAAAGATTTTTGCTTGCCTGTTAGAACCAGTGTTGTACTTAAAAAGAAAACAAGGAAAACCTCTTATGAACAGCAATTTTCTACACTTCTTTTCTGAAAAATCTGGTGATATTTGGAAGAAAATAATTCAGTTGATCAAAATTACAAATAAAAGAGTGAGACTGAAGCCAAAATTTGCAATGGAGTTTGGTCTTAATTAGTTCACCGTCATTAAAAGCCTCGTTGAAAGCAGGTGACTAAGTCTGGAGATAAAACTTCCACAATTAATAACAAGTTCCCTAAACTTTTTTTCCCCCCCCTTTTTTCAGTCAGATGTTTGGGCATTAGGCTGCTGTGTTTATGAAATGGCTACACTGAAACATGCCTTCAATGCTAAAGACATGAACTCTTTGGTTTATCGAATTATTGAAGGAAAGGTAAAAACTAATAATTTATTTTTTTATCTGTGCTTGGATTTTCTGTCTAGAACTTGAGATTATTGTTTACAACCAGAAATATTGCATTGGGTTTAAAATATTTTGCATGTTACGTGCACCATCATATATGTTTTCAGACTGGTATTCCATGGCAGTATATGATGTCATATCTGGCCCAGGGAGTTATTAATTTGTAGATATTGCTAGAATTTTTTGTTACCCTTTTGTGTAACTAGTATATTGATTAATTTTCAAGCTTCTGAGAAGACTTACTTTCTTAATTTGCTGTGGCTTAAACATTGTGCCAAGAATTAGTTCACTCTCTATGTGATGCCGTTTTCCTATTAGGTAGGACTAGCTTATTTGAGTACCTGACTTACTTTGGCATATAATGAAGCTAACATGGATTTATTTTATATACATTTTTAAGCCTATTCACAGAACTTTAACTGCTGGTATTAATAAAAAGTTACGAACAGTTCTTAGACAAAACACTTGGAATTTCTGTGTTCTGTTTGATGTTAAGCACTTAAGTACCTTTCAGCATATGAACAATGCAGAGTATCTAGCTGAATAGAACTGTCCTGCATAAATAATCTAGTAGTAGCCCCTGTTGACAAAGATGTTAAATAATGTCAGACTTCCCTTTCCTTTTACAGTTGCCACCCATGCCAAAGGATTACAGCCCGCAGTTGGTAGAAATAATACGAACTATGCTCAGTAAAAAACCTGAGGAAAGACCGAGTGTGAAGAGCATACTACGACAGCCATATATCAAACACCAAATTTCTTTGTTTTTGGAAGCCACGAAGGCGTAAGATATTCTCATTTGAGTGATTCTGTGCAAAATATTCATGTTACTGTGATCTTTGTTTTACAACTTTTCCCATTTTTTTAGCAGAATAAAATTAGTTTTGCTATGAGCATACGAACATATGAGTTTCTTTAGAGTCTTTGGGAAATAGGTGGGAATTAGAAAGGAAACTAGGTTTTTTTGCTGCAAATGCAGAATAAAACTACAATGGTTAGGATTGCACAGTTTATTCAGAGAGTTAAAAATAAAAAAGAAAAGCACCACTATTTTCAAGGAAGTGACAAGAAATACACATCTTCTTTAAGGTTCTTTAAGGTCATTTATGAGCTGATATTCACTGATACAATTATTTTTCTTTGTTAGGTTTAGTCAATTATTTTACTGCCTCCAGTTCGGACTGATCTTGGTGCTATGCAGAATAAGTGTACGTTGCTGACAGAGTCTGAATGGTGTTTATAAGCTCCTTTTGTAGAGATGAAAATAAGTATGTTGTGCACAGTCTATTGAAAAAGCCCAGTCTCTTATACAGTCTGTAACCTGTTTAGTGGAGTGGATTTTTTTATTAGTAAAATATAAAGAAATATCTTAAGGTCTTGTTGATGGTGAATGAGTGAGCAACTTTCTTTTTCTTTACAGAAAAGCAGCCAGAAGTCATAAGAAAACGGTGAATTCTAAACCTAAAGATCCTTGTTGTGTGGCCTCAGTAAAGAATGAATCTCCTGTAACATACCAAAACCACTCCATCGAGCAAGCCAGGAAATACAAAGTTGTGAGATATATTTTTTTTTCCTTTGTTAAAAAAAAAGGCAAAAACCTAACAAAAAAAAAAAAAAAACAGAAAACAAAAGCTACTTGATTTTTCTAGAGAAAAAACTCAGTTTTATAAGTGCCTTGAACATTTGTGAGAACATAGAACTGATTCCTGGTGATGTGAAAAATTCATATTAAGGAAGGAATTGTGTTTAGGCAACAACGAAAGTAAATAAACAGCTGTAGATCAGTTAAAACTAATTGAAATGTCTTAACAATAAAATGTTAACTAAACAACATCTGATTTTTTTTTTATTTGTGGATCAATATGTGATTTACCCGTGGAGTATTGCAGGTCAAATATTTGATGACAAGTGGTAGTAATTTTTAAATACATGTTTTTGACTGAAAAAAAAAAATGAGAAGTACAATCAAAAATTGCTTGCTGTTGAAATTCTTCACAGTGGATTACAAATCTTTTGTAATGGTTAATCATGTGCATGTTTTTTATTCTCTGTAATGAGTCTGGTGTTACGCGTTTAAGCTTTCAGTGCTGAAATACTGAATGTATATGGTGTAGCTCATCTTAAAAACTGTTGGTATTTGTTGGCGTCTCCCTTATGGAAGAGCTGAGGGAGTAAAACTTTTCAGTCATGGTCCTGATGAAAAGTAGGTGTACTGCTTGTGTATAAACCAATGCCTGAAAGATGTCATTTGCAGATGCAGCTTGTACCTCTTGAAAAATGTGGGTTGTTGCTTTTTTGAGGCTCTTAATCTGTAGTTGATAATAATTTCATTGGAGTTTATGTACTCTGGTATGTGAATGATTTTCTGTTGTGGTTTAACCCCAGCCAGCAGCTAGAACCATGCAGCTGCTTGCTCACTTTCCCTGGTTGTGATGGGGGAGAAAGATGTCTTGGGTTGAGAATGAAGACAGTTTTTAATAGGTAGAGTGAAAACCGTGCACACAAGCAAAGCAAAACGAGAAGTTCATTCACTGCTTCCCACGGACAGGCAGGTGTCCAGCCATCTACAGGAAAGCAAGGCTGCATCACACATAACAGTGACTTGGAAAGACAAACGCCATCACTCCAAACGTTCCCTGCCTTCATACTTCTCCAGCTTTATATACTGAGCATGATGTCACGTGGTATGGAATAGTCCTTTGGTCATTTGGGGTCGGCTGTCCCAGCTGTATCCCATCCCAATTCCTTGTGCCCTCCCAGTTTGCTGGCAGGTCAACATGGGGAGCAGAAAAGGCCTTGATTGTTTAGCAATGACCAAAACCACCAATGGCTATCAACACTATTCCTCATCCCAAATCCAAACCATAGCACTATATAGCTGCTAGCGAGAAAGCTAACTCCATCCCAGCTGAAACCATGACATTTTCCTTCGGTGTTTAGTGTATTCTTTCATATGTGCATAATTCCCAAAACGTAATTCATTTTTTGGTCTTCTTTTTAACTCTAGAATGAAGAAGATTGTGTTATCAAATATAAGGCCACCAAATTGTGTCCCCCGGAGAAACCAGCTGTTGAGTTGGAAAGAAAACTAAGCAATAACGATCTGAACAACCTGGGAGACTCTTTAGCTACAGTTAGTCAAGTGAATATTGATTTCTTATCACCTGAAAGGATGAAGTATGGAAGTGAGAAGTGTGGCAGTGAGCATATTCTGGAGAATAACAAAGCAAACCATTTAAGTGTTCCGGAGAATTCTAAAATAATATCTAGTATCCCACCAATTCAGAAAGATGGACTACAGCAAAGAGCAAAGCAAGCTTTTAAAGCTGAAAATGTTGAGTCTAAGCAGTCTTTTGTTGGTGCCATAGAAGAACACGATGACACTTTGAAACTCCTGCAGCCTGTGTCAAAAGACCAAAAGCAAACTGACCTGGTAATCCATTTGTGCTTACTTGAAATAAACTTTAAAATAGATTTAATTAATGGCCAGCTCTTAAAATTTAGAGACCTGCTGCATGTGTTTTTCTGTTGAAGTAGGATGCTACTGATGCAATTATTGAGATGCTGAAGTAGTTGGGACCCTTGGCTTCAGATTTGCAAAGGCAACACGGTGAAGGGGTTTTAGGCTTGCATCTAGATGATGAACATTCTGTTTCTACAGGGAACGAATGTTTTCTTTTCCAGCTGAGATAAGAGATGGCTTTTTGTAATAGTAGTTTAATAATAGTTTTGTAACTTCTTTATTCTATGTTCTAAATAGGCCTGGCTAATGTCAAGTTGGTCCTGATTTGGATGGGGAACTAATAGGTGATGATTGTCTTTTCATTGCATTTTGGTCTACGATGAGATTTTTCTTACACACTTTTCTAATGAGAAATAATTATCTATTGTAGAGCTTGGATTCTAGTGAAAAGCTACTAGCACCGTTTGTTCCTGTTATAGTTCAAGTAAGTGTCCTTCTTTGAAGGTTTAGTAGCTTAAAAACATTGGTACAGCAGGTATTTTTTCTAACTGTCTATCAGGTGAGAGTTTATTGTGGTTGTAACTGTGGTATGTTAAGGTGGATACCATCCAAATAGTGAAGAGGCCTGTGTTGATTTTTTTTAAAAAAATGTGTGTAAATCTGGAAACGGCATGTCTACATTTTTAAAAAATACTTATTAGGATGATGTCTGTCCTGGAGCTTCAGGAGATGCTGAGGAAAAAATTACCTCCCACTTGCAGCCTCACAGTTCTGCCAGTGAACCCTCTCTCTCGCGGCAGCGACGGCAGAAGAAGAGAGAGGTAGCTGAAGTCAGTTCAGAGAAGGTACAGATACTCAAATAATTCTCCTCTTTCATTTAAAACTCCTGCATTTTTTTACTCTTTAAAAATGGGCCTTTTTTTAAAAAAAGTGTGGGGTTTTTATGCTGTTCTTGTTTCATGTGTGTCAATATGACTTCATTGGTAACAAAATGCAGAACAGCCGAGGCGTCCTATAGAAGCTGTCTGTGTAAATCCTTCAAAATCCCAGTAACCCTCAGAGCTGGGAGGTGGGTGTGCCAGATGGGCGCAGGGAAACGCAACAAACTGCGGTCTTTGCCTTTGCTGCACTACAGTCTTCCCTAGCAACTTCCATCAGGGCTCCTTACTGTGACTACAAAATACATAGCAGTACTTTTCCTGACTGTTGTGGGTAAGACCACTTGTAGCAGGTAGTAAATAAACTAGTATTTTAGAACAGACATGTGTAATGTCTGCCCTGAGCTTTAGGAGTGCAAACTTGAGGCATGCACATCAGGTAGGGCTCCTGTCAGTGCCTCAAAACTGAGCAGAGATTTCTTTGAGGAAGGGCACCAGCTATATGAGGATAGAGAAGAGGGTGGCTGGTTTTCAGTAAGACATCCTGTTTTTCTCTTGGATTTTGCTGTTTGAGGGTGGGGATGCTTGTTGCAAAAACATCAGCTGAAAGATAGCCTGGGAGGAGGGGGACAAGATGTAGAGATGGAGAGAAGGGAAGTGGATGCAAGATGAGGTGTGGAGAGGGTGGGATGAAGTTGGGAGATGTGAGGAGGTTACAAGTGGGATCCAAAACCTCTGGCATCCAGCCTTACTGTGCAAGGGTATCTTCTAGTTTGCAGAGTAATTTAACTTTTTTAATTTAAAAAATGTAAATTCTTGCTCCCTTCTCTTTCAAGTTCAGAGCAACTGCTCCTCGGCCTTTGCCTTTTCCTTCTGACATGAACACAAAGACAGCACAGAGGTGTGCAGAGCACCATGCTGCTGAAGTCTCTGAGTCTGTAAATAGCACCAAAAGCAGCCAAGTTGCCATCGCAAAGGTTAGTGCTGAATATTGTGTCAGTGTATTTTTGTCTCTCGTTCCTTCTGAGCAGTTTGTTCTCTGAGTGCACGCAGAGTAAAGAAATGTAGCTTCCTACCTAATGGAAGTCCTCTCAAGCACCTGGTCAGTGCAGGGTGAGACACTGCCTTGCTGAACCAGGGAGGCCAGAAGCTGCTTTTCTAGAGTGTATATTAGTGTCATTGACCAGGACTGTTTTGCAGTAGGTAACCAAGTTTCAGATGATCAGAAGGTCTACTCTAATAGCTCTGTCTCCCGTGTCAGTTGAAAAAGTTTTCTCGCTTTATAGGTGATGAGGTAACAAAATTCAGTGAAAAGCCACTGTGACAATTGCTAATTAATATCAAATTAACTTCTTTTGAAGGATCGGCCTTTGTCAGCAAGAGAACGAAGGAGACTGAAACAGTCTCAGGAGGAGATGTTCCCTTCTGGTAATTTTTTTTGTTTGTATGTTAACATTCTATGTGCAACTCTCTGTGAAGAAATTTATAATTTCCTGTCTGTTCTTCACTAACACCCTCAGAAAGATGCACTAAGAGTCTAGTTCTGTGTCAAATAAAATTTTCTGTTAAAATGTCTGTATTTTTCTGCTTCTTACTCAGTTACGTTCAATTGTGTTTAGTGATGACAACTTGTCTTTGAAATGTACATGAGGTGCAGAATATACACCTTTCAGATAGGAGCTTCAGTGTTTTCTCTTAGCAGAATACCTACCTGCCTGTCTTCTGCCAGGTGGTAGAGTTTTTCTTGCATGAGCATGAAACTAATTCAAAATACATGCAGCTAAATTGTAAATATTGTAAAAATGTCATCCTTCCAGTGATTCCAGAGAGACGAACGTCAAGTAGTGCAGTAGTTGAAGCAAAATCACATACGGAAAATCATGTTAAAGTTGCTCAGTCCTCATCAGATCCCAGTATTTCTCAGGTAAACAGGGGTCATCTTTTGAAATACTTACATGCAGTCAGCATTTGGGAAGAAAACAATATTTTTTTTAAAAGTGTGTGGAAGAAACTCTCAGTCACTAAGAGTGCATAGTTCTCTGAAGATTGCTTTGTAAGACCTGGTACAGATGTCTGATCCTTCTTTTTGCTCAACTAGATCAGTTTAAAATTCCAGGCTCACTGTGCATTTTCATTCCACTTGAGATGAAAACTAGGGGTCTCTCACTGGTTGTTATGGGCTCTCTAAATTGCAGTGTTTTTTTTATTTTGGAAGGGAAGAACTTTATCCTGAACTATATTTTAGTTATAGATGAACAGTCTGCTTTAAATTTCTATTAACAACACACTGCCTTTAGCCTGGTACATGTAATTTTGCTTTGGTAGTGGTGTTTAAACATTTTTTGGTGGTTTGTTTTTTAAATGTACACACCTAAAATGACTACAGATTTATGTGCTGGCAAAAAGGAATAGTTGCTAGATAAAAAGTTAGCAGTTTCTGTTAGTATTCTCTTCTTTGTCTAATTAGTTTTTTTAAGATCTTAAAAATACATTGGACAAAATCTTCTGCAACATCAGGGAAACATTGGTAATACCAATAAATGCAGAAGAGTAACTGTGAAGACATTTTAGTCTGAAATTTCAAAGAGTGGGCTCTATTTTCCTCAGCCCAGTGCTTGCATGGAAGGTGTTTTGCGTGTTTTACTTATGTGTATGTGCTTGTAAGTGATGTCTAAATGCAAAAATTTCACCTGCATTCACTGAGATTCCATAAGGTTATTACACACTAGCTGTATGTGCGTATGCTAATGATGTTTTTGCATATTGTGCTGTGCACTGAACACAAGGCTGGAGAGGAACAAGTAGTTAAAGTCTCCATTGTTTTAGGGAATGCTGGGAGCTTACTGAACTGATAAAAATGTATTTAAATTTTGTTTTTAAATGTGTATTAAAGACCAGTGGATGGGCTAAGGGTAATGACTTTGCCCGTTCTTAGACAACTATATTAAAAACATACATGATTTATTTGTTTTTGAATCGAGGCACTTGGTGAAGTACTTACAGTGATTAAAACTGCACAACTGAGATGTAATTCTGGTTAAATAAGCTTTTCATAAAGTATATCTTCTGTATTAGCTTGGATTTAAAACTAAAGGTTACACCTCTTAAATATTATCAAGCTGAGTCTGTAAACATATGTTTGTTGAAATAGTGTTGGGGTTTTTTCATGCCACATTGATAAATTGCTTTTGACTGTTAGAATTTTTGTCATTTATTTGTCATTTATTCCCTCTTCCCTTAGCGAAGGAGCGTAACCCATTGCCTGTCTGATGATGAGTTAAGCTCTTCCACAAGCTCTACAGATAGGTCTGATGGCGATTCCAAGGAGAAGTAAGTATTTTGTTTAGTGCTGTGCAAGAGTTTTCACTGCTGTGTTGGACCTTGATTTAGAGTGGAAAAAACTGGCAGGAATTGCTTTCACACTTTATTTCTATATAGTACACGATTGAAGAAGTGTGTGATGCATAGAGAAATCAAACTCTAATTCTTGCCCCTCTGTGACTATAAACTTTCCATGCTGGACTTTTTGCAACATATAATTGTGTACCTTTGCTTTTTGTCAGCTGGAGTTTCCCAGCAAACCAGTCTTCCAGCATCAAAGGACATAGACTGTCAGGATGCAATAAAAGCATGAGTGAAAGGTGTCAATATGCTTCCTTTCCACTGTGAATGAGGCTGAATTTATTTCTGATTTTGTCATCATAAGTGACATATATTATTTGTTGCATCACCACGGGTGCTGCTACGCAGGTAGCAGCAGCCAACAGAATTGTGAATTGTTGCTATTTGAGCCTTTGCTAGATGAAATACTGATAATGTTGCTATTGATAAAACTGCACCACAAGAACTAATTTAACATGGAATACTTTGCAAACTCCACTAAAATTACTCAAAGTCTCTGAATGCAAGGTGGAATTTTCATCATGAATGGTGACTGCATTACATCTTATTTCTCCTGTATTAGAAAAAGCAATGTGAACGAAATGAATGACTTGGTGCAGCTAATGACACGGACACTGAAAATGGACTCTAAGGAGAACTCAGAATACTGTGTAACTTCAGCTCCAGCCCCAGAGTTTAAACTGCATAGAAAATATCGAGACACTTTGGTTTTGCATGGAAAGTCACCTGATGAATCAGAGGAATTAAAATTTGAAGAGATTCCTTCAGGTCTGTTGCTCTGTTTTTGCTTTAAATGAATGGTTGTCAACTGCTAATAACCAAAGAAAACCTGCTAGTGGGCAACAGAAGACAATGCACTGTTATTTCATTTCTCATGTTTCAGCAATGATTACAGAAGTAAATATGTTTCTAAATAATTTTGTGTTCAAAACTGCTCTAGTTCTGGTTTACTTGGCAATGGAAGGAACGTGTGATCGATCTGTGTAATTATTAATGAAGAGAGAAAGCTGGTCTGCAATAGGATTTTTCTCCATATGACTTATACTCAAAAGCCTGTTGAGTATTTTGAAACAATATTTTTAAGGCATTCAAGCGATTTGATAGCTGTAAAGCTTTGTGAATGATGGATAAAGCTGAAATAGTACACAAAGCATTAAACACAGGGGAGTTTTGTACGAGTATAGACATTTATCCTTATTGCAGAATTTGGGTAAGCTTATTTTTCCTACTGATATAGGTCCAAGTATCAAACCACTTTTCTTGCTTAAGGTCTGATTTAGATCTTATTCAAAAAAAACAAGAAAAAAATGGTATTTGCTATGACTGCACTTACTATGCAACAAGACCAAGTGAAAAAGCTGAGGATTCTACTTGTAACTTGTCTGGTGATGGGCAAAGCAATGGGAGAACACTCTTTTTTCCTGTTGGTAACTTGATTCTGCATAGCTAAAGTAAAATACATTGAAAGAGTTTGTCTCTAAACAGGTGTGACAGAATATTGAAGGTACAAATTTCAGTGGGTTTTCGGGTTTTTTTTAAATCCCCTTTTCTCACTCTTAGGTGTTGTATAGTGAGATTCCCCAGCTATTTACTTGGTACCATTTGGGATGAGAGGGCTGCTGTATTTCTAAGCTGAAACTTATTTAATTAGATCAGATATTTTATTTTCAGAAGGTGACCCATCCTATGAAGGTAGTGTTGATATCTGTGATTAAAAGAGCAAGCTGGTGTTCTCCCCTTATAAAATGACACTCTCACGTTGGCAGCTTCAGCTCAAAGGCTGTTAAGACAAATGGGCAGATGGGAGAAATGATGCCATTAGTGCTTTACAGTCATTAAACTTTTTTGCTGCAAGTACAAGTGATTGAATTATTAAATACTTGGGTGGTGGTGTACTATTAGAGAATAGTACTTTTCATTCAAATAATATTTGTGATATTAGTACACAGGAACCACCTGAAATGATGTTGCAGGGACCTAATTGTGCAGACTGCATTGTGTCTGCGTTGACTTTGTACTGTCTAGTGTTGAGTTACCATCTGAGTGCTTCTGATTCACCTTCACTGGGGTGGTTTGATGGCTCTAGCCAGCCAGTTCTCATTAACAGTTGTTTCAGGCAAATGGTCAGCCTGAATCCTGTGGTAATACTTCTCGTCACCCCATATCCTTCTGCAGACTATGAAAATTGACTGTGCTGAAAGAAATTATTAGCACATTGATTTTTTTTTTTTAATTTGGTTTAATTTTTATTAGGTATGTTATCAGTTCCTGACAAGATTAGGAGAATGGTTGAAATCCTGAGATCTGATGTGGTGCAAGGATTGGGAGTGAAACTTCTTGAGAAGGCATACAGCATCATGGAGGAAGACGATGAAGCGAAAAGAGAGGTATTTTTCATAATAAAATTGTTTAATTTCTTCATAAACTTAGATAAATGAGCAGGGTGTTTGCTCCCTACCCCCTGTTTTTTAGATACTGATACAGTGGTGCAAACCTTTATTCTAAAAAGTGTTTATGTAGTCATTAGCAGGCAAGGGCCTAAGTATATTGTCATTTCAGTCTTAAAAAGCTTGATTCTGAACGTAGACTATGTTCAACCACACATTCTTCAGAAAGCATAGGAGCTTTAGAATCCCCGAGTTTGTGGAAGATGCAAGGGAAGCAAATAATTTTACTCTGTGGTGTTTCTCCAATAATAATTTCTTCTGACCCATAATATTTTACCTTCACGGTGCTTGCCTCGTGCTCGTTATGTCCAAAGTGAGAAAAAGTTTAATGTCCATTCCTAATAGAGGTGAATGAGCAACACCTCCAGCTCATTTGATTCAAAACTCGGTTACAAATAAAATATTGCACAGGTAAGTATAACCTCTGAAGACCTGATTTATATTTTAAGTTATTGGGTGGGATTTGGAACTCTCTCACTTTCAGACAACAGACTCTTCCCATCTATGGAAGATCCCTCCCATCTATGATGTCAAAATTCACATGCTGCTTTCATTTGAGTGCTTCGGTATTTTGATTAATATTTAGGTAGTTCCTGCTTTTTTTCAAAGTCAATAAATTTTGTGGGGCATTTTTTTGTGTTCTAAATAGTTGCAGTTGCGGGAGCACATGGGAGAGAAGTACGCAAGTTATGGTGCAAAGGTACGCCACCTGAAATTTCTTGAAGAAAACGTGAAGTTCTGAGCAAAACTTCTTCCCTAGAGAAAAAGACTGGTTTATAGGTCATTTGGACCAGATTGGACCAGCTCACAAAGCACGTTTATCCATTGACCGCCTTTGCTGCAATAAGGACTTGAACTTGCAAAAAACTTTATAGTTTGTAGTAATATTTTTCATGTTAAAATGTGAACCAGGCTATCACTTTCTCAGAAGAGAAACTGTTTAGTTTATATTCTCTTAATGAAACTTTTAAAAGTTGGTTTTTATAGATGCAAAGAGGGATGGATACCAAGTTTTATATATAAAGTGTCAAAAAACCCCAAAAAAAAGGTGGTTTGAATTTGTCATAGCAAAAGATTTTTGGTATGGTCACATACTAAATATGGTAATGAAATCTATGTGAAGGCTATGGTGTGATAAGCCTGTAAGCTTTTATATCAAATAGTTGTGAAAATTTAACAGGGAGAAACAGTTACTAATTTTTGCAGCACCAAAAGCCCTCCAGGTTCTGTAAATTGCCAAGTTAAAGTGCTAAAGGGGGCAGCTGTACTGCTTTTAAGCACAGCCTTTGCTTTTGTGTCTTATTGCTAAGGCAGTCACTAAGGTGGTGGAAAGTATTTGGTAACTAGATAAAATAAGTCTGAAAATGTTTGAAAGGAACACAGCCACGGTTACCATGGTCCCAGCTGGAGAAATCCCTTTGCCTTACAAATACTAATTCCTTTTAGGAATGAGAGTGCCCAGGACCTTAGAGAAATAGGCATCTTAGCTTTTCCCTTTCTTTGCATCTAGATTGTGTTGCAACACATGCCCGGGAATTGTCATGTACCATCACTACAGAAAAAAACACGTGTTCTTTTTACAGGATAAAGAAAAGGAATTGAATTTGTAAAATAAAGTTTTAAATGCACAACCTGTCTCTTTCCCTTCCTCTAGCTTAAATATTGTAACCTCTGGCACCTATGAGGGAGACTAACCCAACAGTAGTAAAAAAGTGCAGTACCTATGGATCCTGCTGCCTCTCACATACTTGATGCTCAAGTTAAAATGTTTAAAGAGCTATTGTATTATGCAGTGATGTTACTTTCTCTACCCAGGCAAATTTATTTTAAGCAAAAAAAAAAAAAGCCACTCTGTTATCTACTATCCTAGAACACTTTCCAATTCTTAGGATTTTTCAGAACCATGAGGTATGTAGTGTTTTATAGGACTTGTTAAAATCTGACACTACTGTACCTTGTTTTACACACAGTTAGAAATACTTTAGTAGAAGTCCAGCTGTGCATTACTTTTTAGGCTATGGCAACAACTTAACTAGAATTTAATATTTTGCTGTGTTCCTTTTTAGTAAAATACTTGAGTGAGATATGCCCTCCAGCAGCCTTCTAAAGTTAATGTCCCCACCCCTTCCTTTTCTTCATGGACTTTCCTTTTGTTTCCGTAACTTCACGGAAACTCCAGCCAAAATTTGGAGAGCCTTCCTGCTCTCTGCAGATCTTGGTGTACTCATGGTGCAATACAAAGTAGTAGTTAGACAAAAAAAAACAAACAGACACTAAGCCATGAAGTATCTCCCAGTGGAAATGCATTTAAAAAAAATTAACAAAGTAACAGCATGAAGAATCACAATTTTTAGCTTTTAGCGTGTCTCTTTGGCTTTCTGTCTGCTGACTTCTTTTCTTCTGTTCCCGTCTCCTGGACAGGTAGCCACTTCAGGGGATTGCGCCGATACATAGGCCACGGAGGGAGTGTTAGCTTAGGGGAAAGGAATAAAGTCAGAACATGTAAATCAAAATGCTAGATAAGTATTTGGACAGCTTGTTAGGAAAACCTCATTCACTAGCTATTGTAGCAATTAGTCTTAAGTTCACAAAATTCATGCTGTGGAGATACACATAGTTTACATTGTATACTGTGTTGTCACGCTTAAGTAAGCTCCTTGCAAAAGAGGAGGAGAGCAC
>JAOQGH010000003.1:17334858-17414159 GCA_025769975.1 Gallinago jamesoni | reverse complement strand
TGGAGATACACATAGTTTACATTGTATACTGTGTTGTCACGCTTAAGTAAGCTCCTTGCAAAAGAGGAGGAGAGCACATCTGGACTTCCGAGGTAACGCCAGCGTCCCAGCCCCTCCAACACCGCTGTGAGACCCTCCCTTTATCTGGCATCAGAGATAAGTGGCTGAAGCAAAACCAACTCCAGGGACCTTTACATCAAGTAAGAACCAGGTGGATGATGACACCATAGAATTATAGGTGCTTTTCAAAACAGTAGAGTGTGTGTGTGTGTTTAGTAGCGATTGGTCAAATCCTGTTGTATCTGAACTCTTGAAAGGTCTCAAGAATCACGTGTAAAACCACCCTGAGTGTGGGCCAATTGGAAGGGGACACCTCATGGGAACCAACAGGGCATTACTCTTGTAATTCGCTACTTTGTGTCCCAGCTTCTCAGTCCTGGGACAGCTGGGAAATTCTCACAGGCAGCCTCACCCTCCTTTATGTTTTTAATGTGATTAGCTTCACTTACGTTTTTAATTAAATTTTACTTTTAATTCAAAAGCAGTATTAAATTGCAGCATTCTCTAAAATCTTACAAGCATTTGAGAAAAGGCACTTACAGGCTTGTAAAGCACTTTCTACAAAAGTGCTTCAAAGAAAGTACAGATGTTTAATAACAATCTGAATTGCGTAGCAAACCTCAGTCTGTGCTGGCAGCCCATTAACTTAACAATGACTTCAGGTTAAACAGTGAGTGTATTTTCTGGTTTGGGGAAAAAAAATTCTTACCAAACACGATAAAGCAAATCCAGCCATAACTATGTAGACAGTCCATCCAAACTGTTCAGTTAGGTATCCATAGATGAAACCAATTATCTGAAAAAAAATATAAATATATAAAATCAAACTTTAAACAAACACACACATTTCCCATGCCCTGATTAAGTTAAGGGGCAGAGGGGAGAAGTAGAAAAATACAGGGTTTCCAAAAGCACAGTTCGTACATCTTTCTAACATTTTCAAAATTGTAGGTCAATAATGAAAGTAAAAGATTGAAAGAAGAAAAGTCTTAATCCATGGCAGCCCCTCTAATTTTGTCCAAAGCTTGTAAACAATAAGCCAAACAATCAGAAAAAAAAAAAAAACCAACAACAAAACACTTTGTAAAATCAGAAAACAAAATAAGTCGTTTATGTTATCACCCATGGTTCTAGGGTACTTACTGCAGAGACAAGAATGATTCCTTGAAAAATCTGTTCTGCTAATTTTTGGCCCTTGTAGTCCTGGGGAAAGATATAATTTTTTGTCAGTTGCCCACAACACAAACCTACCAGTTAAACGCTTTCAGGTTAGAGCCTAGAGTCGGCCTGACCACAGGTTCTTAGCTTTTTTTATCAGCTTCAAGCCAAACTGGAATTATTTTTCTAACGCGCCTGGATTTAAAGTGTGAAAGAATTAAGCTCTTAATTCCCTCAGCACCTCCCCTGCAACCTTGACCATACCAACTAAAAACAAAAGCGGGCGCTGCCCGTTCAGGCTAACGGTGCGAGCCCAGACTGTCACTGTAGTTACCTCTGTACGGCTGGGTACAGAGGAGGGGGGTGTTTGTCACCTGGATTTGCGCGGCTTTAGAAAGGGAGGGACCGGCACTCGCAGAGCCGGGCGCTACCCTCACCCTACAGCACATTAAACCGCGACTTTTCAGGCCAAAACACGCAAACTATACGCATCCCCACAGCAGTTCCTCACGCCCAGATATCGACACCGCACGGAGGAAGCGGAACAACGCCGCCGCCGACACCACCCGGGGCCGAGGGCCCGGGCCTGTAGCGGCGGCTGCCCTACCATCTGCGTGGGGATGGAGCGGAAGATGTTCAGCATGATGGCGGCAGCGGAGAGCTTCTCTTCACGCTCCTCTTCTCCGTAGTCGATGCCCCGCGGCGGCTGCCAGCTGTCGCCCTGCGCGGCGGCGAGTCGGTCCTCAGCGCGTCCCCCGCCGCGGTGAATCGGGACCGGAAAGCGGCCGGTGAGGTGGCCGGAAACACGCCCCCTTCGCTCCTCCCTGATCGCCGTCATCCTGAGCTGGTGGTCTCCGGTCTCCCGCCTGCGCTGTTGGCTCCGCGCTGCCACTGCCCTGGGGCTGGGCCCGGCCTCTGCCTCCCCCGCCCCCTCCCCGGTAGCGGCGGGCGCGGTGTGGGACGCTGTTTCCCCGACAACAGCGGCATCGAGCCTTAGGACCCCAGACTGAAGGGGCCTTTAGCCGGCAGGTGCGAGGTGCCTGCGGACGTTGCCTGCCCGGAATCGACGCTGAGTTTGTAGCCTGCGGGCGGCCTTTCCCGGCCAAGGTTCGAGCTCTGCTGGAGAACCCTTCGGTAGGTGCGGCCGCCCGGCTAGTGCAGGGGGACGGGCGCGCCGCGGCCTTGGCTCCTGGCAGCCATCAGGCATCGCGGCGGGCACCCGCGGCCCTTCGGGCTGCTGGGGGTGGGTGGCGGCGGCCGCGCGGGCGGCGCGCGCGCGCTGCCGAGGTGGCAGTTGGCGGCGGCGCGAGCGGACGGTGAGGGGAATGGCGGTGGGCGGCGGTGTCTCAGTAGAGGAGAGCTGGGCCCGGCCCTGCCGGCCTCGGAGGAGCAGCTGTTTGGGGGAGGCCCCGCCGAGGCGGCAGCCCGAGGGACCGCTGTGCAGCTTGAGGAGGAGGAGGAGGAGGAGGTGGTGGTGGAACGGGGCGGGGAGCAGTCGTGTGCCCAGCTTCGTACGTGGAAACCGCGACAGCGGAGCGGCTGAGGTTGCGGCGGTGTAGCGACGAGCAGGGGTTCGAGTATGTTAGCGGGGGGTTGTGCTTGCACTGACGATAATTTCTGAGAAAGTCAGCCTGTAAACGCCTTTAGCTGGGGTCGTGCGGTGTCACTGCGGGGCAGGCGCTGTCTCCGTGTGCTGCCCCCTCAGCATCGCCACCGCGGGGCCCGGGGAGCCTGACGACATGCTCCAAGTTAGAGAAAGGCCTTGCCTTGCGCTCCCGCTGCCTGTCCCCGCCGGCCTCGGTGGTGGCGCAGACGCGGCACACGGGATTTGCTTGTTGCCCTCCGTAAACGTGTCTTCCCCACGGGAGAAACGCGACAGCAGAGAGGAGATGGTTATGTCCGACAGGTGTAACAGTCACAGCACTGTTTGTAGTACCTTAACTTGTTAGAGCTTTGGTGTAGAACAGTCTGTTTCTTGAGTCTTGCCTGTTGTTATGGCATGAGTGCTTTCTGTGTGTTACTCGAGAGCTGCTTCGCGCTCCGGGATGTGTAGTTCTTGTTCTCATTTCACAATCGCTGGTACCGTTAAATAATGAAAACGTGCGTTTGAATTGCATACTAAAATTGCATCATTGGTTTGAGCGTGTGTTCTTTTCCCCTTCTATAACTCATTGGTAATAGCTTCTTTTACACTTATGAGATCTTTTTCCTGTGATGATGGTTCAGCTGATATTCTGTTACGTTTTATGTAGAGAATTTCATGGTATTGAAAGTGTATAATGCTAGTTGTTAAAATCTTACAGTGTCCTGCCAGAATCTTGCAATTATTTATTACAGAAAGAAATGTATAATCATTTACCTTATTGCTGGGATGCTTCCAGGTGTAGTAATAACTGTAACAATAACTTGGTTCAATAGTAAAAGAAACCCTATAAATAATCTGCCAGATTCTGTCCAGATCACTTTTGACTGGCAGAAGGAGTTTGGATTTGTTTTTTGTTTGGTTGTTTTTTTATTTTTTTCTGTCAGTTAAGTAAGTGTGAAAAATCTGTGTGTCTCCCTTTTAATCTCTGAGATCTTTTTTAGATACCTCATTGTAGCTACTTACTTACACAGATACTACGCTCAGTTGTTAAAATGTAACGTATGGCTTTATCTTTTTAAGAGAAGGAAACATGCACTGCAACTAGAGGCTGTTTTGTATCGGTTTTGGTGACAGTGTGCTATGCCTTGTGCAAGCACACACTGGAAGTAGGAAGTGACTGATGTATTTTTTTCTCTTGCAGGTTTGCAGAAGGCTTATGCTAATAAATAAAATAACAAGAGAAAAATGACATTAAGGAAAGGTATGTGCATATGTGGGTGTCTACTTTTTAAAAAATATGGTTTTTACTTTTTTGAGTTTCCCAATCTGTCTCTGGTTCTATTGATAAACTTTTTTTCTTTTAAATTTTCAGTGAACATTTCCATCCTTATAGTGGCTGTTGTCATATTTTTGCTAGTTCTTCATCATAACTTCCTAGGCCTCAGTGACTTCTTGAAACGGGAATTGTCAGGTATGATGTGGGGGTTTTATTTATTTATTTTTGAAGATTGGTGGGAAAGCACAAGCTCATAATGTGGATGATAATGATCAATCATTTGGATAACAACATATAAATTTTGTACTCTTTTATGAGTATATCTTTTCCTGTTCTCATACCCAAGAAACTTCAGCTTGGTAGGCTTATCTGTTCTTGCTGTCCTGTGACTTTTCTCTGTCAGGAAGCCAGGTGAGATAGCAGTAAGGGTTCCTTCTGGGTGTAACGGTCATTAAGATATGATTCAGTCTGCTTAAAAAAGCCTTTTCATTTTTAGGAGTCTGCTTTTAAGAACTGCACATGGTCCCCCAGAGTTTCTCCATTGTCCCTATTGACTGCCAAGTCCCAGTTTGCTGCTCCTGGAAGCTGTTGCTCCTGGGTAGCAGTTGTACAGGTGCTTCCCAGCAGCATTTGAATAGGAGCCTGGCAGGCCTTAGCCAGGAATCAGTTGAAGTCAAAGCTGTTGATCTCTGTCCTCAGAAAAAGGCACACAGAAGCAGAAGCCCAGCTTTGTGAGCAGTAGAATATTGCCCGCAAACTCACAAATCCCTGTTTACTGTGTTGCTCAAATTACCTAAAATTATCTAATATGCAATAGTCTAGATCATCTGAAGGCTACCAGTCATTTATAAGAAGTGTGGGTAGCAGGGAATTTGCCAGCTTTTCCAGGTGATGTGGTCTGGTCATAAATTTCAATGCTGATCTCCCATTTTCCTGCACTCTATGAATACAAATTCTTGTTGTTTAAGCTTAGATAATGTAGTGTGATCTGTGATGTCTGGAATAAACATGATCTGGACTTAATGCCTTGATCTTCAGCGGAAAAATATTCACAACAGTGACTTTAATTTAGAATTTCTTTTTACTTCATTGGTTCCTACTTAAGAGGAAAAGAAAGTAGAAGAAAGAGAGGGAAGGGTGATGTGGAGAAGACTAGAAAGTGGTTTGGGTAAATGGCAGGGGGAAGTCAGTGAGCTTATAGACATGGCAGAAGGGACCAAAGGTAATTGTGGCCTACTGGAGTTTAAGTTTCATTTTAGTGCCTTGTTGTGCTGCACGTGAATATGTATGGTTGAACTGATGTAGTTTATTTGGAAGTGTGATATTTTCCTGTTCATTGACACCTTGGATTCTCAAGGGCAGGAGCTATGTTTTCATCCTGGCACGCTACGATCCACACCTCAACTGAGACATCCAAGTGGCATAGTAGAAACTATTGAAGGTGTTAGGAATTTTCGTGTGGTAATGATGTCAGTTTCATTTGCGTGAAACAAGTATGTGATGCCACTTTTTCTCCACAGATTCAAATCCATTAGGACTTCAGCCTATTGATTTCATACCTGCAGCTCCCCAGAGGCTGGCAGATGAGAGGAGCGATAAGGAGATTTCTGTGGTCATTGCAGCATCAGATGAGAGGCTTGGGGGTGCAATTGCAGCCATGAACAGTATTTACCAAAACACCAGATCCAATGTGGTTTTCCATATTGTTACTTTGAATGATACCGCAGATCACTTGAGGTAATGATCTTTTCCTTAGATTTCCACAATACCTTGTTGTGGGAATAAAAAGTATTGATGACAAGAGGAAGATCTGACTTTCCCTGGAAAGGGAAAATTGTTTTGTCAATTGTCAATTTGTCAATTGTGAAAATTGTCTCCTCAAAACTGTTTGCAGTTCTAGCCGCTGCTGCTTGTTGCAACTTTGTGACAAGGCTGCTATGGGGACTCCTGCGGTCATTCCTTCGGGTAATGGTTCAGGGGTGGAAAAGAGCCATCTTTCCCAGTGGGGTTGGAGTTTGTTGGTGGAGGAGTTGTAAAAGTTACTTCCTAAATTTCATCTAAGCAATTACAGTACTGTCAGTGAATTTTCTCCATTTTAGTGGATTTTTCTCTGGTCCTTTTATTTTTACCCTCATCTGTTCACACTGATATTTGGAAGGACCTGTGATAACAGGACCGTATGTTTCTAATAAACTAGGAAGCAACCTCCTACCTTAGATATGCCACATCTGTGCAGTATGCTGATAGTGGGCATGTCCCTGCAGTCATACAGGACACCACCAGCATCAGCCATAGATTACATTCTGCATGTATATTTCTTGGATAGGGAAGCAAGTGGGCAGATCAAGATCTGTGTCGCTGTTAATTGGATTTCTTGCTTTTAATTTGATTTTTGTCTCATTTAACAAGATCTGTGCCTTTTCTCCTGTTTGCAGGCTGTGGCTAAGTAACACTGCTCTGAAAAATTTGAGATACCGGATTTTGGATTTTGATCCTCGTGTCTTAGAAGGGAAAGTACAAGTGGATCCTCAAAAAGCAGACACCTTAAAACCAGTGAGGATGATGTTGTTTACTGTTTGCAATTACTAGTTAGTAGCAATATATTTTGGTATTGGCTTTTGAACACAACTAGATATCAAAATCAAATCTATTAACATATTAGCAATCTTTTATAATCAAATTAATAAATTTCAGGAAGAATACATTTCCAGATAGAGACATGAATTTGTATATCTACATATGCATGCCTGATGTCATTTTTTGCAGTTAGCTACAGTGAAACACAGCAGTTTGCATGTCAAGCATGCCAACACCTCAGAGATACTCTAGGCATATGTGGAGAAGTAAATTCTAATGTAGACCAGTTTTAAAGGTAGTTTATCAATGCACAAATTCATAGGAAACCAGGAACTAATGGAAACAGTTTACTTTAAATAACTTATAGGATATTGCTGCCTATTTTACTTCCTAGATAGAAGTTGTTTTGGATAGAAGTGCCAGGAGTAACAGTCAATTTCACATTTATTTGGACAATTTTTTCATTTAATTATTCACTTTTCTTGCTTTCTTGTTTTCACAGTTAACCTTTGCAAGATTCTACTTGCCCAATTTGGTACCTCATGCAGAGAAGGTCATCTATGTGGATGATGATATAATAGTGCAAGGTATGGGACCTTTTTTTAAGCTTTGGCCACTGACCTTGTCCTGAGGTCAATATGCTGTCTCTTACAGTAACCAAACACTTCTACTTGAAAAAATAAGATGTGAAAAGATGTAAAAACTGTAAGTATGAACAAGTTGTGTTAAACTGAGTGATTTTGTCTGTTCTAGCAGTGGACTGAACAAAAAGTCACTCAGTGCTTCATCAAGATTACTTTTAATTTTTCTGTGCTTTTCTACTTTTCAGATGATATTCTTGAACTTTACAACACTCCATTGAAACCTGGACACGCAGCTGCATTTTCAGATGATTGTGACTCAACCACTAACAAAGTTGCTGTCCGTGGAGCTGGCAACCAAGTTAGTTTTATTCTGATTCAGTGGTAACAACGCTATAGATCCCAGGCTTTGGAAACAGGCACTTGGTTTTGTTGTTCTTGCAGGTTGACTTCCAAATACAGTGAACCTAAAAGTGTGACTGTCCCTGCACAAATCAATTTATGCTGATGTTTGTGTTACAAATGACACCTGCAGTTTCTGTTTAGGCACAGTAAAAACACTTTTTGCTGTGCTTTCCAATGAGAGCAATTCCCAGTGCGGAACAGCAGGAGGTCTTAGAACATCAGAGGGAGAATTTTTAATTTCTGAGTGTATAAAACGTACTTCTTCTGGGAGTGGTACCATATTAATAATATGGTATTATTAAGACCATACAGCGTTCCTTAAAATATGTAGTTTCTATAATAAGAGGTCTAACACTTTAAAAATATTAAGTTTCTTGCTCTTGTGTTAAAGGAAGGAAGTTGCTTTAGCAACTTCAAGCTATGCTTGTCTGTTGGGAGTTGTGCAAAATTTTTCTTTAAATAGAAATTTGACCATATTTCAAGCTAATTTCTACTCTCTCTCTCTTTCCCCCCCTCCCCCCCCAGTATAATTACATTGGGTTTCTAGATTACAAAAAAGAAACCATCCGAAAGCTTGCCATGAAAGCCAACACCTGCTCTTTCAATCCAGGAGTTTTTGTCGCCAATTTGACAGAATGGAAATTACAGAACATCACTAAGCAACTGGAGAAGTGGATGGCACTTAATGTAGAGTAAGTACCCACAAGTTGGGGGTGACAGTGGATCAGGGGCTGGGTTATGGTGACGGCCTTTAACTGTTAAATGAAGAGCTGTGTATGTATCTGTGGGTTCCTGTCATCCAGCTGCAAGTGAAAAATTAACTAATTTAGGGCCACACAAGCATCCTTTCCCGACTTCGTTTTATCTTCTCTTCCAGAGAGGAACTTTACAGTAGGACTCTGGCTGGCAGCATCACGACACCTCCACTGCTAATTGTATTTTACAAGCAACATTCCAGTATTGATCCCATGTGGAATGTGCGGCATCTTGGTATGTATGAAATATTTGTGACACTGACCCCCTAACGTGTTTCCAGGTCTGTAGCTGGACACCTAGTTGATGATGCAGCTGATAAAACCATAGATTTGTCTAGGTTGTCTAGATCTTAAAGGGACATTTAAGATCATCTAGTTCAAGATCATCTAGTCCAAGCATCAACCGATGACAATGATCTTTTCTTTCTCTATTTTATACCTTGTTCTTTAAGAAACACTGCTTTGCAATACCAACTTGGGGCTTGTGGGCCTGATTCTTCCATTTCTTTGTTGAACTGCTATGGGGATAGTTCTTGACTTGCACTCAAATTACCTCTTATTTTCCTTTTTTTTTTTTTTTTTTTTTCACATATGTATTGTATCTGAAGCGATCTTAAGTGTTTCCTTCAGGATTGTTGAGAGGAACAAACATTCGTATCTGTTCTGCTGCTGGTGAAACCCTAATGCTGGGAGAACTTTCTTAGGTTTTCTTTCCACTGAACAATACATAGGCTGCTGAATACATCTGGGTATTAAAGGAGTTTTATAGAACTTGGAAGTTAAGGCAATACATTAAAATAGATACTGAGACAGATCAAAGTGGCACTCACTTGCACCCAGTTACGTTTTTTTCACTTTCCCTGATTTCTGCCTCCCATATCACCTCCTTTCTCCATAATTGACAGGATTTCCTTTGTTAAAATCCTTTGTTTTGAAGTTAAAATATTGCATGTTGGTGTTTCTGCTGCCTCTATTTCAGTCACTAATGCTTCTTTTCCAATAAAAGGGTCTAGTGCTGGAAAAAGGTACTCTCCTCAGTTTGTAAAAGCTGCCAAGCTTCTTCATTGGAATGGACATTTCAAACCGTGGGGAAGAACAGCTTCATACACTGAAGTCTGGGAGAAGTGGTACATCCCTGACCCTACAGGCAAGTTCAGCCTGATCCGCAGACATTCAGAAGCCTATGAAGCAAAGTAGAGTCAATTCTAATAACTGATGGCATTTTCTCAGGAAACCTCTGGAGCCAAGCAGAACTTTTCTTTAGCTAACTTGTATTACAGAGCAGTCCTTGCTCCCTGCTTTCTGGAGCACAAGGTGACGCCCTTATTCTGGTGTGATTCTGAAACACACAGGTCCAAAGGAGACCCACCTCACTTGTGTAACAGAAGATGCTACTCCAGCAGCACTAGAAAGCAAGGGAAGATCTCCACTAACTAGCACTTTTGTTAGTTCATTTTGGGCTGTTACATGTTCTTCTGCTCTTTACTACAAGTCTTCTAGGGGAGAGTCAATTTGTCAGCTACAGAAAGAAACAGTTTCTAAGAAAAAGATACAACTTCAGCTGGTGCTTTCACCATGCAAATGTTGCACAGCAATGTACTGTAATTAAGAGCTGCTTGGGTTTTGTTCTGGTGGTTTTGGTTTTGTGTTTGAGGTTTTTTTGTTGTTTGTTTTCTTGTCCTGTTAAAGTTTCATCAACCTTTTTTCTTGCATGAAGCCTCCTCCCAACCATTTCTGTGTCTTTCTTGCAGGACTCTGCAAAATTGAATCTTGTTTTGAAAGATGTTTTTAAGTATTATTTCACTATGCAAAGTGGTTTTAACTGCCAGTGAACACTAAAACATTTTTGTTAAGTGGTGGAGAAAACCTTGTTGAAAAATAAAAGCTAATTTTAACATGTTGACTCAAACGTCAGATAAATGGCATCTGATTCTAGTCTTCGTACTTAGTGTCAAGTGATTAAAACTGAAGTCAATTGAATTCATATTTGCAAAAGCAATCTCATCCTAAATTGTGCAGAATGTTTATTTTGGGGATGAGGCTCTATGAATTACAGATTAATTTTGTTAAGTTCCTCATGTTCCTCATGCTTAAGTGAGCATGGTTCTGCCATAGTTTATCCCAACATGCCTTTCCCAGTCTGGCCCTTTACACTCAAGTGAGGTTCCTGTGCCCTTTTGCAGGTGGCTGCCCATCACCTTTTATATAGGTGTTGTTTTGGTTTTTTTTATGGTTAGTGTTAAGTTTGAGCAGTGGTTATTATTAGCTGATTCATCCCAGGAGCTATTGCAGCAATTTAATACAGGTTTGAATGCGAAGTTGTCATTTTTATCCAGTAATATGGCACGTGAACAGTACTCCGTGTAGGATGTTTAGATAGAAGTTTTTGTGTTAATGCAGTGATGAGCTCAGTGTTCTGTGGACCGAGACTCAGGGCAGCACATAGCTAAAGGGCTTGATCATGTGTATGACTATGGTTTATTCTTTATAATACTTTATAATTTAAAAGGGTTTCCAACTAATTGCTTGACTCACTGCAGTCGCTGCCTATAGTTCGGTTTCTGTCATGGATGCTGCTCTGTGGTTTTGAGTCTTTTCCTGGGTTTTGATGAGCAAGAACTATTCTTGCCCTTGAAGTGCTTAGGAGTAATGAAGTAAGTTCAGTTACCAAAGTTTGAAATACAGGACTAGATCAGCTGATTCCAACTTAATTCTGATGTCCAGGCTGTGTTTTAGCAGGCTTACATGAACTGCATGTGTCTGTGTCTGCACTTGATGCTTTTTTTAAGCTAAGACACATATTTAGGGAAAATATAACTACCTACTAAAGAAATCAGACCTTTAGAAAAAAACAGGTGCACAGAAGGAAGATGCTTCATATCGGGCATTTATTCTAAATGCTTATATCATTGAGCAGCCACAGGGCCTCTCAGTAATTCTCTTGCTACACCAGTTCTGCTCTAGGCCCAGCACAGTAACAGGGCAACATTTTGCTTTCCTGTTACCCGTGGTTACTGTGTATAATAGGTGTCATTGGGAGATGGGTCTTTTGTTCAAGAGCACCATAAGAACAAAAAATGTCTAGCTGAAATAAGTAGCATTATCCACCCAACCTTTACATATGAAAATTCTACAAGTTCTGAAAAAGTATACAGAAAGTTTACTGGTTTAAGTTATGCTCTAGAGGTACAGTCTCTGTAATCCTCTAGGAAAAACAAATTTTATGGAGGGACAATGAAAATTCACCTTGAAATTTAATTGCTTGGACATGACTAGAATTCAACTTTTACCATTGTTTTTCAAAGGAAAAGACAAAGGGTTTATCTTTCTGAAACATGTTTTTGTAAGGCAAAGTGAACAGACTCAGTCTATTAAGAATTTTTTTAAAATAGGTGATTTTAATGCAGGAAATAAAATTTAGGTCTTAAAGCTGAATGCGGTCAGCTTTCTAGCCTTGTATAAAATCTGGAACAATCAACAGAGATACAGTATTATATACATTATTTGACACAGTAGTAATTGTGAATCTTTGCAGCAGCTCTGGTATGCAGCATTCTTCCAGCTTAGTCACAAAACAAGTCTTCACGACTTCCAAAAGCCTGCAAGAGTCTCCAAACAGTATCTTCACATATAATTCATTACACATAGTCTGTATTAAAATCGTAGGCATCATCATCATCTGCTGTCTTATCCAAGTTGAGCGATAGTGAATTGCAATGTTCGCTTTCTGAGAAAAGAAAACATGGGTAAGCGAAATCAAAGCCAGCGCCAGAGTACTAGAGACTATCCTTCAAGTCAGGGGTTTCATACAGACCTGCCATCTGCTGTTCTGAATTTTTAGGACTTGTTTGTTGTTTTCCAAGCTTTGCTTTCCTCGTGACCTGAACTTTGTTTTCCTGCAAGTCAGAGAGGTAAGTGTTTATTTGGATATCACTAAAAGAAGTCTCTAATGCAAATTAAACCTAACAGAGACTGATGATAGCGTGCAAGTCCCCTTGTTAGTTGATTGGGAACACGCTGCCGACTTAGAACAATGTTGTTTCTTTCATTATGCAAAAACCCCAACCCTTATCTCCAGAAGCTTTTTGATTTATCCCAGTGACTCCACAGAGCCTACAAGTTCTGTTTACAGCAGGATACTGACTGGGTACAGGTAGAAGAAGCCTAATGAAATGCTGGTTTACCTCTTTGACATTCTTTTCTTCTTCCATCTCATCTTGATCATCATCACTTTCTGTGAAATCCTCCTCTTCATCTTCCTCCCCATCCTGGTTTGTTTCCAAGTTTTCCCACTCTGATGCTTCCTCTATCACTCTGTTTTCCTCTATTATCCCATTTGTCATACCAGCTGACTGGAAAACGATGCTGCTTGCTGGACTGGGGAATTTTAAAGCTGGGAAAAACACAGGAAGTGTCTGTGAAGTTACTGTTAAGTCACAGCACCAGATGCAATGCTGGGTCAGGGCTAGAAAAAGGCAGTCCTCCCCCTCCCTTCCTCAAAAACTGCCACATAAGCAGGTAGAACAAAGGACAATTCTCTGAGAATAGATTTCTGCTAGGCCTCTACATAACACTGCTAGGAGCTGAGAGATTTGGATTTGAGTCTAGATTTTACTGAGTAAAATGTATTTTGATGGCCTAATTAGCCAGTGTTCATGTGCTTTTCAACTTTCTTATTTAGGAGGGTTATTTCCTATTCAGGAGGGTTAGGTCAGATAAGCAGAAACATAAGATCTAGCAGGGGTAATTTGTGTTAAGATAGCACACAGATGCACTGCTCTGCTGCATCAGAATCCCTTTCTTTCTTAAAAGGTTGATATTCACTTCATATTGAGAAAGCTATCCTATAAACCCCAAGAGGACTTCCATTCAAAATCTCCCATTAAAACTACTACTACCACTCTTAATGGTTGGAGTGCATTACAGTGTCAATCCTACCTTGAAGAGTGTTGTTGTTTTCTTCTTCTAGGTTCTTTAAATTAAAGCACTCCTGCATTTTAGCTATTTTGTCTTCTGTAAGATATGGTGGCGGCTGATGAGATCCTGGAGGTTGTGAGTGGTAGCTTATTTTAGCTCTAGGAAAATAAAATATCAGCATTAAAAAAACAACCAAAGATAACAGTTAAATCACTGTATTTAAAAATAAGCCCCAGAGCACAAACCTTTAAAACTCCTCAACCTAACAACTAATTTATTATGACCTGTTTAACAGCAGTTAAATAACTATTTAAATTGACTCTGAAGTTGTCAATAACAGTATTAAATGTACAGCCTGCTCCTGAGAGGAAAAAGAAATGCCATACTTTGTCAACACAAACTGTGCCTGTAAAATCACGAACTGCCAAAGCAGCAGAACCACTTGAGCAAGGGAAACAGTCAGGCACTAAGTTACTTTTTTTTTTTTTCCCCACCCTCAAAATGTAGGAACTACTATAAATTTCCATAGAAAATTTGCCATATCCTTTCCTGTCTGCAGAAGAGGGCTACATGGACTCAGTATTTAAAAGGAAGGCAAATTTCCTTAACAGAGTAAAACCAGAAGTCAGAAAGCTGTCTGTAAAATAACATGCAACATGCTTTGACTCTATGTATCCTTCACTAGAGAATTATCCAGAGAGAGGAAAAAAAGAAAGCAGCCTTTCCTTTCTAAGTACTTCTCAGGACTCTGTGCTGGATTAACAACGTGAACAAGGTGAGTAGCATAAAGCAAAATTCATGGCGTACGTACCCTGTCCAGTCACAAAGTAGTATTTTAGCTATGTTCTCTACATCAGGAACAGCTCCCTTTTTCAGCATACCCCTTTTCTGAGCAAGTAAAGTTAAAAACTCCTCAGTGTTACTGAAATCTGGGATATTATACTGCATCATTACCTAGTGCAAAAGAAAACAGTGCATTCAGAACTTTTCTCTTAGTTTTAGGAATAAAGCAAATCAAATCAGGTTACAATGGGGATGAACAAGTACATGAGGAGCTGTTTTTTATCTTCCATGTGGGAGCAAACATTACAAAGCAAAATGCCTACTTCATCAACAAATTCAACCAGGCTAATGGATGTATAGAGACAGCACAATGGTTTGTGAAAAAACAGCACAGAACTGAATGGGAATTGGGCTTGGGTTAAACTAGAGTGAAATCAGAGTTGGATCTGAGGTCTTCACTGTAATAATAAGAAACAGTCAGAATATCTTCATTTTTCACTCTTTTAAGAAGTGTTTTTTAAAAAAATCAGAAAAGTTATTGGGAAAACAGTCTCTGGCTGACAGGACTGGGGCATGCTCTATTTGCTTTCCATTTATAAGGATGAAAAAACATCCTTAGTGTTGGACGCAGTAGCCAAAGTCTGCCCCTCTGTACGCTTAGGAGAAAGCAGTGTAAAAGCTACCAGAATTAGCTGAAGTGAAATGAACTTTTGTTATTGGTCTAAGAAACCTACAGAGAAGTCAAATACAATGAGAGATGTGGAACCAGATGGAGCTCACCTGCTGTTTACTACTGTGATTCAGAATGGCATCTACTCCTTCCAGCACATCTGCTAAGCCTGATTCTTCAGTGTCTACGATTCTTCTCAAGGCCAGAGCCAGGGTGTTATTGGAAGGGTCTGCAATTATACTTGGACTGTCTAAGATCTTTGTCTGTTTATCAATGTGCACAATTTGCATGGACCTATTCAGAGAGAAACGTACTGTGAGTAGATAAAGATAACAAACTAGCAAAGAACTGTAACAGTGAGGGATGCAAAACACAAAGCCTAGTTGGACTGAATGCACTTCATACAGAGTCAGTTCCAGTGTTTTCTTGTCATATGCTTTGCGTAGGACAGAAATCTAAATGCACAAAAAGAGCAAGCTTATGCACTATTCTCTTGTGACAGCTTGCATCATACAGATCAGTACCTTTCATCCTGGCAAATTGAAATGTGCACTTAAAACTGCACACAGGGGCATACTTGCCCTTAATGGATGGAAGCTGTGCACAAACAAACTCAGGGTAATCAGAACAAACACCAACAAACAGGGAAATGAACAGCTTTTATCAGACTCAGCTTACTTGGTAACACCTCTTGTTAGGCCAACATTGCAAGCACGAACTCCTTTAAGACTGTTGATTATGCTGCTCTTTCCCACATTAGGGAAACCTAAAGAAAACCACATAAATCCTTTTAAGTTAAATAAAAAACTCAGCCTATGTAACACTGATCAAAACTGCTTCTTCCAGGTGTCTTTGATAAAGTACATCTTCAGTGCGAGATCAGAGTTGGATCTGAAGTCTTCACTACAGAATTAAGACAAGGTATGTATCCTCATTTCTCACACTGATAATAGCAGGGGCATTAAATACATCACTGAATGCAACACCATAGATCATACCAGGTAGGAGGAAGGCAGTGCCAACTGTACGGTATGTGAACTGTTTCTCTCATTTCCCTAAGCTGCTGAATCTGCTAAGGCCTCACACGATGGGCCTTCTACATATCACATACACTACATGCATGCAAGTGCAACACACATCGCTGCCAACTGAAGTACTAGAACTTCTTAGTCTGAAGTCTTAGCTGAAAGTAAGAACAATGACTAGAAAGCCCAAAATCAAGTCATGTGTAAGTTGTTTTACTCAATTTGTAATACAGGATACTAAAGCTTTATGGGAAAAGGCAACTCCTCCTGCTTTGCCAAATGCTTACCTACTACCCCAACCTGAATGGCTTTGTTCTGAGTCCTGACGTGGTCTTGAAGAAGTTTCAAAAGGCATTTACTTCCAAAACGTTCAGTGGTTCTTGATAAATCAATACGTGCACGTCTTTTTGTGAACTGTTCCTGCTACAGGATTCAAAGACAAAAAAACCCCAAACCATTGTCAGGAGCCCTTTAGGAAGATAAACATGTATGCTTAGATTTATTTACCTACTCCAATGCTTCCAACTCCTATCCTCTGTTAGATGATATTACTATGTTCTTGTGAACAGAAGGAAACAGTTTAAGAAATTGGCTCATCGCTTAAGTGACAGTAAATAAAAAGTAACCATCAACTACTACGAGAAGGTACGTGAACTGACTAATAGCAATTGTGATTTCAGTTCAGGCTCTGTTGCAGATTTGTTGTGCGACCATAAAATAACAGCGTATGTTCAGATGGTATAATCCTTAAATCTGCAAATTCACTCAAGGGGCTTCAATATTTTGAAGAATTTCAAAACCTGCTCTCTATCTTCAAATAGCTGAGACTAGGACACAAGGGAGCTGAACCCTTTATATTCCTCATGAAATAAGGTTAGGTTCTACCTTTATTGATGGCCAGAGTCAGGATGAACACAGGAGTGTTGCATGCACTACGTTACCTACAAAACAATTCAGATGTAACTGATGCAACCTCCTATGTAGAAGATGAAAAATTCCTCATCTTCCTCCCCTCATTGTCCTTCTTACAGTGAAAAAAAGACTTGCTTTTATTCTAGTTCAGCATCCTGGGCACAAATAACAGTATGTATTTCAAGAGCAAGAACTCCCCCACAGTACCACAATGCTTAGTCAAAGTGCAAAGGCGTATCCTTCAGTCACAACAGTGCAATCAAACAAGGGGGGAAAAAAAATGTAAAAAACAAGAGTTCCTGTTTCTCAACATGTTTCAACAAGTATGGTTGTAAGATATACAACTTAGTCATAAGACAGCTTGTAATGCTCTTACCATAGTCTTGTCCTTCATCAGTGTTGCTGATTTAAAAGCAATCGTTGGAAACTCCTTCTTCAAATAATTCAACCATTTCTCTAAGTTTTCCTTTGGTACTAAATCTGGGAAAAAAAGAGCACAGTCTTTTCACTCCTGTGAATCTTGAATACCATTGTATGGAGGAAATCTAATCAGGAACCGGGCTGTATTTTGTCTAGTTAGTATGTTCCTTTCTAGCAAATAATAAGTTTGGCTGAAAACTACTAGAGTAGTGGGTCTGTTCCCCACAGAGTGTTGCAAGTTCTAGTCTTTGTCTGCCTCAAGCAGAACGTACCACATTTATACTTCTGACCCCTGAATCAGGTTTTTAATGCCAAGGTCTTGGTCGGAGACTCTGTGTAGTAGAGAGTGTGACGTTCTGTGAAGGATCATCCCTAAAAAGGCTACTCTAATAAAAATCTCCCTTTGCTCTTGCTGTCACTCTTGGTATTTCCTTTTTCTTTGCTGCTGCTAAGCCAGTAATTTCCAGCCTTTTTAGCTGGTTTCACCCGCTTTTATGTGCATCCTTTCATACAGCAACGGGGGGGAGAAAATACAAAGCCAAGTTCCAATTACAACTACTGCATTGATTTACTGATCTTTAACTTGGCATTGCCTCAGTGGGGGCCAGCACCGTGACCTCTGCTTACTCACATTCACAAAAACGTTAACAATTTTAAGATCTCTAACTTCTGTCAAATTTGTCTGAAACTGGCCAATGCCCTCAGAAGTTACTGCAAAAGAAAGGGATGAATGTGCATTTTCCTGTCTGGTGTTCTTTCAGCAAACTAAACTAAAAGGTGGAGGAAATGTGACCCCTTCAATAGGGCAGCGAGCTCAGAGTTGGATCTTATGTCTTCAATGGAATCTCAGATTCCTTTAAAGTCTTCTTCATAGCTCACGGAAGGAACTGCATGGTGACCACATAGCACTTCAAGAAATCCTGTGCTTCTTACCAATTTTGTTCAAAACCAACAGTAGCTTTTTGTCTCCTCCAGAGCGAGTTACAGCTTGCTCCAGCTGAGGACACCTGCAGCCCATTGGATCTCTTGCATCCAAAACCTCTAGAACCACATCTGAGGCCTCAATCACCTGGGTTAGAAAAAAAGAGAGATTCTCAAGACACGACAGACCATTTGGCAGATGGCAACTCTGGCATAGCTGTGGCTTACAAGAGTTACTGTTGAATTTCACAGAATGATTGATGAGGTTTCATACAAGTGTTCTTGTTTGAACTCCTTCCTTCTGAGCTACATATCAGAAAGCTGAAGCAATTTTCATCTTTTTCCTCCAAAGGCAAGAAATCCTTAGGCACTAGTACCTCATTCCTACAAGACAAGAAGTCTAATGCCTCAGAGTGCTGGATGTCTCAGTAGCTCACACCAGACAAGACTGAAAACCTCCCTTACTTCAGTGTTGAAGTTTATCACAAACAACCTTTATGCTCTCTTAGCAGCTGCACAGAAATGCAAAAAAGCAAAATAACAAGTGGTCTCATTGCTGATCCTCATCAAATTATATAAAAATAGTTGAAGTGTCTCACCTTATTGAGCTCCCTGCAAAATGATTCCTTGGAATTTTTATCCAGTAGTTTCTTAGTCTTTGCTTTAGATTTGCCAGAGGATTCCTGAACACAAATAAAAATGAAAGGGAATGATGTAAATGAGAATTAGTGTATTCTGCGTGCATACACAGCATGAAAATGTAACATATAATTCTTAAGAAGATGTAGTTTCAGGATGACTTTTATTGCCTCTGTAAGGTTCAAAGAATCAAAATCATACCAGGCACCTACCTTTCCCTCTTCTTTTTCCTTGATTTTGGCTGCATTCTTTTTAGCTTCAAGCTTCCTCTTCTTTTCATGTTCCTTCTGTCTGTTGAGCTTCTGCTTTTGTTTCAGTTCTTCAAGCTGATTACAAACAAAAACGCAAGCCAGATAAAGCATATTTGAAGGTGGTAAAGAAGAACTCTTCTTTCTCCACATTTACTGATTTCTCACCAAAGCTTAGTTAGAAGTCACGGCCGTCCAAGCGTCCAAGTGACACTGGGAACTTTTTTTGCATTCTACCCTGAAAAGAATACTGTTGCCCTCAACAGTATTGCCTCACAACCAGAGGCAATACATCCATTAGCTGGACCCCAAAATAACTGCTGTGCAGCAGCCACATCACAACTGATAAGGGTGCTGCTCTCATGTCACATTCCTTCATGCTTCAGGCAGCAGATCCCCATTTTCTGTATAATCACATAATGCCAAGGTGCTTTTAGCATTCCCATGAGATATCTATGTATCTTGGCATTGCAGGCAGTTCTGATTACATCAGAAACGACACTTCCAGCATGTTTACACACATAGCGATGACATGAAAGTTAAAAATAAAGGAACGAATTGTTTAACACTGTATAATGCTGGAAATAAACATTTTTCTTTTTTTTTTTTTTTGAAAGTACATGTCTGCCAAGACCATTTACAGTCTACCAGGATTGCACCTCTGGGCACACCCACATGGGCACAAAGCTGCCTTGAAAATAGGAATGCTCTCGAATCTCGTCCTCTTTACTACAAACTGTCTTTTACCCTCTGCTTTCTTTGCTCCGCTTCCCGTAGAAGCTCTTCCTTAAATGGTGCAGCCCCGGGTACGCCGGGATCTTTCTTGGGCTTTTTGCGTCCACGTTTTTTGGCCTCCTTCCTGACTTTGCGGTGGTGTTCTCTGATCTGCAGGAAGGGACAAGAATACTTTCTCGGTTTAAGGCAAAAAAAAAAAAAAAGGCGGGGTGGGGTGGAATATTCCTCCTATTTATAGAGTAAAAAATGCTATGTTTCTGACTTTAGATTTAAGTGTTTCGATTGCATCATGTCTCATCATAAAGCTACACTTTAATTAGGAACAGACACGCATCCCACCCCCCTGCGTGGGGCCGGCGCCCGCCCGGACTCACCTTCTTCTGGATCTTGTAGCGCTTGTGGCAGGTCAGCCTCTTGCTGGCCTTCTTCAGCTCTGCAAGGCATCGGGCCCGTCAGCTCCCCGCCGCCCTCCCGGGGACAGCCCCGCCGCTCCCGGCCGCCCCCGGTGCCCGATTCTCCCGCCCCAGGCCCCTACCGTTCGTGTCCCCCACCCCCCATTCCAGCGTTCCCGTGCCGGCGATATCGCCCCAGTCCCGCCCCCACCGGTGCCCCCGCTCCCGCCGACCCGTCCCGCCGCTCACTGGGCCGTTTCATGGCGCCGCCGGGCCGCGCTGGGCCGCCGCCCCACGTGGAAGGCCGCGCTCCTTCCTCCTCCCGCCGGCGGGCGCTGCCGTAAAGCGAAACGGCCCTTCCTCGCCGGAGGTGTCGCGCGGGCTCGGCGCGTTTGGCGGCAGGCGGGCTTTGCGGCAGCGGCGGGCTCGGCGGTACGGAGAGGCGGCGGCGGCAGCACCGAGGGCTGCGGTGGCAGCGGTGGCGGGGCGGGCGGCGGAGGGCGAGTGCGGCCGCGGCTGTCGGAGGCGGAGCGGAGCCGGCTGGGTGAGCGGCGCGGCGCCCGGGGTCGTGCAGGCGGGGCGGCGGGCCGCAGCCAGGAGGCCGCTGCCTCCCTTTGTGTGGCCGCCGCGGGGAGGCAGCGCCGCCCGGCCGCGCAGCAGCTCCGCCACCGGCGGGGCCCCGCGCCGGGCCCGGGGGCAAACGAGCCCCTCCGCCTCCTCCTGTCACCTCCCTCGTCCCCGCCTCCCGCCGCGGCCCTGGCCCTGGGCGCGGCCCCCTCGGTGTCGCTGTCCCTCATCGGCGTCCCGGTGTCTCCCTCAGCCCTCCCCGCGGAGCCCTCCCCGTCCCGTCACCGGGCCGGGCTCGCAGCGCTGACAGCGGCCGCGGGGCGGGCGGGTGGCCGAGGGCCGCCGGCGGCGCAGCTACTCCCGGGGCCTCCGGAGCGGGGCCCGGCGGCGGGAGCGTGTCCTGCCCGTTGCGGGTCGCGGGGGGAACATCGTCCTGTCAGGCCGGGAGGGCGCAGCCGGTCCGGTGTCCGAAAAGGTGCCTTTCTTTGTTTCCTTCGTCCCCGGCCAACAATAACACCTCGTAACCCGGGCAGGGCCCTGCCGGTGGGGCCGTTTGGGGAATTGACGCTTTTTTTGCCTCTTTGTTTCTTGTCCCGGGGCTGATCCGAGGATGGATCTGCGCTGCCCCTCGCTCCTTCACCAACTTTGTCCTTTTATAGTCTCTGGTTCCTGACGTCCCCCTTTTCCTGTGGTGTAACTGGTTTCAGTGTGATCCATAATCGGGAGAAATTTGGGCTGTGTTTCCCTGCCTTGCTCCAATCACTAAATTTACCATAGTTTATGGAGTATTTCTGTTGAAATGTGGGAGATCCTGTTAACGATAAAATACTTTCTGTGGTATTTATTAGCTTTTCCTTTTTTCTGCTCGGAGGCAGAAAATGAAAAGTGTGCTAGAACCTCCTTGGCTTGTTTTAAGCATGTTATCTCAAATGCATGTGAAAACTGCTCACTTCCTGAGGTTAGACGAGGTAATAGTTGTGATCAGTAGTAGTACAGCTTTCAGGAGAGGCAATCTTTCACCCGTTGCATATATATTAGCATTCATGTATATTAGTCATGGCCAAAGCATTATTTATAGAGATGTCTACGGTTATGTGACATTTTTATGGGCAATGTGAGCAACTTTTAAGAAGACACACAAGCTCCTGTTGCACAGGAGGTGGCTTATTCGTAGCAGTGGAGATTCTTGGTGCGACTGTTGAACATCTACATTGCAGAAGAAAGCCTAGGAGACACATCCTTAAGTAAAACAATACATTTCTGTGCACAGCGGGATTGTCTGTGTTTACGGGCATGGAGATACAGAGAGAAGTTTGCATTTTGGAGCCTGACGTTTGGTAGGAGTTTTACAGAAGCAGTTCTCTCACTGAGTATTCACAGTGATGTTCAAACAGGGATACGTGTTTTGTACCTTCCTTGGTTATTAGGCGAGCAGAATGTTTTTGGAGGCTGTGTACAGAATGGCCAGGTGTCATGATGGTATGAGTGTACACCAGCGTCTGGCTGAGTGCCACAGCGCACGTGCCTTAGATAACAGGCATGGAGAAGCCAAGATGCGGTTTGCAGGCACGTGCCGGTTGGAGGGGTCCCCAGATCTTTATTTCAGGATGACGTTGGGCTGAGTGTGCTTTTGGGTGCCTGGGTGAACCAGAATTACTGACGCCAGTAGTTCCTCCTGCCTTTCTTTCACCACGAAGAACTCGTGTTTTCTAGCAGCCTCCCATCAGCCCACGCCTGCTGTTGGCCCTTTGACACTGCAGCTCTCAGATAAAAGTTGGAGGCAGGGCCAAAAGCAACAGGCTGGTTGTCCCTTCCTGAGATGAATTGTCTGCTAATAAAGCACAGAGATGCTCTGTATGTGCACATTATGAAAATATGCAGAATACTGAACAGGAAAACAGTCTCTCTGGGGTTTTGTTGAAGACAGCAGTTGTATGAACCAGATAGAACCATTTTGCCATAAAATGGTTCTGTGCATTTTGCATGGAATTTCTAAAAAAATCAGACTTGGAGACTGCTTAGAAATTGAAACAGGTACATCTTTAGTGAACCTGTATGGCAGGATCCTTAATGTTGCTTACTTATGGTGATAAAAATCCATTCTGAAGACTGATAGAGCTGCATCATCACTAGAGAATCTATTAAATGTTTCTTGACCTTAAAAATTATTTTCTTCGTGTTATAAGCACTGTACTACACATTCTGTAATTTTTACTGCTTTCTGCTTTATACTCTCGGGTCAGATATCCCTTATGTTTACTCCCTGCTCTGCTTGATGAATCATTCTCTTGGAAGTGGCTGTGAAATCTGTGGTATATATTCAGGAACATCAGAGGAATGTGTTTTTGCTGTAAAAATTATAGAAATGTCTGGCGTTCTGTGTACAAAATTACTTTGTATAGTTTCTGCTAAGCTAAAAAAAGTTACCTTCTGTTTCTTGCTTTTTTCTCTGTCACTGTAATTATGCAATTTATTCTTTGATCTTATTCTTTAATTATCTATCGATATTATATTTATTATTAATATTTAACAATCTGTCTATATCTACTCTCAATTTTCTCCTCTCTCTCTTTCCTTTTTCTTATCTTCCAGTTTTGACTGTACTAACACCATTGCTGATTTGCTACTCTTAGAGTGTTCCCTTCTCCCAGTACCTGTACTTGCCCATCAGACACTATGAGGAGACTGGCTTTTCGAGGTGCTGGTTGTACTCTGGTAAATCTGGTAAATTATTGATTGTCTGTGCACCATTCTCTCCATCTCTTTGCGTTAGGCTTTTGCTTTTCTTTATCCTGACTAGTAATTATTTCTGCCTTATTCACCTCATTTGTGTGCTTGAAATTAATTCTGTCTCTAACATAAACATTCTAATGCAGTTATGTTTTGCTGCCATACCTTGTAAATTAACTGAGTACTTCCTAGAAAAAAATCCTTGATTTGGTTGGAAAATGGGTATAGGCTGGGATAGATGGATCTATTCTGCCTTTAGCCTTTGAGAAAGCTACAAATAAAGATATTTTTATGATGCTGTCACTGGAAGTTGGGAAAGAGCCAACAACTTGTTCCATAAATCACCGTAGTTGTTGGATGGTGGTTATTCCTTTGTCACTGTTTGTGTTGATAAATAGAAAAGTATGGCCAAAAAAGGACGTGGCTTTTGCTACTTCTTGATGTTTGAGCCATTCATCCTACATGTAAATTGGGAGTGGTAGATCACACGGTGGTCCATAACATTTTTTTGGCTTGATTCTAAGACAAGGTATTCAGTAGGTGTTTGACTTTTAGTTTGTATTATGTTTTGTTTGTGGGTTTTTTTTTGTTTGTTTGTTTTAATTTGACATGGAATGACCTGCTTTTACACTGGAGATGAGCATTTGTCTCTGTACAGCTCTTTCTTTTAAAACAGCAGTTGTCATTTAGTTATGACATGGGATGAAGTATAAAAATGTAGATATTTTAAGAATGTGTCCTATAAGAGCTGCTAAATTCATCTTCATCACTGTGAGCCCTCTGCTTTCTAACATTGCTGTTGCCCGTGGCTATAAAACTGTAGGACCACTTTGATTTCCCTTTACTCCTGCCGATTCTCAAAAAGCTGGTGTTTAGACGTATGGCTTAACTGAACTGTAGTATATAACAAACGTGTGATTCATCCTAAAGCATTGCTAGCTCCGCTAGCTCTCAGCAGCGAGTTTGGATGCAATGCCACGAGTTTAAGAACATTTGTCTTCATTATAGAAGAAGTTGGATTCCATGGGTTCCAAGAGGCGAAGAGCTACCTCTCCTTCCAGCAGCGTCAGCGGAGGAGACTTTGATGATGGCCACCACTCCACGAATATACCAGGCCCAAGCAGAAAGAGGAGGAGGCTTTCCAATCTCCCAACTGTAGATCCTGTTAGTACCTTCTTATTATGCACAACTTTTTCTTCTTGGGGATACTCTATCTCTGTCTGTGAAATGCTTTATTGTAAAATGGATGATTATATGTAGTATATATACACTGGCCCTGAATCTATTGCTGCCTTTGGGTAAGCTTTGTTTAGAATCTTGTTCAGCTTTGGCTTGCTCTTGTCTCCCCAGTTCCATCTTTTTCTTTACTGTTTTCCTTTTGCTGCTTTTCTTTTTTTGACGATGATTTTAGCAGATGGAAGGATGATGGGGAAGGAGCTGAAATCATAACACGCAGAAGTTGAGAGCTGTGTCTGAATAGCAAATGCAGAGATAAGTGGGGAACAGCACAGGCAGTGATTGCTGAAGTGTACAATGTCTCTGTTATACCTTTGAATTCACAGTCTGATTTTAATTAATTGCAGGGCAGAACCCCTGTCGTTGTTTTAGATGTCTATAACTTGGAGAGCATTGTACTGAATTAATTTACATTTTGGGTGTTTTACTTAGAATTAGCATTGAAAGAAAGTTCCTGTGTTCAAAAAAAATAACTTAAAATTCTGCAGTTCCTGGCTTTCTTGTCAAGTGTCATTCTAATGTATGACATCCACCAATTTCTTCACACTTCTGTTTAGTGCACGCTTGTCTTTCCCATTGTAAGCAGGCTTTGATTTGTTAACCTCCTTAAAATTTTCTCCTTTTGCATTACTTTATTGTTCTTGCATTTTAGATTGCTGTATGCCATGAACTTTACAACACCATCAGAGATTACAAAGATGAACAGGGCAGGCTCCTTTGTGAGCTTTTCATTAGGGCACCAAAGCGAAGGTAAGGATTATGGTTCTGGTTAAGCCTTGAATTTGAGATTTAATCTGGGTGTAAGCAGATATTGAGGAATATTTCAGCATTAACAGCTGTGAAAAATTTGAGCTAAATTTGTCATAGTTTCATACCAGTGTTTGATCTGAGTATTTGATGTAATTATTCAATGGGACATGCTAACATTAGTGCCCTTTTTCAGTCAAATACAGATATATCAAATTAATTTAATATATTTCATGTGCCATCTGCCTAAAACATCTAAGTCTGACTATAAAATATTCCACATAAGTGGTGGAATGTAATAGTAAGGGCTTATCTTGGGAAGATTAATAGAAGTGATACTTGAAAGTGCAGTAGATAGTAAGAGATTGAATTTTATCTTAAACTCAGAAAATTGAGGGTGATAACAGAATATATAATAAAGTAAGCCTACAAATAGACCGCTGTCCAGGCCTTTTGGCTGTAACAAAAATGTATTGGAACTTTCTTTGTCTTATTTAGTCATAGACACACAAACTTCAATGCTGTGGTTTTGGTTTTACTTCTTGGAATATAATGCTTGCTTTTGTCATTGCAACAGAAATCAACCAGATTATTATGAAGTGGTTTCTCAGCCAATTGATTTAATGAAAATCCAACAAAAACTAAAGATGGAGGAATATGATGATGTGAATGTGTTGACTGCTGATTTTCAGCTTCTCTTTAACAACGCAAAGGCTTACTATAAGGTGAGGAAAATATTGACAAAGCCTCAATTTAATTGTAAAAGTGATAGAGAAATGTTCAAATTCTTCCTCAGTTTGGCCAAGAGACTTTTCAGTTTACCCTTTATTATTGGTAAGAGAACAACTCATGTAACAGTTATTTGCATATATTTGCATAAGTTTGGCCTTATCTTTGTGAGATGTTCTATTGTAGTTTTCAACAGAAAAATTTCTATAACATAATGTGGGGAGGGTCATTATGTAGTTTTCCAATAAGAAAGCAAAAATAGAGATGTAATCAGAGAAAAATATTTATCAGAGCCTTCCCATTTTACAACACACTCTGCAACCTTTTGAAGTAGAAAAAGGTATTTTTTTTCACCCGAAAAGTAAGAGTTTATAAATAACAGCAAGCATAGAGTAGGAGTGTTGAATCTTTCTGGTCCATTGGCAACTTAATAATATGAAAAAAAAGGCATGCTGATCATCATGGTCAGTGATGGTAGACTGTAAGTGTATGTGATGATGTATTTCATCAAGGGTACAATCCCCATGTCCAGTACCCTAAACTGCATATGTGTTTTAATTTAGGTGGTAATGGGTTTTATCGCAGTTGCTGTAAGAAAGTGGGAAAAAATTGGTTTAATCTCGTGTAATGGAAAGCTCTGTTAAACATATAAACCAGTGAAACTGTATGTAGTGGCTGAGACACAGCAAATCTAAAACCTTTCATATGTCTTTGACTTGGAGGTGATCCAAGTGACTGCTTTCTGATTAACCCAACCAGTGTAGCCAGGTGACATTCAGAAAAGCAACATTTATTTTGTTCACATTTGTGCGTGTGTGTGTAGCTTTTTGAAAATCATTCAGGTTTATGGATTAATGCGTTTGCACATTCTGGTTACAGTAAAAAAAGTACAAAGATTTCCAAATCCATTGTGTACTCCTGAGGCTCTGCAAAACACTTGCCCTTCAAGGTTGGCTTTTTTATTATTTCTACATAAGGGAGAGGACTTGATGGCAGGAAAGAATGATTAGACCTTTACAAAATGTGCTCTGCCTTTGCGTACAGAATAGTGGACTCAAAATTATGCCTGTATCGTAGAAATCTTGCATGTAGAATAGAAATGGGTAGCCATCATTCTAGGATGAAGGAATGCTGACATTTTCAGAGAAATGCGGAGTTGTGAGCTGAAGATATGGCACACAAATATAACCTCTTCTTTTTTCGTCTTTTACCTTACTCACAGAGTTCCAGTGACGCTTATAAAACAGGGATGACTGATTCATCATCAAGGTCTTTATTGCAGCACATATTTTATTTGCAATGCTAGATTAGAATGGAAACCTTTGGGGTTTTAGTATTTTGGTTCAGGTCTTAAACTTTTAAGCATCTTGCATTAGTATAGAAGGGAGCAGGCTAGTGGAGCAGAATACCCTGTATATCTGTTCCTCGTAATTAACACCTGGTCCTAGTGTCTTGAGAATACTTAAGCCTAGTAAGGTATACTTAAGAATAGTTCTCGTATTGGTTTCTCATTTGTATTACAAGCTGTCAGACGTTGAGAGAGTGAAGTAAGAAGAGCATAGTCTGCTCTATACTAAGGTGGCATGTCTGCAGGAATACCTGAATTAGAGGTTGAGTGACAGTGGAAAGGGAAAGAAAAATACATAAGAGTGGAAAAGCAGTCTTTTTTTCTGGTTGATGTTCTTAAGTAGTAATGTTAATAGGCACATGCTTGACTGCCACTACCAGCTCTGTATTTATGAAACTTAATTTGCTGACCAGTGCCTCTAACTCTTCCAAAAAATATACCTAGGTGTGTAACCCAGTGGCGCGTTGTCAAGTTCTTTGGAATTCCACAGTTAATGCTGAGTGTAAATCATTGCAGTGCTTTCAAAGATATTGGCACATTTATTGGCATTCTTCATCCATAGAAACTATTTTTCTAGTGCAACATAATGGCAGCAGTGTTGGTTTAAATCACATTTCTGGCATACTGATATTTAGTCTATTTTAAATATCAGTAGTTTCATGCTTCAGCAAAACCTGATGATTTCTCCACATTCAGCCAATAGGCTGGTCCAAGCCTCAACCAAAGTAGTTTTATTGCTAAGCTTTCTGAAAGACTTAGATGCTTTGGAGTGATAGAGGTTGTGTTTTGTAGTGTTCGTTGCGATTCTTAACATCTCTGCTGAAGAATGACTGAAGCTGGAATTTCCCAGGTTTTCTATTATTTGTTTAATGCATTTAATACCTTTCAACTAATAATGTATACATTTCCTTCAGGTAAGAACGACCTGAATTTTGAGTAGAATGGTTGGTTTGTCTTTGCAGCCTGATTCTCCTGAATATAAAGCTGCCTGCAAATTATGGGAGTTGTATTTGCGCACAAAGAACGAATTCGTTCAAAAAGGTGATGCTGAGGAGGAAGACGAAGATGAGGATGGGCACGACAATCAAGGCGCAAATTCAGAATTAGTAAGTGTGGGCATGTCAGCTGCAGCTGGGCAGGCCGTGGCTCTGTGTGTCAGCTGTCTCTGAGAGGGAGATTGGCATCTGCATGGGGAAAAAACCACAAAGTATTTTTGTAGTTAAATTATGCCCCCAAAGGTGCTTCCTAGAGAAGTTTATTAGTTAATAATTTCACCGCATTACATGTGTATTTCACTTTCACTTGTGAAAAAATCTTGTAAGGTTTTCTACATGGATAAAACGTGGTTGTGGTTGAGATGAAATGAATAGAATGTGTGCCTGATATCATGCCAACACTGAAGTTTGATGTAAGCAGGCTTCATGTCTGATGGCATCGTTTTCCAGCCTGTGTCCCATTGGGTTAATACAGCTGTTCCTGAAGTGTTTTATAAGCCAGACACGCTGATAGGAAGTTTGGGCTTGTCTGGTTTTTGTGATGTTGGGATGCATGTTTTCATTGCTGTTGGCAACCAAGTCTGTTCTAACAATACATAATGTATGTCTGACGATCTGCAGTATAAACATGAAATTAGTTTTCTCACGTCCTTTACCTAAATGGATCAACAATGTTGTTTTCAAAAGTGGCATCTGTGTCTTATAGCTCATTTTTTCTGTCTTTGAAAAGTAAATTCCTATATTTTGGTGCAACTTGAAGCACTCCACTATGGCTGCTATTAAAACTTCTGATTTCATTGCTTCCATTAGTCATCTCCAGGTTACCTGAAGGAAATTCTTGAACAGCTTCTTGAAGCTGTAGCTGTTGCCACAAACCCATCAGGACGCCTCATAAGTGAACTGTTTCAGAAACTTCCTTCTAAAGTGGTGAGTATTTTAATAGTGTTGGTTGTGGTCTAAGTTGGAAACATGGATGTTTCTGTAGCTGATGTTACACACTATGATGGGCACACTCAGGATGCAGTTCTTTGTTGCTGTCTCATCAGTGGCAAATTACAGCTGTTTTTAGAGCTTCCCTCCCTTCTTCACTCCTACCCACTCATTCCCAACCCTTCATTGCCAATTGGGGATTGTCCTGGTTTGCCAGTTTAAGCAACTGGGGTTTTTTTTGGTGCAGAATTTTTCATCTTTTTAAATGTCTGATTTCACCTGGTTTCAGGGTGTGGCATAACAAATTTAACCAGGAAAATAAAGACCCTGCAGAACATCGCCACGTATTTGGCTTTCAGACAGAACTGTTTCTTTATGTCGGTTTATTGATGAATTATAATTCCTCACCGTGTGATCTGGCTTCCCAAAACCGAATGTTTATGAGGCTTACACTGTTCTTATTTGTAATTATTCTAGTAACTTATTCTGTGAGCTACTAGAACAATGGCTTTGTGATTGTTTATAGTAATATATGAATTATTTTTGTTTTCCAGCAATATCCAGATTATTATGCAATAATAAAGGAGCCCATAGATCTTAAAACTATTGCCCAAAGGATACAGGTACAGTATGAGCATATTGATGTATCAGAGTATAGACTTGTTTAACAGTAGGCATTCTAAAATTGTTAGAAGCCAAAGTTTATGGTGGTAGGAAAGGCAATGTGTTTTTTTCCCCTGCTATTTAAAAATCTGAACACTACGCTGATTTAATGTTCTGCCCTGGGTTAACACTGCAGAAGTAGCTGTGTTGAAGATCAAGCATTGTAAACTGTAGTGTGCTGGCATTGAGCCTGAATTCTTTGTGTTCCTTGATGTTTGATGGTTTAAAGTAGTTCCTTGGCGAGTACAGCTATTGTAAAACATTGAGGTATTGAAGCTTGGTCATGCATTATCATCACCTACTTTTGTTCCAGTGCTATAAATAGATGTTTTGTACTGGTGCATTTTTCATCTTACTTCTGCAGTAATTTGAAATACTGTTCTGTAATTCTAGCATTTTGTATAATAGTGAGGGATAGCACATAGAGGAAATGAACTAGAGAATAAAGGTAAAATAATATTTTGTCAGAACCCTTTAAAATTAAGATAAACTAATATAGTACGTATTTTTTCAATCTTTCACTTAGCATTCATACGCTCTGTAAGGACTTATGTTTGTTACATTCTTTTTTGATTACTTTTTCCAGATACTTATCTGTCCTCTATATAAATATGTTCCCACTTTAACCCGTTCTTTTTTTTTTATAGAATGGAACATATAAAAGCATTCATGCAATGGCCAAGGATATAGATCTTCTGGCAAAGAATGCCAAAACCTACAATGAGCCTGGATCACAAGTATTCAAGGTTAGTTTCAGTTGATCCTAGTTTGATTTGAGGTCAGATTTTTTTGATTATTTTCTGTGCTGATTGATCCTTATTTAATCTTTAGTATAAGGCCCTAAAGACTCTGTTTGTTTTTTGGTTGGTTGGGGTTTTTTTAATAGCTATTAGTGGCTTTTTCCTTTTTTAATATTGTTTTTAGTATAATTGGGGTGTAATTTCTTTTTTCTTGAGGTATATGATTTTTTCCAATTAAATTTTATCTCGGGATATGAGTTATGTGACTTCATTGGAGTAGTAGAGGATTTCTGTACGTGTGATTTAAGTTGAAATAGCTGAAACTACAGGTCCCAGTGATAGCAGTAGTGCTCAGCTGTTACCACTTTCCAGATTGCAGGAACTGTTTATGGTTTTCATCATAAGCTTCAAAACCAGAGTCATGCCTTCTTTGTATAGTTTTGGAAGATCCTTTTCCTTTTAGCCGTTTTTTGGTGACGAAATTGCACTGCCTGTCTTTTTCATACTTAGTTCACCAGCATTTTATATACAAATTATCACATTGTTCTTTCTCTGGAAGTAAGAGAATTTCAGTAGGAAATTCTTTCATGTGCTTGGATGTTAACGTCTTTGTAGTGTGTGTGTATATATATATATACACCTCATATATCTTTAACATTATTATGTAAGTGGCTCTTGAACTTTTCTAGTTGCACTTCTCTTTGGGTGGTAGTTTCAGTTCCCAGCGATGTTACTCACACTTGTAACCTCACTCAAAACTTGTAATCTCTATTTTGTGAACTCTTACTCCGAGTATTGAGTCCAGGGGTATAGAATGAGAGCGAGTAAGTATTGTAAAGCTCGGTAATGGTAGCAGCTTTTTGATTGCAAAGGCACAGAATCTCATTTGCCTGTTTAGTTCAAAATGGTATTTGTGTATATTTGCAGATTGTAAATTTTTTTTTAAAGGCTGCAACAAAAAATTACTTTGAAGGTACTCAGCTGTTGTATTCAGTTTTTACAGGCCGCAGTGGGTGTATTTCAGGCAGACTTTGTTCTGTGCTTCATTTCTGATGTAAAAAAAATCTATCTAAATGTAAAAAACACTTAATTTTTGGTTTAGATTTTTAGATGGATGGTTATACCTGACTATAACCTTCTTCATTTTCACCATTAAAAAAAAAAATTCTTTTCATTGACAGGATGCAAATGCGATTAAAAAAATATTTAATATGAAAAAGGCTGAAATTGAACACAGTGAGTTGGCCAAGTCAAGTCTCCGAATCAGGTACTGCAAATAGAGTTCTTTTTATAATCTCATGTGAAAATCTCTATAGATGTTCCCTTAATTTTGCTGTGGAGGATACAGTGGGAAATAATTGTTTGAAAACGTAGTTTATTATTGTTTTAAAACTTACAAATCATAAAACAGTTCTTGGAAGGGAACTTCTTATTGAAATACTTCTGTGGTGAAATATTTCTGTGATGATTATGAAAAACAGCGCCAGTGGATCTTTTATAACTTATGGACAACGTCCACCACATGTGTTTATAAGTTAATAACAGAAAAGCAATAGCTAGGAACAAGGTGCTTTATCATGCTTGCTTTATGAAAAATGCTGGATATTCTTGAACCTTGTTAGGAGCTGAAATGTAAGAGCTCACAATTAATTAGGTAGAGGCAAAAACATAGGAACAAGATGTCAGGTGAAAGATATCTAGAGGGGAGTCTACATTATATAAACTCCTGTTTGAAAACCAATTTCTAGCTATGAAAAGAGGCACATGACACTGAAGATCTGGACTTAGTGAAGCATAGATTTGCTTTTGAACAGGCAGGTTTAAAACACTGTTGGTAGCTCTAATTTGTTTCATGGGATGATTTTATTTAGGAAACAGCATTTTCTTCCTGTGAAAATCCGTAGTGTACAGAGAAGTGATGCAATCATTTTAGGTGTTTTTTATCTGAAATGCAATTAGGTTCCTACTTGTATAAACTTCTTACTTATGAGTAAGACTCAAAAGTGGGTTTAGGTATTATTTGCCAGTACGAGCTGTGTAATTTATCTAAAAAAATAAAGTGATATCTTGCAAATCATCCAGGGAGTTGGCAAACTTTACAAGGTGGACGTTCTGTATGTATTTGAGCTGTTTGCTGGTACTTGATGTTGGAAAATGACTTCTCCCATTTCCTGCCAAGGTTTGTATGGTACAACTGAAAACACCAGCAATCCCTTACTTTACTGAAAGGTAGTTTAAATTATTTTGTTGTCTGAAAAATGTGTAGACATTGTCAATATTAAAAATATTGCTTAGGATTATTACATGTGAAAGAAATGGAAGTTACCTGGTTGATTATTACAGTTTGGTGCTTTGAGACATTCAATCTATGAAGTGTTTTTTCTGGTTGATTTGCTCAGCCTTAGCACACTTCCTGTGTTTGGGTGAATCATTGTTGAAACATTAAAAAAAAATATAAAAGCAGAAATACTATTAGGGAGTAACTCCTGACACATATTTCAATAATTTTCCTTCTTAAAAAGGAAAATGCGTGTAGTGCCAGATGACTGGGATTCTACAGACACTGAACGTACATATGTATTTGCATTCAGTAACTAGAATTAAATATAGGCATAGAGGTTTTCTATTTAAATTGTGATTTTTGTTGTGTGTCATGTTTAATTTTGAGTTCTAACTGTTTTTCTTCAAAATAAAGCTGTTTGCATAAGAAGGGATGACAGATAAATCACACTGATATTTGTTAGTTGAATTCCTCTCTTGCACTGCCAACCCATTTCCACTTCTCAGCTACCTTATTCTACATGTTCTCTTATGTACTGTGTTCTCAACAGACCTGCAAATCCTGAAGTAATCTACATGTCAGAATAATTGACAGCTCCCTCCTTTGTTTCTCTAACTTGGCAAAAAAAAAAAAAAAAAAAGTGTAATACCTGAAGCAGGCTACAATAATATGGGGCTGAATGCAAAAAAAGTTGTGGTGAAAAAAAAGCATCATGAAAACCAAACCTTTCCCTTGCTATTCTGCATTTCACTGGGTGCTTTTTTATCAAACCATTATTCATTTGTTTCTTTCTGCTGAATCTGCGTCACAGAATCATTGTTTTTTATTTAAAGTCCTTACTGCTTTGTTATCTCAAAGGGGGAAGGTCTCCTTTACCTATTGCTCATTTTGCTAAAATACCCCCATAAGTTCATTTAAAGTTAATTTACTATAGTTTTCTTCTGAATTTACATCTGTTTTTCTTTGTCATTGATGGATCAGGCTCAAATTCATCATAATGCTACTAACCTAAGTTCTACAGACATGTTGTCTCTGTGTCAGAAGTCATGCTGTTGTATTGCAGAGTTCATTGTATCCTTTGTCATACTAAATTGCTCTTTGTTGGTGCATTTAACTGTCTTCCCTTAAATAAAATGGCAGAATAAAGTTGCTTGACAATACGCACTGTCAAACAACTTGACACTGAATTTGTTAGGTATTGATAAAACACGATTGGATCAGTATGAATAGCTTTGTCTGGATGTTAAGGAACATTTTGTTGGCTGCTTGCATTGCTATTGTAGGCTGAGCTGCATATAGAGCTATTAATCCTCAATCTAAATGTTGCCTTCCTCTGACTTCATAAACAAAATCGATATTAATGCTGGGGCCCTAAATGTATCTTGATATTACTTTACTTTTAGCTTGAAAGCATTTTTATATCTGTCTCTGAAGCTTTTTGACTGATCCTTCAAAGTAATTCTGTAAAAAGCTTTATCCTTGCTGCATCTTTTCTTGGGTCTAAGGTGGGCCTCTTTTTTTCCCCTTTCCTTGGCTTGTCTCTTCTGCGTTAAGGACACCATCAAATTTGACTGCTTCCAAGCTGACAGGTCCTTCCTCACAGGGTAAAGGCAGTGTTGGTGATGAGAGAAATTCTTCTAACAAATATTATCGGTAAGTAAATTGTGGATTTAGAGGAAAACCTGGGTCCTCATCATATGGAAATAGTAAGATTTTGGGTTTTGGTTTGGTTTTTAGTTGAGAGTGCCCTTCAATATTGACTCAAATACTTTTGACATTCAAATATATTTCAATCAAATACCTATTAAGTATGATTTAATAAGTTACTTTGCCATAATTACTCTTCCATGTTTGATTCTATATTTAGCATTTCAAAACACCTATCATGAAATACTCTGTGTGCAATTATTTCCTCAGAAGTGTCCTGAAGAACAGTATGTTAGGCTTAATCTTCTTAAGAACAACATGCTAAGCTTCATTGCAAAATAAAGCAGGTGATAAAAAAAAAGCATGGAAATATCTTGTAAACCTAGAAAAATTACATTTGGAGACTAAAAAAATAACAACAAGTAGGACTAAATAATTAAGAGATGGATGGTGGAAACCCATGAAGGCTGTAAAAAGAAAGTATTGCATTTGAGATGCATTTATGTCAACCTTTCTGAGTAGACTAGTTTACTGGAGGCTGAGTTTTTTCTGTTGAGAATTTTGGTACCTAGCAGAGGTCTCGTGTCTGCAGTCTGTGGGTTACTGTCTCAAAACTCTGCTATTCCTGGCTGCTTCCCTGGCTGTATACTCTGAAACCACGGTTGGATGCAGCATCTCTAGGGATCTTTAAGGGATTGAGCATTTGTTCAGAGTTGGTGTCATTTTAAGCAATCCATCTGCTTTTTCCCAGTCTTTGCTTTGCTCCAGTGGGGCAAAGCTGAGCCCACTGCTGGAGGTGCCGAAAGAGTTGATCTAGTCAAAAAGCAGAGATTGTCAGGCATAGCCTACAGCACGGGTATAACGTGCTGTGCCTCAAGTTTGGGACACCAGGGAGGCAGAGAGGGATGCTGAAGAGATGTGAGACCATAGACAGCACGGATGCTGATTTACTCCACTTAGAAAGCAGAAGAAGCTGCTTCACGTACAGGCCCCCTGTGTGCTGAAGATGCCTAAGGTGGGGATGGGGGAACGGGAGAAGATGGCACATACACCTTACAGCGGGCTGAATTCCTTCATGAAGGCAAATGCCTACAAAACAGGATCAAATAACAAAGTTATTTATTGGGAGGAATTTTTTATTATTCCCTTTTCTTCCCCAATAATTCAAAAACTCAAGTATTCCAAATAGGACAGAAAATAGCCAGCTTGAGCTGTGGCTTTCTGATTCTGTGTCCAGTTTTTCAGTTCGATGGACTGACTCTTAAAATAAAGGGCCGTTAACGGTTTCTCTTGTGAAGGGCTCCAGTCTTTTCTTGCATGGTCATGTCTGTATTCCTGATAATGTAGGCAACTGTCAAGAGCTTCACTTGTTTACTTACTCTGTGTGGCTGTTAGTGGTTAACATGATAATCCTTTTTTTTTTAAATTTTGCATGTTTTTTTAAATTTTTCTCTTTTATAGTAACAAAAGATCAGCCCAAGGGGATCGTTTATCAGCAATAACCATGGCGTTGCAGTATGGATCAGAAAGTGATGAGGATGCGGCTTTGGCTGGTAGGAACTGAAATACAGTTTCTCTATCTTCTTTAATTAAAATATTTGGAATAAGCAAAACTGTAGAGCTCCTAATACATCCAGATATCTTTATTTCAAAAATATTTTGCATTGTTTCCAAGCTCAGCATCTAATCCTGTTACCTCCAATCCCTGTTTCCTCTAAATATGAGCTCACAGATGTACAGCTGGTCAGATAGGGCAGGCCAAACTTGTTTGCATGTTTTGAATTTATCGTGTGTGTTTCCAAGTACACTTATCCAAGCTTTAGGAAACTATTGCATGTTTTTTTTCCTTCTAATGTGAAACAGAAAAGGAGACAGTGGAGAGGACATTGGGTGTTCCTTGCAGTAGAAGAGATTCAGTGCTGCAATTGTTTGAGAGAAGTCTTGCTCATACTGGCTTGTTCTCTCTTGCTTTCTTGTACCATTGTGTCTTCTAATAAAACCTGACAGATTTTATTTTTTTAAAGTGAAGGTAATCTTGAGGTATAAGGATAGATAAGTGTTAGAACTGAATTTAGAAATATCTGGCCTGGCCTGACAGTCATGAAATCTTGCATGAAGGTTTATGTTTAAAAAAAAAGCATATAACAAGGCATGCTTTCATACAGCATCCTTAGTTTCATAATAAACATATGTGCCATAATATATGCATTATATCAGATATTTCAGTATTGGTCATAAATTGTTATAGGTTGTCTTTTAAGTCTGGGTAGTTACAATCTCAGTAACTTCCTTGCATTCATCTCAGAGCAGGTTTCCAAAATGTTTTTATACATATGCTGTTGGGGTTGGGTTTTTTTGTTGTTTACATTATTTCTGCACTGATGTGAAATGATGCATCTCTCCAATATATATTTTTTTGGCATTTATTTCACACCTGGTGATTGGTTTTTACCCACCACTGGTTTCCAGTGGATGGATATGCTGTAGAATTTTTTGGGTCATTTTAGGTCTTGCTGCAAGCAAAAGCATTTTTATTTCTGGTTTGCCCAGAGTTCAGTTATTGCTTCAGAGCAGCTGCTCTCTGGGAGGTGTGAGGAGTATTTATTAGCTTGGTTTGGCGTGATTCTTAGCTGCTATTTTTGCAAATTGTACTTGTGTAAAACCACATAGCTTTTTACGGCTTTATGTGATTTAAATTCTTGAAGTGATAGAACTACTTCCAGGTGCCACCTGTACTATGGGTATTATTGTCATTTTCATGGGACCTTTCTTACATGTCTGAGATTTTTGCCTTGCTGCTGTTGAAGCTCTCTCCTTTCTTTATTGCATTCACCTAAGAGGCAACGTCAATTTTTTTGGCAGCCCTCTGTCACCTGTAAGATTTTCTGTCCCTCCAACATGCTACTTGGATATCTCTGTGTTTTCAGTCTCTGGAGGAAAAGGATTTTTATTTAAACCAGGTGGTCTTTTTATTAGTTGCCCTGTTATCTCATCCTTTTTCCTTCCTCTAACACCCATTAAAATGAGAACTAGACTGCATGACTGAACATGAAGGGAACTTTCTCCTTCTCAATATAGAGAACTAAGTCTTGATGAGCCTCTTTGGCTGTAGCAGTTGCCTAAGGAATGAGCAATATCTGGAGTTTATCCTCACAGTTTCAGAGGGTGTCATGGTGTGATGGAGCTTGTAGATTTCCAGCTCAAATGTAGGAGGGCATGAGCAGCTTGTGCAGCTCCCTTGGTCCTTGCTATACATCTGTAAATCCTCTCTCTGCGTTCTTTTTCTGCCTTATTGAGTTAGAATACACGTATATAATATATGAGTTTATATCTGATTACAAAGCTCAGTTCCAGTTGTAAATCAGATGGCTTCCTCCTTTTGCAGTGAAGTCAATGTAACAGCATTCCATTATGAAGCTGTCCCTTCAGTAGGAAACACAAACTATGGTATGGAATGAACAGCAGGAGATACATTTTGTTTGGGACTATTGAACAGCATATATTTTGTATTTATGGTTTATTCTGTGTTTGTGGTTTTTTTTCTCTATCTGCTAACTGTAGTTGTGGTAACAGCTGCACAAAAGGAGAATAACCGACTGTTACTCTCCACAGACAGTGTGTGCTTGGTGGGGACATGGGACCTGAAGCTACTGCATATTAAAGAATTTACAGCCTTCTGTTAGACTGTTTATTCCACAGCAAAATAAGGATTTTTCTGTTTTCTGATATCAATAGTACATTCTTCTTCAGTTCTTAAGATAACAGGTTTCAAATTATCATTTTCTGAATATGTAAGAACATGCAGTGTTTGACACATCACATTTAAAGAAAATACATATCATAATCAAAATGTTGGTAGCTGCATTACAGTTTTATGTAAACACTTTCCTTTTAGTGCCTGTTTAATTTACGAAGGGTTTTTTTTTTATTTTAGGGAATTCCATGTGTTCTACTTTTAATACAAAGAAAGTACTTTTCTTATTTAGGGTATTGAACTGCTCTGTTGCTGGCTGCCACTTGAGCAATATATTTGATTAGTTTCTTGTTTTTTCTCTTTCATAAAAACAAGTTCCTCTGCTTTTTCTATTCTGTTTCTTACTTTTTGGCAGAGTACTTGGAACTGAACTGTTTGAGTTAAGCAAAACCAAAGACAGTATTTTGCTGCATAATCTGTTTTGGAAACTTTCTTTACCTGATAGCATTCTCTTAGCTGTTAATCTTTATCTCCACATTCAGGTTGATGTGTTAGGTGCAGGAAAACATAGGGCTACCTCCAATCTTTTGTTTCTACCCCAGTTATTCTGTCCAGCTGCTGATTTGCTGGCTACTGTGTAGTGGATGCTAGGCCATTAAGAGATGCTGATTGGCATACAGATACATAATTAGGATCATTTTGAGTGGCTTCCCCGAGTTGGTAATGAACATCTTCGTTATGTGTTTGCATATCTACAGAGGTCTGCTTGTATTTTAGCTTGCATCCAGCTTTTCTGGTAGGACCCATACGTCATCTGCAATGTCAGACTGCAGAGGAAAAATGATAGTACTATGTTGTTATGCAGTCAGTGTCCCCTGGCTTTTTCATCATTTCAATATGTCTTTACTGAACTTGGATAGAAAGCTTGAAACATTGCCAGCCTTCACTGAGCAATAAGGAAAATGCCAGCTGGAAACTTGGCGTGAGTGTTAGAGAACTGTTTTTTGTGTAACTAAATTACCCAGTGTGTCATCTGCCAAGCTTTCCTTCAAACCTTAATTCCTAAGAGGGGAAAAAGGGTGAATAATTTAACTCTAATATGTGCAAAACTCCACCTGTCCGCAAGGTACAAATTACACCAGTTTTGTTGCTGAGAAGAGTGGAAGGTTTGGCCATTTATTGCTTCCCGTCCTGTGTTTCCACTATAAACGTTTTTTCATGCCTGTTGTGTTTCTGTTGCTCATGTAGTGTTTCTCCTAATTTTATCAGCAGTAAATGTTAGTGCTTTGTAGTATTTGTTTTGTTCATTCTAATCCTGAAGTGTAATATATGCTTCTTTTAGATAAATAGAAAAGTTTGCTATGAAATTTGTAAATACTTTATTATGAAATGTTTATGCTAATTATATAATAATTCTAAAATATTAATTTCTAATTTATTTTACTGCACACATTGGAGGTGCACCTTCAGGCTTAAGCATCATTTTTTTCTGCTGAGCTTCACAATTTTTGAATTGAGCTGTGATTAATGTGGTCTAAAGGACTGTAGAAGTTTTGAAGTAGTATTTTTTTATATATATGCAAAAATTTGTTTTTAATTTGGCCATTTTGCTTAACTGGTTAGACACCTTTGAAAATTCCAGATGTGGTCTGTCAATTTTTATTCCTGTAGTGAGCTCTTGTCAGATAGCAGAGTGGCAGTAGTTTAGTATTTGGCACAAATATTAGTATTAATGGTTTGATGGGGCTGGCTGTTGTAGAGGTAGTGTGTGGTTGAATAGTGCTGTTATGTAGTCTCATATATGAACAGTTCTCAGCACGTGTAGATGGCAAGGGTGTGTTACCAGTGACAGAACTGAAGTCTCATATGATGAGAGATTACAATATCTAGATAAAGTGCTTTTTTTTTGTCAGCTTGAGCCTTATAAGATATATATGTGATGTCCTTTTCTGAGCTATGAATCTGACTGCCAGAGACTGGCTAAACACCCTCTGTTGAGGCACTTCCTTTTCTTCTGGTTTAGATCTTTATTCATTTGAAAAGTCAAAAAACCCCCACTCTGAGTTGTCCTGCTGAGTTTCCCATTTTTCCTTTCTGTCTCTGCAGCTGCTGCTCGTTATGAGGAGGGAGAATCTGAAGCTGAGAGCATTACTTCCTTCATGGACACTTCTAACCCTCTTTATCAGCTTTATGACACAGTTAGAAGTTGCCGAAATAATCAGGGCCAGCTCATATCTGAACCCTTCTTCCACTTGCCCTCCAAGAAAAAGTATCCTGATTATTATCAGCAAATTAAAACACCTATTTCATTGCAGCAAATCAGGTAAGAAAACTGAACGCAAACTCTATCTGGTGGGAAACTAGTCAAGGGTTTCTTTTATTTCCAGAGTCCTGTCTTGTGTCAATCCTACTGCAGTATATACCATCTTTCCTCTGTATTTGGTTGCTTCTTGTTTCAACTCAGTCTACACCAGACTTTTGATCATCTTTTGTAGATGGTTGCCGTTGTGTTTATTTTTTACATAGAGTTTCATTTGTCATGTTCCTGAAAGGTTGCCATATCAATAATTCTGGAGGTTGGGTGAGCAGCAGAGATGAAAGCTTCTGCAAAACCCATCATTGTTTTTCCTTGATCCTAATGGCTTGCTAACCTCTTAACTGCCATGGTTTTTAAATTAATAGTCTTTAGCAATGTGAATTGTAGAAAGAGAGTTGCAATTATGTTCCTTTTGTCTAGGTCACAGCAGAACTGTGGAGAATAATTAATTTCATTCATGATGTAGCAAGTGTGGACTAGCTAGTGTGGACTAGCACCAAAGCAACACACCATTTATAAATCTGTGAGCTGTGGAAGGTTCGTCAAATGGCAGAGGGTAAATGTTGGATTAAAAACCTGAGTAAAAAAAAAAAGTGAGCAATAGCTTTCTTTAGCGGTCCCATATAAGGTAATATGTTGGGTATCTATCAGGATCCTGAGTACATTAATAGACTTTAATGGCAGTGACCAGTCTCGGGTGGCCCTGGCCTCCTGCCCAGTGGCCCCTGGGGCTCCAGTTGCTGCCTGACCTACACTGCAGGACGCTGGTCCTCCAGCTTCAGAGAGTCAGGGCTGGACCCAACACTGTTCACATGTTTGTAATCTACTCTAATACATAGATCTGTAAATTTTAGTTATACCATAATATGATCTGATAGACTTGGTATAGTTGTTGAATAAGCAGTGTCTTCATTAAATCAGAAAGTAATAAAGGTGGAGTTTTGGATTATTATTTTTTTTTTAACTTGTCAGAGGGTGTTTTGTATGTGCTGGGGAACAAGTATGGAGCTGCTGCACTGGTTATCTATCCATTTTTTCTTACGTCTTACTACAGCTGTTGGCTTGGCAAAGTAAGTGTCTTGTCTTGAATGAAGCACAAAAGGTACTTGATGGAAAAAAAAAAAAAAAAAAGAAGATGAAATTGAGAAAAATCAATGACAGTTGCCAGGGAGCTTTTTGTCTGAATGTACCAAAGAGTATTGGCTCAAATTATATATAAACAGATTTAATTAGGAGAAACCTTCCATTAAAAATATACTTTATATAATTTATAGGGCAAATAATAAATAAAGCTGCATTTCTGCTTTCCTTACAGTGTGGGCAGGTTGTTTGTGGCAGTGTGAGCACAACAGAAACGCTCACAAATGTACAAAGAACTGTAGAAAAAAAATAACTTATTGCCTGAGAGCTTAGAAAATAGACACTCTTTTTAGAAATAGCATATGTAGCTCAAAAGTTAAAGTACGGTATTTATTATAGTCTGACTTCTTTTAGCAAATTCAACTCTTTACCATATAATCTCGTTGTGCTTTAGGGAAAACTGAAGCTTGCATGGTTTTACTGATATTGCAAATACATCTTTAGCTATTCAAAACTACTGCTCATTAGTGATGGAGATATTTCTGTGGGTTTTTTGATGGTGGTGGTGGGTTTTTTTGTGTTCTGGGGTTTCTATTGAGATGTGCATACAAAGAGCTTATCTTCTGTTCACAGACAGGGGCAGAAAAGTTAATTGTCCCAGTGAAGAGCTGAAGGTATTGGAGTAAAGCCTGGCATTCCTGTCTCATACCTGTTTTGCTTTGGCATCTGGCTGCCTAGGCCATCCTGCCAGAGCAAACTGAGAAATGTGTGGCTGTAGCAAACTTTATAGTTAGTCATATGTTTCAGGAGTTTCAGTGTGTGTGTTAAATGCAGGAAACCCCTTATAAAATAATATGTGATGTCTAGAGGTAGAGCATGGGTATGTTTTCTTTTTAGGAGATGTACATTATGCCTGTCCCAGCCTCTCAATCACTTCATGAACGTTTGACCTCAGTCATTTCAGCCAAGTGCTGATCCCAAGCTGTTCCTGGACATGGGAGGTAATCCCACTGATGGCTTGAGTTTTCTGCTAGTTTCCTCCTGACTTGCTCTTTACAGAATCACAGAGTAGCTGAGGTAAGAAGGAACAGCATCTAGTCCAGCCCCTGGCTGTAGCAGGGACACCTGGAACCAGTTGCCCAGGACTATATCCAGTTGGTTTCTGAATATCTTCACAGGTGGAGACTCCACAACCTCCCTGGGCAAGTAGTGCCAGTGCTTGACCACACTCACAGTAAAAGTGTGTGTGTTTTTCTTGTGTTCAGATGAAATTTCATGTGTTCCAGTTTGTTCCCATCATTCACTCCCACCAGATGCTCATACATGCTCTGGTGAGACTCTAGTGCCTCAAACAGGATAAAACTCAGAGCTGTAGAAGAAAAATATCCTATTTAAATAGAAAGGCACGCCACTGTGAAGGCCATGACTTTCAGATGTGGTAAAAGTTCACAGTGTGTGCAGGACTTTGCAAACTTGTGTTTGCAAAGTTGTGTGCAGGATTTTGCAAACTGAACGTTGCTGATGAAAAGTCAGTCTGCAATTACAAACGACTGGAAGAATAGTTGGGAAATAGCACAGTGTCTTCAGTTACCCGGTACATCAGTGCTAGACCCCAGCATGCTTACAAGAACTGTGTTCCTTAGTAAATTTTACAACGTTAGAAGGTGTGATCCCTAAGACAAGTGGCTCAGGCTTTTCTACGTAAGAGGCAGGACGTGTTCCAGGGAATTCCCTGGCTGCAGTTCCCTCCTGACACACACACGAGGCCGATGGGGGTGCCCAAGCACCTATCTTCGGTGGCACACGCCACTGTCTTGTGCTCCAGGAAGCTAGGGTTGTAGTTGTGGTTTATAAAAGTGTGTGGATCTGGCGGAAAACACGATTGGTCTTGTATGATGTCTATTATTTGAGGATTTGAAACGCATTTTTCTTATGAATCTATATCCTATTGAACAATCGTCTACAAGATAGGAATTTAAGTTTTACATTTCACTGCACTGGGATGTGTTGAGGTTCTCCTGAAACTGTGAAATTTGTGGTGGCTCTTGTTGCCTTTGGAGTAATTATTAATTACTTGAGTTGAATTTATAGAAAATATGAACTGGTAAAGCATATTTTGCCTTACAATTTAATCGCTTCCAGTAATATAGGAGTGGAACTTAACTTGAAATAATTGAGACTGCTATCTGGGTTAAAGCCTGAATAGTTTATTGAGATGGTTGGTTTTTTTTTTAAATAACAGCTTAAGCCAAATACAAATTAAGCTCTTAATTAAAAAAAATAGATTAATATTTTATTTTTACATTGACTTTGGAAAAATAATTAGTCACTGTGTTACAGTTTACTTAATTTCTGAATGGGAAAATATTCTTTGCAGAGAACATTATGTCTCTGTAATATTTAGAATACCTTGCAAATTTTCACTTTATCGGAGATTTAGCAGTTCTTTCATTCTTTTTTTTCACTTAATATAATTTAATATTTGTTGAATCTTGTACAGTTTTAAAATGTTCTGTAGGTCTAAGCAATTTTCCTTCCTTAGGAAGTACTTTCAGAGCATATCATATGTATGGCCTTTATAAAATCACAGGCTCAAGTAAACAAGGTTCTTGACGTACTTTATGAAAAAACTGTTTCAGTTCTCAATAGGGCATTTGTCAAATGCCTTTATTGCATGCGTTCTTTGATAACAGTGTTTATTCCCCAAAGAGGCTGGAGTAGCATCTGGACTTGACAGTTTCAGAACAAGAGAAAAGAAATTACATGTGTTTGAATAGGTTTTTTTCCTTGGAATTTTTTAGGCATGGTATCTGACTAATAAGATGGATCTACACAAGGGCAAGTGTAGGGTGCTGCACCTGGGGAGGAGTAACCCCATGCACCAGTACAGGTTGGGGTACCTGTGGAGAGCAGCTCTGAGAAGAAAGACTTGGGGGTCGTGGTGCACAACAGGATGACCGTGAGCCAGCATGGCCCTTGTGGCCAAGAGCGTGCATTAGGAAGAGAGAGAGGCCAGCAAGTCAAGGGAAGTCATCCTCCCCCTCTACTCTGCCGTGGGGAGGCCCCATCTGGAGTACTGTATCCAGTTCTGGGCTCCCTAGTTCAAGGAGGACAGGGAACTGCTGGAGAGGGTAAAGCAGAGGACTACAAAGATGGTTAGGGGACTGGAGCATCTCTCTTATGAGGAAAGGCTGAGGGACTTGGGTCTTTTTAGTCTGGAGAAGACTGAAGAGGGATCTGATCAATGCCTATAAGCACTTAAAGGCTTGGTGTCAAGAGGACGGGGCCAGTCTTTTTTTCAGTGTTGCTCAGTGACAGGACAAGAGGTAACGGGCACAAACTTGAACATAAGAAGTTCCATCTAAACATGAGGAAGAACTTCTTCACTTTGAGGGTGGCAGAGCCCTGGAACAGGCTGCCCAGAGAGGTGGTGGAGTCTCCATCTCTGGAGATGTTCAGAACTCGCCTGGACACGTTCCTGTGCAACATGCTCTAGGTGAGCCTGCTTTGGCCGGGGGGTTGGACTAGATGATCTCCAGAGGTCCCTTCTAACCCCATACCATTCTGTAATTCTTTTGGTTACATGACAAGAGTATCTTCTTTCAGATGTTGTACATTGAAGGACAGATGAGTTTCCAGTAGACCTTTTAAGGAGTTGAGTGCCAGATAACTATGGTTTTTCAATTACTGTTCTGATTTTGACCAAAGTAAATGTCATGCCAGTGTTGTTTGGGGCTTAGTAGCCTTATGAAACTGTAATCTACCTTTTTGACTATTTTTGTCCTCGTTTTCCAAAGGTCATTATGTTTAGAAAAATATTCTTGCAAGTTTAACTCATGCTTTCGGGTATAATTGTAACACCATCAGTCATTTCATAGAAATTTCTCTTGGTTTCTAGTGTATAACTTGAATTTAAATTTGTAATATGTTGGCAGTGAGTCCTGGTGAATAGAGCAATGGATTGGGTTAGTTTCGGCCTCGTTTTGCAAAATAAATTGGTGTTTATAAAATTCTTTTTTTCCAAGATTGGCGAGACATTTTTAAATTTACTGTGAAACTGCATTTCATACTCTAAATTCAGAAAGGCACGATACTTGAGTTCTGATGAGTTTGAGTATTATTAAATCTGTTCAAAGTACTCCTGTGAATAACCTTCTTGATTAATCATCCCATTGTCTGCTGGCAGCAAATGCATTGAAGAGGTAGGAGGTTACTTGCAGACTAGACCAGGATTACTATTCTGCCAGTGCATTTATCATTGTTCATATGTGTGTCTGTCTTTCCAAACCATGTGGGCTAAATCTTGATTTTTACTTATGTTGTCAGACCTTTCATTAATTCAACTGTGAATGTAGGTTGTTTGCTTGAAATCAGGTGGGCTGCACCTTGCTTATTTAGTTGTGGATATGCAAAAGCTGATAGAAGCAAGATTTTATTTCCTGGTAGGATAATTTGGGTGATAGCTCATCCTTCCTTTGGTTTCCTTTTTTCTTCCAGCTCCAAGTTAAGAAAAAAAAAGCTCTTTTTCCTTTCCTTTTCCTTGTCTTTTTCCAGCTCCTTTTCTTTGCTTGTGTGGTCCTTGGGGCCTTCACCTTCTCCATCAGCTTAAAGGTTTTGTTTCTACAGGCTCACGAGAGAGCAGAGAATCAGCGTGTGCAGAATGGTATACTTAAGACTAATGGCAACTTCCTCTGTTTTTTCTGCTTTTTGGTGCTGCATTGTCATGTGTAGGTCACTGCCTAAACACACAGAGGTGAAGCTGGTGTGGGAGACCAAGGCTGTGCAGAGTCAGTGGTATCATTTTTAGATGAGGCGTGTGACTGTGGTGATGTGGGGTCTGCACGAGCTACCTCTGCCTCTGGGAGGAGAGGTAAAGAAAATCCCAGATTTGTTAGTGTCAAGTGGCTTGGGTTCTGCTGACGTGAAGAGTCAATAGTTTCTTTTACCGTATCATGAAATCATACAGAACCAATTTAGAATTCTCTTTTTGTAAAAAGAAAATTGTTGCAGGCAGGATGTATTCCCCAGAGAACACTATTGCCTTGTTCTGCCTGGAGCTGGCTTTGAATTTATTCTGCTTCAGGGGACATGACAAGTTCTCCCTTTTCTTAGTTTGATAAAACTGGCACCTGGACATTTGATTGAGCAGGATCAAGATATGTTACTAATAAGTAAATTTGATTTACGGTATGATGCTGACACTGTTACTTCATAGATTCTGAACTTACACATGATAAGGATGTAGAGTTGTCTGTTGGCTTCAGCATCTCGGGAGGATGGTCCTTGATGTTGAGGGGTTTTTTCAGTGTAATCCTAGATCGTCAGTGACTTTTCAGGGCATTGCTTTTTTCTTCTCTCCCCTTTGCCTCCCCCCCCCCCCCCCCTCAATAAGTGATATTAATGCAGTTTTAAGTTGGGTGCAGAACAACTCCAAATAAAGAGGAGTAACACAAAGTGATAGTAGGAAAAAGCAATTTGAATTGAAGAAGCAGTACTTCAGTTTAGATGTAGTCCTCTGGGTTACTCTTTCAGAAAGCTGAACCCAGACCTCATACAGCAGCGATCAAATTACAAACTTGCACTCTATAATTCTAATTTATTAATTTAATTGGAAGGCTAGAAACTTTTATGTTTTTTATTCTTCCCACTGCCCAGTCTCTCAAAGCTTGTTCAGGTCTCTGGAAGAAAGCAAACATGCCAGACTTGCACAAGAGTGCTTATAAACTACATGCTACTAATATTTAAGCAAAATTTAAGAGTTGAAAAGCAGGAAAGTTGCATTCACACTTGCTTACTTACAAGAGGATGAACTGCAGAGTAGACCTTGAGAGGACTTTATCCCAGCTTGGTGTTTGTGATTTCTGAAGCAGGAGTCCTTGTCCTCCAGCAGTTGTCTTTATCAGGAAAAAGCACGGAGACGTTTTAGATGTTTGTCTGAAGTATTTAATATTCAAATCTAAGGCAGTTGTGGTAGTCTCCACTTTATTACATCCTTAGTTGAAGCCTAATTCAGCAAATTTGTCAGTATGAGCTATCTCTTGGAAACAAATGATGCTGATGCGGCCTGCATCCAAGGGGAGAAGAAGTCTGTTGGTCAGCGCTTCTCTCCAGTGCTGCTCCTGAATCACTTCCTACACAGGACTTGCATTTTCAGTCTTTCTATGTTCTTATCTCTAAAGTAGTTTAGCTTGAGTACCTTGGGTACCTTAGACTTGGGTACCTTTTTCTAATATACAGAATTGCCTTTAGACATTGTTTTTGTTTTTCGCTAATCCTCTGAAAGTTTGAATCTATTCTATAAACATCTGTAATAGTGTTAGTAAACAAGGAAATTACTGCTTGTTTATACACTTAATTACCCTGTGTGACAAATTAGAATGTTTTTAAATCTGCTTTGAAAAATATTAAAACTCACTTTTGATGTTTTTGAAAAATATGGGCTTACTAGTTGATTTTTTTTGATGCAATTTTTTAAGCCTTTCTATTCTATGCTTTCTTGAGTATTCTCTTCATGGTGTATTAGCTTTTGTAACACCAGCAGGGGTTTGTGTGCTGAAATCCTGTAATGGCTTGTCAATATTTCTGTGAGAAAACAAGAATGAATTACATACATTTTACTCTATAGACCTTGCTTTCAGATTAGCTGGAGAAAACGTAAGGTTGCTTGGAGTGTTTGTTACCAGACAGTGGCAAGAGCATGAAATAGATTCACTGTTGGCATCCTCAGTATTTATGAGCTCATTGTGCATCATTGCTAATGGTTTAGGGCAAAATAATCCTGAATTTAATAGGGTTTTTATTTTGTTTTTTACTTCCTTAATAGCAGTCACATACTCTTTAACACATGCAAATAGTTGTTGCTGGTATTTTACAAGGTAGAAACGGAAGATAACTTTGCCTTTTCATCATGGCACTTTAATTGGTAGCCAAACTCTTGCTTTTGGAGGAGGGTGTGTTTGTTTGGTTTTTGTGTTATTATTATGCATTTTTTTTACTAATCTAATGAAAATTATATTGGTAACTCTTCTTTTTTTGGAGTTGCAGAGTGAGTGAAGCTTACAGAAAAACTTTTTGATTACCTGTTGCTTCTGTTGGAAACATTAAAAATAATCTTAAAAAGTGCATAAAGGTTTGCAAGATACTGATGTGTTAAAGTCTTAAAAAAGATACATGAACATACGGGCACGTCTCACTAGTTTTGATAGCAGTGTCAGCTGTGTGCCGTGTTTAATCCAACCATGACTTCTTTACCCTTGGCTGACCAGTGAAGAGTCATTCTGTGATTCTGGTGAGTCCTGTTTGACAAAAGTTATTCACTGGTTCAGCTGTGTAGTCCTGTTGGTGGGTAAGGTTTGGGACCTAAAGAAACTATATTAAATTTATTTTGTGATAGTGCTTATGCTCCATCAGGCAGGTTCATGTTCAACCAGGTGCTGTAGAAACCAAACTGGGTGGAAAGGTGCTGAGCAGGTGAAAGGGTGGTGCATAAGCAGTGGATGTGACAGACAAGCGGGTGAAGGAGGAGATGTGAAGGAAGATGACTCTCTTTTGCAGTTGTGATGGGTTTTGGGTTTTTTTGTTGTTGCGGATTACTCTTTTCTGTTGTGCGTAGTGAGGTATTGGAAGGTTTAAAAAAGTTGGCTGGAACTTTCACCGCTTGTGCAAGGAAATACAAGAAAACACATTAACTTATTGGCAAAGAGTTCAGTGATTCATCTGTTCAGCATATGAAAAATGACATTATTTTTTGTCATTAGTCCTTTTCTAACTGTTTTCACATGAAGTGCATTTTGGAGGTAGCCCCAGTCAAGAACCAGGTGGTTTTAACAGAAGGCAAAAATTGGAGGGGATTAATATGAGAGGTGTTGGGCACTTCTGGTTCTCACTGGAGATAAGTGGGATTGATGTGTAGGGAAGGCAGCTTTTGTGGCTGCACAGAGCCAACGGGTCATGTTGACGTCTTACCCACTCCAGTGCCCTGAGGTGTACTGGAGAGACAACAGCAGATTGTCCTTCTGCCTTTTCTGTACCACATCTTGTCGGAGTATGAAAACAGGACTTCAGTCTGACAACTTTCAAGAGGTCAGCTTTCAGAATTATTAAAACTATTCTTTAAGAGGAGATATGTTTACCTAATATAGTTACAATTGGAAGATGTTACTGCAGCATCAGAAAAAGAAATTACCTTCCTGTAAGGAGAGCTCTTTGGATATTGATTTGTCATGAAAATGAAGCTGTTAATTTTGCAATGTGTAACTTGTGAAATATCTGATTGGTGTTTTTCTTTGTAGAACCAAACTGAAGAACCATGAATATGAAACTTTAGATCAGTTGGAGGCTGATCTGAACTTGATGTTTGAAAATGCCAAGCGCTACAACGTTCCCAATTCTGCCATCTATAAGAGAGTACTGAAAATGCAGCAGGTTATGCAGGTACGTGTAGTAGGACAATAAAAAGATGTAAGTTCACATGTGAATTTATTTCCCTAATGAATGTTTTTCCAAAATAATTTTTTAACTAGACTTGTATTTGCAGTAGTATTTTCTTGCTTGGGGAAAATATGGGAATGAAGAGCATTGTAGGGTGATTTTTCTTCAGCACACCTGCTGCCTTCTGTGATTTCTTTTTATCACTTTTATTCTTTACTGTGACTCTTAACCTAACTAAGTAGTAAGAAGATTAATGTTGTGGGGTTTTTTTTAAGGTTTGCAGATAATTGGAGAATGCTAAAACACTTCAAATTTCATGAAGAGTTCCAGCCAAGTACTGCAGTCTGGAATGACATTGTTTTCAAATTGACTCCTCAAAATTTTTTCTGAAAGTTAAAAAGAATTATTCTGCTATTTTATGTCAGCCAACTTGTATTAAATAAATCACTGGAAATATTTTGATAATGTTTTATTCTCAAAACCCATGGTTGCATCTGGTATGTTCTGATGTTTATGGTTGTTCTGAAAATGTCCAGCGGTGAGTTTGGCTTCAGGTTTTTTTTTCTTTTTTCAGGCAAAGAAGAAAGAGCTTGCTAGGAGAGATGACATTGAGGATGGGGACAGCATGATTTCTTCTGCTACATCGGATACTGGAAGCTCAAAAAGGAAAAGGTATTCACTTGTGTAGTTCCTGCAGACCATGACAGTTCTACATCTTTTATTTGTTTAAGAGAGTATTAAGCCATGGTTTTTAGCATTTGTGTAAGAATTTTTGGTTCTGAAACTCAAGCTCATTAAATGTTTGTTCTAATTAATTCAAAATTATTTGCTGACTATTTTCCTTTTTTGGCCTATTAGTTGGCACTTGTCCACATAACTACAGTAAGTAGCACGGACACTGTAGTTGCACTGAATTAGGTAATTTTGTCAGTGGATTTCAGGAATTTTATTTGTGTATTGGGTATTTTTAGCCTGATGTGTGGACTGTCTTCACAGGTTGTTAGCAGTTATTGATTCTTTTCTACTACTCCAATATATAACTATTTATGTAGTTTAGGTAGCAATTTCAGAATATAATTAAAGATAATACTTAGTTTTTTAGGGTTTTGAAAGTTTATAATATAACTCTACAAATATTTTTATTTGGTGAAGTCTCCTGGCATAAATATTTTCATTTTTCCATGACCTGAACTGTGCTTGAGGAGTTTTCATCATTAATGTTTGAAGATTGCATCTCTCTCCCTTCTGAATTTTCACTCCTTGGTAAACTTACCTGGCAGCAGCTGGGCTGAAGAGGATATTGGAGAAATAGATAAATGGAGTATAATAGATTGATTGTTCTGGATACTGTAATGTAAACAAAATTCACAATGATTTAAGATACACCTTTTTAGTGACCAATAATAATGGTTTATGGAAATCATCCTTTAACAGTGATAGCTGTTGTGTAATTAATATTAGTGATGTATTTCACTCCAACAAGTGATAGTTCCTCTAGTCTACCTCATGGTATCATTTGAAATAATATTGTCAGAAGTTGGAACTTACTGCAATAGTAGCAACTGCCAGTGTAAAACTGTAATTCAGCATCTTTCTTTGGTGTTGCTGATGACCTTCAGCTTCCTATATTTTTAGTTCTTTGTTTTTTTTCAAAGTGACAGCAGTTGGTGGGGGAGGAAAGGAATGTAAAAGAACAATAGCAAGATTCACTTAAGAGCAATCAAGTAAGTGCAGCAATGTACAGTCATAAAAACATCTCCAGAGAGAAGATGTTTTCATGGATTTAAGAGGTGGTACAGCCTAGGGATGCTAGGGAGAAGAGAAGTAGTGGAGCAGTAAGATCAGGAAGGAGCAAATTGCAAACACTGCTGGTTTTGTGATCTTCAAATTCAAGGAGAACTACTAACCTAATCAAGCGAGTCAAACTGTCATCAGTGTCCTTTTCACCCTATGGTGCTTTTGATCACCTTGTGCAAGAGAACACTGAAACGCTTAAAGGAAAAAAAAATCTGTCAGGCCTTGTCATCTAAGAACAGTAAAAGAGAAGAAGTTGTGTTCATTGGTAAGGGAAATCAAAATGATTTTATTTTCTTCATGTCTGAAGAGAACCTGAAAATACTTTTAATGTTGTCGGTTCAGTGGTTGTTACCCGTTTTACTTGCTGAGTAAAAGGAAGTAAAAGAAGACTGTAAATGCTGCTGACAGCAGAAGTGAAGCACTGAGGGGAATTCCAAAATGTTGCTGAAAATTAAACTAATAACCAGGCAAAATTCATTCCATTCAGAAAATAATAGTGACAGAGAAGAAAGTTGTTTGAATGTCCTCATTTGTGTATGAGATGCATGACCTGAATCTTGAGTATTGGCAGACCTTTATTTCTGCTTTGGTTTTGCTTTACCTATTTTCATTGAACTAAATGTTAAAACTTGGAAACATGTTAAAATATGGAATTTGGAAGCATGTCTCTTTTCTGGCATTGCTCCTTTTGACTTTTGAAAACTTTATTTGTTCTGTAGAACACTGAAACTCAAGGTGAATGAGAAAAACCCCATATCTTAAAGTTGGTGTCCTGTTTATTTAGCAGACTGCTGGTTATGATGCTGTCATTATTTGCAAATGGGCCTGTGTTTCTAGTACACTCAATGTTGAACTCCTTGTGAGTGTGTTCAGGTGGTTGTGGTTGTTTTCTCATGGTAGAGGATAACATCATTTTGATATTAGTGTTGGAAGTGGGGAAAACAGCCCCTGACATTTATGCTTTTCCTTTTTGTTGTTCTTCTTAATCTAACAGTAAAAAGAATATACGAAAACAACGAATGAAGATCTTATACAATGCAGTTCTGGAAGCTCGAGAGCCAGGCACAGGCAGACGGCTCTGTGATCTGTTTATGGTTAAGCCATCCAAAAAGGACTATCCAGACTATTATAAAATTATCTTGGAGCCAATGGATTTGAAAATGATAGAACACAACATCCGCAACGATAAGTACGTAGCAGAAGAAGCCATGATTGAAGACATGAAGCTCATGTTCCGAAATGCAAGGCATTATAACGAAGAAGGCTCCCAGGTACTGATTTGAATCTGCGGTCACAGTTACCTCTCTGCTTCTTGGTAGACCTATAAGTTAGGTCAGGATGGTTTAGCTTTGATTATTATTCTCATTATTTATGATAAAACTTTGCTGAACTAAAATAGAAATATTACTTTTTCTTTCTGCTGAAGTTTTGAATTCTGTCTTCGTCTGTAGTTATATAAGCATGAAATGCCACACGCTTCTTTGCAAAGGTTAGACTTTTTTCCTGTGAGCTAAACTTGTTCCTTCACTACAAAGAATGTCCGCTGAATGCTTCCCAGTATATTTTTAAAAAATAAGCTGGTTACTAAATTCTCATTATTCATCCTCAGTTAATCAGGTGAAGGTATTTGCACAGTGAATGGTCATCAATGCGTGATTTGGAGCTCAGAACTTCTGAGAAACGATATCTTAGCTGGAAAGAAACCAGTTTTGTTTTCATGGAAAGAGAGACTATAGGAAATCAGACTAGAAGGCCTGCTTGTTTAGTCTATTAAAAGGAATCTGAAAGGAATATGATTCTCACTTTACAAATATAGGGTATTTCTATATTGTGATGTTTCTCACCCAGCAATCATGATGTTGTGGAACAGAGTGGTGGTAAGAAACTTCCAGCTATTTCTAATGAAGAAGTTGATCAGTTACTGTACAGGACTCTATGATGATGTTGCATTCACCAGGGTTGTATTTGAAGACCCAGGAGGACTGTTATAGTCCTGTGTACCTTGATGGAATCACAGTAGTTTAAGAGATCTTTCATTGCTCAGCAGAATGAGTTGATGAGGAAGTTGAGATAACTGCACCTTGCCATTTCATAGTCTTTGGAATAGAAATGCAGCTTAATTGGATAATTTATTCAAGATTTATATCTCCTGATTTAGATCATGTTCATCAGTTCTGCCTACCTGGGTAGGTCTATTGAAGGTATACATTTGAGAAATAAGCCCTTCTTATATGGTTTTGCATTCAGCTTTTTCAAACTAACATTTAAATGTTTCTTGGGGGCTAGTTCTAAACTAGTCTAAACACAGTAAACCTTGTTTTGTTTTGTTTTTTGATTACTTTACTGATTAATAGGTATACAATGATGCCCATATGCTGGAAAAGATCCTTAAAGAAAAAAGGAAAGAACTGGGGCCCCTAGCTGAAGATGATGATGTTGCATCCCCTAAACTAAAGCTAAGTAAGGCAACCTTGTACATTGCTATGCCTCATTTCAACACTTATGAAAACCCAACAATAGAGATTAACAGATCTTCCTTGTAGAATAGAAGACATTATTTGCAAATTCACACTGACACGCAAAGTAGAATTATATTTTCAAAATCATGACAGCAATGATGTTTTGTATGTGCATATAATAAAATCTAGTTGTTGCATATCACATTTTCTAAGAAAAGTAACTTAGACTGAACAAAGAAAACTTAGGAATAGTTGGAATGACTGGCCTTTAGTCATGTGGTGTGTTGTCCAAATGTTAGGTGCTGCATTATGGGCTCAGTAACACTTCATTAACATGCTTAATGTGTGCTACTGGATTGCTTACAAGTAAGGTCCTTCTCAAACTGAGTAAAGCTCTTAATTTTCTTGGTTAAAAGTTTGGGATTTCCACGGAATGATAAAAGAAGTGTGAGTTTTATTTGGAAAATTATTGAAAGCCATGGAAAACACAGAAGTGAAATTTCCAACAATGTCTGTTCTTGGCACTGTTGCCCTTACAAAGTGCTCAAACCTTATGTCCCCTTAATATGTGTTCAGAATTTAGTAAACAGAAGGATAAAATTGCACAGAAAGGCTTAAAGTAACTGCACACAGCCCTCTTGAAATTAGAAATGTGCAGCTCTTAGGTAAGGCAGAGGTGCTACAGAATTCACAGGCAGAGTCTATGCAGCACAGTAACAGAGATTCTAAATTAACCAAAAAGCTTATCTGATTGATAGTCCCATGGGAGGCCTTATGTTACATTTTACCTGTAATAATCCTTTCTAGTTTGGCATAAGCCTGTCATAAAGGAGTCTGATAATATTTAGAATGCTTAATTTTATTGATAGCAAAAGTCCTGTGATGACTGGATTTTTAACGGCTCTGAAGAGAAAGTCATGTAGAGCTGGTAAGACCAAATTGAATTTAGAAGAGTTACTAATAACATTGGGTAGGAAAAGATGTTTTCCATGCTTAAGTCGGAATAGACGTTCACCAAGTAGACCACATAGAAACATGTGATTCTGTGTTTGCAAAAAAAAAATATTTAAAAAAATATGTTTATACAATTATGAAAAATAAAAGAAGCTGCAACTTGGAATGGGGCTCCATGTTGTGAGTCTTCTGCTCATACCATAACGTGGTTCTTCAGTAAACAATTCTGTAGTGGAAAGGAGGTGGACAAAGAAGTGTGCAAGCTCTGTTTTTGTAATGTTTTTTTTTCTTTTTCTTTTTTTTTCTTTTTTCTTTTTTGTCTGCTTAGGTAGAAAAAGTGGCATTTCTCCTAAAAAATCGAAATACATGACTCCAATGCAACAGAAACTGAATGAGGTGTATGAAGCAGTTAAGAATTACACGGATAAACGAGGAAGGCGACTGAGTGCCATCTTTTTGAGGCTGCCCTCTCGGTCTGAACTTCCTGACTATTACGTGACCATTAAAAAGCCTGTTGACATGGAAAAGATCAGAAGTCATATGATGGCAAATAAATACCAGGATATTGATTCCATGGTAGAGGACTTTGTAATGATGTTCAATAATGCTTGCACATATAACGAGCCAGAATCTTTGATTTATAAAGATGCCCTGGTCCTGCATAAAGTTTTGCTTGAAACTCGGAGAGAGATAGAAGGAGATGAGGATTCTCATGTGCCCAATGTCACTTTGCTAATTCAGGAACTTATCCATAACCTTTTTGTATCTGTTATGAGCCACCAGGATGATGAGGGCAGATGCTACAGTGACTCTTTAGCTGAGATTCCTGCTGTTGATCCCAACTTCCCAAATAAACCTCCTCTGACTTTTGATATTATCCGAAAAAATGTTGAAAATAATCGCTACAGAAGATTGGATTTGTTCCAGGAGAATATGTTTGAGGTACTGGAGAGGGCAAGGAGAATGAACAGGTGAGCAGAGCTATATTTCTCGGGTATCCTTTGTCTTACCACATGAGTTTTTCCCCTTAACATCAGACAGAGGCTGATGGTTGTTTAAAGTGCTTGCTTTCCTTGATAGGGTTCTTTAGAAAACTGAATCTTAAAAGCTCTCTGGGGTTTTCAGTGGAAAGTATGCTTTCATTGAAAAACAAGGATTGTGCTGACTTTCAAATTTAAAAAAAAGAAAAGAAAAAAAAAGAGGAGGAGCACTAACAGCATGACTAGTGGATTACTCTTTTGGAGCAATCATAGCTGCATGAGTTAGGGTAATATTGTGCAAAAACTATGAACACTTGCAACTTCTCTCAGTGTTTTACTTGAATGAAGTACTTAGGGATGTACAAGTGAGAGCTTGACTCTGAAGGACAAGAGGTAAAAATGATATTAAAACATGTTCTAACAGAAGCATGAGTAATTAAAATAAGTCAGTTTTGTTAATAATAATGTTATTACTTAAGCTTTCAGAAGTTAACAGATAGAGATCCAGTGGCAAGGAGGTTTTGGTCACAACCAGTTACCTTTGATTTTTCTGGTATTTCAGGACTGGTGTATACAATAACACTGTTTTAGGTAAACGATAATACAAACTGACAGCAGAGTACCAGGTGGAGCATGACGTACCAGTGTCTGCTGCTGTTTCTTATGAGTATGCAAAGAAATCTATTGGTAGTTTTATCACTAAGTGTGGTGAATGATAAGTATGTGTTTAGGATCCTGTTTGACTCTGCCCTGTTGTATGTATTTTTGTACAGGACTGATTCAGAGATTTATGAGGATGCGGTCGAACTTCAGCAGTTCTTTATTAAAATTCGAGATGAACTTTGTAAGAATGGAGAGATTCTTCTGTCACCTGCTCTCAGCTATACCACCAAGCATCTTCACAACGATGTAGAAAAGGAAAAGAAGGAAAAGCTGCCCAAAGAAATAGAGGAGGATAAGCTCAAAAGAGAGGAGGAAAAGAGAGGTAGCTACTTTCTTTTCATTAATTTTAAATGTATTATTTGAAAAACATACCTATGCATATGATGTATGCTCTGCTGTTGCTGCAGCTTCTCTTGCTGAAGGGGCTTTAGTAATCTAGTTGTCCACTAACAGTCTTGTATTTTAAAGTTATGAGAGATTTATTTTATTTTGATCATTATCAGACATGCCAGAATGGCTTTAAGAAAGGAATGTAGGAACACACTAACCTTATATAAACTCTTTAATCAGAACACATTGGGAAACCAGTAGTCTTATTTCAAGGATACTGTAAAAAAAAAACCAATCAGGTTTTTACCATAGCTTTCTGCCGATAAAAAACTTAGCAATGACTGTTCCAATTGACCTTGTAGTTGTTTCCTTTTTGACAAATACTGGTTTCTTGATGTACTGATGGTGTTGTCTATGGTCATGCTTTTAACACTGCTAAAGAAATGGTATGTAAGTAAACCTTTTGTGTTTCTTACTTGGTTACTATGAGTGTGAAGAAGAATGGGCTTGCACTCTTCTCTTGGGCAAGAAACCTAACGTGAAGGTCCTTTGTGCTTCACAGTTCCTGGCTGTTACTGTCTGTATACTCCTTGTGGAGCATGTGTAGGGGAAAGAATTAAGCTTTCTAATTGCTCCTTCCCACAAATGGGAGCAGAGTTATTTGATCTTTGTCCTTTAATTGTCTTTCTAACATGGTTCATCTAACCAAATAGCACTAACGTCAGGAGCAGTAAAGTCCGGCTGCTCCATCTGGGCTCAGTATTATAAGGGGACAACAGCTGTGATGCTCTTTTTCTGTCTGCCTTTGAGAGCTTGCCTTCTGAGCTCAGCACTCTCATTGAGTTCCTCTTCACTCACTGGGAAGGCTCAGTAATACTCAACTGAAGAAGGGAAACCAGCCCTCAGCAACAGCAGTAGCAGAAAGGTTAGCAGAACAAAACATGCTTAAATCCTTCCATCACACTGGAAGTCAGTGACAGAGGGAGACATCAGGTATCATGTGGCACTTCTGCACTCAGCAAAGGGTGAGGGCATTCCTATCAGCAGTCAGTTAACATGGAAATGTGGCATTACTAACATCTATTTTTCCCTTCTTGAAAAAAGAAGCTGAAAAGAGTGAAGATTCTTCTGGATCAGCTGGGCTGTCAAGCTTGCATCGCACCTACAGCCAGGATTGCAGCTTCAAGAACAGCATGTACCATGTAGGAGATTATGTGTATGTGGAACCTGCTGAAGCCAACTTGCAGCCTCACATCGTCTGTATTGAGAGGCTGTGGGAAGACTCAGCAGGTAAGGATGTCTTTGCTATGGGAAAACAATATGGCAAAACTTCCTATTACTATTTAAAACTCCCAATTTGAGATTTTTCTGTGTAGATGTTAGTTATTTTATTTGCAGAAGTGTGTGTGGACTGGTGAGTATTTTTCTTGTTTCTGAGTTACTTTCTTCCAAAGACTGTTACAAATATAAAGTTCTCTGATCAGCACAGGCTTTTTCATTGCTCGTCTCTACCTGCTCTCAAATTGTAAACACCCCAGAGAATAGGGTCTTCTAAGTGCAATGAGCTCCTTGTAATTTAGGCGCAGAAGAACACATGGGTTTTTTCTGTGCTGAGAAACCTGAACGAAGGTTGGGCCTGTTTAACTGCAAATATTCCACAGAACAACTCAGGTTCAGAACTTGCCTTTGTTAAATTTCAGAATTGAGATGAATCTTGCATTTCCTAGGCCAAATCAAGCCATAACAAGTACTATTTTGTTTTTTCTCATCAGACATGCATTCTGTTTGCAGCAGGTACTTCTCTTAAGCGTAAGGAATGCTCAAGATATGACCAGAGTATCAGATAAGGATGGTGCACTCTCAGCAATCATGGAAACTACAGTTGTTGAAAACTACAGTGGGGTTTAGTGGAGTTAAGCGTTTTAGTTGCACTTTTTTTTTTTTTTTAAAGGGGTGGAACGGATGTGTTACAGGTACAGATTAAAAAGACCGTCGCTCTGAAATTTGGAGAGGGTTATTGTAAGGCAGGTTATAATTAAGGTTTGCAAAATCATGAAGTGGGTAGATAAGGTGAATGCAGAAATACTATTTAACAAATCCAGCAGTATTAGAGTTAGAGGGCTCTCATGGACGCTAATAAATCAGATTAAAACATGTGAAAGCGTTTGGCTTTTTAATAGAGTGGTTAGTGAGCTCTTCCTGGCTTCCCCGGAGGCGGATTATATCAGCAGGTTCCAAAATGAGCGAGACAAGTCCATGAACAACAGGTCTAAACCTAATAATAAAGGGAATAACCAGAAAAAAATTGCCAGATAAAAGAGAATAGCTCTTTAACACCCCTAATGCAATGACTGCAGAAGGAGTGGAATGAGTTACAGAGGGTGGCCAAGATCAAATACATTGTCCTAATAGCCTGTCCTTCTCACTCAGTTGGATGCAGTGTGCTTGAGTAGGACTATTGGCCAGTTGGATGTTTCTTATATTCATTTGTCTGTGATGGAGAAAGAGAAACGCACTTTTTATTCTGGTTCAGTCTACAGATTACAGATTTTCTTTAATTTAGAAAAGTAGTATATATTTGTAACAACCTCCAGAGAGGCTGTGGAATCTCCTTCTCTGGAGATATTCCAAACCTGCCTGGATGCATTCCTGTCCAACCTGCTCTAGGTGAGCCTGCTTTAGGAGTTGGAGTAGATGATCTCCAAAGGTCCCTTCTGTGGCCATTCTGTGATTCTGTAACTTCTTTATAAACCATTGTTAACAATTGGAATTTGTGACAGTGTAACATGGAAGAAATACTTGAAAAAAACTTAAACTTGAAACCAATTATCCAAAGTTCTTCAAATGATCAGGTGATTGTTGTGTATACTTTGAAGCCATTTCAAGGTCTGAAAGTCAAGATTTTTATTAATAAGAACTGTTTTCTCCTTTATTTTGATGAAAGTCGGGTTTTACTGGGGAAAAAACAGTTGACAGGCTTTTTAAGCAAATTGGTTTTCCTTGCCTGAAACAGTTAAGGAATCTTGTGCTGTTTTAAAACAGTTTACTCTTAGTATAAATGAGTACATGGCTCTTAGATTAATCAGAGTTGTTTTTTCTTGCTCAAACACTAAAGAATACAGAATTTACATCTTTTTCTCTTTCTTTCTCCCTTCTCTTTTTGTTTCTCTTCTTTTTTTAAAGGAGAGAAATGGCTCTACGGGTGTTGGTTTTATCGACCAAATGAAACGTTTCATCTTGCAACACGAAAGTTCTTGGAGAAAGAAGTTTTTAAAAGTGACTATTACAATAAAGTTCCTGTTAGTAAAATTTTAGGCAAATGTGTGGTCATGTTTGTCAAGGTGAGAGACTATTTAGACTAATTTGTTAAGCAAATAATATGTTCTCTGCTATTTTCTTGAAGAACTGTAGTCATTCTACTGATACTTAAAATAGGACTTGCTCCTGTGTACTGTTTGCATTCTTCATTTGTTTCATGAGATATATAGTTCATCCTAGTGGTGGTGTTTCCTGGGGCTTGTTGGTTTGTAGAATCATATGCTTATTAGATAATTAGTTAGCTGATTTTTTAGAGCATGCATTAGAGAAATTGGTGGTAGCTTCTTGAAGGTTTCCGTAAAAGGATGTAGCTACAAGTTTGGTAGAGGGGGAGACTTGAGTGTCCTGGTAAGAGGATGAAGTCTTTCATCTCTGTCTCAAGTTTGATTCCACATCATCCTTGTGCTGAGGTTTTTTGGCTTGTTCGCAACATACCCATCTTGGCTGGTTTTTTGAAGGTAGTGTATTTGTACGGAACAAAGTGCTCCAGCTGCTGAGTACATGAATGGGTATCATGGTCACATGTCAATGAGCATGGATCTTACTCACTTCCTCCCCCCAAACTTGGTGGTTGTGTCCTCTTTCCAGGTCAAACTCGGAAATCTTGTAAAGGTTGTTTTAAGCTGCAGATCTTATACTTTAGTTAACGTACCAGTTTGGTAAATGATTAAAACCAAACTTTTCTTATATTATAATCTGTACTGAATTTAGCCTCTTCTCTTAAGTGTGGGATTACTTGTTTTTTGCTTTTAATTTTTAGTATAATTTGGATGTCAAACTGGAAGAAAAGAACTTGGCAGAAAGGCATTGTTAGTCTAAAAGTGTTTCTGATAGAAGCATAGAAAAAAAATCAGGAAGCATGAGAGGGTGTTCACTCTGCGTGTTGCTGGAAGATTTTATATTTTTTCTTCAATCTGCAGGAATATTTTAAATTGTGTCCTGAAAACTTCAGAGATGAGGATGTCTATGTCTGTGAGTCACGTTACTCTGCGAAGACAAAATCTTTTAAAAAGATTAAACTGTGGACTATGCCTGTAAGCTCTGTAAGATTTGTCCCACGAGATGTGCCCCTGCCTGTGGTCCGTGTTGCTTCTGTGTTTGCTAATACAGACAAAGTGGATGAGGAGAAAAATGCTGAAACATTGGAGGACAGTAAGGTGGGAGAAAGTATCCTTCATCTTGAAAAGGTATGTGGGATAACATGTGGAACATTGGTTTTGTGTGACAGATAAAGAATGACAAAATGTGAGCCCTCATGGCTTCAGTTTCACAGCATCCAAACACAGTAAAACATAATAAATATAATGTTTCTGTTATCAATTGTTACACACATTTGTAAATAAATACAAAAAACATAAACAAACTGAACAGAAAATAAACTTCGTACATACCTGCTAGATTCTACAAATGCTTTCTTGTGAGCGTGTGAAGAGGGTGGAGGTTTTTTTCCCCTTCTGAAAATTACACTTTTGCTGTAAAGCTTGCCTTACGCCTAAAGAATCAGTAGAACTAAAAGTCTAATTGTAGTTCATGGCAATGCTGAAGTGCTTCATTACGTAGTATTTCAGTAAAATAGTCAGTAGCTAGGCAGCAGTAAGCAATACATAATATTCTGCTGTTTGTAATGTATTTATGGTTGATAACTGAGCAGTTTATTGTCGAAATGCTTAAAAATATTTCTGTCCAACATACTGGGTAAATTTTTTTATTGTGTTTAGAGTCATAAAAACAATTAATTTAAATAATTTAATTTAATTAAATTTATCTAAAATAAATCCAGAGCTATAAAAAAGTAAACATAAAGTCATAAAATAAATGCCCTTTACATTGAGTTCTCTACGAGAACCTCAGAACACAATACCCAGCATGCTCAGTGTCAGCTTTAATCAGACACTTAGTATATATTATTGTATCTGTTCACATCATGACAAAGGAATGAATTATTTCTGCCAAGAGAATGAAAACTTGTAGGGCCTTTTCCTTCCACACCTCGGGGAGATAGCTTGTGTTTTCATTAGCTTTCTGAAATCCTAGACTAAAAGGTTAAATGAGACACAATGCGAGTTTTGACTAAAATGTAAAAATTAAATAGGGCAAATGGTATGGCATATTGCCAATTTGCAAGCAATACTTGGAGTGTCCATATCATTGTATATGAGAGTTGAATCGTTAAATTTCTGTGTATGTTAACTTGGTCATATACTCAAACTGTATAATTTAATATGCACTTAAGCATGTTATTCTGTTTTAAAACAAACCATCAAAATAAGCTAAAAACGCTTGGCTTGGCCAGTTTACTTTGAACCAGTAGAAAAGAAAAGGACCTGTAAATTCCTGTTCTAGCAAAATTACAGCTTTGTGAAATAGGAAGGCTTGCTACCTATGTGGAGGGCAGCTTTGGCTTTTGCTATTTCATTTTTAAATTTCAAGGCCCCTCACTTTCTCATGTACAGTTCTGTTTAGTGTTTACCTATTATTGCTTATGTAAGGATAGAGCAACATCTTTCACTTGTACCTGGCATCTTTTTCTTTGTGTGTTTGGTTTTTCTTTCTCCACAAGTTTCTAAATGCATATTCTTCTGCAGGACAAAGAAGATGTTCCAGTAGAAATGTCCAATGGAGAACCTGGTTGCCATTACTTCGAACAGCTCTGCTACAATGACATGTGGCTTAAGGTTGGGGACTGTGTCTTCATAAAATCCCATGGGTTAGTGCGACCTCGGGTAGGAAGGTAGGTGCAACTTCTTTATTTGCAGTTTGTGTCTATAAAAATAACTTGGGGAAAAAAAGACAAGCTTGTTGCAAAAAGCGTAAAAGAGGATTGGAAAAAATCTTGTGAATGAAGCTAATGTTACAAGCTCTTAAAATATTGAGGTAGACGTTTACCTGCCTAATAAAAAGGTGATAAGGGTTGTACAGTTGGAATAGGCTGTTCTTCTACACTAATTTTTAGTGACAGTCCTCCTGAACAACCTAGTGCGTCCAGCTGTCTCGTTTAGGAGGGGTGGCCTTTCACTTATGTCAGTGGTTTGGTTTTCTTTCCAGAATTGAAAAGATGTGGGTGCGAGATGGAGCTGCATATTTCTTTGGTCCAATCTTTATACATCCTGAAGAAACTGAACATGAACCAACTAAAATGTTCTATAAGAAGGAAGTGTTTTTGAGTAACTTGGAGGAGACCTGTCCGATGACTTGCATTTTGGGTAATTATTAATAACTTTAAATCCACTCTTTCTTTTCCTATACAATTTGAAGTGATTTATAGCTACGTGTAGGCTTGATTCCAAGTACCTTATTTTAAATTGAGTGAGGGAGGAGAGATTATTCAGTCCATTTCTAATATGCATTCCTGTCTTTGGCATCTGTAGTAAGAAGGAAACTTTCTTATGATAAGGGAATTACACATATGATATCAAAGTGAACATTGTTTGCAGCCAGAGAACAGAAAAGTCCATTGCTCTCGCTTATTAATGTAATTATTCCACTGTGTGTTACCTGGAAAGTCGGTAAATCTGGAAAGCTGGAAAGGGGGTTGAAATTGGTTTTTTTGCATAAGATGATGATTATGTACTTTGTTTTGTAGTTATGATGCTGTGCTAAATATAGTTAACTGACCAGCGATCATGGGGGTTTGTTATTTTTCAGGTTTTCTTGTCCTTTAAAAAAAACCCAAAAGCTGCATGAAGTTCATCTAGGTTTCTTGTGACTGGCGTTATTTAATAGGGATGTCAACTGATGTATTTTCTGTAGTTGGGCCAAATATTGGGAATCTTCCAGACTTACAGAACTTGACTTCCAGACTGGCAAAAACTTGAGTTTCCATGCTTTTTGTAAAATGCTTGCAGGTGTGGCTGCCTTCTTACCCAGCTCTTTCATTTCTGCAGGGAAGTGTGCTGTTCTGTCATTCAAAGACTTCCTCTCCTGCAGACCAACAGAAATCTCTGAAAATGATGTTTTTCTCTGTGAGAGCCGCTACAATGAAAGCGACAAACAAATGAAGAAATTTAAAGGGCTGAAGAGGTTTTCACTCTCTGCAAAAGTTGTAGATGACGAAATATACTATTTTAGGTAAAAATGTGATGGGAATGTGAGGGTCACCTGAGCATTCTTCTGTGTTGTGGTGGATCGATGCTGGTGGGCAGTTAAGCCCCCACCCTGCCCTTGCTCACTCTCCCACAGCAGGATTAGGGAGGGAACTGAAAGGTCAAAAGGAATTAAAAATCATGGGTCAAGATGCAGACAGTTTAATAAGAGAAGCAAAGCTGCACATGCAAACAAAGTGAAATAAGACATTAATTCACTACTTTCCATCCTGAAGCAGATGTTTAGCTGTTTTCTGGAAAGCAGAGCCTCAGCACATGTCATGGTTACTAGGAAAGACAAATGCTTTAACCCCAAATATTCCCCCTTCTTCCTCCTTTCCCCCAGCTTTTATTGCTGAGCATGATGTCATATTATATGGAATATCCCTTTGGTAAGTTTGGGTCAGCTCTCCTGCTTGTCTCCCCTCCCAACTTCTTGCCCAACCCCAGCCTGTTTGCTGGGAGGCACAGTGGGGTAAAGAAAAGGCCTTAATGATGTGCCAACACTCCTCAGCAATAACTACAACATCCATGTGTTATTAACACTGTCATGGTCACTAATCCAAAGCACAGCCCCTTATGGGGTTCTATGCAGAAAATTAACTCCATCCCAGCCAAATGCACTACGTATATAAAAGTCATAGTTGTAGGAGGAGATCAATTTTGACTAATCATGCTTTTGGAAAGAAGCCCAGATAACATCAGTCTTTTCACGGTTTTAATACCAGTGGATGTTTTCTTTTTCTTCTCCTGACTTTAGTAAAAGTTGTTACATGATCAGATTGGTAAATTCTTTTGGATGTCATTAAAATACTTAAGTTGTCATTATGGGTAAAAAATGTTCCATTTGGTGAATATCAATATTAATAAAAATACTAAGTTCTAACAAGTAAAATCTAAGCATTATGTGGTGTTAACTGCCTTCTATTGCAAAATGAAGTATTTGCTGCATTGAAATCCCCTTCTAACTTACAAAAAATAAAAAACCCCAACCTTCAAACAAATGACTGACATGAAACACTGTCCATGGACATCAAATGATTTCTGCTCAGTGTTCTGAAAAGAAGCACAAGCACGTCCTGAGTCACAATTGTTTCCATGTAGTTTAATGATAAAGGAAGAGACATTGGTTTTCTCTTAAAAAATATATGCCATCTCCTGTAAAGTATGAGTGTATTCTCATCTTCTTTTTATCTTCCTCCTCCACCTTTCAGAAAACCCATAGTTCCTCAGAAGGAACCATCTCCGCTACTGGAAAAGAAGATTCAGCAGCTAGAAGCAAAATTTGCTGAGTTGGAAGGAGGTGATGAAGATATGGAAGAGATGGGAGAAGAGGAAGGCGATATGACTGAAACACCTTCTATGCCTCAGCTTCAGACCCCGTTAGCTAGTGATTTGGATATAATGCCTTATACTCCACCACAGGTAAGAATATTCCTTGAGAAACCTTTAGGCCTTTATATTCCGCATTCTTTCAGCGACCAAAGAAACAGTAAATTTTTTTCACATACACGAAAGAGATTTACACTTCAGTTGACAAGTCAATGGAATAAATTACACGGAACAGTTTTGGCATATCCAATATGATATCCAGGTGATAATATTTAAGTCCATTAAAATCTTTTTAAAGGAAATCATTCAGTTGAGGAAAATGTTTTAGGGTACAGGTTTTTTTGATATGTTAATGTTATTTCTAATCAGTAGGTTTTCTATGATGCTTGTTCAGAAATATCAGGTCCTTCTATTAAACGTAAAGTTGGGATATAGGTGTTCAATTGTAATTCTCAATTTACCTACCACTCATTTTTTAAATTTTCCTTGAATTCCAAAAAAATCTAGTATTTCGGGTGTTATGGTTTTGCTACAGTTTTAGAAAACGCTGTGCATCATCCTCAAAGGGGGAAAAAAACCCCACTTCTTTAGTATTGAGTTACCATTTTTACTTGGAAATGAGAACTTGTTAAAAAAGATAGACAAACTGGTTGTCCTAGAAGCTCTAATGTTAATTTGCTGATAAATGGATAGGAGGTAAATAATCTTGTGTTGTTATATGTTGCTTGACTGCAGCATGAGTTGTTCCTGCTGCTGAAATGGGGACTTTGGAGCCCCTTCCCCTCTGGCTGGGTTTCTTACCCAAGCCCTCATTATTCATGTGACTGAGTATTGAAGGAGGGTGAGGAACTGCTTTAATTGGAAATTAACCAAACCAAAAAAGGTTGTTTGCAACTGGATTAAAACCCTTTATCTGTCTCATCACCTTGCCACGTTCAAGCTAATGCCAGCATTAAAGAAGCAATGGGAATGACCTGCTGGGAATAGGAGGGAGTTCCAGACACTTTTGTAACTGGCAATATGGATTTCTGCTGCATTACATTGGCTGTAAAGTGAAAACCTCCTTGGTAGTTGGAGAAATTACGTGACTCCTGGATAGAAATAGCTGTCTTTGTATGTCATGAAAAAGATATTGATGACATTGAAAGCTTTAGCTTGGTTTGTTTGTGACTTTTGCCATGTGGGCAAACCACCAAATGCATTTTCCTGTCAAGGTTGTCTCACTGCTCTTGTTTTAACATCCTGAATTTCATAAGTAGCATGAAAACTCCTGCAGCATATAAGTAATAGAAAGCATGTTACTAGCATTAACAAACTAATGTAACACTTTAGAAAGGGAAAGGTAACTTTTTATAAATCAATATATTACCATTGTTAAGCATGACAGCTTCCAAAAGCAGTTTAAATAGGAATCATTGGATATTAAAGATGTCTTCTCAATCTATCTTCTGCAGCATTCACTCTCTTTTGATCTCCTTTGCTTTCTGTCTTTTTACATAGCTGTGTTTTGCTTGGATTCACTTGAGAAGTTTTATTTAAATACTAATATAGAATATTTCTAAATCAAGCTAAAGCTAGGTTGATAATTGCACTGTTTTATTTTTTTTTAATTGTTTGTAATGGGACAGCAGAGCTTTCAGGATAACTGGTGAGAAGTCAGGCTCAATGGATATATACCTTTAGACAGATGTGAACTCAAGTCTAGAACTTGAAGTTAGAAAAAAACAACCAACCAAAAACAAATAAGGAAAAGAGGATCAATAACAATGCACCCTGAGAAGTGAATAACGATACACAAGTGCCCTGGCAGATTCCTCACTGCTGATTTGGAAAGAAAAGGCATGTTGTTTCTGAGCTGGCATTCAGAGCATAATTTAACTCTGGAGAGATAACTAGCATATAGCACAGAAATAAACTTTTTTCTTCAGATAATCTCTTCTGTTTATGTCCCCAGTGAAAAGTGTCCTTTTAAACAGAGCTCCTTAGGTAAAAGGCATGTGTTTGCTTCATGCTCTCTTAAATGTATAGAATTTTATTTATGAACTATTAAACTCCAGAACTTTAAAAGTATTTTTTCTCCTCATAACAGAGAAGCTCTTAGTACACCTAAGGGTAAAAAGAGTCAAGGCAAGCGAATACATGGTATTGTGGGGCTTCACAAGCAGGTGGATAATAATCTCCTCCTGCAGCTTGTTGTGAATCAAGCAGAACCTAAAAAAGAAAAAGATGTGGAAGTTTTTGCTTTTTTGCTGAGGAAAGGTGTAAAAGGGAGTCCTGGTTTATTTCTTCTTCTTCTGCCTAATAAGTGCAGTCTGAATGCACATATCTGACTCAAATGGAAAAGATTCTGTTCATCTAAAAATGTTTGTATCAGACATGTAAAAGAATGGAAAATATGAGAGTCAAATTCAGAATTCTTACAGTTTCTCAAAGTCCTGTTTGCTCTTCCAAACTGGTGGGTAGGTTTTTACATTAGATTATTGTTATTGAAACTGTTGGAAGCAATGTAAAGGCAAAACCAGCTGATAAACTTTTATGTATTTAAGTGCAGATGCATAAGAGGGAAAATATGTCATTAGATTGTCAACTTGTGTTGCAATATTTCTGAACAGCATAACGCATGAATTCTGTAACATAATACAATTACTTTTATTCTCTTCTGGCATTCCAAATTGTCACTTATTTGCTAGTCAGCCTTTCTTAGTCCTGTCATTCAGTTTAGAGTGATTTTAGCTAGTAGTAAACATTCTGTGTTGTCCTACTGAGAATTTTTTGAAGCCTCAGTTGTAAAGGTGACATTATGTCTGGAAGGATTGAAAGGAATCAGAACATTGTGATTTTTTTTCTTAATTTTTTTTTCCACATGTACTTTTCAGAAGTGTGTGTGTATTTGTGTATGTTCTTGTCATGCATCAGTAGATGCCACCTTTTTTTAGGGGCTGTAAGGTTGGATGGTCCTTATGCAAATGTGTTCAAGAGAAATGCAGGAATATTTTAAAATCCTGTTTCTTACAGCTTTTAATGTATGTTAAGTAGTTTCTCTTTTGTACACTTGTGGTCATAACTGCTTTTTCTCACAGTCCACTCCCAAGTCTGTTAAGGGCAGTACCAAGAAGGAGGGATCAAAGAGGAAGATCAACATGAGTGGGTACATCTTGTTTAGCAGCGAGATGAGAGCTGTGATTAAAGCTCAGCACCCAGACTACTCCTTTGGAGAGCTCAGCAGGCTCGTAGGAACTGAATGGAGAAACTTGGAAGCAACAAAGAAAGCAGAATATGAAGGTAAATAAAAACTAAGATGCTAAACTCTTCTCTGCTTTTTTTCTTTCTCAACGCATCACTACTGTTATTCAGATGACAGGTTTAATAAAAGAAGATATTTATGTTTGTGTTCTGGACGTATCTTAAGAGAAGTTCATATTGAGAAATGACTGAAGAGGAGCAAAGAGCATGTTTAAGTTACATAGTGCACAACTGATAATTTAAATGTCTTTGCCACAAATAACCAAACGAACAAAGACCAAGAAAATAGGGACAAATTAGAAGTAAAGGGACATGAAGCCCCTGGGCTGGAAATCAGTTGGAAAAATGGTTTGTGGAACTTTCCTTAAAGGAGGACTTGGGGGTATTTTGGACAAGAAGCTTTTCAGAGCTGTAGTGGCAGGTAAGAAAGCCTATAGTGGAGTGGGAAAAAGTTCTTTGATTAACAGCACTTAGAGTCCTAAAAAGCTTTGATAGAACAAAATCAAGGATACAGAATCTGATACTGTAAATAGTATTGTTCAGTCTCAGTATTAATCAGCCGTTTTAACTGATTTTGTTAAGGGATTTCATTTCCTGAAGTAAGCCTAGTAATATTTCATAGGCATGAGATACTTTAGACCTTTTTCTCTCTCTCTCTTTCTTTCTTTCTTACTGGTACTGGTCATTGTGTTTCAACTTTTATTAAAATAAAATACAATTGATACTTAACAGCAGCCCCTTACCCAAGCCAAATACATTGGCTTAACATCTGTAGTTACTACTCTAGTTAATAATGTGTCAATACTTTCAATATAAAACCAATTTTTTTAAACAACTGTTGCAATTTTATTGCAAGAAAATGCTGCTTTGGATAGGAAAATTTCAAACCCTGAGAAAGTTATTGCCCAATTAAGTTATAACTTTGCTTTTTAAAAAATGAGATATGATGGGTTTTCTGCATACCCATAACTTAAAGGCTGCTTTGATACTCAAAGTAGAAGTTTGCACGCTATCACTTTCCACTTCCCACTGTCTCAGTCCTTTCCAAATTTGCAGTAGTACCTCTTTGCAATTTTGGAGAGTAATACAGCACCCCTGTGCAAGTGTTCTTTGCAAATGCTGTGAAGGGAAATGGTAATGCTCTTTCCTTGGGGAAGTACTGTGGCCTTACTTTTTTCCTATTGTAGTTTCCTTTTACACCCTCCTAGGTTTTGTGTGGTATCTTTTCATTGTCAGGTCCCTCTTTACAGCCTAATTCTTAAGTGGTAGGATGGTGAGCACATCATCGCTTCCTACCTTAGAACAGCTTGATGTCATGCACCCTGCAGGAAGGCATAGCTGTAACGTGCTGGTAGCAGCAGTGTCTGTCCACTGTGTTAATGATTGCCTAAGTGCTTCCATTTTAATCCTTTCTCATTTAAAATTTTCCAAAGCTTTTGTATTTTGGGCTGCAGTTTCTCTGGCTTGTTATCTGCCCAGAATTAGACTTAGTTTTTTGTTTTAGAGGGGATGGGATGGGGTTACAAAGCGTCCATGTGTTTGCTTACCATGCATGAAATGAGAGAAACTCCTCTTCTTCCACTGTGACGAGTCAAAATTCACGTGCTCTCTAGTGGGGACGTGCACCAGGAGCCAGGGAACAGGCATGGTTTGACACCTCAGTGCAAAAGTGCCTTTCCGTGTTCTGGTGAAAAGTAGTTTGCATTTTAGATCCGTTTTCACCCATTGAAAATTTCAGTTGATATATGTGTAGGGTAATAGTTGGGGGGGTTTTAGCAATAGTTGAGGAAAGATCAGACTGCACTGGAAATGTCTGCATGGCTAACTGTACTGTGAAAACTCCTCAAAAGAAAATAAAATAACATATGTGAGTGAGGTAAAGGTCTGTTTTAAGGAAGAGCTCTATTCAAAGTAGAATGTCTCTTTCCTGTCTCTTGAGATGGTTGGAAATGTTTGAATGATCTCAAGTCCTGGACTTAACAATTTGGGTTTAGTATTGAGAGTATTTAGGTGAATGCTCAAGGCTGAACTTCTAGACACCTGCTACAATTCCCTTTGGCAGTGTTGTTCCATCTGTCAGTTCCATGGCAGTCAAAGCACAGCTGGAGACTAGGAAAAACTCAAATACTGTCCTGCATCAGGTCCTTCTTCAAAGCTCAGCACTCTGAAGTCTGATAAAACTGATTGCTTAACAGTAATTTCTGGTCTGTCGGTGTATCTCCAGAACTTTTGCTTTTGTCTGATCTTTTTTTTTTTTTAGCTGGCCAAAAGTAGGTAAGAGTCAGAACATCTGCTTCATCTTTTCCACAAATGCTTGCTCTGCTCTGAAGAGGATTATCTCATTTTTCTACTTCAGGATCTGCCTTGACATGTCTTGTGTATTTTGTGCTCAATCACATATGAATTGCCTGTAGTAAATTCACGAGTTTCTTTGTGTCATCTCTTCCTGAAATGATAGAAGTGAAAAGAAGGAGGGGAATGCCTTTGGAAATGAAACTGGTCTTTCAGTGAATGCAAGTAGCTGCAGCAAGAAGCTGCAGAAATAAGTTCTACAGAACGTTCATGATAGACATTTGAAGTCATATATTGGAGAAAATTAGTAACTTTGGTAGGATGCGTAACAATCTCCTTGATGAACGACTTCTTAGCCTTTGTTTGACAGAGGACCTTGATTGCTGTTTTAGTGGCAGTTTTCATCTCTCACCAACTACAAGAGAACTTCTAGCCCTGCATTCATTGTTATTAAAATCTGCTGGAGATGTATGCTGCATTCATTTATTCTTTGTTGTTCCTCATTGTGTCAGTCAGATACAATTGTGTCAGTCAGTTCAGAGTAAACAAATCAGCAACTTGCATGGCCCCAGAGCACCTTGAGTGGGCATTCAGTATATCTCCCTTTTTTGTTTGCTTGGGTTTGGTTGTTTGGTTTTTTTCCTTTCTTCTTCCCACGACCCTTTGCCCTTCCCTTAATATAAACTTGTCCTCTGGTCAGATTCCCCTGCAGTAGATCTTTTGTTCTTGCAGTCACAGTGAGAAACTTGATTGAGATAATGACCAGATTCATCGTACAAAGGACACACATGACCTCCAGTGAGCAGCACAATGTGAGTTAGACATCTTCAGAAAAAAAAAAAAAAAGAAGTAATAGCTCTAAGGGGACCAAAATGGGGAAAATGACAGAAAGAGGCAGAGAAACATATTTTTGGTTCATCAAACTGCTGCTTGTTATGTTCCAAACACTAAGGACCCCTCTACACTAGGGAAACTTTGCAAATGCTTCCCAACTTTGCCACCACTTTTCAGCTGCATCAGTAGAAAAATATATGAGCGGCCCAAGAATAAACAGGCCACCGGCTGGCAGTGCTGGCTGCTATTTGCATCTTACTTTGGGCCACGTCTTATAGACAAGGTGCTTAAAAATTCCCTCAGCAGCTGGTAGCGGGTCTGTGGGAGAGCTGCCAGCCTTGGCTGTGACTGGTTTAGCTGAGCCAGCGGTGTCAAAAGAGGGAACGTTTTTCCATGTTTTCCTAGTGCGGACCGAGCCTAGTGCTGGACTGCTGCTTCATGTTGGTAACACTGGTGTTATTATCAAATTTGTTCTTTGACTTTTTAAATCTTTTATTTTATTATTTATTTATTTATCTATTTATTTTTTTAAGAAAAAAGATAAAACTTTGTGGAATATTTTTCATGAAAGGTTCTCTAAAAGTCTTAGCTGCAGCCACATGAAATCAAATCATATGCTGTATAAAAAGATTCATCTGTTCTACTTTTATATTTGACTAAACTATGCCAGTGTTTGACTAGTCCTTTTTAATGAACAGATAATATTTTGAAATTCTGGGTTACAAAACAGAACTGAAAATCTAAAATACTTTTACAGAGCGGGCAGCTAAAGTTGCTGAGCAGCAGGAGAGAGAGCGAGCAGCACAGCAGCAGAATTCCTCCCCCCGGGCAGGCACTCCTGTCGGGGCTCTTATGGGGGTGGTGCCGCCACCAACACCAATGGGAATGCTCAATCAGCAGTTGACACCCGTTGCAGGTAAAAAGTAGGAGCTATGACCATTTTTTCCTCATCCACTATATCAACCCCCTTCATAACTCTGAACACTCTCTTGGGTCGCTTTGTTCTTACGGAAGAAAAAGTTCAACCTCTTCAGTCTTTCTTCATGATGAGTATACGTAACCGCAGCTGTAGCCTGATAGTCCCACATTACTTGCTCCAGCAGTGAGTAGCCTGTTGAAAATGCAGGGGAAAAAGGTCCTCCTTGTGCAGTGGTCCTGTTCTGTTTGTGTGCAGTCATGCCACTCTACTTGGCAGAGTTCATGTTTAGCCCTGCTACAGCAGGAGGGGAACAAGGTGAACGCTCTCCTAGTGCATGCAATGTCAGTGGAAGTGGTAAAGTAGGCAAATTATTATTATTTGTTTTTATTGTCAGGAAGGTGAGAGGCAAACACAATCCAAACCAGATTTTAAATCCAAACAAAGCTTTACAGAATTGCTGATTAGACACTGGTACTCAGAGCAGACTAGGATCTAGAGCCATTGCAGGAACGAATACAAAATGCCAATGTTGCTGGTTGTATCGGGTGATTTTCAGAATCGAACCAAGTTTTGAGAACTCTTCCACAAGGTCCCTGTTGGTGGGTGTTGTGCTTGTTACCAGCCATAATCTGACTTGAGTTCACAGGGGGCATGCTAGGAGTAAGTATCTTCAGGATCAGATCTGAAGACAGTGTGGTCCACTGGAGATTCTTGTATGGGAATCAGCCATACATTGGTGAGAAAAGGAATTAAGTATGACCTGACAGGTTATTTTCCTTCCCCCATTTCTAATTAAAATAACTAGATTATTTCAGTCAAGGTCAAAATAGTTACAAGTAGGTAAAAACGAGTGTTTGGAGATTTTTGTTTTGAGTTTCGGGGATATTTTTTTTAACTTTCCCTGAAGGCATTCCAATTACTCCATTTATTCTTTTGTCATTTTTCTTTTTCTTTCCCGTCTCACAGGCTGTGGCCATATTTAGAGCTGACAGCCTGAAGCATTTTTCATCACAGTCTCTAGATTCCTTTTCAGTAAATAGGATGCATGGATGTTTAAACTGAAGGCACGTTCCTTATTTGGTTCATGGTTTCCAGATTACAAAGCATTTGTTTACGCTGAGTTGCATTTTTTTTTAATTTATTTTTTCACTTTCTTCTTGGTAATTTTCCTCTGAACTGTTTGCAGTTAGTGTGTGTTTGTGTGTGTGTATGTATACACCTATCTGTGCATATATTAAGAAAAAAAGAAAAAAAAGTTCTCCAGTGCCGGTCTTTTTTGTGAGTAACCTACTTCAATCTAGAATATGTAGAAGCATTATCATCCTTTGTGGTTGTGTTTTCTTGGTTTAGTTCTTGGGTTTTTTGGCATTGAGTCACTTTTCCAATTTTTTGGAGGTAGGTGTTGATGGGCAGTAATACTTATTACTACACTTCCTTAAAACTTTTCCAAAAAGATGCATTCTGCAAGCAACACATGCTAACTTACTTCCTGTGGCAGCAGCCTCAAAAGCAAACCTTTTAGACCATCGTCTTACTCAAGCAGTTAGGCATTCAAGTCTCTTCGCTTTGCTGGATACTTCCTTAACGTAGATGATCAAGTGGATCTTTTTTAACTCTTTCTATTTTTGTGGCCCATTTTAAAAACGAAGTCTTTCATCTTTTAGTTTCCACAAGTCTTACTTAGAAGTATCTTATTCTATTGAGACCTCTTTCACATCCTCCATCATTAGATTACTTTTTTCTAGTTCAGAGAATTTCTCCATCACAGAAGTTCATAGAACTTCTTTATGGCTCACAGGTCCAAGAAATCTGGATACCTTCTGAGATGCATTTCTCTTAGTATGCAGTGCTCTAGCTTCTTGTAAATTTAGGCATTACAAAAGTTTATTTCATCTTATATTGCTATAGTAAAAAAAAAAGGAAGAACAAGTAATTTGAAAGACCTCATAAATCACAGCTGTGGGAGCTGGAAATAGTTTCCCCATATTTCATCAAAGTAGTAACTCATAAATGGGGGTATTAAAGTGGCTGCTCTAATAAGTTTGTGATGAGCTACAAGAACTGATTTCTTATGGAGATTTGATTAATCCAGCCAGTTGTTGAATGAGTATTTCATTTGGAAATGTAGAAGTGAGCTTTCATGATTGATAAACGCAGGGTTTTTTCATTGGAGGTTTTTGTTTTTATTTGTTTTAAAGCTTCAGAAGTATATGTAACTGCGTTGAAATGTGAATGGAGCTCGGGGTGCACTGAAAGTACAAGCTAAAAAGCACAGTGAAAGCTTTTTATTCTAGGGATGCTTTTGGTGTTTTTCTTCTTTTACTTCTTCCATTAGAAATACAGATTTCGCTATGTTAATAAAGAAGTACAGGTGAGCTTCCAGATATTCAAAATAGGTACCTAAGACCCATTTAGTAAGCGTCAGTCTAGGTGTCCTGTGGAAAATGAAGGCTAGAGGGAGATCAGTTCTTCATTTTCTTGTTGTTTGTTCCATGTAAAACTTTTGGAATTTCAGGTTTCTCAGCTTTGTAACTCTTCCTGAGGAAGTGACAAACTTAGCTTGTGTTCAATCCTGAACTCATGACAGCTGTGTTTTCAGTCAGTCTAAATCCAGAAATCCCTGTTCTGAAAGTTTCTTTTTATGAGTTACTGGGAGTGTGGCAAAGACTCAGTAGGTGGTTTCTTGGAACAGACTATAGAATCACCGGCAATTTTGCATTTCTAAACTTGCCTCATCTCTCTAGACCTGCTTCTGTCCTCTGTCATCTTTTCATTGTCTTTCCAACAGCTTTCCTTGGTTACCTGACAACGCATCCATTTAAATTACAAAGCCTAGAAAAGAGGTGAGGGACAAGCACTTTCTGTTTCAGGACCTAATATATATAGTGCAGTTAGATTGTGTAGGTTCACCTCATGGATAGCAACAAACCTGAGCCAAAACCAGAATAAGCTCTAAGTTGTCCTCCCTCACATGCAGAAAACGGAAGTTATGAGCAGCAGCACAATACTATCTTTGCTATATCATTGATTTTCCTATAAAGACACCATGAAAAACATTGCTAGTGAAATTCTGTAAGGGACTGCAGGTTTTCCTTGTAAGTCGTTTTAATTCAGTCTGTTGCCATGAGTTTAAGTCACTGCAGCTGAACACATCCAGTGCTCTCAGGTTTAAAATTTGAGTTACTTCCTTAGTTTATACTGGAGATGGTTTAATAAAAATCACCCTTGTCACTGCCATTAGTTTTAAGTATGAGACTGTTCCAGGGCTTTTGTATGTTAATTTTGCATTTGCACTGCAGAAAAAATATATAGGTTTTATTTTTGCTCCAGTTGGGTTTGGTCTCCAGGGCAGCCCACGCAGCAGGGCTGTGTGTGGGGCTGGTGCAGGTAGTGTTGTGTTGGGAATTGGTAGGCAGATGGCAGAGCTTTAGGCTGTATTAAAATTGCTTGCATTAGTAACATTTAATTGTGGCTGAATTTATTCCTTGTGTTAACATATCTGAATATTCAGCATTTATTGCCCCATGAGAAACGTACAAATACACTAAGTACTAATTCATCAGAAGTATAGTGTTCCATATTTATAACTTTTTATTTTTAATTTTTGTTCATTTTTGCAAGATACTAATTGTAGTATCGTCTTGCTGTACTAAAGGTGCCTTTTGTTTTCTTTTTTTTTTCTTTTGTGGATAGTGCATGTCTTACTGTGTAGATCATATTGCATGTTATTGATGCATGTTTGAAATTTGTTGTGTCCTTCAAGGCATGATAAGTGGCTATCCACCGGTGCTGCCACCTTTGCAGGGCCCAGTTGATGGCATTGTTAGCATGGGCAGCATGCAGCCACTTCACCCAGGGGTGCCCCCACCCCACCAACTTCCGCCAGGTATGCCAGGCATCCCAGGCATCCCACCACCCGGTAAGAACGTCATCCTCATTCGCTCCTTATTTCATTTTCATGTACTTGCCGTTTAACCAGTTGTTACAGAAATGATCCGCAGCTTCTTTTGGTCATAGCTTTTGTTTCTCAGCAGGTTTGTTCAGCTACGGCTCGCACAATGCACTACTGAATGGATAAGGTAGATGCAAAGTGTTGGCAGAACAGCATGCCCAGTAAACCAGCAGGGAAGGGTTACTGGAGAAACGTGATGCTGCTCCAGTCAAAAGACCTGACATTTGGGCTTGAGTTTATCAGAGGTCTGAGAAGCTGAAATCAGCTTATTGATATCCTTACGTCATTTCAACAGCATCCTTCCATTCCTTTTCTTAATTTAAAGTGGGTTTATAAATGAAATTAATTGCACTTCTTCCTTACCAAACCCCTTTTTTGGTATGTTAATGTTTGTCAGTCAGACTGCGCTTAAATCAGCCTGGTCACATAAGACCCCTTGGCTGTTGGGGTGCTGGCATTTGTTATTATAAAATAGTGTTCAGGTTAAATCTTGTTGATAGAACAGTAACTGGAAGCATTTAGGGGGAAGGTGAACTCAATATACTATTGTGGCCAAATTTTAAACTGATTTTTTGAGAGCATATCTACTACACATCTGCTATATTTTTGCCACACTTGATGAAAAATGAGGCTGAATGAAACATAAAATTTTTCCCAGTGTTAATGCCATTAGCATGTCCCCATTACGGGGAAAAATGTTCATCTGGCATCTGATCCTGTTTTCTGCTGATACTTTCCATTTTTACCTCTGATAACTCAAGTGCCTGTGTAAAAGATGTGCATCCCATATGCTCAGCAGTTAAACAAGCTGTGGACAGCAGTGGTCTCGTTTGCCTGCCCCTACCCCACTTGCAACTGTGTGTTTATCAGAAGCTCTGTTAAGACTTTATGTATCTGTATGTAAATTGTTTTAGGTTGGATTTTTTTTATTATTTATTTATTTATTTTATTTATTTTAAATCCATCAGTGTTAGGTGTGCAGCTTGCAGCTTCGCTGCCGTGTAAGATTCACCATCGTGTCACGTATGGGGAGTAGGAAAAGAGTTTTGTGTCTGTGAGCTGTGTCCCATCGCCCAGGCACTGACATTGAGCACACGTCAGCCAATGCAGGCAGCTGGGGAGGTGAATCCAGGACAACACATTTCTTTTGAAGAGTTTTTCCCACTGGAGAAGTGGGCTGTATGGATAGTGTTTACAATTGAGAGGATATGGATTAGGGAAAAAATAATGCCTGGAAGCGGACGACCACAATTGGGCAGGGTGGGCAAAGGGTGAAGCCGTGCTCTGATGCTGGAAAGGTGAGGGTGTCCTCCTCCAGACCTCTTCACTTTGTGGTATATGGCACAGCTTTTATTTGGTACAACTTGTATTATTAACGTTTTTCCCAGCTTCTGACTTGCTGTTAGTACCAGATACATTTAAAAAGGGGGCTGTGATCAAATAGAAAATGCGTTCAAAATATGCTTTAGTGTGCAAAATGCAGTGGCACATCTTTTGATCACTGATACCAAAATCTGCATGCAAATTAAACCCTCAGGAAGAGTGTAGTTAGCTGGCAGCTTTTCCAATGAATGAATATGAGAAGTGGCATAAACAGAAAGAAAAGCAGCAGCACACGTAACTCTCATTTTTTTCAGACCAAAGCGTCTGTATGTAGAGAATCAGGAACTGCATGACTCTCATTTAGATTTGTAAATTTTTGTATGTAAGACTGACACGGGTGTTTTCTGCTGCACTTTGTGCAATAGAAAAAAGCCTCAATGTGTTTGAGGGAAAGCTAAGAGGTTTTTATTTTTTTTAAAATTTATTTCAAATGTTCATCAGTCTCATAAGGCTATTTAAGCTTAACCTGCAAGTTGTGTTTTATATTAGTGAGATTTAATAGAATTTTTGCAATGGCTTGGGTTTCCTCCTGCTGTGAATGTATTTTATAAAACTGAACACAAGGAAATG
>JAOQGH010000003.1:17321838-17334758 GCA_025769975.1 Gallinago jamesoni | reverse complement strand
TTTTATAAAACTGAACACAAGGAAATGTTAAATTTTGTTAAAAGAAATCAGCATTTCCTTTCTTAAAGGATTCTGGGAAGATCCTGTCAAGGCAAAGGTGGATATTATAAACCAAAAAAAAACCAGTCAGGCAATCACTAAGTAATGTGAAAAAAAAAAAGAAAACCAAAAATTATTCACTTTGCATTTCTTTAATTAAATTGGTTCAACAGGCCACATATCAATGTTTGGTAGTTGTCACGTTGGCTTTTTTTTTTCTTCATTCAGAAACTTCTAAAGTGTTTTTTTATTGGGGGAAAGGGGGATATTTGAATGTTGTACGTCTGCTTAAAATAATGTGAGCAATGGTAGCAAAGTATAAATTCTTACTATAGGAGACCAAAGAGGTGTTTGTCACTGCTCTGAAATAAGACTAATTATTTTATATTTTGGAATCTAGGTGTTATAGGCCAAAATGTGTCCCCCATGGTAGGCACTCCAGCACCCGGAGCAAGTCCTTTTGGACAGCAGGTGAGTCATTTTTGCATTCTTTATAAGGCTCTAAGACTCTGAATTAGCATTTAAACAACATCCGAGTTAAGACATGTAGGGCTGCACATAGCCTTCCCAGGGAGACCATAAACCAAGCGTACACTGATGTATTCAGAAACAGTTAATATTTAGAATCAGTTAATATCTTACACTTAAGAGTAAGCTATTTCTTGGTTGAATTATTATGAGACTAATTACGTTCTGCCCAGTGGGATAACTTCTGCAGACAGTGTTTTGTTTTGTTTTTTTTACACTAAACGAAGATGAGTCGTTTCAACACAATGTTAAAGTGCTGATAATTTAGATTTTGCATGCTTGGGTGATGCAAGGAGGATTCTGCCCACTTTCTCAGCCGTTGATCAGTGTTTGCTCACGTGTTTCACAAACTGACAAATCATATGTTCATCAGCAGTTCAGAATTTGTGAGTTTGGACAGTGATGATCAGATGTTCCTTTCCAGTGATTAATACAGATGAAGTGTTCAGCACATTTCTGATTTTATTGACTAAATTTTTGCATTGTAAAAAGAAATGTGATTTTGGCTAGGAAGTGCAAAGAAACCCGGAAGCTGAGTGAGAAAGTAGTGAAGTGTGTACATCATGACACTGAGTTATTCCAGACCACAGGATGTCTGTGCTGAGTTCTCAGTACTGCTACTTAATCACAGTGGTGGGAATTCTCTGGGACTGTTTTTTTTTCGGTTGGTTGGTTTTTTGGTGTGTGACTGTGATTTTTACCTGACAGTGATTAGCATTTACCCCATGGAAGTATCCCAGTTCTCCAAGGATCAGGGTCAATTTGGATTAGGTGTGTCAGAGGTAAACCCTACACTGCATAGACCACAAGGTTTGTGATCAAATTAGAGAAAACATGAAATAAAAAGGAGACAAAAGGAGTAATTTAGGGTAATAAGACAGAGGAGAAATGGTGATAGTAATCAGAATATGTATATATAGACTAGAAATATGAGCAATGTTGTCTGCTACATTGCCCAGAGAAGTTGTGGCTGCCCCATCCCTGGAGGGTTTCAAGGCCAGGCTAGATGGGGCTTTGAGCAACCTGGTCTGGTGGGAGGTGTCCATGCCCAGGGCAGGGGGGGTGGAACTCGATGATCTCTAAGGTTCCTTCCAATTCTAACCATTCTATGATTCTAAATATGTATATGGTTGGTTTGAACTTCCTCTCTCTGTGCATCTTGGTGACCCCAACAGATAGCCCTGGCTGAAGGAGGTGTCTTCCAGGGAAATTTCCTTATGCCTTTAACTTGTTTTGAAGCTCCATTTTATGAGGATTCACAAATGTCAAGCGGATTTCCTTCAGTTCCCTCAGATATGATCTCTCCATCGCTTTGTCATTGCAGATAGGAATCCTCGGCCCGCCGGGACAGCAGGCACCCCCTCCCTATCCCGGCCAGAGCCCAGTGAGTCAGCCAGTCATGCAGCAGCCCACAACTCCCATGTTCGTCTCCCCTCCACCAAAGACACAGAGGCTTCTTCATTCTGAAGCCTATCTGAAATATATTGAGGGGCTTAGTGCTGAATCAAATAGTATTAGCAAGTGGGACCAGACCCTCGCAGGTAAGGCTTTTGATACAGAGTTGGGTGTTTCCAGACAAAACATACTTCTTTATAACCCTTAATGTTTTTTGCTTTTGTGGAAAATGCTAAATAAATCTGCTCCTTAGTCAGTGAAATGTACACATGCAAGTAATTGTTAAAAACAAATCAACAGACTGGGAATATATATGTTATCAGCAGGCTAATTCCATCGATGTTGTATAAATCTAAGAATCAATTGTATGGGCTTAAATATAGGGATAAAAGTTACTCTGTAGAATTATATTTGCCTTTTTCTAGAAAAATTGTGGTGAATACCAAAGCCAGTAGTTAATTGGACCTTTTCTTGATTTTCCAGCACGAAGACGAGATGTCCACTTATCAAAAGAACAGGAGAGCCGACTCCCTTCACACTGGTTGAAAAGCAAAGGGGCTCATACCACAATGGCCGATGCGCTATGGCGTCTGCGAGACTTGATGCTACGAGACACCCTTAACATCCGCCAGGCATACAACATAGAAAATGTTTAGTTGCATAATTGCTTCTTTCTTTGATACCGGCATATAAGGAGTTTTGTGGAACAATAGCTGTTTTAGTTACTGGGTGGGGAGAGATAACCGACAATAATTTGTATTGCATTTTACTGTACATTGCAAGACCATTTTTATATAAGGACACTTTTAATAAGCATATTTCACTTTTTGTTATATTAAGTTGACTTTATCAAATACACAGATTTTTGCATATGTTTCCTTTGTTTGAAAGGCGATTTCATAATTGGTTAAGTGTAGTCAAGGATTCATCTTTCTTATACTTTATTGCTGAGAATCTGATGCCATTGTTTTTATATAAAATAAGAAAAAAAAAAGAAAACAAAGTATTTACAGATTGGTACAGTGGAATGTGAAATTAGTCATAGTTTACATCTTAGAAGAATGTGTGTACATGTGTTTGTGTGTGCTAGCCACTTCCAGCAGAAATCTTGCTTGGATGTGAACAGAGAGGATCTCGTAAAAGAAGCTCAAGGTAAGGTGTGCATTGAGGTTAGGGAAGAATGACATTTCTGGACAATACCGAGGCAGCTGAGAGGGTCACAGCAATCATGGAAGTGCTAAGATGGATGGGACAAGGGTGTCTTGACTGCTGATGTTGTCCAGTCCTGTTCAGTTATTTAATTGTGTAGCCAAGGCCATTGCGATGCTAAATCAATAACAGAATACATGTCCTGGCGTGCCCTTAGAAGTTGAAATGTTCTATCTGCTATGACCTGCCTTGGGGGTTCTGCGATGTCCTGAACACTGCGCAGCGGGAAAGGGAAGCTTCATCCCTGAGGAGTGCTGTCTGCATGTAGGAGAGGCAGGCAGAACTTAAACCCGTTCAGATCATGAAAGGTAAGTTAGAAGAGAAGGAAAGAATAGTTGTTTTGGTAGTGACAGTAACCTGATGTTTCTAAATTCACGCATATTCTGTTAATGATTGGGCATTGTAAGACATTTTTGTATGCTTTCTTTAAGTGTATTGATTCACCTTAATGAAAGTTTTGCAACACAAAATTTGGGAGAAATTTGACACTTACATTAAAGAAAAATACTACTGTATGGTATGTGTAAGTGCAGCATACCTAGTATGTTGGAGAAATGGAGTACTTTCATTGCAGCCATCAGAGGGTTTAGGGCTTTTTTTCTTTTCTTTTTTTTTTAGCTAAGTAAGGTAGGTATAGACTCTTCTTGCCAAATTTCAAGGTTGTGACTGCCTTCTACTAAAGACTTACCTGTCCTCGTAACTAACCAACCTTTTGGACTGCAAGGTTTAAAGGTAAATCCTTTCATGTATTTAATTTTAGAAAAAGAATTAATACTTTTTGATTACATTAAGTAACTGGGAAAGCTATATTAATTTGAAAAAATTGTTGGCAGGAACATGGTCACTGCAACTCAGTCCAAAAGAACTAATTTACTGATACACTTCATCTTACTGCTAGAGGTGTTCATCATGTGGAAATGCTTTTGAAAGTCTAATAGTACAAAATGTTTTTATTTGAGTACATTTGGCAGAAGGTTAAATATTTTTCTTCAAATACTGGATATCTTGGGTTCTATTCTGCTGATACAACTGATGAGGGAAGTGACATGTGCAAGTATAAACTGTTATTTAATTTTACTGGGTAATTCCTCTCCCTCTCCGTTTGAAATCCTCCAGTCATTGCACAGAAAACCATGTAATTACAAATAGGCACTTAAGGACAGTTCAGGTCAGATGTGCAATGGATGTGAAGAAGATGGAGCTAAGCGACGTATAGGTAAACCACAATTTTGAACTCTACAAGTAGCATACCTGTGGTACCTCTTTACTGGCCTTTGTAAATTACCAAGTTTATTTAATAAAGTAGAAACCGAATAGTCTTAGACCACCCCCATATATACAGTATCATCTTAAAATGAGTTTAAATTACCCTAGGCTTTGCAATTTTTAGCCACAAAGACGGGACATTGAGGCGAATCAGGCAGCAAATCCTAGTTTTTGAGTATTTGGAACTATCATGGATTGTACTAATACACCACCAGATTCTCCGGCTTCTCAGCATTAACAAAAATTACACCAAAGAACCTGGGATGGATTTTAGTTAAGTTATTGTTTTATTTATTTTCTTTTGAGGACTGGATGGGACTCCCTTTGGAGCCTGTATAACTCAGATGTTTAATTTATCTGAAGGTCAGTGGTGAGCAGACTGGCAGCACTGGCTCTCTCCGGCCCGAGCAGCTGAAGCCCAACTTCCACTGCTCTTCCCGGCCCAGGAGCAAGAGATTGGAAGTGCAAACGAAACCTGGGTCCTCCTGCAAGGCAGTGCAGAGCACTACCACTAAGCCACTGGGCTGGCCCTAATCAATTATTTTAAGCTTTGTTTATTTATTTCAAAATCATGTCTCTGTATATTGGAGGCATTTCAGTCAATTGCAGTAAAATTTAGGATATAATGGCTACAGTCTAGAATTCAAAACCAGCAAAAGAAACTGTTTTCTGACTCTGGTTTAAAAAAAAAAAAAAAAAAGACATGTCTGTCTGTCTTTCTCTTTCTCTCTCTTTGTGGGTATTTGAGCCCCTTGTTTGTTTTCCACAGCCATTCATTGTACTGGCGTAAACAAAACTTTCATATTAAAGTAAAAGTATGTATGGGAAATGGTTGGCTTCTGTGAGAGTGGAAAGTAGATTAATCTAGGACCGATATTTTCATAAACCAGTTGGAGACGACTAATAATTATTTGTTCTCTTCTTCAGTCCTTCCCTTCCATGAGAAAATTTACTGTTTGTGTAAAAATTCAAAACGTTGATGTTGGTGACTTTTTTTTTTTTTCAGCATATGTTTTTGGACCTGGTTAATCCATGCTTGGCTTTTCATTAGATCTTGTACTCCTGAAGGTTAAGCTGCTAATCAGGTTTATAACATGTATGTACCATCACTTTGTTTAACTGAGTCTTTTTAATTTGAATAAAAATAGTTTGCAAAGTGTTTTGGATTAACCAGGTTTGAGTGTCCCATCAAGACTTTTGTTAGCATTTTATTTCAAGTTCAAGCTGTTGCTGATGCAGATTTATCAAGTCCTTGGTACGTGTGTGCTTGTGTGTGGGTAAAGAATCCTTTTTATATTGTCCTCTGTATTGCAAGATGTGCCTGGCAGGTGCTCAGAACAGTGAGGCTGAAAAATACGGTTGAAAATTGAGCCATAAAGAGCATGGACAGTAAATCTTGAAAAATACATGATGCATCGGGGAAGAAGCTGAGTGGAGATAAGATTCAGTTAGTCCCAGTTGCCCCCACATTAATTGCTTTGAAAATAAACAGCAAGCCTTAATTTCATATTGGAAGCTAACCTGGTTCAGGACTCTCTTTTATGTAGCTGTATAATAAAGGAAATTAGAACAGTAATATGGAAAAAAAGCATCTTTTACACAATAAAATTAAAATCCAGGATAGACATTTTCTTTAATACCACAGACGGCAAGAAAAATTAAGTGGTATCAAGCTCTCAAGTCCCAAGGTGCCTCTGACATATAATTTACAAAGAACAGTTTAAACAACCAGAAGAGATGAGATTATATTTAATTAACATGCACTCATGTCTTGGAGCTGGGAGATAAATACTGCCTGTCATGCAGGCTGCCAGCTTTACAAAACTTCACCTTTACAAAATTGGATGGTGGATGGTGCAGTTGCACAGAGGAGACTAATTCTCATCATCCTCCACATTGTGTTTGCTCAGTCTGAGATACTGAAAATCATCCATAGATGAGAGATTGGTCCTTCCTGCACCAAGAGGGATCAGAAATCCAGTGCAGAAGTGTGGCTGTGCTGATTATCATCTGTTATCGTGCGCTATCGGAGGCAGCATTAGAGACACGGAAGGAAATGGAGAAGAATGCAGTGAATTGCACAGCAGAACCAGCAGGCGGGTGGCTCAGCCCAGGTTAAGCTAAGCACAATGAAAGCCTTGGACAAAACCGGTGAAGGATGGTTGATCCTTCATGAAGTCTGTGCGACTGTCTCTACAGGGAGTGCCCAAATTCAGTTTCCATTGGATGTTTTTTGGGAGGACTATAATTAATCCTTGTGCTTGGTGCATCCAGTAACAATTTAGGGAAATCCCTCGGGACCAATCATCCTACCAGTGCAGATTTTTGCACCTTTCTTAGAAGGAGCCGAGACTGGCCATAACCAGAATGCAGGTACAGTTCTGTATCTCTGTATGAATTCCAAAGTGAAAGCTCATCTCCACTGATGATAGTAAAAGTTTTGCTCCAGGGAAGAATTCACCAATACATAATGGATGAATATTTTTTCCTTTTTCTACTCCTGAAAAGCTAGGACAAAACTGCTGCAGCCCTGTGCCAGGGAGGAGTACAGGCTGGGCACATACACGCTTCCTTTACCAGAACTTTTCAGGACTTTCCTGGCTCACCACGGGTCTTTCAGCTGGCAGCATCCTTGGGCACATGGCAGCAGGGAACTGATCAATGAACAGATCTGTTCTTTCCACAAAAATGGCGGTGAAATTGTCCCCTCTGTAATGCTGGAGTGGAAACAGCATTGCTCCTCCATAAGCATCACTCACTGTTGGAAGATGACTCTTCTGCTGCTTTACTGAGTTGAATTTTTCCATGTTTGATATCTACATTGGACTGACTTCTACAATTTGGAAAGCTTTCAGCAAAAATTGTTTGCTGATTCTCAGAATCTCCTGCAGCAAAGTGAACACATGAGACGGCTACTCATCAATGCCAAGCTGCGTTCTGGGCTGACACCAGATGAACTCCCTGAAGAAGGGATGGACGTGCTCAGTCCCAGAACTGGCAGGGGCTCAGCAGTGCCTAAAATGAAAGCCGTGTTCCTGGCTCGCTCCTGCAGAGCGTCACAGCAGCAGCAGCAGCGGTGTGTTCCCAGTGCTGGCCCGAGCTCCGAGCCAAAGGAGAGTTCTTGCTTCCTCCCCATTGCCCACCACCGTAGGAGATGGATGGCGGGGAGCAGGTGGATGGGAAGGAAGTGGGGAGGTGAGAGCCAGAGAGAAGATGGGAAAGAACACCGAACTAGGAATCAGCACAGATAAAACTGAGAAACCAAGTTAAGACCGTGGTTGTTGAAGCTTGGGTGTAGATTAAAATTGATACTAAATCCCTAAGTGTGCCCAATACTGGAATGGGCCGGGCTCTGGGGCCTTCCGGCTACTCTTATTTCCAGTGTCAGCGGGAGACTGGCAAAATTGAAGAATGCTGAAGGATCAGCACTAACAAACACATTGTGGAATGAAGAATACAGTTGAGATGTCTAAATGTCAAAGCTGCATCTTCTGTCATAACAGATCTATGTTGCCAGAAATGGTACGATGCCAACTTAGAGAAGGATTTTATTCCTGCAGTGGTCACAAACAGAACTGCCTGACACTGGACTTCTTGTAAGCACCTGGAGCCACCTGAGATACCTTCCAGACACACCTGCTGCTCTCAGCTGCAAATGGGAAATAGTACTGCAAAATAAGCAAGAGCTCTGAAGTGAAAAATTTGGCCTTGACTCACTGCTGTCTGTGAAACGCTGTTATTACAGCAGGGCTTAGGGGAAGCCACTGGCAGTTTTCACATCAGGCTCCCAACTACTGAGAAGTAACAAGGACACAGGACTTTTCCTTAAAAAAAAAGCAAAGATATTAAAAAGCTTATTTGTTCTATGGAAACCAAGCACAAGGAAGTTCCAAAAAGCTCAAGAAGTGAAGGCAGATGGAGCTCAGCAATTCTCAAAATCTGGGGGTTTTATTAATGCTTTATTCTTTAATGTCAGGATTTACTTCAGTGCAATGATCTGTGACTGCAAAAAAGCTTATGCATGAGTGTCTGAATTTGGGCTCTACCCTGGAACCAAATTAAAAATCCAGGTTCTTGTTACTTCTCCCCAAGTAACCTGTTTGCTCTCCAGTCAAAATATGCAGCAGGACAATCACATCTTTAATTGTCAGGTTTTTATATCTCCTGAAAACACACAAAGCACTAGTCCTCCAGATTAGTCCTTGGAAGACACAACACAAAGTACAGTGATTCCCCTCTGCTTGCAAGCTGAGTACCTGCACTGAAACATCTAAACAGCCACTGTCTCTTTAGTTGATGAAAACTTACTTCTGTGGAAAAAGGCTGTTAGGAGTTAGCACAGGAATGCATGTGAGTATATGAACTCCCTTGGGTTTGTTTTTAGCCTGATCTTAAGAATTGGCTTCTTTATGGAACCCTCAGCTTATACACATACCATCAGAAATAAAACAATTGCATTAATATATGATCCTCATTGATTGAACTGCACCAGTCGCCCCAACACATAGCGACTGACGTGCTCCCACACACCCGAGAGCTGGTGTTGCTGTTGGGAAGTAAAAGCTGTCCAGGACTGAGCAGTTACAGCTCTGTTCTCCTTCTCTGGGGAGATGAGCCCTGAAAAGAGAATTCAGGTTTGCTAAGGCTGCCATTGCACGTTCCTCTAAACTTGTGCCTGTCGCCAGGCATCAGACTTTTTCCCAAAGCCCTCAGCTCAGTGCATTGTCAGAGTAGCAACTCTGGGCATTACAACACTTGCAGGCAGCCGAGCCTGAACCCACGGCTGACTTTCCAAACAGTGAGGGCTGAGTAAACAGTGAGCAGTAAGCCTGCCTTCTTTTTATCTAGTTAAAATTATGCCACATTGGAAAGAAAACAAATCAGATTCCAGAGCAGTTTCTATCAGCACAAAGGAAACTAAAAATTACTATTTCCATTGTGCTGAGAGACTGTGTATGCAATTTGTGTCTCATCAAGCAAAGAAAAACAGTAGCCAGACTCTGTTTACTCAGTTTGGTTTAATTAAAAGTATTAAACAAACATTAAATAAGTAGCAGAGGCTTAAACACAATGAACTTTTTGCTATCATATTTGACTTCAATGCAAAACATTAAAAATATGAAGTAGATGGAAGAATAAAACTGCCAAAACCATCTATTGCACAACCTTATGGATTACAGTTCATCTTGCAGAGACAAAATCTCTCCCTACCATCAACATGTCAGTAATGCCTCTTTGGTATTAACAGAGTTGAAGCATCCAAGATCTTCCCCTTGAAATGTTCCACCTAAAATTCATTTTTTTCCATCCTTGCCTTGTACTGTCTTTCAGATCGTTTCCTACGGTAAACATCATCTGCCAGAAAAAGATTTTTTTATATTAGTATTTTCCAAGTGCAAGATAGTATTAAATGTAAGAAGCCTGTTATCTTTTTTTTTACACTTTTCAATTCAATTTTCTCCTACAGACACTGACTGACAGGCAAGTGAAAACTCAAGCCAACACAAATCCTTATTATCACTTAAAAATAGCTCATGTTCTCCCTCCAATCCAGGCTAAAGTTCTTCCCATCGGTCCTAATGATATGTTTTTATAGCAAAACTAAGTTTCCAGCGTGATACAGTCATTTCTTGTCTACTTTCCCATGAGGGTAATTAAAAGCACAAATGCCCAAATTGGCTGAAGCTAAAGGGAAATGAAATTACAGGCACAAGGTTAATACCTGAGGACTGCCAGCATAGCTCCAGTATTTTACTTTTTTTTAAATAAACAAGCCACAGGAATAGAGCCATCTTCCATAGTCTTTCTAGTGGTTCTTCCTGCCTTCCTTGAATATCCATCATCCAATATATTTTGCTGACAAAAATTATGAGGTCTTGTACGTTACCTCTTTGCATAGATCATGGAGCAGCAATAAGGCTAAACTGCACAGCTATTGTTACTGTAGTACAGTATCCTCGAGGCAAAGCAATTTTTAATTTTTTTCTTTTTTGAAGGAAAATAAGGCTCGAGCTGAAATATACTGGCTGCAACACACGTGTTGTGCTTTAGTTTCTAACCTGACTTTATTACTATACAGGTACACCTCAGAAATATTAAACTGGAAAGCCACAACAAAGCCAAGCCTTCATAAATGTGCAAAGAAGCAATTTTGTTTGCAGTGAATTTGTCAGCTATGGAAATTGTATCAAGCTGATTAGTTTTATTCTGCAGGAGAGTCAACTAGATTTCCCATGAAAATGAGAATATTCTCATATACAGTAGAGCTGATCCTTCTTCTGAAGTAGACAAAAATTTCTAGCAAGGATGAGAATCATAGAATGTTTAGGTTGGAAAGGACCTTACATTGAGTTCCAACCCCCCTGCCCCTCCCACTAGATTAGGTTGCTCAAATGCCCATCCAGCCTGGCCTTGCAAATCCAGGGATGGTTTGTTAAGGGGACAAATGCCACGTTAAAATGCTTTTAACTTCTAGAAACTAAGTGCCATTAACTAAGTTCTCACAACTCGTTTTCTTATTTCTTTTTCACTTAAAGTCACATTTCAGATAAACCCACATCTAGACTTGAATTCTCACAGCCCTGGCGATTCTTTTTCAACGTGAGAAAATGTAGCTTAGTATTCTAAACCCAGATTTTTTGTTTGTGCCCCGTGGCTCCTGCTAGGGAGGCAGAATCTGGCCTGTCACACCCTGTTTGACTTGCTGATCATCTTGAAAATCCTCCAGGTGAGGACTCCCCACCATCGGAGCCTCTTAATTTGTCGTTGTTAAGGGGGTGTGGGGGGGAGGGGACTGCCTCCATTGTGTTCACCGCTGGCAGGTACTGTGGCTCCCGGCACCGGGTCGGACCCGGGAAGGTGCTGGGGGGGGCGAGGGGGGGGACAGAGGTGCCTCAGCAGGGAGCGGGCCTCCCCCCGCGGCCCTCACTCACAGAAGGTCTCCTTGCCGATGCGGACGTTGATCATGAACCACTCCATCGCTCCCCCGAGGAGAAAGAAGAAGGGCAGGAACCTGTAAACGCCGAAGCGCTGCTTCCCAGGCACCAGCCGCAAGAGGCGCTTCACCCTCTTGCTCACCAGCATGACCGGCCCGGGATCGACGCCTTCAGCAGTTCGCCCGTGAAGAAGAAAACAGGGGGGAGGCGTGTGAGGGGCGGAATGGTACGTACAACGGCTCCCAGCGCTCCGCCGTCAAACCGCCGCCGGGAGGCCGAGCTCGCTGTGGGAGAGCCCCAGGCACAGGGCCGCAGCTCCCCGTCTTCCCCGTTACGCTGGCCGAGGGGGTAAGAAGCGGGTAGCCCGGGCCCAGCTTCACCCCGCTCCCCGGCGGCCATGGCGGCCCCTCAGCCCCCTCCTCCTCTTTCTCCCTCCCCCTCCCAGCCCGGCAGCGGGGCACGCAGCCAATCAGCGGTGGGCCCAGCGCGCGACCCCGCGCCTCGCGCCCCTCACCTCCAGCGCGGGACTGCTGAGCCCCAGCGAACGGAAGGACGTGGCCATCTCCCCCCCACGTGACACCTGCGCGAGCCGCCTCGCCTCGCCTGATTGGGCGGGGCGGGGCCGAGGGTGAGGGACCACCCACCCCCCGCCCTCCCGCCGCCTGAGGGGACGGAGCCTGCCCGGGCGTCCTCCGCCCCCTCCCGGCCCTCTCTCGTTGAGGCGTGGCCGGGCCCGGCCCCCTCGCACCGGGTGGCGAGGATTGGCCGCCCGGCGGGTACCGCCGCGGACCGAGGCCGGAGCCAGAGCGGCGGGGAGCGAAGGGGAGCCAGCCCTGGCCGTGCGCGGGCTGCTTCGAGACTGCGGCGTCCGGTGGCACCATGGCGGCGCTGAGGAGGGGCAGCAGCGCGGTCCCCCGGCTCCTCGCCGTGGCCGTCTCCTGCCAGAGCTGCCGCCCCAAAGCCAGCCAGTGCCCCGGGGATGGCGGCCACGGGCAGCCCAGGGACCACCAGCCGGCGGCCACCGGCAGAGCCCGGCGCGGCGCCGATCCCGGTCCCGCCGCGGGCAGCCAGCCCCTCCCGGCTGAGGGAGCCGACACCAAGACCTACTTGTGGGCCAGGTACCACGAGATGAAAAAGCTGGTCTACGGTAAGGGCCGCCTCCGGCCGCTGGGACTGCCACGTCCTGCCGGGCTTGGGCTTTTTCCCATTTTGGTTTTTTTTTTTTACTCCTTTTTTTCCCCTCTCCTCTTTGCATCTTGGTGTCTTTCCCCACGCTGCAGAGCTGGGGATGTGCCCATTGCTGTGGCAGCTGCTGGGGCTACAAGCCTTCTCCCTGGTAATGCCATCTGCACGTCTCCATTGCCCCCGGCCCTTGGAAACGGTTTTATTTCTATTGAAATCTGGCCCTGGTCTTCCTCTCCCCATCCTGGGCTTCCCTCTGTCAACATCCCTCAACTGGTCTCAGCGTTTTAGGACATGCAGAGTGTGTGGGATTCTTCAAAATTGCCTGCCGGGGGGGGGGGGGGGGGGGGGGGGGGGGGGGGGGGG
>JAOQGH010000003.1:17272124-17312483 GCA_025769975.1 Gallinago jamesoni | reverse complement strand
CCTTCCCCACCCCCCACCCCGAATAATAGGACTGCCTGGAAAAAGATCCAAGCTACTTGAGATGCATGCTTCTTAGGAGCACAGGCAAGCAAAGTGCAAGCATTAATAGGTTTAACCCTTTTCAGTATTTTGGACCGATTCCCTGAAATCCTGATGCCCAGTGATGTAATGCCGGCTGCTGCAACCATGCAGTCAGGTGGAAGCACAGCAGGGAAAGTTGCTTCACTGTAGGAACTTTCCTTATGTTGAGCTTTGAGCAAATTCAGGGAAACAGGCAGTACAGGCTGGAGCATGTGTGCTGTTCTCCAGCAGTGGGGAGTGGGGGGGAGGAGGGGAAAAGATGATGAAGAAGAAAATTATACAGAATTTTCCTGTGTCTTTTGTCATAACTGAGGTGACAGCATGGCAGCAGAGTGCTTGTGTAAGAATTATATCTGTGAGAAACTGAAGTTTTGTTCTCTATTTAAATCTCTGGCTGATATATCAGAGGATATATCAGAGTTGACTTGCCTTGCTGATCATAGGGCCCTGTGAGTGAGTAGTGGTGAGAACTCTCTTTTATCAGGATCAGTTTGCAAACCACAAGAAAAACGGGGTAGTGCCTGTCCAAGTAAATCTTTCAGTGTATTTGCCTGCACTCCTCACAAACTAGTGGGAGGTCTGCCCACAGTGTAATAAGCTGCACTGATATGGTATCATGATAAAAGAAGGTGCATGAAGGTTGTGAATGCTCCGTGGAATCAATTACCTTGCAGTGTGGTAGAAACAGCACAAATGGTTTGATGCTGTGTCCTTATTTGAATTGCAGAGCAACGTGGGTTAAGTGTGAGGCTGCTTTCTGTGCCCTAAGAACTTGTGTTATGGCTTCCGAATGATGGATGGAGAAGGGATAACTCACAAACAGAGGAGTCTGATACACAAAAAAACCCCCTCTAATGTTACCAGCCTGGTGTGCTCATGAACATCTTTGCTTAAATGTCTGTTGGGGAGTGATGGAAAGGAGAGCTCTTCTGTAAAGAAAATGACTGGGTGCAGCTGTGCTCTGAACCAAAACCTGTCCACTTAGTTCTGCTTAAGATAAATGTGACAAGAAATAGGTCTCTTATGCACACACACACAAAGTTCCTTTGGAATGTGTGTGCTTTTGGAAGGGAGATAAGAAGAGACTGTCTGAGTCACAGAAGCATTATTCTCTCCATTTTTCAACTGCATCCCTGTCCACAAGCTCTAGAGTGTAAGAGACAATGGTATTTCAGCTCATAGAAACACGATCTTTTGCCAAAGAGGCCAAAAAAAAAAGTCACAATATGAATAAGTGTATGTAAAAGTGGCTGGGGAGTAAGTGCAGCTCAAAGTACCTTGATGTGGGATGTTTATATTGAATTTTATTTCCTAAATGTCATTTGTGTGGAACTTGAAACTTAAGGTTTCATTGTAAACATACTCAATTCTAAGACTAAATGTCTATCCCTTATCACAGAGTCTTCTGATGAAGATCGATGCTTTCCATTATGTCCAGCTGGGGACGGCATATAGGTCTGTCAGTTTTGAAAATCATTTTCTAAATGCCCATATTTGCAAAGGTGGATTAATAAATCTGAGTGTACCTTTGTGGCATTTTTCTTTCTGAGCAGAGCTTGCCTGGCTTATCCTGTTTGCACTTGCTTCAAATGCTTACCTGGCATATAATTGCAGGGAGTTAACTTTTCTCAAGCTTTCAAGCCAAGTGTGGGTGGGAAGACCTGGAGCTTTTTGTGGTGGTTAATGACACATCTGATCACGTACTCTGTGTGATGTCTGAGTTGCAGCTGCAGCATATCTGGGTTAATGTCTGGGAGCAAACAGTGCAACTAGGAAAGGACTCCTCTGTATATGGTCCACATACAGGCCTTTCTTCTCTGGGCAGGAGTGTATCCCAGCAGTGGTCTGGTGCACCTTGTCACAAAGCTAAGAGGAGTGTGGTCTGGATGTGCAAATAAAATCTTAAAGCAGTACAGACGTGTCAATAAAATAATGATGCCTCAGAATCTGGGCTGCGTTTAAGGCCTAGTTTATCCTGGGTTTCCTTCTTTTCTTGTTTTCCAAGGAAAGCTGGGTGTGCTTTGGAATAAGTGTCTGAAAGAGTGCCAAGCAATCGTTTCTCCAAAAAGTTGTGAGATTGGAGACTGGGAGAAAACCTTACCCCAAAGTGGAGTGGTGGTAGTGTATAAGAAGTAGTAATTAATAGTTATTGGTAGCAAAGCTCCTGTAAATCTGTGTTGTATTTTCTGAGCATGGAAACAAATGTGTTTTTTTTCCTTGAACTGTGCCCTTTTGCTGTTAAGCTTCAGTTACAGTAAACACTCTAAGAATATTAAAAAGGGAGTTTCATAATCAGAGAGAATTGGCTTCTTTGAATGCTAGCTTTTGGGGGGTGGGGAAGGAGACATAGGTACTGCCCCATATTTCACTCCAGCTTCATAAAGAGATTTTTAGAAAAAACGCCTTTAAACTTACCTGTTTGTAACTATCCCTCTTGAAGCGCCCTTTTCCTGAAGTGCCCTTTGCTTTTGAACACAACTGAGGCAACTTTTAACTTCTCAGAGGCTGTACCGTGATTGAATGGGAAAGGAGAAAGGGAAAGTTGCTGACTGCTTGAGTAAACAGCCATCAAAAATTGTGCAAGAGGCAGTACCTGCAGCAGTCAGATAACCTGATGTCAACAAATGGTGGTGCTTATAGCCATACCTATTATTATGGTATTTTGGGGAAAAATGTTGAACGGTTTTAACAAAGAATTTGTTTTGCTTAGGAAAGCTGAATAGGAAAGCTCTTTCCCTACGCCTTTGCATTTAACGGTAGATATACCTCCTAGAAGCAACCTCTCCAAGCCTACAGTTACCCAGTGCTGCCAAAGTCAGGTCATGGGGCTGATTTGGTGGGGCAGTCCTGTCAGCAGATCGACAGCATACAGAGAGATGCCACTCTCTGAACTCTTCTGTTGGAATGTGGATAAAACCCCTCAATAAACTTGGGTCAAACAAGGGGCAAACAAGGTATCTGAAGATTGTCTTGGGAAAGATTTTATGTGAATCTTAAGAAACCATGTAGCTTTCAGGTTCCTCTGCCTATCCCTTTTGTGCAAGAGAAATTGATGAGTTAGGGAAAAGAGCCTGTTTGTTCCATCTTCTCTTTCTCTGTAGTTTGTAGCTGTTTGCAGATTGGTGATTATTGACAAACAATTTTTGTTGTTTTGTGTCTAGAGGACTCAAACCAGTGCCTGACGAAGAGGTAATTGAACTCTACGGTGGTACGCAGCACATCCCCTTGTACCAGATGAGTGACTTCTATGGCAAGGTACCATAAGCCCTTTACTGCTAGGATGCAGCAGCTCTTCTAAGAGCTAGGAAAACAGAGTGAATTGTATGTGCATGTAAATGACTCCAGCCTCCCTTGGACTCCAAGAGGCTCAGTCCCTAGTGAGATGCAGTGTGTGTTTTTGTTCTAGTGGGAATTTGCCCCAGAGGTTATTTAGCAGTTTAGCATGTGAAAGCCATCTGAGAAGCATTCCTAAACAGCAGGGCTATTGGCCTAGAGCTGAATGGCTCTGGAGACTGATAGTGAGATGTCCCCTGCTTGTTCCTTGGCCAAATCTAGCTCCCAAGCTACCAGCGCAGCGTGCTGTGATGGTGTTTGCAGTGAGTTGTGTGGGAGGGCTTCTGTGTGTGTAACAGCAGGGTGCTCCCAGTGCCTTTGTCTCATTTGTTTTGGGTAAGGATTTTTTCCTTCATGAACAGGGTCCCCCTCCACACCTCTTCAGACCTACTCAGTAGATATTATTTGTAGGGTTGGCATGCATGAGTTTTAAGCAGAAAAGCTTACTCTCACAGTAAAGGACTGAAATTCTGTCTGTATGAGCTGTAGAAATCCTTTGGTTGCCTGAACTAGAGGAAGTTACGAGATATTTGTCTTCCTTTAGTGTCCAGTGTGATGCGGTGGGCAAGCGGGGCCATTCACATCCCTTTCCCTTCAAAACCGCTTTGTTTCTTGCCCTTTGTTAGTTCAGTTGCCTTAGGGGAAGCTGGAGGAGAAGGGCACGCTTCCTCTGGTAATACCCCTTTGAGTCTGCTTTGTGAAGTCTCAGCAAGGCCACTTTTTGATTTCTCCCTCTCTCTCTTGGGAACAATTAATCTTAGTGGTTGCTTTCTGGATAAGTGTATACTCTGTTTATAGCTCAATGTTGTTTCCAGCTTTGAAATAGGATGTTTCTGTTTAGAATTTGGTATCTGTCAGTAAACTGCTTGATTAGCCTCCTGCTGTGCAACTCTCCTCTCTCCTGGCAAATTTGAGATGATTTCACCTTTCTTGTAAAGTCATTGTAAACACTACATTTGCCTTGAGCTGTGGCCTTTTGTAGGACCAGGTGGCCATGCCAAGGTGCCTTTCTGTGCTGCTTCATACATACCAGATGTTTTCTTCTTTCCTGTGCTTAGCATTGAAAAAAATGGTATAATGTTTGGTCACAATAGTAAGGATAACAGCTTCTTCTTTGTAAAGAGGTGAATCTCCTCTTCTAATAATGTAATGATGCTGGAAATTAATAGCTGATCCCAAAGAGAACAACAGTGTATACAACTAAGTGTATTTGCATCCAGCAAAACTGTGTCTGCTGTAAGGAGCTCAAGGCCACTAAGAGGAACAGGGGGAGGCTGTACTTGCATTGTAGGATAATCATGCAAGGCACAAAAATGAAATCAGAATTGACATAACATTGAGCATTTAACTGTCTCCTCTATGCTTATGGTCTTGAAGGGTGGGACAGGTCATTGCTCCGCAGCACTCTGCTAAATCCCATACCTAGTGATTTCAGTAGGAAATGCCTGTCTGTGTCCCTCTTGCTTCTTTCCCAGAATCTCTAAATAGGAAAAAAAGGTGGAGGCTGTTTTCAGGAAATTTTGGTTTTGCTAGTAAGAGAAATATTCCCTTATGAACCACACACCAAAATGGATAAAAGTCTTGATAGTTGCAACTTTCCAGCTCTCAGTCATGGATTGCTCAAAGCTCACATGCACAGGCATGATGTGGCTGGATTGCCAGGCATCTCTGGTGTCCGGTTCATTGAGATGTCTTTGCACTTCCCAAAGTGCTTTCCACATACAAGACCTTAGTACCTGTCCCCTTGGCTGATCTGGCCCTTCAGCGATGAAAGATAAAAAATTAATTCCAGCCTCAGCTTACCAGTGAGACTCACCATAGTCCCCTGCACAGGTGGTACATACTGAATAAACAAGATTTATTTTACTGGAAGGTCTATCTGGAGCCAAAGTTGGCTGTTGACCTGCTGGTAGTTTTGTGATTGATAGGCAATAAAGATAGCAAATGTATGGGAGAGCTGCAACCATGCCTAATGCAAAGTTGGGATTTAATTGTCCATTTCTTCTTGACTGCTGGGTGGGCTGAAGTTCTTGTCATTAGGTTAGTGTTTTGGATGAGAAGAGAGCTACTTGCCGAGTGTCTGGTACTTTCCACATCAGTGTTTTTCTTTTTGTTAGGCTGGAATGTATTCCAGATGGTAATGTTGATATGAGTTTGTTTGTTGGCTTTGCTTTTTTTTTTTAAAGAAAAAAAAAAAGTGTGGTGTTGTATTTTTTGCTTAATGTATCTCCTTCATTTTTGTGCTTTCCAGGGTCCATCACTGAAGCAGTTTATGGATATTTTTTCTCTTCCTGAAATGACGCTGCTTTCATCAGTCATTGATTACTTCATAACTCATGGCATTGAGTTTGACCAAGTGCATCTTTACAAGGATATATCTGTAAGTAAAATACCAACTGCCCCATAGCTCATACCACATCAGAATTGTGAGCTCCTTGGCTTGTTAGCACTGATGAGCTCTGCAGTACCCAAACCTAATGGGTGTTAGTGAGTGGCCAAATACGACAGCGTTGTTGCCCCTTTGGATTAAAGCATTACCAGGGAATAATCAAAGCTGTGTTTTCAGAATATGTTAGGTTTCTCTGTGTACTAAAGAGGTGGTGTTGCTGTACATTATCTCTTGCAGGAGTGCCTAGGCTGGTTAGGTTGAAGGTCCTTCAGTGGGAAATATGTCACAAAGCTTGTGTAAATGTTTTTGGCTTCTGCAGACTTTTAAGCTTCATGTTTTCCTGTTAATATCCATTTTCCAAAGGGGCTTGGTCTGACCATGTAGCAGTTTGCTTTATACAGTGGTTGTTCTGAAACATCTACCCTTGCCTGCCCTGAGAATCTAGTCCTTCCCTTTGCAACTACAGAGTAGTCTGGTCCTTTTGGGGTGTTTTCCAGGGGGTGACTGTTGCTTTCAAGAGATAGTTACTCTGAGGTGCTAACTGTGCCTTCCAGCTTCACTCCTGGTATTTGAAAGGGCTGTGTGGGATTATCAGCATTGTTAGGGGGTACTGTTTGACTTCTCAGTTAATGCTGTAGACAAAGTATAAATGCTTGAGATTGACAGATGGTACATCTTTGGTAGCCAAGCCCTAGTGCATGCCTTTTTCCATGTAGAGGTTTTTTTTGATTTGTACCTGTGGGAATCTCATGCTCATCCAGTAGTAGCAGCCCATACATACACTGTTCAGGCTTCTTGTGAGGGAAATGGAACTCCATGTCTGTGCTGCTGCTTTGGTGATAAGGATACGCTCTGACAGCTTTGCTGCAGCCAAGGATTACAGCTTACGTTCTGACCTTCTGTTAGAGCTTGATAAGAGCATGTCAGCCACAAGACCTTAACATGTTTCTAGGGTGTTTGTTGTTGCAGTTGTTTCTACTCTTTGGGTGGGGAAAATGGGAAGAGGGGATGCAGCTGAGTCCCAAGGCCTTTTGTTAGGAGTGTCTTCTGAACCTTCTTTTGAGGTCAAAATAGACATGTTCCTAATAGAAATCTTGAGAGCAGGTGGGTGTTTGCCACAGCCTGACACATGCTCAATACAGGGTAAATGGTGTGCCTAAGGTCCAGAACTCCTGAGTGCTAATCCTGGCATTTGTCTTTGCATCCTTTGCTGAAAGATGTGGTTATTCCTGAGGAGCAACTGAGGTAGGCAGAAAAATCTGTGCCAATGCCTGAAATCTGCACTGAAAAGTTGGAGACTGTGCTGTGCTCTCACCAGCAGAGTGCTTGATTTCCCAGCAGAGTGGGGATAAACAAACATTTTTGCAAAAATTATCCCTTTGCGGTACCTGAGTGCATGTGCCCACAAATGGTTTGCAGATGTGAGCATGGGGATCCTTTGGTGCCCACACAGACAGGTCTCTGAGAGGACTTGCACAGCCCCAGCTGTTATTACTGCAGGCTCACCGTGGGTTAAGACATGTCTAAACCCGACACTCCTTTGTAATTCTCAGTGGCAATCCTGATGGCAGCCAGAGGAGTTTGAGTGCTTAGAGACACTGCACTGAGTCAAAAGGGAGGCAACAGTAAAGGTTGAAGATGACATGTAAACTAAGTAGTCCTGTCACACCAATTTGGTGGCTTTGTATTTGAGAGTGAGAACCTACAATTTACCCTGATATCCTTTGGAGGAGTTTTTCAGCCCTGTTTGACACCTCCTCAGGCTACCAAGGTTTTACCTGCAGGAACCTTATAGTTCTTTCCCTTTCTTTTTTTTTTGTTTCCTTTTGCTTCTTTTGAATTTTGGGCAGCAGGGGTTTAGGAAAGGAGCACAATTCTGCTTGCTTTTTATTCAAGTTCTTTCCATTAAGGCAGACGCTTGGTGTGATATGACCTCTACCTTTTTACCATTCAAATCCACATTTCAAATTGAAAGAGACTCTTTTTTTTAAGAGGTAGTATCTCCTCTTTCATTGTCCCCCATCTGAGTTGTAAATTCTGGTTCTCTCCCAGCTTTGAAGGCAATTATTTTTGAGGTGATGAGCAGGTTTCACCAGCGCTGCAGTGAGACCAGGTTGATTGTGTGGTGTTGTGTGCAAGTGTCACAGTAGCAATGTCAGTGGAAGTGTGGGAATCCAGTCAGAAAGGGCAATTCCCAAAGGAGCATGTGGAGTGTAACAGGGCTTTAAGGGTCCTGGGGAAAGGCAGCATTTGTTTATCTGTCTGAAATTGTCAGGGATGAAAACAGTACAGTTAAAACAAGTGCTCGCATGTACAAACACTGCAAAATGTGTTGCTGCTCTGGAAATGGTTTTGTGTATCTGGCAAATCTCATTGGATGGAGACTTGGGAAGAATCTCAGTTGGGTGTGTCCAAAAATGTGTAGCATCTTGGCCTCTGGCCTGGAAAATAGAGGATATTTGGGTACCCTTGACAATATCTGTTTTAACTTGTGTCCCTCCTGAAAAGTGGGCAGCTCTGTTTTGGCAAAAAACCCTCACCCTCCTAGAGGAAGCTTCTCCTGTGCCCACTGACCATCTGGGGCCAGGAGCTGTAGCCCTCTGGCCTGTAGGAAATGTTTTGCAGTCACAGATGCTCACCTCTGCTGCTGTTCACCTCAGCCACACTCCCATCCTCTGGGTCACATTTGGCAGAGCTTCTGCAGGCATAGGGAGGAAGAAAAGCCAGCTAGTGTCTGGGCCAGTACAATTTTGGGGCAGTAAATGGTTTGGAGTGTCACAGTCTTGATTGCCTTGGTAACAGTGGGTTAACATGTGCTGGTTTCCAGGAGCAGGAAGGAAGCTGTGCCCCCTTGTATTGCGTTGGCTGAGCTAGTCACTGTGTTCTTCTTTTTGGCGTGCTGGTGAGCTTTGCTGTACAAGGTCCTCTGCTTAGCATTAATGACACTTCTTCATTCAGCAAGAAGAGGAGATGTGTCGTTACTGTATTGGTCCTCAGTAGTGGCAATCGGTTTGCGTGCTGGGAAACAGGAATGCCATATGTAAAACTGAAACTTTTTTCCCTACCCTTTTCTGTAGGATGCTATTAGAGATGTGCACGTGAAAGGAGTGATGTACAAATGGATTGAAAAAGATCTGGGTGAGTTGCATAGAGCTCCGGTGCCAAATCCAGAGCTCTTTGTGTCGTACTATGTGGCATTCTGTGTAAGATGATGGTGTAGGCCCTACTTGCAGTCACAGGAATCGGGGGGACACAGAACTTAATTAAATGCTTGACTGTGGCATGCCTAAAGGCTGAGGGGTAGAGTGGTGTTAAGAACCAAGTGGTATTTAGGATCAGTTGCAGGCTCTATTTTAATGGAAGGAATAACTACCTCATTGTTCGTGTTTTTGTTTTCCTTCATCTTGTAAGCAAGGGGTGGTGATCCTTGGCATGATGTGAACATGCAAAGGCACCATCTGGGAAGGCTTGCTGGTAACTGATGGAAAAGAAAGCTCTTGATAGCAACATGGCCTGGAGTGGCTGTGCCTGTCCCTTGTGACGGCAACCCTCTTTTTTTTATTTTTTTCCCCCCAGCCTTTTCAGTTCCTCCTCAGTCTTTCTTTTCCTTCTAGATGGGATTGATGAGGAAGGCCGTTTTGTCACCATTGGTGGTGTACTACCTGCCTACCTGAGGTGGATCTAACTGAGGCCTTTTGCATCCCTATTGGTATAGGGGCTAGGTTTGGTTTTGTTTTTAAATAAATGTGGTTGTGACTTACACCAAAAGTTTTGATTGATGATATCTGTTTTATTCCGGTATAGAACAGTATATTCTGCATGGGGATGAAATCTACGCTGTGCTAAACCGCCTGGTGAACCACAAGAAGAAACTCTTCCTCATTACAAACAGTCCCTTTAGCTTTGTGTGAGTACTGTTTTTGCACATCAATGGGTTACCACAGCAAGAGCTGTGCAATGACTCTGCACAGACTCACAGGTCTCCCCTGTGAGCATCTGAAAGTTGTACAATAGAGGTTTTGTGGTAGTGGTGATGAGAGTGCTCTCTGGGAACCGTTTGTGGTGAACGTTACTCTACTCATTGACTCTCACTTTTAGAAGAAGATTAGAGGCTGTGGCTGGCCACAACATTACAGAGCTGCCACTTTGGACTACGTCGAGCAGCTTTTGCTGCATCACAGGCTTCTCTGGACTTGGTGGTACAAGAGAAAGGGTGGGACAGCTTGAAATGGTCAAAGCACAACATCAGTCCTCAATGGAATGAGACAGCCTTGGGGGATCCATAAATCTTTCTGCTTTCTTCTCTCTTACTGAAATAAATTTAAGACAGATTGTTGTAACGATGCAGTGTTGGGTAAAAAAGAGTACTGGATCTGTTAACTTTTCTGTTCCTTTGCCCTTAGGGACAAAGGAATGAAACACATGGTTGGCAAGAACTGGCGGGACTTATTCGACATGGTTATTGTGCAAGCTGACAAGCCCAACTTCTTCACTGATCGGCGGAAGTACGTGTCCTGGGGCAATGCTGTGGGCCTGAAGTTTTAGGCCCCCTTCTCTGGAGTAAATGGTTCCTTTTACCTTCTAAAAGAGCACTGATTTTCTAAGCATAATCTAGGTCCAGTAGGCATCCAGTCTGCTACTGCCCTCTCAGATTCTGAGATGAAAACTGACCAGTCTGGGAATAAGGGGATAGAGCAGGTAGTGCCAAGCAGAAAGCGTGTTTCTAAAATTGGCTGTCTTTTAAACCTCTTAAGTTTTGTCATGGTTTGGGCTTAACTTAGATTTTGAGGGCTCATAATGTACTTAAATCTTTAGAAAGAAAAGAGCTGCGTAATGGTGTGTATGAGAGCTGGCCATTTCTTGGCTCTAGGTCCTGAGAGTGTGCCAAAATCTTTCCTTTTCCTGTTCCCCACAGCAACATTGTGGGGTTTAGTTTTTTGTTTTGTTTTAGGGTTGGTTTTTTTTTGGTTGGTTGGTTTTGTTTTTATTTTTTTCTGTTACTGGATACATGCTGTTTGGTAATTGGCAGCTCTGGAAGCCTTTGTACGTGGCAGCTGGGTTTTGTGGTCATTTAGGAGCTGCAGAGGGACTAGCTGATAGACAAGCTGCTGTCCTTGCCTTGCTCTTTGGATTATTTGCTTTGGGAACTTGTGTCTGCTTTATTGCCTCAAGTTATGACTGACCAGGGATATTCTTTCCTCTTTATGTGTTTTCTTCCCCTATTTCCCAGGCCAGTAGGAGAAACTTGAGTAAACCTACAAAACAGCTTTATAAGCTGTGCTGACTTGGCAAAGGTTTTCTTCATGGGATGTAGGGGAAGTGTCTTACAAATGTAGCCTGGAGCTATGATAATCTGGCTCTCTAGGAGATAAAACCTTATGGCAATGTGGTACCTAAGGTCCACTCACAGTGAGCCAGTGGAATGAGATGGCACATACATCCAAGGTGAGGGGAACTTCTTGATGGGGAGCTGTGGGGAACAGTGGAGTGATTTCTCTGAAGGAAAATGCAGATGTTCACTGGACACCACTTGTGGTTGAGGAGCCCCTTGCCCAGGTAGGCTGTAGAGTTCATGGTTGGAGGCTGGATTTCTTCTGCCCTGTGGCAGCTCAGGATCATACATATATGAGATTGTTCTCTGCTTGCAGCAGGAGCAGCTTCATACCAAGGCTTTTGATCCCTGAGCTCACAGTTTGGAAATCTTGTTCCCATTGAGCATGAATGTTCATGGAAGGTCAAGTAACTTAAGCCTTCTTTTGCTGCTTCTGTCCAAATGGAAGGTCACCAGGCAAGCCCTTGGGAACAACAGCAGCCAGCTCAGGTCAGCTACTGAGATCAACACAGAGACTGCTTTATCCTATTAAAACATTCCACAGTCACTGTTGGGCTAGGGCATAACCAGACTGGAATGGCACACAAAGTGTTTCATAACAAAGTGTTCTTGGCCTTAGCATTTCAGAGGGAGTCTTTATTATTTTTATTTTTTTTTCCTCTTCTCTGTATCTGAAAAGCAAAAAGAGTTGTTAGGGATATTGGCATGAAATAGTTACGATCAGTGGAAGTTTTTTGAAAAGGTATTTCCCTCTTGCACTTTCTCTTCCCCTGAGAAAATAATGCAGAAGGCCCAGAAGGTCACTTCTCACATAGAGCTTTTATTATAAGTTGTCACATAGATAAACAAGTTTTCTGATTCAAATGTTGAGGTTGCTGGGTAACAATCACCAAAAATCAAAAGAAGTTGACGTCTCCCTGCTTTTTTTCCAGACCTTTTCGAAAACTGGATGATAAAGGCTCACTGCAGTGGGACAAAATAAACCAGCTGGAGAAAGGAAAGATCTACAAAGAGGTAAAATGATCTGAGTGCATAAGGAATATGAAACAAGAGTCTGAAATTGTGGGGACTCATAAGCCTCCAGTTTTGGAAGTCCCTTGAAAAACCTAGAATTCACTGGAAAACAGGAAAATCCTGTCAGGGCAGGGAAAAATCACAGGTTCTTCGATAGGTTGCTTGTGGATGTTTGACACTGATGTTTGAAAAGTCAAAAATGGAAATCCTTGAAAAAGGCTGTGTAAGAAGACACGCTGTAGGCTGTGTGTGTTGTGCTGGCTGGTGGCAGCGAGAGATGCCCTCTGTCCACATGCAGAGAGCTCTTGCTGGCCTGGTAGGATGCTGTCCCCCTGAGTGCTTTCAGCTTCTCTTGGCATGCTGTGGAGCAATAGCCTTGCCATTTGCATGCCTCTGAAAAGTCTTCCTGGGATGTAAGCATTAGAATAAAGGGCCTTTTTGTGTATCGGAAAACCCTGCCAAGGGTTGTGTTGCCTGTCTGCTTGCGATAAGCTGACCTGAGAATGGTGAGAGATACTTCATGCCAGCTGTGGAAAAGGCTGCTCTCCGGACAATCACAGTTTTTTACAGTTGCAGGAGGCAGAGCTGAAAAAAGATACACCAGAGCTGCCTGGCAGAAAAACCTTTTGTCTGCAGCTCTGAAAGTTTCCACCCAGCTGCGTGTGGGGGTCATGCTGCAGAAAGTTGTGTAATGGGAGTGACTTATTCCATCCAGCTCGAGTGGGCTTGGCATTAGAGATGGAGGGCCAGGGACAAGGAGGGAAAAGACAGAGACAGGCCAGTTAAGTTGGAGTGTTGGCTGCTTGCCTTTCTGCCCTGGACCCGTGCTAAGTTCTCTCTGCCAGGCTGAGTTTCCCCTGTGGTTGCCCTGTTTGTGTGAGACGGGGTAGTAAGGAAACACCCTCTGTGTGTCTTGCAGGGATGCCCCCTTCCCCATCATACAGTGAAGCCTTGACCCTAGGAGCTTTCTTCTGACGTTGTCCAGCATGGCCAATAGTGCAGTTTCCCCTAGCTCTTGTGATGTCCTAGTCCTGAAATCCTTGTCCTCCCAAGAGCCTGCTTCTTCAGGGTAAGAAGGCAGACTTCTCTGCAATCTGATGTGTATGCAAAGATCTTCCACATCCATGCCTCACTCCAGATTGTCCTCCATAAGGTTGGAAAAGTGGAAACGTGGAGGAGGGAGCAGAAAAACAAGGGTGTTCAAACAGGGACAAAGCCTGGTTCCCATCTCTCTCCCCTTCCTGAAGGACAAGCGTGTCTGAAGGATGGGCTGTTACTCTGGTGAACTCACTGCCTTGGGGTGTTCTCCTTACAGCTGCTCTGTCCCCTGAGAACAAATAGCCTGTGGCTTTAGGACGGTTTGTTCTTGGTTATGTGAGCTGTCCAGTCCCACGGGAAGAAACTGTTAGTGAGGTCATGGTCAAGTAGCTGGGACCTCATCTGTGGTAGAAAAGTAGGTCATGTCCTCGAGTAATGCTCATGCAAAGTCTCTCTCCCAGTAGGTTAGCAGCTCCCTTAGATGAGAAGGTGCACCTCAGCCATGGGGTTTATTGCTGAATGAAATCCTGCTCTTGACCACCCCATCCTGTGGCCACAGGTTGCTCACCTGAATGAATGGTGCATCGGGGAAGGGGAAAGATGAGGGAGGAAGAAGGGAAGGGTGGGATTTGGGGGTCCTTTCCACTTTTCCCCACCAGAATGTTTATCTGACTGCATCAATGTTGTTGCCTAATTGTAGTTTTGGGGATGTGACAGTGCGTATCCTGGTTTGTAAGCCACCCTGTCCCTAGAATTTTTGTTTTTTTGAAGCAGTATAATATGCTTCTTTCTGGCAAGCGTGAGTGGCCATGGTCCTTGCTGTGCTGGTGATGTTGCTAGAGGCCTCTGCGCTGACTTGTTCCTGTCCCCTGAGGCTCAGCTGTGTGGCCGTTGTGCTGTGGGTATCATCTGATACGATGGGATCTCAGAGATCAGTGTTTTTGCACTGGGGACTGGCAAGTTCAAGTGATGGCCCTCTAGTCCCTCCTTTTTGATAGGTGTGGTGTTTTCTGTTTGAGGGATGTATGTACTCCCACCCCTCTCCTTGTCTGAGATCTCAGGAGGGGAGGAGAGCCAGCTCCTGGAGGTCACGTAATAGGTCTGTGCTCAGTGGAGGTCCAACCACAAATTTCCTGGTTGTCAGACCTACTGCTGTTTGAGGTGACCAGAGCACAGCAAAAGGATCGTCCTCCTCCCAAGGGTGCATTTCCTTGCTTTCTCAGTGGCTTCCTGAGCACCTCTCAAGTGAGCAGCACCAATGTCGTGCCCAAGAAATGGGAGGCCTAGCTGGCCCCGCGTTTCTGTGCTATTAAGGGAAAGCTGCAGCAACGGGAGGTCCAGCGCTCTGGTTCTGGGCACCCATTGCGGTGCATACAGCACGTTGCCAGTGGCCACATGCGGGGCTGCAGGCTTTTGTGGGAACCTGCTTGTGTTCGGGGGGTCTCTGCCTGGGCCAGCGCTGTTGGGTAGGTGTGCTAGCGCTTTCCTGGCACTGGAAACTGGTTGGAGGGATTGCTGGTGAGTGGCTTGCATGGATTGCTTGTGCTGGCACAGTCTGGTCTGCTGGCATTGACGGGCCTTTTCCTTTCCCTGTGGGTTTTGTTTCTGTTGTGACTCATGTGGAAAACTTGTGTGGAGATGGAAGGGGGGGTCCCTGAAGTCTCCTCTGTGTGTGGATGGATGTTTGGAAAGCCTTAAAAGCTGCTCTGTGCTGTGCTTTAGCTGGTGCTTTGGGGTTTGGTTTGGTTTACTTAGCTGTGAATCGGCCTGGCTTTTTGGCTTGGTTAAGCAGTTCCTGTGAGTGCGTGGGTGTTCTTAAATTTTTGGGTTGGGATGGTGGTCTGTGATGTGAGAACCAGCCTCAACTGCTTCTGACTCCAAAAGCCTGATGGTGCTTACCTCACCTCTGATGCACCCTGTGAGATGAAATCATTATCACCTGAACCCAGCAACTTCTAAAGCCAAAACAATTGGAGTTCTTTTTGTCCATCACTCAGGCTTTTCTAATTTAGGTGTCTTTCATTTTTGACCTCCAAACTGCCTCCTGTTGTTGCCTTTTTAGTCCATGTAGTCCTCTTGACTTGCTGTGCCCTAGAGCACAAGCCTTCCCTTGTATTGCCTGTTGGGATTGGAAGGGTTTCTGCCTTTTCTGTAGCCTGAGAAAAGCTGAGGAGGGTACAGAAGGTTGTCACATGGGAAGAAAGTGAGATAAGGCAGGGCAGGACAGAAACCTCTGGGTTTGGATGGTAGAGGAGCAAGCAGGTTGACATCTCACGAGAGTGCTCGCATCTGTGTGTGGAAAGGTGGCACATCCAGTTGCACTGACAGTGCTGTTGAGGTGGCTGCCCAGTACCATGCGGTGAGGATGGTGGCATTTGGCCTGTAACCGTGTTTCTCTCTGTGCCCCTTTTACTTACAGGGTAACCTCTTTGATTTTCTGAGGCTGACGGGCTGGCGTGGGTCCAGAGTGCTCTACTTTGGTGACCATCTGTATAGCGACCTTGCGGTAAGTGAGAAGGTTGAAGGTCTCTGCTCTCCATTGAGGCAGGAGAAAGCCTGTGTGGCTGCAGCTGTGTTGGAGAGCAAGGCAGGGCCCTGCTCCGAGTCCTCAGTTCTCCAGGATGCTCTGCTGGGTTGCTCTGCAGGCTGCTGCTTTTGCGGTGTATATATAGGCATCCCCATGCTGCTGTCACGCAGGATCAAGTAGTGGAGAAAGGACTCCTGAAGTGCTTTCTGTGGGTAAAGAATGTCTGCTGGTCTGTGAATTTGAGAGCAGTTTGTGTGAATCTGACGTTTCTCCACAGCTGGTGGCCAGGCGGTGGGTGTTACCAGCATGGGCCAAGGATGCCTGTCCCCTGAGGATCTATACTAGGAACAGATCACTTCTAGGAAACAGGGTTGTGTTTGGCTTTCAGTCTTTATGTTGAATTCTTGGTTGTTTTTTCACCCTGACCTCTAGGACCTCATGCTGCGTCATGGCTGGAGGACTGGAGCCATCGTTCCTGAACTGGAGACGGAGATTCGGATCATAAACACAGAGCAGTACATGCACTCCCTGACCTGGCAGCAGGCTCTGACGGGGCTGTTAGAGAGAATGCAGGTAAATGCACTGCCTTCTGAGTCTAAATTTTGGGCTTAGCGGGAGAATAGCATGGAAATTATTTATGTTTATAAATACTTAAAGGGTGGGTGTCAAGAGGATGGGGCCAGTCTTTTTTCAGTGTTGCCCAGTGACAGGACAAGAGGTAACGGGCACAAGTTTGAACACAGAAAGTTCCATCTAAAAATGAGGAGGAACTTTTTTATTTTGAGGGTGGCAGAGCCCTGGAACAGGCTGCCCAGAGAAGTGGTGGAGTCTCCATCTCTGGAGACATTAAAAATCCACCTGGACAAGTTCCTGTGCAACCTGCACTAGGTGAACCTGCTCTGGCAGGGGGGGTTGGACCAGGTGATCTCCAGAGGTCCCTTCTAATCATTCTGTGATTCTGTGATAGGGCTATGAACCATCTTGCTTGTTGTCTTAAAAATATCACCTCCTCCTTCTGCAGTGGATTCCTGCATGGGTTTGTGAGTTAGAGTGGAAACCAGGGGGAGCTGAGGTATGGTCTGCAGGACTGATACAACATGGTGCTTGCTGATGTTGTCTTTGCAGATGTATCAGGATGCAGAGTCAAAGCAAGTATTGCTGGAGTGGATGAAGGAGCGTCAGGAGATCAGGTGCACATTTTTCTCCTCACTCATGGGGTCCCTCAGGGGTGCAGTGGGTCTGTTTTGTAACATGTTTTGGGGACAGTGGTGCTGCAGCTGTTGGCCTGTGGTCCTCCTTGGTGTCCCGTGTCTGGAGAGGGATGCAACAGTGCACCCTTGCAGCTTGAGAGCTGGATGGGTTTGAGGGCAAGGTGGGAAAGGGGGAGGGTGATGTCGCCCTGTGCTGGGTGGGGGGAGTTGAGGGACTGTCTGCTACTGCAGCTCCTGGCACTGTGTGTGAGCTCCTGCCCGTAACAGGTAACAAAGAAGAGTAAGAAAGTGGTGAATATTCGTCCCAGTCTCACTGCACAGGTGGGCGCTGGTCTGCCTCCCAGCTTGGGTGGGAAGGGGTACTTGGGGTGATCCCAAAATGTCTTTTGGGAGTGAGGTGGCCCAGGGCTAAGGGCTTGGAGGAAAAACCTGGGACCCTGGCCACTTACCTGGAGCACTATCTTTTTCCTCTCAGGTCACTGACGAAGAACCTGTTCAACCCCCAGTTTGGAAGCATCTTCCGCACCTTCCATAACCCCACGTACTTCTCTCGACGGTTGGTGCGGTTCTCTGATATCTACATGGCTTCCATCAGCTGCCTGCTGAACTACGACGTGAATTTCACCTTCTATCCCCGGCGCACCCCTCTGCAGCACGAGGCCCCGCTCTGGATGGATCAGCTCTGCACAGGCTGCATGAAAACCCCCTTCCTGGAGGAGATGGTGCACATCCGGTGAAGGGCCAGGTACCCCAGGCAACAGAGTCTGTACGTGGGGCCGGGCTGCTGGGCCAGCAGCACCTCTGTCTACCACTAAAGGGCGTTTGACACTTACGTATGTGTGTAGATGGTGTGTTTATTCTTTTCCCTTCACTGGCTCCATCCCTTTCTCTGAGGCGCGTTGCAGGCTGGACAGAGGATGGGTCCTTGTTCTGGGCCTAAAGTGAGCTGCAGGGAGTCCTCTATAAGAGTAGGTGAGAGGGAGAGCCAGGGCTGGCGGTGGGAAGCTACTGCTCCCTGCTACGCCCAGATCCATGGCTCAGAAATGGAGTCCGAGTCTCTGGTGGTTGGGGAATGCAACCCATGTGAGGTGCGACAAGGTGTGTCAGGGCTGTAACTGCTCCAAGATCCTTGGGTTCTTTGATGTGAGTGATTCTGGAGGTGGACAGCAAGGGGACAGGCCTGCTGACTGGGCAACCAGTGAAGCATATCAGGGAATGCAGCACAGGTGACAAAGGATCAGTGTGTTATCTGTCCAGAAGTGGTACCAGCAGCCCTCAGCCCCAGTCCTGCTCCCTGCCAGACTGGTCTGTCGAGCTGGTGAGTCCAGCAGGTAACTGTTAGTCAGATGTGCAGGATGTACAAGTCCTGTGTGAGCGCTGGGTGGGAGCAGGTCAGAAGGTCTAAAAATAAGTGTTTTGGGATATTCCCAGTTTTTGAGTGAGTTTAGTGCCATGCGCTGTCAGTATTTTGGGGGTTTGGTGGCACTATTTTGGCAATTGATGGTTGTTTGTGACTTGCAGAGAGCCATGTTCAGCCTTTCAGGGAAGGTGCTGGTTGTCAGCAGAGGTGGTGGCCTTCCGCCTGTCTTTGCTGAGATGTGGCCTAAGGTGTGTAGAGGGGTGTGAGTATGAAGTGCTGCTGGCTGCGGTGGACCAGAAAGGGGAGAGTGGTCTCCTGAGGAGGAGGAAGAGGAAAGGTGTTAATAGGGATGTCAGAGCATAGAGGAGACAAGGGTGGAGGCCCAGGCAGGTCAGCAAGGTGCGGAAAGCAGGCTCTTCACCTGGCTCAGGGCTATGCTGGTTTTGGCCAGGCTTTGCTGAGGGACAGGCAGGGCGCTGGGGAGAGGTGAAGGGGCAGGGAGTGTTGACAGCTTGTGGGACCCTGGGAAACAGGAGACCACCATGCCATGGGGAAGCTGGGTGTGCGGGACGCTGATGGCTATGGGAGAAAGAGGTAAGAGGCAGCCCTAGAAGTGTGTGGTCTGGAAGGGCCCCAAAACACGCAGGAGAGGAGGTGGGGGCACATACAGGGGCAGCCTGAAGGTAGAGCTCTTGGTGCAGGCTTTGGAGATGGTGGTCCACCCAGCTCCTTCTCTCACTGCTGAGCCACGGGTGACAGTACCAGCTTACCTGTGGGGGCTGTTGGTGTTGCTGAGGTGACAGGTAGGGGAGAGAGAGGGAATGGGGGCACATCTTGTGCTGGGTCTGGCAGGCAATGGGTGAGCGAGTGCAGCGTCTGCATGATGGGCCTTTGGGCTGCACGGTGGGTATGGGACATTGTTTTATGGGGGAGCTGGGGGTGGGTGGGGGGAGGCATTAGCATGGGGACAGACATGTGCTGTATGGGCTCACCAGGTTCAATGGGGGCAACTGAGGGTGAAGAACCAGGACCCTCTGCCAGGAAAGTCCTCAGAGAAAGGTGCTGAAGTACAGTAGCCTCAGTGAGACACACACACACACACACACACGAACACAAACACACGAACGAACACACACACACACACACGACTCTTCTCCCACACGTTCCTCCCCGGTGCTGTGCCAGCCTGGCCCTCCGTCTGTCACTGCCTCCTCCCTGTGCTACGTGCCAGCCTGTCGCAGCCTTTCCAAACACCTTGCTCTCTACTGGGTGGCCTGACCGCTTGCCGTTAACGTAGCTGCTCTAATCAGAGGGTTGTAGTCTGTGCATGTGGCATTTGATGTCTGTCTTTGTGTGAAGGCTCAATAAACGCCTGCGGCACGCCTGACTAACTGACTAACCCTCTGTCCCCGATGAAACCAGGGCACCAGCTCACTGCAGGGGGGTTGTGCCCTGTCCCTTTGCCTGCCCCTGGGGTAGGCGGCAGAGATGGGGCCCAAGGTGTCCAGGATGGCCCGGTTTATGCCCCTTTTGGCTGTAGTGGGGGCTGGGGGCACCGGGATGGAGCAAAAGGGGTGTGACTAAGTGACGTGACTGTACCTGAGAAGAGTGAGGGTAGGAGGAAGGGAAGGGCCGGCGTTCCCCAGGGGCTGTCACACACTCCGAGCGAGGGAAGGGGTGGCCCAAAGCAGGGCTTTAGGGCAGCACCTCCCACGGGGCCCAGTGGGAAGGAACCAGCCGGGGGGGGGTGCTGGGCTGGGGGGAATGACGGGCGGCGGAGGTAGGCGCAGAAAAAGAACCGGTGGCGCTGAGCTCTTTATTTGTCTGCGCCCTCCGGGGCGCGGCCGGGCCGGGGCGGCGGGGAGCGGCCCCTCACTGCGGGGAGCGGCGGAGATCGGCGTCCACCAGCAGCGAGTCCTGCGGGAGAGATCGGGTGAGGGCGGGGCGGGGCGGGGGGCGGAGCAGAGGGTTGGGGCGGAGCTAGAGCTGATAGGAGGGGCGGAGCTAGGGCGGAGCTAGGGCGGAGAGATGGCGGAGAGGTGGCGGATAGGAGGGAGGGGGCGGAGCTAGGGCTGGGGGCCGGGGCTCACCTGCAGCGGTTCGTAGTCGGGGGCGTGGCCGCCGTAGACCGGGTTGGGGATGGCGACGAGCGGCCTCTGGGGGCGCGGCCGGGTGGCGCGTGGCGCCGCGGGCTCCTGCTGCGGCGCCGCCTCCTCCTCCTCCTCGCGCAGGTCAGCCTGGGAGGGGAGGCGCGGGATTGGCGGGGCTCCCCGGAGGTGGGCGGGGCTCCCCGGAGGTGGGCGGGGCTCCCCTGGGTCCATTATTCCCCCGCCCGGACAAGCCCCCGCACCCACGAATCTCCCCCAGTAATGGCTGCCTCCCACAGACCCTAGTGCCCCCCAGGGCGCTCCACAGCCCAGCCGCGTCGCAGCCCCCCCCCCCCAAACCCCATCCACCTGCTGCCGCCCTCGCTGGCCCGCAGGCTGCACGCACCTGAAAATACCCGAACTGCTCCTCCCGCCGCCGCCGCTTCACGCAGTAATAGGCGACGCCGGCCCCGGCAGCCAGCGCCAGCCCAAAGCTCAGCGCTGACAGCGTCCCCGTGGCCACCGCGCCCACCGCCTGGGTCACGCCGTTCACCTGCACATGGACAAAGAGGGGCCCGGTTATGGCAGCGCCCTGGCAGAGCGATGGGAATGCCCCTGGGTGCCGGTGGGCTGCCCACAATGAGCCGTGCCAGGAGGAAAGAAAAGAGGGGGGCCAGTCCTTGGGACAAATCAGTCGCCAGGCCTGGTCCCAGCTGGTTCAGCAGCCCTTCGTGCCCGCCCGTACGCACCTGCCCCAGGTGAACGAGGGGCGGTGGGATCCTCAGTGGCTCTGCGAGCGCGTGAATGATGCCGTTGAAAGCTACGATGTCCCATTCCACAATCATCGTGTCATTGATGCCCCTGGCGTCCTACAGTGCAGGACAGAGAGGATGTCACCTGACCAGAAAGCCTCCCCATTGCTCCCGGTCTCAAAAGAGATCTGGCGAAAACTTGTGGGTTTTTTTTTTGACCTCTGCTGAGGTCAGACCTACCGAGTGCTCTGTACTGTTGCCCGTGGGGAGGTCTGATACGTAGAGGTCATATCCCGACTGGGACGGGATGATGGTTCCCGTTGTGAGGTTGAAGCTGAAGAGGACGATGTTGCTGGATGACACGTGGAGCTTCAGTTCCTCTGCTGTCAGTGTCTGAAAAAGCAACAGGGGGCAGGGATGAGAAAGGGCTGAGCTGGTTCTCACCCTTCCCACCTGCTGTGTGCAGCCCCGGCCTGGCCTAAGCCCAGACACTCGCCATGGCCACAAGACAGCTCAATTCACGGGCAATGTGGCACAAAATCACTATGCCAAGCAGGGAGGATTGCCAGCCTTAGAAACAGTCAAAGCTCAACTGGAGAAGGCTCTGAGAAACCTGACCTAAATGGCATGTCTAAGGAGTTGGGCTAGAGACCTCCAGAGATCCCTTCTGACCTAAATTCCTCCTTCTTCCCCGGATCTATTTCTCATCACCATCATGCCAGCTTTGGCAGACTCCTGCTCTCCTCTGGTGCTCTGCTAGTTTGTTCCACGTGCCCTTGAGCAGCTGCTCATCCCTTCTTACTTACTTCATTGTCTGCGAAGCCAGAATTCAGAGGGACAAAGAGAGTTTTGGGAGCGGGGTCATCAGACAAATAGAGGAAAAAATCCAGTCCTTCTTTTGTGTCATTGGCAAAATCGAGCAACATCTGGAAAAGACAGGAGATCCTCCCCATCAGCTGCTGCAGGGAACTCAAGGCCGTTACCTTCCTGAGCCCAGAAAACATCCTCTGGCTCCAGAAACAAAATGCCTCTGTTTGTACTCTGCACCCCACTCACAGAGCAAACCACCACTGCTCCCTGTTATGGCCCTCCCTCCCCTTGTTGCCAGCTGCTGGCTACCAAAGAACCAGGAGAAGATCACTTACGGAATAGAAGGTGGAGAAGCGAGCGTGGTCTGCGAGTACATCGGGGAGTTTGCCGCTGCACCAATACCCGTCTCCCACGAACCCATCACGGCAGGTGCACGTCACGTCTGCAAAGGAAAGCCAAGATATGACCTGGCTGGCCCACGGTGGCTACACTGACCGCCTCTCCCTTGACTTCTGGATACCCCTCAGCATGTTCCCTCCCAACACAGGCAAGGGGAGAGGGGGATGTGCCCACCTCATGCTCTGAGGGCAGGTCGCTTCCTGTTGCCCTGCCACACTACTGGTGGCCGACAGGACCGTCCCCAGGAAATGTTCTTGCACCACTCACCCTTCTCCCGGTAGCAGAACGCATCCCAGGTCTCACTCAGGTTGCTTCGGAAGCCATAGTCCACGATGCCCACTCGGTTAGCCCCACAGCTGGGGTTGGGGTAGGCCGTGGGGTATCCGGCTGTGCCATTGTCCAGCCAACCCACCAAGCACAGATGGAATCCCATCTAGCAGACAAAAACGAATGAGAAGATTAAAAGTACTATCTCTGGACCAGGTTTTCTGCCCTGATGCACGTTCCCATTGTGCAGCCCTACGCTACTGTCCCCCAACACCTAAAGGGTTGGGCCCTGCCAAAGGTCTCATCCCAGTGTGACTGGCAAGACCCACCAGCCCTCCTGGTTTCACGGATGTAAATGAAGCAAACAGGGCCTGGCAGGTCCCCCACCCACGTGTCATGGGCTTGCTACTGCTGGACTGGGCCCAGGGAGAGGCCCTTCATGTCCCAACCCTCCAGGGCGATGGAGCCAGCCCCTGCCCGACCCCTGCACCCCTGCCCTGACCTGCTGTGCTGCCGAGAGCTGCTGGAAAGTGGCCAGGGAAGCACCTTCTGCGGCACAGGCCTTCTGAGCCTGCTCGTAGGTGAAGTCGTACTTTTTTCGGGGTGACTGTAGATGAAATACACCCATAGTTTTATCTGCAAAATACCAAGGCCAGGGAGCATCAGTAGAGAGCGAGCAGCCTTCCTGGGGCAGTTGTGTGAGTCCCCCATGAGCTCAGACAGCACCGCCAACAGAGGAGCTCTGTGCTGCACGGCAGGGTGGGATGTGGACAACGCTCAAGCGAGGACGAGGTGGGATGCAGCACGGCTTCCTCTGAGCTTCTTGCTTTCCATGAGGGAGTCAGGGCTTAGTGGCAGTGCAATCCCACCAGAGGCTGTCTCATGGGTCACAGGAGCAGACAAGAATGGCTTGTCCTCCCCGTATGACGTGTGGAGGGAGAGAGGGGAATGTGAAAACCAGACCAAGCTACAGAGACAGGTCTCCAGCCCCTTGGCCATCCCACCCTCCAGCTCTCCCAAGGGGTACCCCGGCCAGAAGGTGAAGGATGAGGGAGTGTGACCTCTCCATGGAACACGAGCTGTGGCACTGCGGGGCTGAGCACGCTCACCATGAAAGTGCAGGTCCGTGCAAATGGCCTCCCGATGGCACTGCCCGTTGTCTTCCAGGCACCGGTCTGTGGGGGGCACAGCCTCTTCCAGGCACTGGATCCCGTCACCGATGTAGCCTTGCTTGCACTCACAGCGCCGCTCGTTCTGCAGCAGAAAGGAAGGACAGCATTTGTGTGAGTGCAAACATGCAGATGCCAGATGAGGAACCCTGTACCCCTATGAAGGTGGGGATGAGCCTTCAGAACACCTCCACAGCCCATGGGAGTATGACACAGCAATGAAAAGCCACACAACCTCTGTCCTGCCCCCACATCCAGCTAAACACAAACCAAAAGATGTCACATTGAATCCTCATCACATGCTGTTTGAAAGACAGCTGAGCTTTGAGGTATGTGGTTCATGATTCCTGCACTAAATCATACTCCCAGTACCATCTTCTGGCTTGCAACGAGCAACTCTGGTTCCTGTGCAAAAATGGCCGACATTGTCCTCGAAGGACCATCCTGGAGCCCCAAAACAGTCCAGAAATGCCACAAGTGACACAGCTTATGCCCCTTACACAGAGGAATGGGGAAAAATGGGCTCAGCATAACATCAACAGGTTTGTAACCACAGCCAGGCGGCAGACCGAGGGCACAGCCCCTGCCTGGCAGAGACAACCTGCAGGATGAGCGCAATGGCTGAGGGGACTGGAGAGGAGGGGCGGGCCTGGGGACTGCAATAACAGGGGACACTGTCACATCGCTGTTCTCCAGCAGCCAGAAGCACCCCAGGTCAGCCACCTGCCCTGTGCTCCCAGGCGTGGGGGTCTCCCCGGAGCTAGGGGAGGTACTCACCGGCCCGGTGCTGATGCAGTTGGCGTGCTCGCTGCAGTCCCCGTTCCTACCGTCCGCACATCGGTCTATGGGGTCGCAGACGTAGCCGTCACCTCTGTACCCAGCGGCACAGGCACAGGAGACGTTCACACCAACCTGCATGCACTCTGCGTGCCTGGCACACCCCCCGTTGTCCTGGCTGCACATGTCGATCACTGCAGGGATAAAAGCGCTAGGTTAACTAAAACATCTTGCTAGGTGTCCTGGTGGTCGGTCTGTCTGTCTTGCCAGTTGTCAAACCAATATGGCCATCAGGAGATGGTCGCTTCCCCTTCACTCACCACCCTGCCCTCCCACCCCCTCATGGCTCCCCCCTACCTGAGCACATTCTCCCATCTCCTTCGTAATGTAGGTTGCATTCGCAGAGGTTGCCGGAGCGGCAGATGGCCTGGGGATGACACGGTGGAGAGCAGGTGGGCGTCATGACTGAAACCAGAACACACAGAGATCAGAATCATCTAAGGGCTGCACCACAGGCACGGCTGCCACCGTCAGCCTCTGCCCCATGGTCCCCCTTCTCTCCCCCTGTGCTTTTCTGCAGATGCCTTGCCCAAACCCAGAGGACTGTAACTCCATCAGATACACCTCAGGCCTTCACCTCACCCTCAAGCTCCTCTTGGAGCACCTTTGAGCTCAGGGACTTGTTCATGGTCAAGTGGAGCTTTCCTTCTCCTCCCCACCACCCCCAACCCTTCTGAAATTAGAATCATAGAATGGTTAGAGTTGGAAGGGACCTTAAAGATCATCAAGTTCCAACCTCCCTGCCATGTCCACGGACACCTCCCACCAGACCAGGTTGCTCAATCCAGCCTGGTCTTGAACACTTCTCTGGGCAACCTGCTCCAGTGTCTCACCACCCTCTAATTCAACAGCACGGGCCAGATCTCAGGCTGAGCCCTACAACTGAGAGCTTTTTGGAGATATTTCTGAGCAGCTGCTTGAGCAATCCAGCTACTGGGAAAGTGGCTATATAGCACTGGATTCCACGGAATAGTGGGTGGTGGGGCTTGTCATTCCTCACCTAGTCTGATTTCGCAGCGGTCTCCAGTCCAGCCCTCGGCACAGAAGCAGAAGCCGTCGCCGTGCAGCCCTCCATTGCACACGCCATTCTCGGTACAGTTACACTCTGTGAGGACAGGATAAAAGCACTGTCACAGCACCTGCCTTGGTGGCAGGCAGATGACCACGCTCAGGCCGTGGGACAGCCACGTGGCAGAAAGGTGGTTTGTGTGGGCAGTGCAGGACGGCAGGGGCAGCAGTACGCACACATCCCTTCCTGTCGCTGCCAGCCCCGCCACCCCCCCTCTGCAACACGCACCCTTCATGGAGGAGGGGAAGCCTCTCTGCACCCACAAACCCCCATCGCTCCCCTCCCCTGGGGATTTCTAGAGATGCGGTTTTCACTCCGAGTCCCTGCAACCATACAGCCATCAAAAATGTTCCTGGAGAGCCCATAAAGCCCAGCTTGGGTCAGGCGAAAAGGAAACTCCCTCCTCACAGGCCCCTGCTCAGCCTGTCCCAGGAGATGCTCTTTCTGTACAGAGTTCATCACGACTTACGGATTTGTCCCCCAGCCCAAAATACGTCATAACGCTTTCTGCCAGGCTAGGACTCTCAGCTGTGTGTGACCAACGAGAAGGAGTCTTTGACCTGGGCACACAAGTGAGGCCATCGGTAGCGTGGCTCCTGGCACGGTACCACCCAACCTTCTCAGACTACAGCTGGAACAGCTGAGAGCCCATGGAGGGATGTCCCCAGCCCCAGAGGTCTGTCCTGAGCAGTATGGGGACTGCAGTGTACGTGGCAGCACCGATTCCAGAGCCGTAAGCTGCAAAGAAGTCAGCCCAGCACCCACCCCCACTTTGAGTAGCACCCCGTGATGCAGCCACCTCCGCACAAACCCCCTGGTTGCTGCCACCCCACTGGCAGAAGGAGTCTTACCTCGGCAGTCTGGCCCGTATCTGCCGGGTGCGCACAGCTCACAGCTGGTCCCGATGAAAGCCTGGCTGCAGTTGCATCTCCCCGAGCCACCGATTTTGTCATCACAGGTACCACGGTTACTGCACGGTGCCTCCAGCCCTCCTGGGCACGCTGCAAATGGGGGCACCTTAGTGAGGCTGTGGTGACAAAGTGACCCTGGTGCTTGGACCACAGAGCCTGCTCAGCGGTCCTGGGAGTGAGTGCTGAGGACATCCCGTGACAATAAACCTTAGGAATGGGGGCAAGAGGGACAAATTTGGCATATCTTCCAGCCTGGGATGACCCTCTGCTGCAACGTGCTGAGTTTGTGCCGGCCAGCCCCATGCCAACCTGGCAGCAGACTCGGATCCAAGGATGTGAAAGCTGCCCATGCACGAAGCACAGAGGGCAGATGCCAGGGGATGGTTGAGCATCAGCAACATCTAGGGGTGAGTGACACGTCTGGCAGCCACCCCCCACAGCCCCGTGCCCAGGGCTGTCCATATGGACACAGGTTTCTCCAAGGAAAGGGAATTCCCTGTTATACCATCCACACCAGGGGATCGTTCCCTGTGCCCTCTATAGACTGGGGCTCCCTGCCTGGGGTTTTGCTCACCCTTCCTTGTGGGGAAGCACATTCATGGACACCAGACATCTGTGCTGAACCAGAAATGCCACCTTCCCACAAGAGAAAGGGTAGGGAAAGGGTCCTTACCCCAACAGTCACGGCCATAGTGGTTTGCACAGCACTGAGGGACCCACTGGGCGGAAACACAGCTCCTCTTGCAGCCTCGTTTCAGAGGCCCCCCAGAAGAGAAGTGTCTTCTCAAGTCCCACGGGGAGGGCGGCCGCAACAGGGAGTTGCGGCGAAACAGAAAAATGTTTCTCAGCAGCTGGTTTCCATAATAGTAGCAGCGCCTGGTTCCCCCCTGCGAGGAGACAGGCAAAACACAGAGTTTGCCACATCGGTCACTGATGTCTCACCTTGACTTTTCTTGTGCCACTTATTCAGTTTTACGACAAGTAATAGGGACTTCCTAACATGCGATGTGGCTGGTGACAGAGGAACCACTGATGTATCTCAGGGGCATGCCAGGAGCCCAGCAGAGAATCAACGGGTGATGCAGTGAGAATGGGGTACAACCACTGCCCCCCCAAGGCTGTTCACCATCTGATCCCTGGTCCATTTCCAGCGGCCAGAGCAAGCTCTGCTTCTATATAAAGCACTCAGAGAAGCCCCCAGTGCTGCTGCAGGGGCTCCTGCAGCCACTGTCACCCATAAAGGGATTGACTAAGCAAAGACCCTTGGAACCCCTGACCCCATGTTACTCAGCCCAGCTCCTGCCCTACAGGATGGCACGACTCGGGGCAAGGCATGGACAATGTGACTGAGCCAAGGGACTCGCCACATGCAGATGTGTCTGCATTTTGCTGCTAAAACATGAGGAGGGTGTGGGTATTATCATCAGCCCCTACCAGGCCAACCTTGGTGACAAAGCTGTGAGCTTTACCCGTTGAACAGAGCCAGCAGGGCAGGGCGGCTCAAAGCCACAGAGTCCACAGCTCTCCGTAGATCCCTGGGGAGAACAGAAAGAAACCCCATAGCTACTCAATATGTGCTGCCTCTCTCGGCTGCTCAGAGCTTTGCTGAGGAAGAGCAGCAAGTCCTCCCAACACTCCTCTTCCCAGGAATGGGGCTCAACAGATCCTTATTGGTCACACCACAAGTGCTCACCTGCAGCTGAACAAAGGTGAACTCATCACAACGAGATCCCAGATCTGGTGGTTCCAACAGCCGATCGATGCCATAAGCAATGCCCCCATTGAATTCCATGTGCCTCTGGATGATGGTGGCATCGCCATTCCCCACCAGAAGCTCCCCCTACCAGAGGAAAAAATCAGCTTCCGATTCTGGTACATCATACAGACTGGCTGCACCACCACAAAATTTGCCCTTTTTGGCTGCCATGACTTCTCAATCACCCCAAGAACTCTCCAAAATCTCTGTGCTCACATCCTTGGCCACACTTCCCGATTGCTACTTTTCAAATCCATGAGAACTAAGAAATGGCCTCTGTCCATGCAACTCATGCTCTGTAAAGGTCATGAGTTTGCTTTGCAACCTGGTCATCAAGAAGTGCATGTGTAGGTACCACATGTCTCCAACACTTTCCTGCCAGCTGGCCACAGAGTACAGGCCCAGCTGTAGCCAGGGGAATGGGGTGTCTCAGCCTGCAAGCACCCCAACTCTGTGTTCACTTCCTGCCAGTGACCAACACGGGGCATCAACTGTCTTGTGACAATGCCCAAGGACTGTTGCCCACCAGAAAGCCAAGCCCAGCATTGCCCTCACTCACCACATGGGTTTTGCTGCAGCTGAATGAGACAGTGGAGCCGTGCATGGTCCGTATGGATTCAATCTGGGGCACATTACCAGCCACAATCTAAGAGGGAAAAAGAAGAATGTGAAGGGAGAGACAGGAAAAATTGGCAGTTCATGCTTCTAATGGGATGCTGCCTGGTGAGGACAGGGCTTAGCAGCCACACTGTGAAGCTGGTGTGGGTGAAGCAGTGTAACCACGCTGGGTTAGACCCAGATTCCTGACAGTGAGAGACCAGTGTGCATAACCAGACCCTGGTCTTGTCCAGCTGGACTTCCCTTGTCCATCACACCTATAGACAAAAGCCTGTTTGTGAGCCCTGTGTTGATGCTTTGGCTTCCCCAGGAAGCTGATGACAGAAATTTCAGCTCAGCCACACTGCACCAGAGGTTCTCAATGAAACAGCAGTTGCCTAAAATGCTCAAACAGCTTTGGGTCTTCTCCAGACAACTAATACGCTCTGTGTTCTACAGCGGCAAAACATTTGGCAAGGTTGTTCTGGTGTAACCATAGGCAGGCGGTGGCACCACATGTGGCCTTGGGAGGTATGAGCCTGTTTGTTGTCACATTTACCTTTATGGCCCTGATCATGTGTGCTTTGAGGTAGGAGGCCAGCACGTCCCGATGCTCTCTGCTGTAGAGCCACTTCTGTCTTTTTTCCGAGAGGGCATTAAATGCAGCATCTGTGGGCCACAGCATGGTGAAGGGTCTATGTAGAGGGTCACTAACCAGTGGCAGCAGCTCCGCGTCCTGTCCAAGATAAGAGGAGATACAAAGAAAAAGCCACAAGCCAAGACTTGAACGTGCCCATGTACACACCACCTCCCCAGAGAGCAGCAGGAGTCAGGTCACTCACCTGCAAGAGCTTGCTATAAATGGTGTACCCAAAGGCTTCTGCCACCTCCGTGATATTTTGCTGTGGAGGGAAGAAAGCAAATGACTGTCACTAAGAGGTCCCCCCCTCCAGGACCTGGAGCAGCAATGCAGGGGAGAAACCAGACGCTTAATGATGCCAGTAGCTAAACACAAGTTTTTTCTGCCATCACCATCATGCTGCTGGATTTGGCCTGGCGAGCGCTGGCATATTCAGCAGCTGCCACTTCTCTGATTCATCCTGAGTAGACACTGCTATGGCAGGAGCTGGGGTGACATCCAGCACTCTTTTGTGCTGTACAGAAAACGTGTTATCTTTTGTAAAGTGTAGGATCTATAAGCTCCTAGTGCTTGTTTCAGGAATACCAGAGAGACAGTGGCAATCTCAGACTGTGACCTGCTCTGTACTGGAAAAAGAGTGTAATGGCTGGCACGGGACATGATCCCCCTTGTCTACATCCAGTACTGATATTCCCTGGTGATGAATCACAACTCCTGTCCCAAGTACTGCTCTGCCACAAATGCTGTCACCTTCACTACCCAAACCTGTGCCCTCACAGCTAGGAACAGGGAGGAAGAGCACCCCATGTGCTCTTGGGCTGAGGGTCCTATCACAGCTGTCGGGAGAAAGATCCTGGCCATGTCCTCACTACGGCAGCTGTTGGGGAAGAGTCACTGCTTCAGCCTTACCTGTGAGATCTTTGAGGAAATGTTTCGGTCCACCAGGTCACTTGGAATGAGGATCTTGTTGATGAAATGAATGACCCCATTCACACCAATGATGTCACTCACGACCACTTTGGCTTCCTCGTTGAGATAGATGCTATTCTGAGAGAGGAGGGAAGCGATGAGGTATTCACAACCACGGCACAGCTCTATGAGCCGTCTGTGGGCCCCAGGCAAGTCACTTGCTACAACCACGGTGGCCTTCAAATGACAGCAAAAGTGACAGCCTTACAAGTGGGGCAGTGAAGGGAATTGCAGCAGAGAACTACCTCTTTCACTGTGATCTTTATTTTGTGGCCAGATAAAGATGTAAGGGACTCCTGGGCTTCCAGGTCACTGGACAGCAATTTCTGGCAACCCACCATGTGGTAGCGAAGCAGGTCCCGGAGGAGACCTCTGCTCCTCCACTCCTCAAACTACAGAGAGAAAACAAGAATGAAGTCACACTGGGGGCACTTTGCCTTGCAGGGTGGGGGGCCCAGACCTGATGAAGAAGACTTGGATTGCTCAAGCCCCCTCTGACCCATCCCTGCAGGAAAGCCAGTCACCCCAAAATGCAGTGAATGCACAAAACCATTTCAGAACTTTGGGAAATTTCAACCAATTTGACAAAACCAGCATTCAGGTCCCTCGCTGGGACCTGATGATGTTAATGATGATGGCCACATTGGCTTTGAGGAAGTGATGCCTGGGATAAGTGGCAATTAGGAATTGTTCCTTTATTGGGTGTATGGGGGGCTGGGGAGAAAAAGGTTGTAACTAGTGGTGTGAAGCTGCACAATGGGACTTGTAAGTGATGGTACTGGGCTATTGCATTACATCAGCACTAAAAAGCTGTTGGTTAAGAACCTGGTTCACAGAGTCATGAATAAGGATTTCTCCTCCCTCAGGTCTCCACTTGCCCCAAACATCCCACTTGTTGGGACTAAAAGGAAGGGACCAATGGAAGTGGAATGGCAGGGCCTGGGGCACAGACAAGAAATCAGACACAGTGCCTCTGAGGACCATGAGGCAGGGGCTCCAGTTAAGGGTCTCCTTACAACAGGAGCCATGTCCACCCCTGCCCAGATTGTCTCTGCAGTGGGTCAGTGCCCAAACCTCTGCTCTTACACTGGCAGAGAATGGGGGACGTCTTTAACCCTCTGCAGTGCAGCCCCTATTCTTCAGTTCACTGGGCAGACAGCCCCAGAGGGGACACTGCCACAACTGGAGCTTGCCAAAGACCTGACAGCACTTGGGATAGCAGGACACTTACTGTTGTGGTGTTTCCTATGAAATCTGTCCGTGGGACAAAGACAGTGAAGGGCCCTGCCCCACTGAGCTCCTTGATATTTTCTGCCTGTGGTAGAAGAGCATTTGCAGGAAGGGAAACAGAAAACATGGTTCCAGTTAGCAAGACCCTTTGCAGAAAATCCTAAGTGGGGTTTACTACATAGAGACAAGGACAAAGCTGTTTGTCACCAACCTGTATCATCTTAAAGAACACGTATGCGTCTTCGATCCTTCCGAGCTCCTTAAACAAAGAGAAAGAGCTGGTGTTAGCAGAGTCCCTTCCACTTGCTCCTGGACAGCCAGAATGGTGACCTGCTTCTTCCACCCTCAGTCACTCTCCCATCCCAATGAGATACCAGTTCTCCTGACACACCACAGTGATCTTTCCCTCCCTCCCTTGCCAGTGCTGCAGGCACAGACAATGTGGGGGTTACGAAGCAGGCAGTGGCCTCTGCCTGGACCGTTCACATCACAGATGCTGCAGGATGGAGCAGAGAGAGAGATGAAAGCTGGCTGCTTCTGCAGCAGCTGTCTCAGAGGTTTAACTGCCCCTGTGCTCATGGGACACCTTGAGTCCTTCACAAAACCTTTGCTTTAACCCCACTGTGCTGCCACTAGCAGTTCTGGGATGCTGTCCAGAGTGGCAGACAGAGGCTTGGCAGGGCAAACTCCCTCACTGTACCACATTAACAGAAGAGCAGAAGCACAGAATTCATTACATTTCTTTTCTCCCTGCTCTGCTGTGGAGATGACGGCTTTTATTTGCCCCTACCACCACACCAGTTTCCCAAAGGACAGCCGTTGTATTGGCAACAGAGCCAGGCTGCTGCCCTCCAGACTGGATCTCAAGTCCTGGCATTGCTACATGGGACACCTGCCCAGACCCCACAGGGAGAAGTAGGTCCCCTTGGGAAAAAAAGTAATTACTCCCATTTGCTTATCATTAAGAAAACAGCACCCTGGAGGTACGGCCAATGTTGCTGACAGAGCAGCAATGTGTATATATCATGACTCCCTTTGGAGCAAAGTCTCTTTACTGTAATTCTCACATAAAATACACCTACAATTTATGGATAGATTGCCTGTCTCCACCCCTACACCACACACATGTAGTATGACACTACAGTTCTGCTCACCTGCAGCTTACACTTGGAGGGGAGGGAACAACTTGCTGCAGGGCAAGAGGTCCAACTCAAAAGATGCTGCTCATGCTTCTTACCTGATACAGTTTGCCATGGCAGGTGAAGCCATCTCCAACACTGTGCCAAGAGCAAGAGCAGTTTCGAGTGCCTGGGCCCGTGTACTTGCAGAGCCCAAAAGGACTACAGCCTCCATTGTTCTAGCAAGAAAAGCAAAAAGCTTTCATTGGAGGGGCATCACCAACAATTTGATCAGCCACTTGCAGGCAGAAGATGCTAACTACATCCAGCCCAGTGGAAAGGAAACCATTCCTCCCATCTGTCCAGTACCTTCGGATAAACCTCACCCAAATCCTCAAGCACCAAAGCCATGAAATAAGATTCTCACGCCTTTGGAACTCAGAGTGATGGCAAAACCCATGATTCAGAGAGACATTTTGACGTGGCAGTGAAGCCACGAGCACAGGTTACTCTTAAGCTTCTGAGTATGTTCCACACAAACTGAATGCAGAGAAACAAGCCCATGTGCCTCCAACCCTACGTCACTGTTTCAATTCTGCTTCTCCCACAAGAGGGAGTGCCACGTAGTTGATGTACTTGCAGGTCATTTTGAGAGGGAATGGAAACCAAACACACCAGGAAATCCCTTCAGTATGTGAAAAGGCAAGACAGGCAGCTCTAAACAAGCAGGCTAACCCCGCTCTTTCTGCTAACTGTTGGGAGAAAGGAATGCTTCAAGGCTGTGGCCTTCACCTCTGGTAACAGCAAAATGCAGACATACCTGTTCACACAAGTTGATGGGGTTGCACTGGCTCACACCATCCCCACTGTAACCAGGAAGACAGTTGCAGGCAACCTGAAGGGAGAACAGATGTTCAGTCTGTAACTTGGACCCAAATAAAAGGACACACAATGGCCGAGCTGGATGGAAAACATGTGGTATAGCACCCATCGCTACATTCACGAATGACCATGCTTGAGTTAACAACAAATATAACCCAAGACTGCCTGCAGATGTTGGCCAACAGAAGGCATCTACTTTCAAGAAAAAAGCAATCTTTTCATGTTGTTCCTTACCGGGCAACTTTTCTGTGTGGAAGGTACTAAGCACAAGGCAGCACACTGCTGTGGAAAGGCCTCTCTCTAAGAAAATTATATAACTGTGACAACCTCCATAATAATGTTGCCCTCAGATCCGTCTTGTGTACTCACCTTCCTTGGGCCTGTTTTAATGCACTCTGCATTGGTGTGGCAGCCCCCATTGCTTTCGAGACAGAGATCAATTTCTGCAGCAAAACAATAAGGCCACATTATTGCTGAGGGCTGCTCAAGGCGGCTAGGAACTGATGACCTGAAGAAGACTTGGGAAAGCAACAGGGAGGACCTTCCCAGCTTGGGAAACATTTTGGTGGAAAAGTGACTTGTGATAGCAAAGGAATAGGGTAAAACCAAAAGTTCTATTCCTGGCACACGTGAGTCTCTGAGTTGTGATAAATCCGCCCACAAAAAATCCCACACCTGCCTGGGTGTGCTTTAAAGGATATGAGAGGACTGGATTCTCCCAAGCTCCATCTTCATCTCAGAGCACCACTGTGGGAGACTGTCCTCACCCTCCACCTCTGGACCTCCCCATGGTATGTATCAGGGTAAAAAGCCTCTCAGTACTTTTTTGGTTTGAGACCAGAACACTGGTCTGAGGCCATCCAGCCTCAGGTGCCAAGGGAAGTGTGGTCTCTCTGCCCACTTCTGGGTGGTCCTGTGCTGGGACAGTGATGACCACTTTGCTAATCATGACTTGGGAGAATGCTGAGCACATACCTAAGGTATGTATGTACACACGTACACATACGTGTACATACACCTTAACAAAAAGCTAAAATGCAGTTCAATTAAGATCAGCCAGCAATTATTGGCTTTGAAATAATCACTGCATGAACAGACTGAAAGAAGAATTGAGTTAATCAACACTTTAACCTGAAATTTTATCACTTTTAGCTTGAAATTCCCCTTTGCATGGATGATGTCTGGCTGTTATCACCAAAACATGCACTAAACACTCACCCATGCAGAGTGTCCCATCTCCAGCGTATCCTTCCTTACAAACACAGGTTCTCTCTCCTGGGGACACTTTAGTACACACAGCATGTACGGAGCAGCCACCATGATTGATAGTGCATGGATCTATTTCTGTGACCACAAACAAGAGAAAGAGAATCAGCTCAGCGTACCTAGTTAAGATTTTTATATCTTTGCTATTGTTGCTGTGATACCAGAACTAAACCAATCCATTCATGTGCATCTCTCTCCACAAGCAGTAAGAACTGCCCTGCTACACGTGCCTGCTTTTTTATCTCCCTCTCGATGGCTCTAGCAATATCAGGAGCATCTTGTATAAAGCTCCAGTCTGGAAAACCTCTCTACCAAATCATGACAGAGTTCATGGTGGATGACTAAGAGGAAAAGGATTCGAATGATCTTTTCCCTGGCAACATCATGCCATTTATTTCACAAACAAACCCCTTATCTCTGTGTAGCCTCAACAGCTGTTTGCAAGCTTTGAATCTCGCCCACACTTGCTGGACGTACCTGTGCAATGGGTCCCATTCCCTGTGTATCCAGCAGAGCAGGAGCATGTAGGTGGGGAATCTGCAGAACTATTGAGGCAGCTGAAACAAGAAAGGGATTAACAATCACTGATGACACCTCCTGATTTGCTTGGCCAGCGGGAAACACCATACAAGCCTGGCATGTGCAAGTTAGAGACCACAATGACAGGAGGAACATGCCTGAAGTTGCTGGGTATTTCTTTACAGTCCCAAATCCTCAAGTCACACTGGCTGGGAAGCTGGCATCCAGGCACAGGCTTCACACCTGGCACAGTGCGTCCTTACCATGACCATGCAACGGAGATGGATGGGTTCCAGTACCCCAAAACAGGAGACCAGATAATGAATGGAGAAGGCTTCACAGCCCACCAGCCTATTTAATTCCTTGGTGGGGACAGGCAAGGCAGAAAGGGCTTGTAAATAGCTGCTGGATTTGCTCCATGAATAAGGCTGCACTTGGAGTACCTTGAAGTCTCTGCTTTCTCCCATCCACACATAGAGAAGGAGGTTGGAAAGAATTTATCTCAAAGTCCTTGGGAAAAGTGGATGGTGGCTTAGCACCAAAGAGAGTTCCCAGGATGGATCTCACATTTATGCATCCTTAACAAGCAGGCACCTCTTCTCAGCCCTCAACACAGAACCACCTCTATGTAAGACTCATACAAACACACATGGCTTTCTGAGAATGACCCAGCCCCTTGTTTGTACTTACTTGGCCATTTGATGGCAAGTGTTATTGCATAAGTCAATCTCGATTACTGCAAAAGAAAACACAAACGTGACTTGGCATTTTCAATTTAGCACTTGCTGGGGCCACTTCTGCCATGTAAAAGACTCTGCAAACAGGCTCACTGCCACACTTGCGGTGCCCTGACTGATGATGGGACACATCAGCAGTTATGCTAACTCTCACATCCTATGTGGCAGTAGGAAAACCTCATGGGATTTACGTTTTGGCACTCTGCAATGGAGTGAATTTGATGTTCTCTGTCTGAGCTAACAGTTCAATTTGATCCTACCTTCATGGCCTCCAGATTGCTAGGAATGAAACAAGGACTGAAACCTCGTTAATGCAGACATACAGGGCCATTTGGTGCAAAAGATGAACTTGTTTCATGCTTTACATTTACTCTATATAAGAAAGTTCCACTAAATTTCCAAGTGCCCACAAAACATTTGGCTTCACTACAAAATTAGTCTTTGTGTGCAAACCTTTAAAACACCCGAGTATTTAGGAGCTCCATTTATCCCCCACCCTAATGGTAAACAATCCCAAATTCCAGGAGCAACCACCTTCCACATATTACTTTGACACACAATGACAGATTCATTGAGAACTGCAGACCATGGCCTGAGCTCACCTAAATCAATCTGTGAGGAGAAAAGCAACTCAGCAGACACACTGTGGCCCTCTGGAGACTTCAAGTCAAAACCTGCCACAGCTTCTTATGCAAGTAACAGGAGTTGTGGTCACCCCAATCTGGCTGGGAGCTTTCATCTCTCTCCCAGGGTAAGGGGCTGTTGTTGAAGTGTCTCAAATCTCAGTGGGGACAGAAGCAGCTGATATGCTTTTCCCTACATGAATTTCACCCAAATAACTCTGGGGCTGTTGGGAAAGTCACACCACAAATTCAGCTTGTGTGCAGGAATGAGCTAGCACAGTCTGTTAAGCTTTTGGGGAGACACGAAGCATGTGTGTCTGTGGTCACCTTGGTCAGCTAACCCAGATTTCTGTGCCAAAAAGGCAATATTACACCATGGGCCCCTTCACACTCACGTACTTTCTCGGCAGGTAGGGCCCTTCCAACCTGGGAAACACTCGCAGCTCCCATCCCCTTGCAATCCATCATTACATATGCCATTGTCGCAGGCACATTCTGCAGGGGAAATATAAACACTCATCACTGTCAAACCAATCAGGTCTCACAAGCAGGACCTTGCTGCCATTTCCCTGGTTCTCTGTTCCTAATCTAATGCATCAAACTGCCATAAAGAAAATGTCACAGGAATATCAGCTCTTGTTCTCTTGCTATTAGGCCAAAAGGCCGAGGAATAGACCACTCACCTCTACTTTCTGTAGTTTGGGTGGCAGCAATATAAGCAGCATAACACCGTCAGTCATCTCTTGGTTTGAGGATGAATAATGGGGCCACTCCTCTGGCCAACCACCAACGTTCACAAGCTTCCCTCTCTCGGTGGCCTGCCAGCTCTTTGCCTGTCTCAGAGGTCTTGGGACATTTCTTCCCTCCCACCACCCCTCCCAAGAGCTGAGATGTGGCCACTTTTCTCCCCTGGCAAGCAGGATGGTAGAGACAAGCTGCAATATCCACCAGTGTCACCTGATTTGCAGTCAGCTCCGTATCGGCCCACTTCACACATTTCACAGGCAGTGCCATGGAAACCCTCCAGGCATCGGCACTCTCCGCTGCCCTCGATGCCATCCTGACATTCCCCATTCCCGGAGCACCACAAGCCTGGCTTCCCTGGGCACATCTCACACATGTGTCCATAGTAGCCAGGGCAGCAGACGGATCTCTGGAGAACCAACAAGAACAAGTTGGGATGAGTCATCTTGCGCAGCACAGGCAAGGTACAGCTTTATTGTGGAATCTACTCTATTCCTTTAACTAAGTGATAGCCATAATTTCTGACAAAGCATGAAAAGGTCAGATGTGTGCAGGTGAACCCCCTAAAATGGTGTGCTCTGTTGCCAAGAGCTTCATGTAAAGGTTCATGCTGCCCTTGAGCAATACTGGCCATTTGGTGAGTAAAGCAAATGTTCAGTCCTGTGCCAATCCAGTATATCTCCTTCCTGTGTCCTTACTGTGTCCCGTAAGTAAGACACTCTGTGGGGCAGAGATAGGCTCTGCCAAAAGGTGATTTGGTTCAGAAGCCTGATTTAACTGCTTTCACCTATTTCTGCATCTACTCACAGAAGGAGGAAACCACAATGGGAACAAGTTGGACAGTACAGAGGAAGAGAAACATTGTCTAACGAAGGGATGCAGAAGTGTTCATTGAGGTATAAGTGCTGACTGAAGATCTGTACGTGAGTACTGTATGTCCAACTCCATCTTTCCCTTCTCCTCAATCTTCCACTCCCACTAAGCTTTCTAGTGAGATTCTTCAATACCTGTAGGAGCTCAAATTCACACAAGTCTTTCTTTTACCATTTCTTCTTCAGGTGTTTTCTCCCAGCCACACATTTTCACAAAACTGGTAAGGGACAATATAGCTGCAAGACCTTCTGCTCCTCACTTTGGTTCAGCTCCAATGAGCCATCAATTATTCGGGAAGGCACATGCACAAGCGAAATACCATCATTCATGCCTCATTTCCTTAGGAAACCAGACTACAAACATTCAACTCCTTCTCTTCCTCTGCAGGACAAAACCCAAAGCAACAATACCAAAGCGGCAGACCACAATCCATCAGCATGCAGGCATTTCCGCAGGTTTGTTTTTAGTCCAGTGCCCTCTATCTCCAGGATGGAGAGCGACTCCCAGACAAGCCCAGTCTCAGCTACGCAATGCACAAATGCAGCCAGGACTTCAGCACAGTCTGTTTCCATGGCTGTATTTCTAATACCCACCTTGCTTTTGTCAAAATGAATTTGAGGCAAATGTGTTTCTTACCAGGGAAACTTTTGCACAGGTGAAATGGCAGCCAAGTGTTGTATTCCCAGAGCGTAATTCACAGTGAGCGAGATTCTTGCTTCCTGGCATTTCCTGCAGGTATAATTAACATAGATACAGATAGAAGATACTACAATATTTAGACAAACATTGTACATTTTGGCACATATGGCAGTGTCCTTGCCTAACAGAGGAATAATTTTTTTACCCTACAGGAAAAGCCATAAAAATTTAGACTATCCAAAGCTGAAGACCAATGACATATCTAGAGATGTGAGGTCACCACACAGAGTCTATTTTGTTACCTGCCAAATCCATAGAATACATGTCAGTGTGAATATTGGGAAAAAGTAACAGAAAAATTTTGCCATACAGTAAAGTAATGAAGCCTAAGAAGCCAGATGTGGCTGCTGGGCAATTCTGAGCCAGCATGGAGATGAAATGTTTGGTTGTTTTCCTCTCTGGAAATGTTTGTCACTCACGCACAAACAAGCTGCAGGCAAAACCAGCCCATCTGTGTGAACAAATCAATGGTCCAGACTGGGAATTTGCCATTGGCACTCCTAAACTGGCTTTCATTGGTGCTAATGTGAAAAGAGTAAAAGATGAAAGAAAGACACCTCCCCCCTGCTAAGGGGGAAAACTCCCCACACCACATGCTCTCAAGGATTCCTGAAATTCAGGCAAAGCCTGTGCCAGCTCTGTAAGGAGCCTTGTGGTTCATGTTTGTGTTTTTCCGGAGTAATTCTCCCTCGGTTTCTGCTTTCTCTTACAAACTTTGCTAATGAATGAGCCACAGAGGACTCAAGGGCATATTTTTTGAGGTATCAAGATGACATCTGTAGAGCAATAAAAGGACATCAAAGCACTATCTGCAAACAGTCTGTGAGATGTCACATGAATCAAAGACTCACCACAAGAACTGATCCAGGCGGACACTTGATCCCCTTCTCACACTTGCCGCATCTTGACTAGGGCACAGAGAACAGGACAAGTCACATGTGTGCCCTCCACCCACGTCACACCAAGACACTAATCTTGAATTACAAATGGTGCTGTACAGGCTGCTGGCTGGGACAAAGACAAGGATTTGTTTATCTCATCTTGCAGATGACACCAAGTTAAGCAGGAGCATTGATTCACATGAGGATAGGGAAGCTCTACAGAGAGACTTAGATAGATT
>JAOQGH010000003.1:17157917-17272024 GCA_025769975.1 Gallinago jamesoni | reverse complement strand
TGTAGAGTAGGGTAGATGGTTGGACTTGATGATCCCAAGGGTCTTTTCCAACCAAAATGATTCTATGATTCTATGATCTCCATGGCTCAAAAAAGCAAAAGAAGAAAAATCATGACACATGACCCTCAGGTCCTGGCTGTTATCAAAGGCTTCACACAAGGTCTTATTCCTGCACTCCAGTGGTGTACACAAGGTCTTACTTCTGCACTCCAGAAAATGTACCACAAAACAAACTAGAAGAGATAATGTTACAGTTTTCTTGAGTCTCTGAGCTGGGGATGGGCTTTCTGTAGGCCTGGAGTTCCTGCATGCAAGGCTTCAAATACTTTTTTTCTTATCTGTAACAAAGCGGACATACCTCTGTCTGACCCTGCAATCTTCAGATGGTCAAGAGCCATCTGCAGGCTGGACTTTGGCCATGACTCCCAGACAGATCACAGCATTTCCTAGGGGAGTTTGTGGTCATACCATGTCATGTGGTTTCCTAGGGGAGTTTGTGGTCATGCCATGCAAGAATTGGGCTGGATTCTCCTTCCACAACTGGGAGTCCCTGCACCAGCCTGTCCCACAGCTGGCACTATGAGCAAGCCCCAGCAAGTGAATTGAATGTGATCTGCAAGAGAGCTGCAGACCTGCTGCATTAAAAGTACAGAGTCTGAGGCCAGGAGATGCCAAGTCTCTATGATGCTCATGGGGTCAGACCACAAGCTACTGTCTCATCCATGTGAAAGAGACAAGGTAGGTTGTCTGCCACTCATCAGTTTGGTTTGGCAGGTGGAGAAACCCTGTGAAATGGTGGTCAGCTCCTTGGTAATCACTGTTACCTTTTGTATGGTGGTGGTATTGGCAGTACAACGGTTCTTCTGTATCTGGAGCACCTGTGAAACCCCGATCAACATGCCATTCTTCGTCTCAAGAAATTTTCCATCCAAAGGAATATTATTGACAAACTTCTGCAAAGAAGAAGGAATAGCTGAGATGACAACCTTCAACTCCTTTAGTATGGATTGCTTGTCAGACAAACAGCTGTAGGCAAACTGTAAGGGTGTATCCAGCCACCAGCCTTAGAAAGTGATAGGTCTAGCCCAATCCTCAAATGACAGAACAGGCTTCCCTCCTTACCTGGGTGCTGTTTTGATAAAACATGAGCCAGTAGGAGAGCCCTAACATGCTGTTCTTGTGGATTCCACTTCTCAAGTCCATGGGCAAGAGCTTCTCTCCCAATACGGCATGGTACTGCACTGTCTCATTGTCCTAAATCCACAAAAAGCCCAAATGTTAGGACTCTTTTGACTTCCTAGACTACAATTCAGTCAGAGGTATGGCATGAGAAGAGTTCCTAAGCAATCCGTAACAGCTAATTAAGTCCACAGAGCCCAGTAACTCCCTAACATAGATGACGGATCAAACCTGATGACTGTTACTGGATGAAGTCAAAAATGTTTTTTTGAACTTTCACAAGATTCAAAATTGCCACAGATATGGAACAGCCAGTCAGAAAGGGGAACATGCTGTGCCAACTAGCCACACTCAAATCTACTTGCATTTGGAGTTCAAATATTCTTTTCAGATCCCATTGCAACACCCCAGGAAACCCTCTCAGTTCTCTCTGCCACATTTCTCCTAGCTTTTAGCATCAGATATGCTTCTCCTCTCCATGCTCAAATCCACTGAACTCAAGTTTATGATCTGACAGCGTACATGTTCCTGAACTTAATGCAATATGTAGTCAAACTATAAGGAAACAGTGAGCTTACCAACTGTGTCACATTGGCAGAAAGGCAGTACTCCTCAATGGAATTATTTCCAGGAACAAAAACTGTATATTTTTCAGAGGACTCAATTTTTCCAATGAGCTGATATTTCTAAAAAAATGTTAAAACAGTAACATCAGCAATTACACTTGTACTCACTAAAGAACAAACCACACATGAAATCAATTACAAAGGCAAGAGTGCTAGAGGAAATGCTTGAAAATGGGATATACAACTTCTACTTAGTCACACATGCCTAATTGCTTGCTCCGCCTCCTGGACTGACACAAATATAAATAAATAAATTTAAATACATAAATTCCACTGTAATAACATGCCAATGATATACAGATCTAACTGTAAGCTTATAACTCTTTGGCTGCTCAAAAGAGTTTTCCTAGAAGATCCCTCATGAATGACAGGAAACAGATGGTCTCCCTTTTCTCTCCAGGCAGTCCAAATTTTGGTCAACCAGTATAGGGTAAGGTGAACAATTGCTCAAAAGACAGTTCTGACAGCAAGAACAGTTCTCACTGCAACTGCTTACCTCTAACAACTCCTTGAATATACTGAATGAGGCAACTGTCTCAAGCTGTTTTTGCAGACCTGGAGGACTTGGTGGAATATCTCCTGAAGGCGGAAATAAAACCTGTGGAAAAAGTTGAGTTCATAAGTAAGATGGGCAAGGGGCTGTGGAAGAAATTAGACTCCTGCCCTGCTTGCAAGAAAGGCACTTAGCAGTGGCCTCATTTCACACAATTCTGCAATAGCCTTAACTACTCTTCTGTCAGCCAAGAGAAGAGGAACTCCCCTCCCGCTTATCCTGGAGACAAATATTTTAAACATTAAGCACTGCTGCACAGGAAACATCTGTCAGAACCTTGTGATAACCAAATATATCCTTGCCATTTTATCCCTTCCTAACTGTCCAGGCGTGCATTCCTCTTTGGCCACCACCAGATGCTGCAACACAAACCTGCTACACCAACTACAGCGTTTCCCAGTATCACGTGTACCAACATACCTTACTGAGGATATGAATAATGCCGTTGCTGGCAGGGATGTCACTGACAACTATACTCGCATTCTGGATGGTTAATACCTGAAAAAGTATCAGAGGAAGAAGGAAAAGGATTAGAAATTGCCAAAGAAGTTCAAAACAAATATATTGTTCATACAAGGTTGCGCATGACTAATCTGGGTACTGTTTTTGAAAGATGTCCGAGTTTGAGGGCATCAGTGTCCCATCCAGGCTCCCCATGGGATACAGCAGCTCTTGAGCAGCTGAATATGACCCTGGTAGATGGGCGTTATGTCAGAAATCCTTACGCCGCTCTTGGTGCTTATCTGCCATCTGGTCTGTGGGTTAAGGGTGGGTAATTCTGGCCTGTCGTATGCTTTGAGCTTTTCATCAGTGAAGATGCCTTCAAGAAAGTGGGCCCTGATGGGAAGAAAGGCAGGTAAAGAAAATATTAGTGCACTTTTTGTAGTAACAGGGAGATAAGACCATATCACCCCACATTCATGTCTCTCACATGAAGCAGTTAAGCATGTGGGGAGAATGATGGAAAGAATTACTTGTCCTGATGCCATCTGCATCTATATGACAAGGAAAATCTCTGCAAATACCTGAAAAATAAGCCCACTTCCCATAGCCTGTGGTCTGTTATGTTTTAAATGCCTACTATATTCTTTGCCTGCTTAATCTTGTTTCTATATTTATCACAAGATAACTCTTTATTGGTCTTGTACAAGCAGAAATCCAGCCCGTGGCTTTGTTGCTGTTGTTTGGCAAAATAAAGCAAAGGCAGGAGTCTCCTCGTACCTGACTAAAAATGGCAGCATGTAGGGGGTCATCCAAAAATCTTTCTCAGTCTTGCTCAAGTTTTTGATAGCGGCCTCTGATGGCACCAGGACAGTGACATTGGTTCCTGCTGGGATGCTGAAGAGAGATTTCTGTTGTCCAAAGCACAAAAACGAACAAATAAGACATGCCAGTGCCACATCTACACTGCAAAATATAATCAACAGTCATCCTGTGTACACTCCAGCAGCACAGCTTGGTCTCCTCACATGGCAGGTAAGTACTGTTGACAGTCAATGAATGCCACAAATGGTTTAGCCAAAACAGGTGACACCTGCTTGCCAAAGGAAAACCAGCTGCTTTAAGCCCCACTTTTGTACTTCAATTAATCTTGAAACCCATTCAAATCATATCTATAAATCTTTTCTGAACCCTCAACAGCAGTTTTGGGGGAGGCAACAAGATTATAGCTGACAAAAGCAATGTATGCAGCAGGATAGGTAAGCTAAACCTCAATTAGATGCTTCCACAGATTTGCTGCAGTCTGTCTCTCTGTTCTGCCACGATGGAGACAGGGAAGCAATAATAAGAAAAAGAACAAACATACAGCCTAACTCCTCAAAGCGTGCTCTTCTGAAAAATAGCTATGATAATGCTACCCCTTTTTCTTGTCCTTCTGTGCTATTTTATGATGGCCAGCAGTTACAAATGATACAACCATGAAAATTAAGTGTAACACAGCCCCAGCTTCCTCTGGTGTTAGAAACAAGGTCCCCAAAACACATTCACAACCCTCCCTCTACCACAGGCTCCAGAGCTTCTCTACATGCCTGCTCTCAATGATTTCTCTTTCACTGTTATTTTGTTCTCCTCTAATGGAAAAGATAAACAGACCTGCTCTTTCGCTAACAGCAGTGTTCACAGATTTCCACACTCCACTTCTACAAAACTTACCCATGTGGGCATCCCATGGCTGTTCTTACCTGAAGCCAGTCGTAGAAGCCTGCAAAGTGGGAATTCCTGGCCAGCTCCTTCCAAACAGAAACAATAGCAGGGTTATCCCTGGTGAGCACTGGGATTGCAGGGCTAGGAGACCCAGGGTGGGGGAGAGGAGCCCTTTGCAGTATCAAATCTGGCAATAATGACTTAGACACTCCACTCTGACTTTACAACCAGCACAGGCACTGTGTATGGGCACTCCTTAAACCACATTCCAGCCATTAAAAAAAAAAATTCCCAAATAAACAAACTCTTTCCAACTCATCTGCAATTGCTCATGTTTACCAGGGAACCAGGGACAAGGACTGAACCCACAATGGCATTTGATTTTTCTAGTGACAGAAAATGGGCCTAGCAAATCCAACCTGAAAACCTTTCCAAACAACAAAAAGATGCCAAGAACAGAGAGGAGTGAAGCAGTTTAGAAATTACTGCCAATAGTTTCATGAACACATTGGCCTTCGTATCAATTCTGTCCCTGTGGCCTTGGGCAGACAGACACATGTGCTCTGCTGCAGGCTGGTGCTGGGAGAGGGAGTCAACTCAGGTAACAGAGAAAAGAAAGTAAATGCAGAGCCATTTCTCTCCAGTCTCAAGATGACATCAGTTGTTTACTTTTTACTCACTTTTAGAATATCCCCGTAGCATGTCATGCCATCCCCCATGAAGCCTTGAGGGCAAGCGCAGGATCGCTCTCCTCCTCCAAGGGGTACACACATAGCCTGCAAACACAAGGAAAGGAGAATTAGAGAGCAAACCCTAGTTATGCAGTGCTACACCTACCTAAGAATTGAATTCTGGCCTCCCATGGTCTGCACTAAAGGAGAACACACAAGCACCTTCCTCCTGTTGCCTTTATGGTGGCACTGAATTTATACCTCATGCAGCAAAGCCTAGGTGATGGCTTTGGTCATGTGAACTCACAAAAATCAGAGGATCTATCTGGGTAAAGCAAAGACCAAAATTTTACCACACCTCAGTGGCATGCCAATAGATAATGTAATGTAAATTCTTGCAATTTTCTTGACACTGTGGCTGCAAAACCTCTGTAAAGGAGAAGAGGAACCTCCACTGCTATGTCAGGCTTGGGACAGTACTTTAGCTACTCACCAAGTCATGGCAGCCACCGTTGTCCATAAGGCATGGGTTGATTGCATCACAGTAGTGGCCATCGCCAGCATAACCCTTCTTGCAGGTACACTTGCTCTGCAAGAAAGAGACATTTCAATTTTATAGACCTGTCAGAGTGTCCTCATTTGCTACCCAAAAGAGGCCTAAGGCAGTAAAATCTATTCTTAATTTATTTTCTCAAGTTTTCTTCCTGGCCCTCAAGACCTGGAAATGTGGAGATATTTCCTTAGCAAGGCACCATTCTCTACGACAGCACACATAGTGCTTGCTTCCTCAAGTGCATTGATCCCTTGCACTGCTTGGCTGTGGGAGGGTCACTTGAAATGATGGTTTCCATTTTTATTTCTAGCTTTTGACAGACTTAGTGAATGGGAGAAGGAGAAAGCTTTCTGCTTTCAAGATAGCTAGGAGAGTGTTCGCACATCTCCCCTCACTAAAATGTGCTATATATTTGGCACCCTTTCTCAGCACAATGCCCAATGCTGCCCTGGCTCAGTGGAGAGAAGTGTCTTGAGAAGCAGCACCCTGAGAAGCCACCTCTCCTGTGTGCCTTCCTCCCACCTCAAGATGCTTGACTGTTGGCTCAGCTGTACATGCTCTTCTGTATATTTTAGCATTGCCCAGAGAAAAATCTGTGATCTGGGAACAAGAAGGACACAGCAACTGATGTCCTGTGCCGAGCAGTATTACGGAGTGTAGTCTCTTCCCTTTGCTGCATAAAAGTTTCAGAGTAGAGCAGCAGCCTCAAACCCATCAGTGCATCTCACCTCATGCAAGCACACTGCTTTTAGCTGCAGCTGGTCTTTCTGTCAGCAGACAAGCAGGCTTTGCTGCTGACCAGCCCAATTTCTACCGCTGGCAATCCCAGGCCAGCTCAGAGCAGCTTAGGAAATGTTAAGTCTGCTTAATTAGACTGCTTAGCATTAATCATACCTGGCCAGGGCCAATATAAACGCAGTCGGCATTGATGTGACAGTTCCCTCTGCTCTCCAGCATGCAGTTGTCAATAGCCACGCAGGCCTTCCCGTCCCCGGTCCAGCCTGTGATGCACTGGCAGGTGGCGGTGCCGGGGCCTGTACTGGTGCACAGGGCCTCCAGGAGAACGGGGAGAAAAAGAATTACACTCAGCAAAAGAAGGGAGGGACTGCAGTACAAATACAGCAACAAATCTCCTTCATCGGACTCTAGAGAGTTTCTGAATGACCAACTCCGATTCCAGCACTGGGGGCGGGGAGTGAAAGCATCTCCTCCAGAAGAAGTCCTAGACAGCTTCGTAATAAAGTGATTCTGGAAACATTTAGTGTTTTCAGAGAGGCAGACACTTGTGTCTAGGGTGGCTCAGAACTCCCACGGCATTCTCTACCACCCTGTAAAGCTTTTTCATTAGAGAAGAAATATTGCCTGAAGAGGAGAAGCACAGTCTCCTACCTGCACACGTGGGATGGAATCAGTGATGGAGGGCAGAGGCAGATCTTTCTCAGGAAAGACCTGCTTTGGTACTTTGTGCCATCCTGTTTCCTTCTACATGGCCCAATGTGTTCCTCTCACTGAGGGGTCTAAATTATGATGAGGTCTGACCATTTGGCAGTAATTTCCATCATAAAGCACCAGAGTTCTGTACTAAGGATAATAATGTAGCATTGAAGGAATAATAATGTAGAGTTGATGGTTACCAGAAATATGAGCTGGAGCTCACAGCTAAGCTACAGCCCGAACACAGCAACAGAGAAACTAAGACACATTAGAAGAGCTTGAGGGAAAAATCAATGCAAACCAAAAATTGTCTGTACAGCTAATCTCTGTAGCTGCCAAAATATCTTGTGCAAACCATCTAAACTCTCCCTGGGGTGTTGCATTTTGGCACCAACCCAAATGACTGGCATCCTTGCAAATGACTATTCCACCCCACCTTATAGCCAGGGAAAGTTAGCACATAAAACGTGTAACAATCCCAGGAGTCCTGGATCTCTGCTCTGATTGCTACGAGCTGATTCTCCATGCTTTGACAGCCTGACCCCACTTACATTCTGCGAACAGCCTCCTCGTTCTGGCCGACTGCACAGGTCGATGGGCTGGCAGGAAAAGCCATCACCTTCGTATCCATCCACACAGATGCACCTTAAAAGTATAAGCACGAAAGGGAAACAGATAGAGCAGCTCCTTCTAAAAGCCAGCAGGGAACAAAAAGGCAGTTTGAGCCTCTCAAGCAGGCAAGAACCCGACTGATTTCTAACAGGTTGGCTCCATTACTCAAACAAACTTGTGCACTAAGTACGCAGAAATATATACACAATTACAGGGCTGGCAGGTTCACAACCGCTGTGTGCCTGTACGATGACACTGTGCCCACCTGAATGTGTATGCCAGAAAGACTGACCTTGCTGTGTCATTGAGGCTGCAGACAGCATTCTTGTGGCAGTACTGGGACAGCCCATCTGGGCCACAGTTCTTGGATGTCTTGTCACAGAATTTCCCGCTATAGCCTTCCTTACAGGACCAGGACTGACACACACCACCGCTGCCAGGCCTGTTGTCACAGACACCGTGAACACAGCCACAATCTGTCAAATGCATGAAGTATCAGTAACTACAAAAAGTTCAGAATCCACCACAGTGATGGCATTTTGTAGATTCCCAACCGTCCTTCACAACCTCTTGTTACACCAAATGATCACCCCATTAGTTCCTGACAGAGGGACATCTGCTGAGAGGCATGCATCATAACTCAAAACAGGATGAGAACAGATCCTGTGACTGCCTGGGTCTGTGTTTTTTATAGACTGTAAGGACAGGCTATCAAGCTCAAGGTCCTTGTCAACTGTCTTTTCTTTCCTAGCAGAAGAGATCTAAATCAAAATCCCACACCTAAATTTGGCTGATGTTTCCGAGACTTCCATCCACCACTGTCATATCAGCCATGTTTTCTCCACTGTTGTTTGAAAGAACACCCTGATGACAATTCCATCACTCCTTCCATGACACCAGTCTTGGCAGAAGGCAATCCAGGACACATGAACCTACACTATATCCTTGCCCTACATTTTCCTCTAGTCTCTCTATCAGAATTACCAACCTTCATCACAGTTCTCGCCATGCTTGTTTGGGTTTGAACAGATGTGGCAGGCTATTCCTTTGAAACCTTCAAAGCAGTGGCAGTTGCCATTCCCTTGTATGCCATCACTGCACTGGAAAGGAAACAAAAAAGAAAACCAAAGTTTTTTGGTTTTAAAACAATTAAAACTGATTAAAACTCACGGAACCAAGGAAATGTCAAGGCATTGATATCTATCAAAGGCACTTCGATACTTGCAGTAAAAAACAGGACTCTGAAGAGTGGTGGTAGTAGCCACCACATAGCCAGAGCTGTCCCCAACAGCCATGACATGATACACATTAGAGCTCAAGATAGAAAACCCACTGACATGTGTCATTGTCCCTGGATCTTCTGCTGACTCCACTGTGGGCTTAGCGCTGGAGCACGAATTCTGAATTGCACTTATCTACAACTACGCTCTCTAACCACACCAAACCAACTGCTCATTGCGACACAGCAAGATCTTTCACACTTACATTTCCCCGGCCATAGCATGGACTGGAAAATCCCCCTGGGCATGGCATGCAGTCTGGACCAAAGAATCCTTTGCAGCAACCAGGTTTCTGAAACAAAAGCAAAATTGGTAAGGTATGACATGACTTAACAAGAATTGTCTGAAGTCATCTATCCTCATAATTCTGAAATCCTGGTCCTCTCCTCTCTGCCATGGACTGAAATGGACTGTCTCATTTGGTATCTGTGTTTCTAGGAGCTCCTGCACTTAAATTATTTTTCAACAATACCCCTCTTTCTGCTCTCAGCCTATTCTTCTCAGAATAAATTACTACTTTCTGCTCTCTCTCTGACTTCAACAAATAGGGTTCATGTTTTCTATGAGCTTTTATTTCTTTAATAGTGCTGGTCCACTCACTCCTACTCTACCCTTGCTGAGGATTGCATTCCTGGTCTTGTGATGACTGAACAATGGAAGAACAATAATAACAAGACGAACAATCAGCAGTATTTAATGAGACAGCCACAAATCATTCCATATAGTTGGCACTGTGAGAGCTCAGGAGCTGCAGACAAACATGAGGTCCATAAACTCCCTAAGAGCGACTTTCACGAACCATATGACAATGTTTCATAAACAGGATGCAATCACTTCACAGCTTACAGCATTTTCCCTGTGCTCAGCTTCCGCTGGGTGAAATGCTAAAATCAGGGCAACTCTCAGAGAAAACGTGCCACAGCTACCACTGCACCATTTGTCTCGTAGCTTCCCCCAGCTTGGCTGGTCGTGACTGGTGTGCTTTATTTTATTTATTTATTGTATTCAGGTTTAACTACGCTCCTTTCTAACATTTGAGGCAGTTTGGTATCCAGTGTTCTCTCTCTGATTGCCAAAGAGAAAGCAGGTAGCCAGTTCATGTGACGGTCCCGAGGACAGCCCTTTGCATGGGAGAGCTTTTATTTTGCTCCCATCCAACCCTCTCTCAGCTCAAGGAGTCAGAGCCTTCTTGATGAATGAGGAAGAGCAACACTGACCTCCTTTCAAAGGGAATATGGTCTTCCATAACACTCACCATGACGGTTTGATTGCAGTACCTAGCACACCCCTTCTTCAGGACGTTCAGGCCTTGTGGATCATGGATGTAGACACATTCTTTTGGGTAGAGTGTTGGTTCCTGTACAAACAAAACAAGTCATCAGCACTGTAACCTTCCCCTCCACTCTTTTTGCTGTGGAGAGCAGCTATGCCTATCTCTGAGCTGAGGAAGTTCACAGAGGAGCCAAGGTGAGCAAGATACCGTTATGGCGTGCCTATCATGAAAAAAGGCACGTGGCGCCTTCCTCTCACTCCCAGCAATCTTAAGACTGAGCCAAGGTGCTGCCCTTTTGTTCTAGTAATAGTGTCTACGATAAGGGAGACAGTGAGAGTAGGGGGAGAGGGCAGGGAAAGTGGGGGAGGGTGGGCAGGGGAAGAGACAAGGGAGAGAAAAAGGCAGGAGGGAGAAATAGAGGGTAAGAAAGAGGGGAGGAAAGTGAAGGGAGATGAGGGAAAAGGCAGGAGGGAGGGAGAGTGAGGTAGAGTAGGAGCAAGAGAGAGAATGAGAGTGTGAGGAAGGGAAAGAAAAAGAGGGAGGGAGGTGAGACGGAGAGAGTGAGAGAGAGGGGAAAGGACTGCAAATAATCTTGGAACAATGCTCAGTGATCTGTCATGGAATTAGGCAGGGGCAGAATTGTCCCCAGATGATTCTGGCTTCACCTGCCTCAATCAGAGAGGAAAATGTGATTTTGCAGAGCTATATTTCAGACATTCTAGCCAAGACAGCATCAGCAAGTTCTCCTGAAAGTCAGATCTCTCAGAAGACACCCAACAGTTAATAGTGGTGAACACCTCTCTGGCTTTCACAAACAACATCTTGGGCCTGGCCTTCACATGGGGATTTCCTGGAACTTGGTGTTCTGCTAAACTCAGCGTGGGATAACTCAAAAAGCAGCACCCAGCCTCCTCCCCCCTACTCCCACCTTCAGCTGGTTCTGTTCATCCCTGAATCAACAGGGAGCACAGGCCAAGAACAAATTGTTTCTCACCCTCTGCAGTGCAGAGAGCTTGTTGTGATTCTCTGGCCATGACACAGGCAGTGGTAGTACTGGATGGCACTAGTGGGATCAGGCTTGGTTCTGGCAGTCTGGAGGAGCTGGCAGACTCAGCATGCAAGAAAGAAAGCTCTGCCCAAGGCAGAACAGAAGTGCTAAAAGTCTACAATTTCATTTAGCCCAGTCTGTCTCACAGCTCTCTCCAATGATTCAGCAAATAGACTTCAGAATAAGAAATAGCACAGAGCAGTTAGTGGGTGACAGTCTGGGATCACAGACCACAGATATGTGGAGAGCATGTAACCTCTATCAAGTCTCCCTACTGGTTGCCTCTCAAGCTCTCTATTTATTTGAAAGTGGCTTGGGTTAGAAACTGTCTATCAGTGTGTCTCTGTGTCATCATGCAAAGAAGAAATTACTGAAATAACCACAAATATTTACCATTTCTTTGCTGCCAGGTGGGCACACACTGTTGTTGAAGTTCTCACAATCCACACAAGAGCCCTGTTAAGGAAACAAGAGGGGAAAACTTAATCTTCTCAAAGGAACCCATTCCCCATGCCAAGAATGCTTCCAGTTCTACTGCTTCCAGTATATTCCAAAACATCACAACATGTCTGTTTCCACCCTGTGAGTGTATCAGCCACTAGACATGCAGCTATGCTGGAAAACACTCTGAGCATCCATGCAGCAGACCTCACCAAAACAGCGAGTTATATGGACCTTCTGGCCACTTGGGATTAACTGTGTCTCTCCAAATCAGCTACCTCTTGCCTACTCAGAGCTTCATTTTCTTTCTTCAGTAACCTACCAGTGATCAAACTGGGAAGCAAGGGCCTAAAATAAGGTATACAAAACTGTTGATGTGAGAATACCGCACAGCATTTGTAACTCCTGAGTAACTGTTTCCCGTCCAGACTACAGGACACCAATGCTGACAGCAATGGCTACAAAGCACTGTCAGCTGAGTTAGCAACTATGGTGTGAAGAAGATCACGTAAAGGCTTACGACAAGGCAAATGTTATTCTGAAAGGTAGGATGGGTGAAAGGAAAAAACAGCCTACAAGGAATGTTTGCTGATTGCCAGCAAAGCAGTGCCAAGCGCTAGTGGAAGAAACACTGAGGGTGCTGATACTGACTAAGTTCACATCAGGGGACCTCTCAAAAAGAACACATTCCCCAAATGCAACTTACATGGCCTGCTTTTGCCCCTCCAGTTGCGTGTGGGGTCTGCAGCAACCACTAGTGTGAGAAGGGGAGAAGCTGACTTACCATCACAATTTTATGTTGCTCTTCATTGCATCTGTGAGGCAAAATGGGAATTATTGAAGGAGGGATGAAGATGCCATCCAAGGTATGAATAATACCATTTGATGCCACAATGTCTCGCATGTTTAAGGGGATCCCTGATTCATCCATCAGAATTCTTCCCTGATGCAGAAACACAAATGATTTATCTGCATTTTAGCCCATTAGACTGTATCAACTACATAACACCAAGGCAGGAAACAGATGGGACACAATATCAAGTGCCACCCACACACAAGGTCCAGCTTCTTAGTGGAGACATACGTTGGGTAAGAAGCAAACTAGTTCTATGACCTTACATAAGGCTAGTTTTTTAAGCAGAGGAGGAAGCAGAGATGGGCTGAAACCACATTGTTCAGAACCACATCCAGACTTTCTCCCAGCACAGAAGGGTTGGTCCAAAAGGGTTTTGTTTCATACTTACATCTGCACTGATGTTGATGGTAAGTATCTGGTTAGCCATAGTGACAATGTGTGGCATCATTATCAGCTTCTCTACAGTCAACTGAAACAAAAACACAATGGGACAGTACCATGAAAAAGCAGCATCATTTCAGTAAAGCTTCAGAATCCTTCCATGACTCCCATCACTTAAGAAACCTTCTCAAGGGGACTTGACTTCAACATTTACATTTCATTAAATACATTAAATGCAAATAATGGGTCAGAGGGAAATCCAGGACTTTGTGTGAATTGTTTGAAAAGCCACAAACACAGCAGTGCTGGTGGCAGCAGCCTTGGTTTTTGTTCCTTGTGTAAGGAATACAAGGCATTCCTTCCAACACAGGTGAACAGGACTCCCTAATAATGTCTCTTACTAATACAGCTGCAAGTAGGGTCAGGCTAATAAGAGGATTTTCCAGGACATGTTCAATAAACAATGAAAGCTCAACCAGAAGCATAATAGAGAACATATTTTGACTTTATCAATAAGCTTATTTCTAAAGGCAGAAAAAATGTAAGCTGCAGCTATTCTATTTAGACACCTAATGATTTGAGAAGTTCGGAGGACCAAGACAATTGTTACTTTTGTGTCCAAAGAGATATTAAACAGTAGCTCAGCTTGTTACCATGTTGTTATTAAGCAATTGCAAGCAAAACTACGTTTTTCCCTTTTGCCGAAGTGCGGCTCGTTTTCTCTGTTGGAACTAGGAAAATGACAAGGACTGACATTTGCTCCTCCGTAAAAAATGGGAATAATGTTCTTATTTCTTAATGAAGGATATGACATTGAACTACAGTGCTTGAGTATTCACTTCTTCCACTTAGAAAACTCAGGTTTTCTGTCTAATTTTAAACATTTCTCTTGTTAATTGTATACGAGAAAATGTCTTGTTGATGCACTCTATTGATTTTATTTGCTGTGCCATTACACTGCACAGCAACGTTGGTGCAAGAACTGGCAGCAGTGGGTCAGATCACAGGCTCACTTGCACCAGTTCTCCATCTTTAATTTCAGCCACTAATGGAGCCCAAGGGGAGAGGAAAAGGAGCAAGAACTTTGGACCAATTCTTCACTTGGCTGTAACTTTTGTTTTGCTGCTATTAGCATTTTAGGGAAACTGTAGGCTGGAGAGTTCATCATTAAGGTACACTCCTAATTGAAAGTTTAACAAATTAAAGTGATAACAGGAGATCATTTGCCTGCAGCAAACTCTGCTGCACAATATTTTCATGGTAAAGACCACCAAACTAAGGAGGCACCATCACTCCCAGGAAATTCAGAGTTCCGTGATGGAAGAGCACAAGCTTTTGGCAGCCACTTTCATTGTAAACATTTTGCCTCATTAGATCCTGAATCACCTCTCTGCTCCTCCAGGAAAAGTCCAAGAAGTAGCAGCTGAAGTCATTGACACTCTGGCCTCTATGCCAAACAACACAATTGATAAGATACTGCCCTAAAGGATCCCAATTATCTGGAATTAGAGCAGCCTTACCGCTGCTGAAGTGTAGATATGATGTTTCACAAGTTCCTGGAGCTTATTTATGCCCTAAGGAAAGAAGACAACATAAAAATTAGATACCCTTTCAATGCTTAGGAGTAAGAGGAGGCAACTGCGTTTTCTTTTAACCAAGGACTGACAATGCCAATGTACTATAGCCATGAATTCACTTGATGAATAAGTTCCTTCATTTTCCCCTACCCAAAGCCAGGGTGAGGAAAGAAAGCCAAACATCAGATTTAAACAATCTAGCTAACCATATCTCTCATGGCAGGGTCCATCAGCACTCACTGCTCTCCCAAAGCCCTACAGAAACAGAGATACGATTTAGCCCTCTGCAGGAAGAACAACCTTCAGCAATGATCAGATACATTGCACAAGCCACTCCAGCACAGCCTAGTGCAACACAGCTCAGGATGTCTTGAAGTACTATGAGCTCTCACCTCTGTGAAAAGATAAATGAGCCTTCCATCTCTCAACTTATCCACACCATCATTGCTGGGTACAAATACAGTAAAGGGCCCTGGTCCATCCAGTATTGCAGGCAGGCCGCAGTTCTGCAAAAACAATAGAAGATTTCATCATGGATCTAGCATGAGTTAGTGAGGGTCATCTATCAGGAAGGGAAAGGAAACTCTAAGCAACCCACTAGAGGCAGAGCTATTGCAAAGCAAACATATACAAGGGGCAAACGGACACCAAGGACAGGTATGTAATATAAGAGAGGCATAAATGCCACAAAAACATAGCACAGACAGTGAAGCCACTGGTGTGAACGCAGCTAATGTGAACAAGGGAGTACTGGGCTAATGCTCCCTGCGTGCTTTAAACACACAAGTACATATACAGAGACTAAAACTGTATCTTTTTGCCTGAAAAGAAGAAAAAGAGAATCAAGTTTATAATCACTATTGCATTTAGTGAATTTTGTAAACAATTAACAGCCACAGAGTTGAAAATGGGCAGGCCTAGATCGTTGTGAGCAATGCTAGAGCAGATCCAGACAACTCTGATGGAGGTAAAAGAAAAATCAGCCTATCCCTATTAAAATACTAACTAATTGAATCCTGGGCAGCGGCTTCAAGGATTTATAACCTGAGGACTGATTTTATTTAGAGATCTACACCCCAAACCCAAGAAGCTACAATCTAGCTTGGCATGGGCAGTCGTGAAACCTTCACTCATCGTTCTGACAGTGGTCAAGAACTAAATGTGCTTTGGAGAACAAACTCTCCAAGGGAGAGAGGAAGGAGAGGTGGGGAAGCTGATGGGAAAGAGGCATGCATGCTTGCTGCTTGTGCCAGATGTCCTTTAATGTGAAAACTCTGATTGTTTCCATTACATTTGCTTATAATATGTAAGTATAAAATACACAAAATATGACACAGAAAAGAAGCATCCAGAAAGTAAGCCAAACCTCTGAGATGTATTTAAATGTTATTCAAAATATGAATGCGACACCTTCCCGGGGCAGACACAAACATGCTTACCTCCAGTATAGTTTCAAATCTACTGAAGATCTCCATTGAAGCAAGGATCTCACCAATGGTTTTCTGCAAGAAGGTACAAAAAAGAACTCAGGCACAAACTCCTTTCCATGCACAACAAACCAGATTTTCCAAGGTACCATGCACTTGTTTTCCTATTCCTATCTGCAGATTAAATTAAATGAAGAGGCAACTCGCTACCATTAGAACTAGAGACACCCTATTTCCAGTGATATACTAATCAGTTCTGGGCTGGTAGGCAGTGGAGTTACTCTGTCATCTCAAGCCTCTCTGTGCTTTGAGGAACAAGAGTTCATTCTTCCACCTACAAATGAGTGCCAATGCTGAGAAAATACAATATGTATGCATATTCCTGAAAACACAGAGGAAATAGATACCTTCCTTTTTGCCATGTTGCCCATGAAGACAAAGGTAACAGGAGGAATGCCCCTTGAGGTATCAAAACTTGTGAAGGGACTTCACAAGGAAACTGCGTGGGCTTTTGGCAGAAAGTACTTCCCACAGAACACACAGAGGCTCAGAACATGATTTCCAAGGGATATGAGTACAAAGGAATTTGATGCCAAAAGTGGCTCATGTGATCACTGGTCTTCATTGCATAACCAACATCACAAGGGAAGGAAATGTCTGAAGGAGTCCAGAGAAAGACAAGCTCTGCAGGGAACACTCTCACTGTTCTGCCATTCCGGAGTAGCTGCTAACCTTTCCTTGCAGATACCTGAGCACCCAAACACAGAGGTCCAGCTTCCCCTCTTTTTTGGAAAACATCATCATGCAGGTAATAAGACTGAGAACATCTTAAGAGACAGCAGACTTAAACATCAGTGATGGGCACAATCAAATCCCTACAAACATCCAGAAGCTTTAAATTAATACACCATTCTCAGGGCACTTCAGCTGAGGAGCTACTAACACTCAACACAACACAACATTCCAGCTGCTTTTTAAACACATAAAATACAACCATAATATTACCCAGTCTGACTGGTTTTATACATTAATTACAATGGTGTAAAGTAAGTGCAAACTACTACCAAGGTCCTACCAAATCCAAGATTTTGTGTCATTCTATGGGTAATTTTTTTTGCAAGGAGGCAGGAGGTAATAGGACCTGCTTTCTGCATATATAAAATATAAAATACAAAAATGCTCAGGCATAGCAATGTAGTAGCTATAGCAAAAACTTCTCCCAGCTAACAGGGAAAAGTGCTTAGCAGAACTTGAACCTGAAATCCCTGCCCAGTGTCTTACATGCAAGACATGACTTCAAAATGCAAAACTATATGACTATTTGTCCTCATTTTACTTATTGTTAATGCAAAGAGAATTCAAAATGCAATGCAGACTGATTAAAGAAAAATCTTCATTTGATTTTTATGTGAAAAATGCTTTTTTCAATATTTATCCTGTAAGATACAACTGAAAAAAGACCTAATTTGCTATGAAGGTAGTGATCTTACTCACAGAATCACAGCATGATATGGGGTTGGAAGGGACCTCTGGAGATCATCTAGTCCAAGCCCCTGCCAGAGCAGGGTCACCCAGAGCAGGTTGCACAGGAACGTGTCCAGGCGGGTTTGAATGTCTCCAGAGACAGAGACTCCACCACCTCCCTGGGCAGCCCATTCCAATGCTCTGCCACCCTCAAAGTAAAGAAGTTCCTCCTCATGTTTAGGTGGAACTTCTTATATTCAAGTTTGTGCCCATTTCCTCTTGTCCTGTCACTGGGCACCATTGCAAAAAGGCCGGCCCCACTCATCCAAGCACTGTAAGCACATCATTGTGAGGTCTCGATCTGGCTTATGCAGTGCTATCAGCTACTTAAATGGCATGCGGACATAATAGCACCTAACAGGAGCTGAAAACAAAACAAATAGCCTTTTCATTTTAAAAAAAGCCTTGTTGATTTGGAAGTTTAATGATGAAAACATTTATTTTTTTTTAGTGTTTATTCTGCTGTCCCGTAAAACGGAAGAAATATAAATGCCGCGTACCTGTGGGTTTCTGAGGTTGTCAGGGCTGGTTTTTCTCCTTAGGGTGTTAACAATATGCATGATGCCATTGGACGCTGGTAGGTTCCCTTGCAAAACATTGTACAGTTCCCCTGGTGTGTCTTGGTATCGAAACGATTTGAGGTACATCTGGATAATAATAAAAGGTTATTTCCTTGTGGTATATTTGTGTTATCACAATAAATCTATAAATCATTGTTCCTCACCTATGGATCAGCAAGGTGAAGACATGACCAGAGTTACTCTGAAAGAAGTAAATTTAAGGAGTGGCCTACTTCTAAATCAAACATACCACCTCGAGTTTGGGTAATATTTTGATCTTGAGGGATACTTTCAAGTCATCACAAAAAGAAGACCTAATCTGGGACAGTCAGCTCTAGAATTAAGTTTGTCTGAGTGCGAACTGTGCTTGATCCCAGCTCTGGATCACAAAGAAATGCACTGACCAACAAGCAGCTGCATCAGTCTGCCAAGTACAAGAAGAGGAGCCAAACCAGTCAGCCTCACTGAATTATAAGACACATATCTGGTCCTTCCATATTCCATTCAACCATGCACTGAGGCTTGGCATATGGAGCTGTTCCAAGGGTAATCTATAAACTAAGCATCAGGCTATTGGTGCTACAGCCATAACACCAGTTTAGGCAAGCACAACTTCCCCATGCTTTTCATTTCACCACGTGCGTTTCTTGAACTGCTCTGAACTTCAGTTCACATCACTGAGGATTCTGGCTGAAACAAAGGAAGGGGAGGGCAGGCTTCCCAGATCAAAAGACTCCTGAGTAAACAAACAGGAAAGAAATTTAAAAGGAGCATTGACAAGCTCAGTTCGGATTCCCTGGCTCCAAATAGCACTTTGTCCTTTTGATGCATGAGGGGTGTGCATATTATGACCTAGACCTAAAGGCCAAGGCTGGATCCTCAGAGAGGAAACATACTGCTCTCCCTTGGCCAGCTGTGAGCATGCATGCAGGAAAAGTGCAGGATGGAGAGAGAACAGTGGGTGCTGGAAAATATGAGTCAATTGAAAAAGGGAAAAGGGAAAAAAGCCTTCCATATCAGAATATAATGATGAAAAACTCTTTGATAGGATGACTGAGAAAAATAAAATAGAAAAAGGGGAAAAGGGATACTGCAAGATAAAATATTCAGCGTGTGGCTGTGTCTAAGCACATGATCTCCAAGGAGAAGCATTCCGTGTGAAGAGAGATTTTGCTGCCTCTTCCATGTCAGCCACAGGGATATTGTATCTTCAGAATACTTCAGAATACATAGACAGACAAAGCGAAGACTGTTCACAAGTTTAGGAGTCAGATTCTGGCTAATTGGTTGTCTGCAAGACACGAGAAGTGCTTGCTTGGGGTGTCTGATCTTAAATCACTCCTCAAAGGAGCTTCTTATTCTTATAGCAGATAGGCTGATTAGAGAAAAAGGGTTTCTGGTTAAGAAAGTGCACCAAGGAAACTATGGTCAAGCTCCAGTCTGTCCTACATGAAAGCAGTGGTCCAGGACTTCAGTTCAGGACATCTTTACCTGGCTACTGAATGTCAGCTGATGTCCTGACAGGGTCCACATAGTCTTGGCTTTTATCATGTCTTCTATTAAATGCAGACCAGGAACAATGTGCATTCTGCACAAATCTGCAGCAGTGGAATCCTTTGGGGAGTAGAGATTACATAACGAAGATAAATGACATGTTCTTTCAAAAAACCCCTCATTTACTGAAAGAGTCATGACATTACCTTTTGGACAGCTAACACACAGAGAGAAATTCTTAGCATACAAGATGTAGCTTCCCTCTTCATTTTGGTTCACTGGACTAGCACTGTGACAAATCTTTTGTTTCTGTTTATGCACATATTTAAGCACAGGAAGACTGATTAACCTGCAAATGACTTGAGAGGAATCCCCTGGACAGAAACCGATTGGACTTGGACAATTTAAAAACTATCCTTGCATGCTCCAGATTATAAAACTTGCTGAAGCTCCCAATACACAATCTTTGTTTATGTTGAATCATGTAGGTGGTCTCAGCTGCTGAATTTACATTCAGTTTCTTCCTTTCTTTTCTGGGATTTCCATTACTGGTGTTTTTTTAAGACAATCCTCTGTCAATAATGATATAGGTAGAACTGTTTGTGGGAACAGGTAGACTAGATAATTCCTGATGTATTTTCTATGAATCCAGAAGCTACCATGATGATCTCAGCACAGGGTCCGACTTGGGTTAGTGGAAACTTCTGCTCAACAAAGCAGCCAACGTTCACGGCATTTGTAGGTGAAGAGTTGCTCCCTAGACTATGTGAGTTACCGCTGCTGCATAGACAGCTTTGCAATCAAGCGAAGGAATGATATTTCTAAATCAGTTGGAAGAGAAATGTTCAAATGGGGCTGATCAGGGTTATTTTTAAGACCTACTGATATATTCTCATGTCTGAGTGTTACCTGCAAGCTGGTTGCCACCTGAAACACAATAAGCACCTTGCCTAGCATGCAATTAAAATCCCTACTGCATGAGCTGCATTTGTAGCTCATGTGTGATGATTTTTAGCACCGTATTAGGAAAATGGCATACATACTGTCTCATCCTAATGATGGATAGCCTGGTTGTGGGCTTAACTGTGCAAAAACTACTGCAAAAACCCCACAATTTAATAAAAAATAAATAAATAACCTGCAGGACCTACTTGCTGAAGCCTAGAATTCTCAAACCCTCATTCTGTCTCCCTCAACAGTTTTCTCCAGCCCTGCCATCTTTGCTATCCCCAATAATAAAATGAGCTCTTCTCAAGAAGTTGACATCATACCCACATCTAGGGCCATAGGCTTAAAATCCAATACTTTGATGCAAATCTCAGTCCCTTTTGAAAACCTCACCTTCAAGTAGTGAAAAGCTATCTAAAGTTTTGAGAATAGTCACACACAGGATGTTTGAGCTTTAGATGAAGAATGGCCAGAAAAGCTTAGACTTCCTGACATTAAAAACAAACAAATTCTGTCAATATTGAAGAGAGAGATAGAGGTTTAAAAATAATACGAGGGATGTAACATCCTCTATAAGATTGCAACATAACCAGACAATGAACAGTCTTCCCAAGAGATTGCTTCTATAAATACTGCCTTCCAAAGTTCCTCTCTCATGTGTCAATCAGTTTTTACAGGCTGCAGAACTCAGGCAGGAAAGAATCTTAAGACAGCAAAAATTTGCTAAAACCAAGAAAACTTACATTAAATTCCATTTTATCATGAATCAGAAGAAGGGATGGTACAAAGACTGTCAAAGGCCCGTGTTTAGTAAGTAACGTTGAGCAACCGGAAGCTGTAAAAAGAGTGGAAACATGAAGTAGTTACTTGGCATATGGTTTAACTCTGGCAATAATTATTCATCTTGTTAACAGCACAATTCAATCTACACATTTTCAGCCTGATGCAAGTAACTAGTAAGTGTTTACAAGGAACCAGAGGGAGTTGGTATCACAGCCCAGCTTGGTTGCTATTAGTTTTAAGCACTTCCCCACAAAATTTCTGAACGACTGGTGGTGACTTTGGACCACTTTGAATCACTGTTGAAATTTGCAGAATATTCATAATAGTATTGTTCTCACACACTTACTACCTTACTACCTTATTCTTGGGCCAAGTGTCCCCTTCCTCCCCCAACTAATTTTTGGGTGTCATCAGGATTTACTGAGACTAAATACTTCTTAAGAAGCTGCTATGAACCCACAGTTGTCATTTTTACTCAATTGCCAATGGCCCATCAACAAAATTCACATCAACAAAGGTCATTAGGCATGAATTCCCACTGCACACAGGATAGGAACCCAGAGATCTTCATACTGTTGCCCATAGCACAGATCATTATGGAAAACATGCAAGAAAAGAGTGTTTGCAACACTGATATGTAGCAGGGAGGGGTATTCACAAAAGCTAAGCTGAGCTTTGAGCCCTATCTCTATGCTTCTGTCAAGTTAGTGGAGATAGAGAAGACTGTGCAGAGGATAAGCTAGAGAAGATATCTAATGTAACATGCTTCAATATGAGCTAAAGCGTTCTCATTCTTTCCTTGGATTACAGTGAGGCAAAAATTAACTTTTGCAGATATTGCTCCTGATACTTACAGTACATGAGTTCTAAATCAGTCTTCTATTCTTTGCAAAGCAATTCCTCGTTCAGAAAGTACCATGGTACGTAGAATAAAGCCTTTTTATCTCTATAACAGCCACTCATGTATGTGCTGGTAAGGAGGCTGTTTAAGTGTTTATTAGATGTTTAGACCCATGGCACAGCAGCCTCAGCCATCACCACTAGAAAACGGCAATAGCTGAAAGATTGCTGAGCCTTCAACATAGATATTGCAGGCAGAAGCACACCGGTGGTTTGATACAAATGGGTTTGAATCACACCGCCAAAGCATGTTTTCCTCCTCCTGCAGATACAGTATGTCCTTCAGCAGGACTGTCAAATACCTAATACCTCATCCGCAGTGATCTCTGCAACAGTCTCCTCAATACATAATCCAGAACTGGTAATATGAGTTCAGAGATGTGATATGTTTCATTTTGTAGCCCATGGTTATACACTGTGAAATAGACCTATTATGCTGAAAAGCTTTTAGCCGTTTCTGACACAAACAAAATCAAAATACATTTACCAAACATTTTACTGGCGACGTTCAATTTCCTAGCAAACTGTCCTCGTGAATTATGCCGATTTATCTCACTCAAGACATCTTTATAGCAACTTCTCCCGTCTCCAATCTCCCCTTCTTTACACACACAGCTGAGAGACAAGAATGAAACATAACAAAACATTATTAACAGTTCGCAACACATTCAACAAATGTGAGTAGAACAACATGTCAGTATCTGTACCTGAAAGACAAATCCCAGTTAAGAGCTTAGTAACTTCTGCCTAAACTAAGTGACAAGAAAAATGATGCAAACTTCTGCAGTGCCAGAAAGTTTGGACCTACCCAAACAAAGTGAAGACGGTTTTTCACATACAACCAACATAAGGATTGTCTGCTCTAGAGTTCAGATAGCCACAATATATTTATTGACACCTTTTTAATTAGATATTCAGTCAGTACCAGTCATTACAGCTTCTGAAAATTTGATATAATGTGTAAAAATCACAGGCTAAGTGAAAATCTAGCAAACAGCTCCTATGTGACCCCTCAGCTTCAATGAGAAGTGCCAGCTCAAGCATATCAGTCAGCTACAGTTCATCTTAGACTTAATGAGTGCCCCAGACAGAATAATGACTTTCCCAGAAAAGCTTATCTACATGAGAAAATCTCCGTCCTGATTCACACGGATTTATAGTCATTACTCAGAGACTACTTAAGATCACTGGCCGATAACCATGTTTTTTCCCGTTTGGGTTTTGTCCAAGTATCGGCTCTGCTCTTTCTGTTTCAGAGATGCAAACACATGTGACACAGGGGAGGAATTCGACATTACTCCACCCTCAGAGGGCTGAGTGCCAGCTGCTTGGGAACAGATATACGAAGGCAGGGATTGTGCTGAACACCGTGTCCTGCACTTTGCTAGCATATCTTCAGAAAGGGAAGCCACTGAGTTTCAGCTCTGGCCTAGAGCATACAATGAGCAGGTGGATACTAACAGTTTTAGCAGCACTGAAGAAGAAAGGGTCAAGGAGATGGGACTGCTCTTTCCCTCTTCAGTATCTCAGAGAAGCTCCACCCTCTTTTGGTAACACACAAAATCTTCAGTGAAGCTTTCTCTGGTGTTGGGAGGTCATTATGCAAAAATGATCCTTGATCGGGCAATATTGCCCATCTAATGGGTATCAACTTCTAGGTGTTTGCTCCAGAGGACTAAATGAGGTCTGGTGTTTCCCTCAATTTTCCCCTTCCCTGTCAATCTGCAACTCTAATTCTTTTTTTGCTTACAGGCCTGAGTGGGAGGAGAGTCAAAGACAGCCCTCAGAGTCAAATGTGAGCAAACAAGTCACACTTCTCCCTTTTAATGATTGATTATTAACTGATAATATCCTATTACTACCACCAACTTAGGGAACTACATTTACGTTTCACATCACAGAAGACATCTGCCCCAGATTTAAAGCTTCTTGTGACCCACGTCAAAATTTACAATGACTGATGTAAAACTCTTGATTTTCAATGGGCTTCTTAGAAACAGGATCTTCTCAAAAGGTGACTCTGGCCCATTCTCCTCGGTTAACTCTCAGTTTCTTCAAAATTCAGCTCATCAAAACTCAGTTTCTGTTCTAGCTGCAGAATAAATTTATTAGCAATCTTTAAACTGGCTTACGTAGGATCCCCCTGGAAATTAATTTCACACGTGGAAGTCACGTCACAGTAATACTGCCGACAATCATTGGGAAATGCAGAACACTCAGACGAAGGAGTTCTCCTGCTCATCCCAGGTTTGCAAACACAAGATACCTAAGGGAAGGCAACACACTGATTATAAAGCTGCATTCATCATTTTTTACCCAATAAGTCACCCTACAAAAGAGCTATCTGGTTTCCCTTTGTAAAATCTAAGGTGACGAAAGCAGATTTGACCAACACAATGGTGGAGTCACTTGAAGAATTTCTCACCTGACCATTTTTCAGACCCTTGCAGGTTGCTGATGTGTTGTCATTGCCCTTACCTCTCCTGGATATCTGTAAACACAGATTGTAGAGTTTTCTGGGCAGCCTCCGTTGCTGTCAACACAAGGGTTTATGGGCTGGCAAAACTTCCCATCTCCTTGAAATCCTTCTTTGCAGGTACATTGATACTTTCGTGGTCCAAGAACCTTACATATAGCGAAGGGTGAGCATGGAGAAGCATCACAAGGATCCTGAGCTTCAATTAAAGAGATGAGAGGTGAGAGTAACCAAATTTCTGTTTTCAAAACAGCATTTACTACAGCATAGTAGCATGCAAAAGGCCTGGAAAGAATTGAATACAAGGAATTTATACTATTAAACTTTCAAAATTTCCCAGAAAAAATAAAATAATTTCAGACAGCAGATGTTTTAGGTTTTTTAATCTGAGGAATTTGCATGACACATTCTTCACGTTACTTCAGTAACAGAAGTGTGAGACACAGAGGATGCTTGGATTTACTTCTAAATTTCCCTCACATCTGAGGATATATGAAACTGCAGTTTGGTCAGCAAAAACTGCAAAAAGCCAGTGAAAATAAAGCTATCTATAGCTAACTAATCACATGCATCTTATTGACTTTCTTTTAACAAAAACAATTCACAAAATTAAATTTGAAATCAGTGATGAGATCTTCCAATTACAAGCCTTATTATTTAAACTGGTAGAGATTCACCAATATATTATTCAGTACATACTTAAAAGTGAGTGCTGGATGGACACTGCAACTCTACTTAATTTCTTGTTTTCAAGACCAAAAAGGAGAGAAGAGCCAAAAACTTAGTCCTTAATCTTAAAGACGTTCCTAAAACCCAGGTTCTTAAACCTCTGCAGTGAAGTAGGCATTGTATTCACAGTGATCAAATTCAGCTGGAGATACTAGTGCAATGACATTTTTCCAAACGGGGCCACTTAAGGTCACAGAGAAGTTCCTCACCTTGGCAAGTGCTCCCCCTTTTTCTGTAGCCCAGCTTGCAGTCACACATCGCTGTCCCATTCCTTACCACACATTCGCTGTTGGCCTCGCATGTCATGCCTTTGCAAAGGGGAAGCTCTGGAATCACACAGCAAAGACAGTTTCCCTTTGAGCATGCAGGGCACCGCTGGAAGATACAACTTACCGTACAAAATATCTGGAAATGAGGGCAAATATGGTTTCCAGAGGCCCCAAGCTGCCACGAAAGCCAGGGGATAAAAGCAGTGTGGACAGCCCTAAATCACTGGCAGACTAAGTAGTCAGGTCTCGTAAGGCTTAGAGAGAAGAAAGCATCTATCTGGTTTCCAGAGAAAGAACATAGGCACAAGGAGATGGTACATCTCAGCCACTGTCACGGAGTGGGGAGCAGACTCCAGCTTTCCCCTCTGTATAGATTTCCAGCACTCAGACCACTTTCCTTCTACATTCCCAAGCTATTCATTGCCCTCCAGCTCCTTTTGAAACACATGCATCCAAGCCCATATCCTAGTTTAGCTCTAACAGCCCTTCTGCAACTGCCAGGGTATTTACCTTGGTCACACCTGGGGCCAGTGTAGCCTCCATAGCACGTGCAGCTTCCATTCCCAGTGACGCCACTGTTGCATTCCCCGTGCACACAGTCACACACTGCAAGGAAAGTCCAGACAAAACTGACCTTTAGCTACCAGGAGGTGCAGAGGGCTCCAGGCATAGATCGGCCAACTGCCCTAGGACTTAGCACCCTGATTTCCCACCAATAATCTACAGCAAATGTAGCTCCTTTACAAATGAGGCCAAGCCAGTCAGAGCTCACAAAGGGCAAACTTTATGACCTGGGCTCAAAAAGACGAAGCGAGCCCTGTAAGAGCAGCCCTGAATGCAAGATCTAGACCAGCTTTTCAGGCATGTGTTTTGACTTCCCACTCCTCTAAGTCTCCTGCAGCCAATGTGGAAGGAGACAGTGTTATAAGAGCCTACCACATTTGTGATCCCACCATTGGCATCATTGTGTGGGCACAAATACCAAGGTCTCAGCTGTGTGGGAACCAGGAGTTGGATAAAAAGGGGTGCTTTAACAGCCAGGCCGCACTGGCCATAAATTGCTTCCAAAAATGCCATAGATGAGAAGCAGAACTGTCTGTATTAGTTTTGTAAGGAGGGCAACAAAGAAGAAGCTGGGAGATAACTGGGACAGTTAACGGGAGTCTGGAAAACAGCTGGGAAGTGAGTATGGGGCACTTCAGGGATGTAGGTAACCAACTGGATAAAAAGAGAGGGGAAACTGGGATAGCCCTGGTAAAGGGGAAGAGAGATTTACAATATGAAAAATGGACTGATTTGAGTGAAAGACTGAGAATCATTTGTCTAATGGGACAGTGGAAAAAGGCACAACGACAAAATGCCAAGACATCTGCTATTAAACACTGCCAGCTGGCATTCCTTCCTCCCCTCCAGCACCCTTCTTCACCCAGCTTCCCACCTCCTCTTTCCTTGCTCTCAGGTATTTTTGTGGAGCTTTCACTTGAATTACTTACTCATCCTTACCTGACTGACAGTCTGGGCCAAAACGATTTTCATCTCGACAATCCTGGCAGGCAAAACCACTATATTGCTCCTAGAAGAGGCCCAAGACATCCCAGATGTTATTTTTCTATATAATTGCACTGTTTCACACATTGTTGTAGTTCAAACAACTGAATAAATATAGTGAAGAAAACTGATCTGTTCAGTGGTCTGGTAGTATCAACCAGCCACCACGGCAGAGAAGATCACAGCATAAGCTGACCCACAGAGGGCATGCAAAACACCAACAAAACTCTGGTGGGTATTGAGGAAACAATGTTCTGATCACAGACATGAATGTGCCAGCTGGCTTCTGAGATCTCTCCGAAAAAGGAATTTGGAATTCACTTATGCCAATGGTACTTTTGACATTGATTTCACAGGTCCTGGGAAACTTTATCATATATTTTAATTGATATAAGGTGTCTTTGAGTTAAGTCCGAAAGTAATTTTCTCAAAGAAGGGCCCGAAGGTAGGATTTTAGCTTCTCTCTTCACAAGACTATTAATTAAAGATGCTGTAAAAACATACAGTTCACAAGAGAAAGTTTCAAGTCTGACACTGATCCATTAAATTTCTAAAAATTTTAGGAACACTGCTATGTACAACTCAAATGCACAGGAACTGTTTATGCTTCTGTTGTACTAAGTCTGGAGCTGTAAAGAAAAAAATAAACATCTGCCCTAAGTTCTCTTTTTGATTTCTCTTGCTTTTCCTGAGAGAGAGAGAGGATCTGCCTGCCAAGGTGCAGAACCAATTTGGGAAGTATATCGTCCAAGTCTGGAAAAGGCGCAGCTCATTTAGAGCTAAGGATCTCAGGGCTTCTTGCAGCCACAGACAGATACTGATTATTTGAACTGATCAGAGGGTTAAATACATGCAATTCTTTCTTCATTTCACCCTAGAACACACCAATCCTCCAGGAAAACCACAGACACTGGAATGAAAGGAGCTGCATCCTTCATCCAGACACTATACAACTCCCTCTGACAAAATCAGAATAAATCATGCACTGACCTTGCAGATGCAGGTTCCGTTTTGATGCAAACCATCCAAGCATGTCCCATGGCCATTGCAGGGATTTTCAGAGCCACCCGGACACTCTAGCAGGCAAGAGACAGGCCAGACAGGGTTAGATTGAACAACTAGCACAGCATTTCTCTTTCCAACTCCTCTTCCCTCAGGGACTCCAGTTCTGGAAAAGCAATGGCTTCTTCACCAGCAAAGTCCCTCTCTGCTTACCCAATACACCTAACACTGGTCCAGAGTTCATGAGCATGGCCAGAAGTGGCAATAAAGAGTAATTTGACTGCTAGCTAAGAAAAGCCTTTAATTAAAAGTCTAAGGAAAACTCCCAATTGGCCATAACTAACTAAATTTCAGCAAAGGCACTGAAACATGTTTTGAGGTTGAGCCACTGCTGTCAGCATCAGTGAGAGGCAGCATCAAACATCTGAGGGCAGTTCTGAAACTCCAGACAGGTGGAAGCCTGCTTTGCAAAGATACTGAGCATTTTCAGCTTTCCCTGACTTCATGAAAAGCTGGGAAAGTGCTCAGACAAACATGGTCCACACATCTTTGGAGTGGTGTACTTCCAAATTCTGGGGACTATTTCTGAAAGTTTTAGATACGTGATTCTTTCGATGAAGGCAATTGCTTCTTCAAACCTCTTTGTGAGAACAGGCTCATTCTCTAAAAAGACCTCCTATTTTCTACAGGACCAGAGCGTGTCTTTCCATATTCCAGCAATCAGTCAGTCATATGAGAAGTGTTTAGCTTAATAGGTCTTGCTTTTGGAATTTTGAGACAGGGCAAAACAAATTCTCATTATATGGCATAAACCTGAATGGGAGTTTTGGGAGTGTTATTTTCACCTTGGATTGGAATTGCTAAGTATTTTCTGTGGCTGAAGGGCTGACTAACTCCAGACTATACAAGAGCACATGTGGCACATGCTCTGCAGACTAGAGGGACATCAGAAAGAAGTATCTTCCTCTTTCTTTGGAAACTTTCTTTAAGAGGAACAAAACCAACCCTTTCCAAAAGCTTATTTTTAAAGAAGAGACAAAAGGAAGTTCCTCCAAAGGAAGTTATGTTATGTGTTAAATGTAAGAGAATTCGACACATCTGAAGCAGAGATTCCTTCCCCATTATATTCTGAGCCTTCCAGAGAGGTAACTAAGACCATGTGAGTGTTCGAGGAATAACGAAAATTAATTGCTTCAATGCATATTTAATGTCTCCTATTAAAACTGGTTTGACTTATTCAACAGCTAGAGATGAAAAAAAAAAACAACACTTACCGTAGCACTCCGTACCCCAGAATCCTGGACAGCACTTTTTCTCTTCAATTTCTTTCCTACATACGTGATAGCACCCTGGCTGGGAAATGGTATTCTCTCCTAAATTCACAGTGTATCTTAAAAAGAATAATCCGAGATTCATGATTACAGCACAAACATACCACACGCCTGCTGCAGGGTTTCTAAGCAATCACACTGCAGTGCATTGAACCCTGAATGGAAGGAAGGGCACTCATTTCCTTCACCATACGTGCACACAAGAGTTTGCACTGGCCTTATGGCTTCTCTAAGGATGCCCATTGATTTGAGCCTCAAAGATTGGTTACAAGAAATGTGCCGGAGACTGATATAAGCCAGGACCTTGGGCAGTCTGAAGGCATCAGGACAGAAACCTTGGATGTGGAGGGTTAGAGGGCATAGAAACGAAGTTAGGATCTCCAGGGGAACTCTACATTTGACTTCACACCTAAAATAACCTTGAAAGAACAAAGCCTCCTTGCAGGACGTGTCCCTCTCTGTCTTGCACTAAAGATTCCAGATTGGAATGCTGGAAATTTGCATTTAACAGCTGCATTATTCACAGATTCTCTAGGCAATATTGGACAAATCCCTTAAATCCTCAAAAGAAGCATCTTCTTTTCAACCCTTCATCCACCACCTCTACACACAGGGTAAGCCCTTGATGGCAGCATCTCTTGTTCTACATGTATGCAGTACAGAACCATTCTTGGGTCTGTCCAATAACCACCAAAAGAGCAGATAACACTCAGAAAAGCCGCATACACTCACATTATTCTTACACTTCATTTTATTTTTGGCACAACATCCTTCCCAAAAGGAACTTGGAAATTGTCTTCAATAGCACTGCCGCTTTGGCTTCAATTTGACTGCTATGTATGTCTGTGCAAAAACTGCTATAAACTGCAAAACTGCTACAGCTATTTTTAAAGTATTTCAACAGAATAGCAATCTCAGAAAACAGTAGACAATGAAGCTACATATTAACTGTTAACATGCATTACCAAATAGATATGCAAACAATAATCTATAGTGTTTCATTTTTTTAAAGCTTCCTGGTAAATTCAGTTTTCCTTCATCCTTTTCCTATTAGACCCAAGCTCAACAGAATAAGAGCAAGGAACACATGAACAAGCAATTGTCATAAAGCAAAGTAGGAAGGTAAAAAGTTCAGAGGATTATTGCTGGAAGCTGGAAGGATACACAAGGAGAATTAGCATTTATATTATTTTCTTAATAATCCACTATGGGATTCTGTGTCTGAAACAGGTTTCTATGCTAGACAGATGTCTGTGAAGTTGCTATAGCAGGATTAGCAAACTCAGGCTGTTTAGGGCAAGTTAGAAGTAATTATCATGTAATTTGTTCTGTGTATATAGAACCTTATGCCCAGCAAAAAGTCCATTGGGTTTGCAAGAAGACAAAAGCAACAATAATAGGGGCCATAAATCCATTTTCATGCATCTGAAAACAAAAATCCTTGGATCTTTAGAGCTCAGGAAACACATGTGTCCTCTCCTGGAGGCACGGACACTAGTCCTCGCATAGCAGGGTTGCACCAGCACCTTAACACAGTTAGGAAATAGGCCTTACCTGCAGTCCCTCACTCCTAATCCTGGGGTGATCTTTAACCAGCCTCTTGGACACAACGTTTTAGGTGCTACAGCACAAGCAAAACACGCTGTATTCAAGGTAAACTTCGTCTTGATATTGCATCGCATGGATTTTAACTTAAAAAGGAAAAAAAAAGTGGAAATAAGCCCAAAATTAAATTGTTATCCTCACCACTCCTCTTGCCAACCTTTAATATCTTTATTAACATTGCACCATTCTTCAAATACCACTGGGGAGGGCAGTGACCAGTGCAGCTGCTGGGAGGTTATACCACACACTCATATGAGCTAAGACATCACACGTGCTGCTCTGCTTGGATCTCAGCTAGAAGGCAATAGGGCAGATCACAGCTATCTTATCTTTCCCCTACGCCTCACAGCAAAAATTCTAACCATTTCTAAAATAATCATAAGTGCGCACTGTTAATTTAAGCTGATCTTTTGCAAACATTTGGTAGTGGTATGTGAGGACAACCCCCAAATTAATAACCCTTGCCAGAAGACACTGAATTAAAGTGCAACACAGCATTTTTGTTTTCCATGCCATTGATACAACCCAGTTCACTGGTGGGTTCATTGCTGTTTCATGGGTCTGAAGAACCGAATGCATTAGTTCAGTTTATTTTACAGAGCCCAGGAGCTGCTCGTACAAATATTTCTCACAGCAATTGTCTTTGAGATGGGCAGGGGGCCAGATTAAAAGGAAAGGTGACTCTAGATGAGAAGGACCCCATAAACACTGGCAAGAAGATCAGGCTTCAGGATTGGTGAATTCACATGGCTGGTAACAAATTCAGCATGAGTCCTTCCACCCAACCAGATGAATTTAGCGGTTCGTCACAGGGATCTTCTGTACTCCTGTACCCACATTAACTTTGCTTCTCCTAATGAAACACAGCCAGAGTTGCTGAAAAACATATAGCCTCAGAGCAAATAATCATCATCATGTGCCAGCTTGTCATTAAAGCTCATGATTTTACCCCAAAAGGGTTTCCTTGTATTCCTAAACTCTCGGAGTCAAGACACTGCATGGAACCATCATTGATTACTTTAAAGAGAGACAATGTTTGCCACTGACGATGGCAGAGAAAAGCTGGGAGGTACAAGCTGTGTTCACCTCAAAAGGTCACCAACTGGAAAAAAACCCCACAACTACACAGCTTACCTTAACTGTGCCTCTACAGGCACTGTATTTTCTAAAAATAAAAACATTAGATCAAATTTTGGGAGGAGGCCTTGAACTGGGATTTTTTTAAACCAATCCTGAACAATGCTGTTAATGCAGCAGCTCTCCTGTGTCCAGAACTCTCTGTTTCTGATTCCCATCAGCAATCACAGTTTTGCTTCCTCTGAACTTAAGCCCAAATGCACACATTTGCCTTAAGGCAAGGGATCCTCCCATGGCTTCCCATCAGTTATCAACAGCTCAGGAAGGCCCTCCCAGATGATAGCCAGCAGACTCTTGTCAAGAAAACCTCCTGGGAGATAACCCTCAAGTCCCAGGTCTGCAGGGACATCTCCCTGGAACAGTTTCCTGACTCACACCCACATGCCCTCTGCCTGGAGTTGTTGAACTTTATCTCATCTTCATGGATCCATCTTTTGTGGCCATCCATGCAAGAATGCTGCCCAATGAAGAAAGTGATTCCTTTGTTTGTGGTGGCCCATCACATAGATGTTGATTACTAGTTGTGCATCTGGGGCTTTCTTTACTGTACAGTAACCTCCAATTCCTTTGGTGGCAAAATATCCAAGGAACCTGTTATGTTAAGGTCTCCCTTCCTTGCATTATAAACAAGTCAAAACCAGCTGATTCAAGTAAAAATTAGGACTCCAGATTAAAAATAGGCTTTTGAAAGGGGCCAGCTGAAGGCAGGCACCAGGTTCTGACAGAACAGTACCTCTCCTGCTTTTCCTGTCCCATCAAACCCCACCTTTAACCTTCACTTAGTGCCTCAGAAAGAGGAATCGGAAGATTCCCAAGGAAGAAACACAGCAGTGGACACCTTCCCATGAATTATAATTTTAATGTTAATTACCCCACAAACCTTTATCAGTTGTCTGAGATCTCTATTTGTATGAAAAAGAGCACATAAACAGTAGAGCACAAAGCACTAATAAAACTTTCCAATCTTCTATTTCATCTGTACTTCCAGGCACCAGGAGCTGGCTGTCAGACACAGTTGGGCCATTAAATGTGTTCTCTGCCATGGCGGTGGAGGAAGATGCCATTCACATATTATTCCATTTTCCTTCTCTTTCCTTCATCAGTGTGGCTCCATTTCTAGCCACATGGATGCTTGGAGAGGAGAAGGGCTGTCACGCCTCCCTGTTGGCATCTTAATTACTTGCAGGCTTCTAAGACAAGACAGTTGTTGTGGACTCCCCCCTACCCTACCTTGCTGGAACACTTCATGAGTTTTAGGCAGCTTTCCAGTAAGATCTTCCTCTTTTTATAAGGAAATATGCTTGTATCAGCAACAGGCAGAAGGAAAGAGGAAGAAAATAGCTGTGTGGAAATAATAAAAAAAAAAATAAATCCCTTCTTATTTGAGTGACAGAACTGATGAAGCAGTCCTTTTTCTGGAGTGTTTTGCTTCTTAGGAGAGCAGAAAAGGGAATCAAGGTCCATAAATGAAACAATCTGGATACCCGAATTTTGGAGAGGATGAAAGATAGACAGGAGTTTGAGTCAGAGGTGGCTCCTGGAAACAATGATGCACTGTTCCCTTGGGCTCCTTTGTGATTGCAGTTTCTAAGGTGGAGAGGAAGCAGCAAGAGGCAATGTCTGTCCTTGCGGTGCAGCAACACTGCCCTGTGGGCCAAGAGTCAGTGAGGTGGGCAGTGGCTATGCCAAGGAAAGGGGGTAAAAAAAGACACCATTCTGATCAGATGATGTTGTGAGCTTGAACCATACCCCACTTTGGGTACAAAGCAGCAAGAAAGTAAGACTGATGCTCTCAAACAGCTCCAAAATTAAAGGAGGCTTTTAAAGCAGAAGACATCTAGCTGTACCTGAAAGAAATTAAAAGCCAGGGTGCCTTTGTCCAAAACTGAACCATGTCTTGCCAGGGCTGGACTTTGCTCTCTCTTTGCACTCAAACACATTCATGTGCATGAGCAGCCACTGCCCTCTGTGCTCAGCTGAGACGTATCTGAGCTTCTGGATGCTGCGGTGTTTCCTTTCCTCCTTGCTCTCAACACAGATGTCCCTGAATTCTCAAGTGCTCATGTTTTTCTTATTCCACCTCACGAGAAGCTGAGAAGTTTTGGTTTGTTTTTTTTTAGGGCTAGTTTCATTCCTCTCATTTTCACCCTTTCTCTTTTCCTCTCAAACCATAACACAAATCCTTCTGTACAGCAAAACCTCAAGGAAGAAAGAAAAACACATTTGGACGTCAGCGTTTGGCTCCAACAATCCCGGGAGCCAGTTCTGGAAACAGTCATTATCTAATGAATCACCGGGTTTCCAGTGCATTTGCCCTTTACAAAACAGAGCTGTAGACACATGATGGAGTCATTATAGCCATGCACCTCCCCAAGAAGCTCTCAATAACACTTAAGCTGAACAGACCAGTGGCTCCTGGATGCACAGGTCCAAGGAAGACACTTCTCAGCATGAGAATGAACAATCAAGCTCAGAGATCATATAACATAAAATGTACTGTTGCCCTGGGTGTTTCCCACCACCTCAGCTGCAGAGGACTGGAGGCAGAGGGATGCAGAGAGCACTCCCTTCGCTTCCCACCTGCCTCTCATTCTTCTTCCAGCACAGCCTGGGGCTGGCCATCTCCCAGCAGAAAAACTTTCACGGCTCACATCTGCTGCAGATTCCCCAGCCCATACCAAGAGGTATACAAAAACCAAGTCAGGCTAAAAGATTTGCTGTCATGTTTGAGCCGTCAAATCAGAGCCGGGAGGTAACATCACTGAAAAAAAGCTAGCAAAAAAATCTCTCTTTTCTCTCTTGATGGTCCCTGCAAGGCTCCTGCAAGCCAATGGAGGCCTCTTGTGGAATCAAAGCACTTCTATTGCAAACAAATCCAATGTCTGTCCTAAACTGTTGGAGAAGATTTTCCTTAGACCGCTTTTTTCCCCCTACCTCCCATTATATCCTTTCAAATGTTTCTTCTCTTTTTTCTTTTCTCTATTTTACCTGGATTAAACAAACTGCTCCAGAAGTGATACAGAAACATTTCTGTATGAGTGGGTACTCATTACCCGGTATTTTAACTGTTTTGCACCAAGACAAACACCTCAGTGATTACAGCAATCAACACAGTGTCTCAAAGTCAAGAGACCATTTCCACTTACACCAGCTGAAGATGTGAGTCCATGCCTCTGAACGCACTACTATACTGCAACCCATCTGCCTGGAACCCATGCCTCAGACAAACAACAAACACCAGCAGAGACACTTCTTCAAAACATGTTTGGGTGCAAGTCACCTTAATTAACCCACAAGCCCAAATGTTCATGAGGTTCTTAACTTATTTGTATGCTTATTTGGCATTTACGGTGCTTTTATGAAAGGGTCTCTACAAAAGCTTCCATCCAAAGTTCTGACACTGAGGCACCTTTTCAGTACTCTGGCTTTTTCTAAAATAAATCTTTCAGACTCACAGGCACCTTTCTTAACACAGGTCTGTCCACTCCCCTCTTTGTCATTCAAGACAAGATAACCCTTCCATAGCCTGGATCCCCAGGGAATAAGATTTCCAAATGCCCCACACAACTTATAATCAACAAAACTGAAACAAAATGGAAAGTATTCCACACGTCACTGAGGAGCTGGCGGTATTTACCATGTTGCAAAGCAGCAATTTGATAAGATTTAAAAAAAACTTTGTATAAAATTCTTCTGGGAAACTTAAGGACCTGTCCCGCCAGATGCTAAGCTCCCATCACACATACTGAATACACTGACGGACAAAGATGCTGAGTATATTCTGTTCATATTGCTACTATCATGCTCAGTGTTGAACATAAATATAAATTTAATCCGATCTAAAACTCAAGCAGCTCCCTTCAACTTTATTTTTAGTTCCTCTGTTTATACTACACACATATCCACACCTATGCAGAGAAGATACCTTATAGTACTAAAGTTTAATTATGGATGTTATTCTGCACCTAAAAATGCTAGTGAAAAAAGTTTTGGGGAGGACTATTTCATAACATGCAACTGTCCAAATATGAAGACTTGTTCAATGAACATTTAAACAAAGACTCACAGACTTACCTTCTGACTCTGGCAATCAGCTGTGGGAGTGAAACATGCTGCTAAGAAGAAAAACAGCAACCCAGGAGGATGCATTTTCATGCTTTTACAGGCAGGACCCTTTCCACAAAAGGGGTGGTGATAGAGGCTGCAATTTCTGTAAGATAAGACCGCCTACTAAGAATCAGATCCAAGACAAACCAGAGATTAAAAGTAAACAGGGAGAACGCATTTTCACACTCGGCTCTTTGGCTGCAAAGCCCTCAGAAGTGGATCTGCTACTTCTAGCACTACATCTGAATCAATACCACGTTTTTCTTTCTTTCTACTCTTTTTTTAAATGCACAAACAGAACTCCTTAGTAAAAGCTTTACTCAAAACAGGAACATCTACGGATTTCCTCTTACATATCAGTTCAAAACAGAAGGAAGGAAATCCTTAGTTTTCAGCTAATTGGAATGAAAAGAGGTTAACTGTGTGCTTAACTGAAGGCAAATCCAATGGGCAGACTGAAATACCGTGAATTCATGAAGGTTAAGTTAATTTCCTTTTACCATCGATGTTAAAGTGTCTACAACACCTCAAACAGAAGGTTTTTCTATCCCAAAGTATGCACAAACAAGCAATGCCAGTGACATGCTGCACTTCAGAGCAATAATGTAAGCACATCTTATCAATCAAGCAAGCACCTTGGATAGGCTGTGATATTTATTTAAAGTATTTGAGTTTCTCAGCAAGAAAAGCATCACATTTTGCAGGTGCTATGGAAGCAGTGACAAGATACATCATTCTCCAAACACTCTGCTGACAGCTTGATGAATCCAAGAAGCTCTTTGATAGCACTCAGAATAGGAAAGTCCCAAAATGGGATTAAAAAACACACGCTAACCTGAGGTATGGTCTGCAATTGAATTTCTCCTTTCAAAAATTACAAACAACCAAGATTGATTATTGACAGATTTTTACACGGACTTTGTCTCCCTAAGATGCCAAGACAACCCACTGTACTGAGCAGTCTAAAGACTGCTTCTGTTTGTAACAAATCCTACTGAGCAAGGAGGGATCTCTTCACTTTTGAGCCATTAGTACTACATGAAGGTGCCTAAATGAAGCCAGGATAGGAAGCTACCCTTGTGTTTACATAAATAATTGAGAGCATTAATATTTTTTTACCCACCTCCAAGATATGCATGCTAATATATAAAGTACATAAGAACTGCTGTACTTACTAGTGCTGTTAATTGTGCTTTACCTCTTCCTCCATCCTACAGCGACAGACAGCATGATGAACAGCAAGCACTGTTATATATCCTGCACTAACAGGAAGCAGATAAGGCACACAACCATCCACTGCAACCCATGTGAGAAGTACCAGCCCACAACTCAATCTGACAACTCAGCCCGCTGGTCCTCTTACAGGGCAACTGCAGCCCTGGGACCATCGTTTCCCAAATGATGGCCACTCTGTCAAGGTCAGAGGGTTCACACAGCTCTGGAAACCATTTGGTACCCTGCAGATCTGTGAAATACGGCAGAGACAACTGAGCTCAGACAGGTTCTGGTGTCAGGCAGACAGGATGGCAAAGTTGCAAATGGACAGCGGGGACATTCTTGTAGAGGGGGACATCAGTAGGGAAGCTTGACAATATTTTCTTTACCTACTAGACTGGCCATGAAAGAGAAGAATGAGACTGCTTCTCTGCTCCATGCTACCTGTTAAGCTTACACAGCTACAATAGGCAGTCTAGAAGGACATTGAGTGCTTGTTGGGAGGTTTTCCAAGAGCTCGCTATATGACATAGGGTTTAAGTTGCCATCCACAGATAGATGATAAGCTTCTAAGGTGAAAATAGCTTACCCTGAGGCACTTGAAGAGGGTGTGGGCATCTTTTAATGAATCTTCAGACTGTTTTCTAAATGGCTCAACACTGAAAATGGTACAGGGGACAAAGGACACACAAAGACTGATTCCAAGGCTTTCTACTGCTGCTTGTCCTCGCTGTATCTGACCTACTGCAAGGAAACTAGGAAGGGAAGGGAGAGAAAGACTTAGTGAAAATTCCTGTCTGAATTAAATAAATCAGATTCACAGCCACATCCAAAGGTTCACAGCCCCCTTTCTTATCTGACCATACCTCATTTAAAGGCAAGTAATGCAACAGGACCATACAGGCAAAAAATGCGAAGTGCCATTGTACAGCAGCAGAGCACCAACTGAAAAATCAAAAGGTCATCTGTCATCAGATGCTGCTTTCCTGACCGAGAGGCACAGGCAGCATGTTTCAGCCACTGCGTATGAACTGCTCTGAGAGAATGGAAACTTACTTTGCTGATCGCTGCTGCTGCTGGATCTGGAACACCAAAACCTGCATCAACTTCAGATCTGTGTGGTTCTCGGAATTAGAAAGAAGGTGAAGCACCAATTGCCTCCAAATGAATGCGTGGCCAAGAGCCATTAATAACGCTCAGTGCACAGCGTAATGATGCAAACATGCTCACAGTGGCACTCCGGTTGGCAGTATCACCAAAGATGGTAATACTGGCATGGAAACAGGACAGGGAGCAAAGCTGGGCAAAATAAACACAAATTACTGCTCCACTTACGCTGCTCCTATTCTCTTCAAATAGATGGGAGTCCTCCCAGGCAGATGGATGGATTTTCTCATGGACGACATCAATTAAAAGCTTATGCCTTGGAGGCAAAATGCATTGGATCAATTTTTTTACTCTAGTTTTTCCAACACCCTTCACAATTGTCAATAAATAAAAATCCTCATTTCTGTACAAGATCAGCTCACATACATAGGCATCTTCACAAAGCATTTCAGTTCCCCGAAGACTCACAAAGCAAGATCCTGAGATCTGTCAGAGAGCTCAACATCTGATTGCTTCTAAACTGCCCAGAATTTACAGAGGAAATACCCAGTAGTGCAATAAGCCAGAGGACTTGCTATCTCACTAGCAATTAAAGGAATATATGAGACAGGAAAACTAGGGGAAAAAACCCTCTTCATCAAAGGGAAAATTCATAGGCAAGACTTGTAAGGATCTCATGACAGAGCAGGCAACTGGCCCTGTGCAAGCAGAGTAGAAGGGTTTCATTCACATTCTAGCCAATGTTTGATGGAAACAGAATTGTGCAGATACAATTTTAAAATGTACAGCAGGAGCTGTCATCTGTCTGCCAGCGTGTTTATTAGTGAGATTTAGCACGTGGGCTTTTGTTTGTTTTGGAAAACATGGAAGTTGACTTATCAGTCAAGTGTTTTCTGCCACATGGCAGAAGAAAGCTGGTTTAACAGTCACAGATGTGGGTCTCGGAAGAATCATCTTCAACTTAAGGCCCTGACACAGATGACTTCTGCAGGACACTAGTGATTTACCTTGTAGTCTGTCTCCCAAATCATCAGCAGATTGTTGGCAAGCAGCAGCATCCAGGGTTTTTTCCTCACTCAATTTTTTTTGGCTTTATGCGTTGATGAAAAGGTTGGGTCCTCTAAAGTAACTTATCTAAGACCTGGCACTGTTTCTGTGAACATATTAACATTCAGAGTTGAAAAACTGCTGGTGAAAACTACTGAACCTGTTCCATGGGAAAAATAAATGTTGCCTGGGTAAAACCAAAAGGAAACAGCTACAAACCCTTCCAGCCTCCCTGCCTGTGTCACATGCTACATTTTAAAATGCTGGGTCACCAGCCCTTCTCTCTGAAGTGCATGCAGTCCTGGCTAGCTTGGGCAATTTCCTGCTATTGAAATCTTTTGTTTCAGCAATCTTTAGAGAAATTACAGTCAAGACAAATGACTGCCATTGCCATCCAGTCTATGTACACAGATTCTGTGGGACCTCACCATTCAGGTACATCCACAGCAAGAAATGGGACTCTCGATCCACTCTTCTGGGAAAGAACGTAGTTTCTTCACTCTGAATTATAAGCGTGTAAGAAGACAGTAAGTCTGAAGAGTTACTAGGAAAGGATCAAACAGACCAAGCCAGAACTGCTGATTTGTAGGAATAAGGCCAGCTGTACCATACTTACTAAACACATCCCTGAGGCTCTTGGTGAAGGGAGTAGTACATGATCCTACTTTTTTGGTTTTTTTCTTTTCTCTTGGCAAGTTGGAAAGAACAGAATTTTAAGGTTTGCTAATAAACGTAAAAAAAACTAGAAGGGTTGCAGAGCAAATCAGAGCCTGTTTATCACACATACAAGAGTCCCATTCCAAGCAGACAGGTAGAGCTGCCCAAGTACAATGTTGTTGTGTGATTCAGGAAGAAATTATCGAAACTGCTCACATCCTGTTAGTTCAAAACCTAGAAGGGCAGCAGTACAAACATCAGTACATAAATGCTGTAAGTCCCACCCTATTTACTGCTATCAACTCCTAGTTCCTTTACACACATGTTCCTGGAGTGAAAGCCAGCTACATATTCCCATCTCTTGGTTTCACTTTTGTACCTTTCTCATTTATTAAGCAATACTCTGGGATTGTACTGGTAGAGTCAGGCACTAAATTCCCCAGAGACATTCAATATGAATTTGATGTCTGAACAAACAGGCCGAGCTATTCAAACTCAGAACCTGCTCACGCGAGCATGGCTAGAGGCAGCGTGTTTTCCTGTGGTGGTACTGCTTATCCCTTATGTACTGTCATCTATAAGGGATAGAAAGGGCCTACAATGTGCTTGTCTAAAGCTGTAGCCAACAGTTTGCCGAGGATTGCACTGAAGCACTTGTCCGGGAACAGCATGTCAGAGATGAAAGCTGAGATCCCACTGACTCAACATTTTCAACAATTTCAGAGACAATGGGACTTCTCACCATTCCCTCTCAGAGACCTTAAAGTCTGAAGCACTAGGGGCTTCGAGCATCTATTTAGGTGGGTTTTTCCAGTGTTGGTGAGTTTTTCTTTAGCACCTTCTTGGTGTAATGAATTTCACAGTCCCCCCCTTTTTCCACACCAATTTTTAGATTTCTGAGTTACCAAATACCTTTCATTATCCAGTAGACAGCAGGAAACAGAAATTCACAGTCTGTTTGCTCTAAACCACAACTGCATGCTTCTCCTTGTGTTGCCGCTTCTCCACCTAAGCTTTGGTATGTTTGAAATTTAATACCACAGAAGTAAGCTTTTTGATCAGAGACATTCAAGCAAGAAGCAGCAGCATTTTGTGATATTTGATAGGGTTTTTTTGTTTGTTTGTTTTTTCTTTTTAAAAAAAAGAAACACCTTATCAAAGCTGAGAAGGACAGGAAGACACGTCAAAGGGGTTGATGTAAATACATCAGTGTTCGGTACATTAGAGCCAGGCAGATCCTGGAGTGCTGTAAAAGTAGCACAGGAATGGACACAGGACAGACAGGATGCAGATCACACTCATTTCTTCTTGCAAAGAAAACAGTTTGGGTCAGGTCAGCACCTCATTTACTTTCCTTCCTAATAAGATTCATTTACAATTTTTCAATTGTATAACAAGGGAAATTTTATAACTGTTGACCAGATCCTCAGTAGATGACACCAAACATAAATGATTGCATGGGTCTTCCCAGGGTGACATGCATCTACAACAGCTGCAGAGCCAGACTATGGAAGTCCAAGATGTTTTAGGAGGTACTTTCCTGAAAAACATCTCCCCACCGGCCAACGCATGCATCTGGTCATAACTTTAGCTACTTACTTATTGTCTTAATGTTGAACAAGGGTTGGAAGCTGTTAAAGATTATAAAGGATTACTAAAGAAACAGGAATACACATACAGGGCATGTATAGCAGTCTTGTAAAAAAACAGAGGAAGAACTCCAGGCTGTTTTATGTGACCACAACCACTTACAAAGCTACTTCATTTCACAGACCTTTCTGTAGAAACTAATTGCAGAAAGCTCTGAGAAATCTTTATGAAGGGAAAAAAAGAAAACTCAGAGTTCAAGATGGAGGACCATGCATTTTCAAGAGAAACTAATTTAAATAAATCTCTAAATTTAGAAACAAAAGATTACATTAGAATTAGATGATAAATACAACAGGCTAGTGCTGAGGCATGACAGTAACAAATTTTCAGCTTAACATTGCACTTAAATGAATAGAAAATTGCTTGTAGCTCCAGCGGGTTTTCACATAGGCAAAAGAGTAGGCGATCAGGTATCTGGTGGCACAAGAGAGAAAGATTTCTTATTTTGGGTTTGGTTGGGTCAATTTTGTTTTTTTCCAAGTAAAAACGAACCAGAGCTAAAGTGTCAGGGAAGACACTTTACTTTGTGTAGCCAATGCTTTACCCAGCAGAGTATAAAAGAATACTTATTGATAAAAATGCCATGAAAATAAACAATTCTGATACCACCACAGATGAGATAATTAAGAAACATTGCAGTATGTATCCAATGAATTATTGAACATTTTGTTAATCTTAAAACGTATTTAATGTTTATGAAGATCTCAAGAGTGAATGGTACCTGTTTCCTGGATTAATGATCTGATCCAAAGGGATAGATTTAGTATTTTAAACAGCTGTGGACTTAAAAGATTTCAAGTTTAATCACAGCTGTTCTTGCTGCAATGAAATCTGAAGAGAGAGACCTTGGCTGTTCAAACTATGTAACAAGCAGAGGATTATCCTTGTTTATTCTAATACATAGTTCTATGATATGCACTAGTGTATTAATATATATTTGAAGAGTTGGGCTTTACATAGGATGCTTAGAAACAGAACTCGAGTCTATCTCAAGGACAAAGCAACCCCCAGGACAGCACTTGCAAATAAGATGGAAAACAGGGTTGACTTGTCCAGAAACAAGTATGACCCCTAGTATGAGAGCAGAGGTGTCTATTCACATTGGCTAAAATACTAGGCAGTTCCATAGCACATTACAGATTCCCTTTGCATTCACTTAAACCATAAAGCATACCATAAATCTGTTCATGTGGTAATTTCTCAAATACTTGCAGATCAGACTATGAGGAGCTTGTAGCAACTCAAAAATGTTACCTACAAGAATTACAAATAAGCGATCACCAAAATTACTTTGAAAAGAACTAATGAAGACCTAAGCTTTTAATTAGTTTATCCCTAGAATTCTTATTTAAGAAGTTAGGTTTTTTTCTACCTACTATAAGCATCCTTGAGATTTCAGGGAATAGAAGACTCTAAAGTGCTGGAGAATTTAGGTTTCCCCAGAAGCCTACTGTACCTACCTTAATTGTTCAGTTTGGTCTAAGCTTGAGAGGGGATAGTTTTCCTCTGCTAAACTGTAAAGCAGAGAAGCACTCAAGCAATACTCCTCACCTCCTTCGTTGCTTAGGGAACTCCACTGCATCCTGCAATATAATTTGCCTTTGGCTGCCTATGTCTGTCATTCTTGCACTGACCACAACATTCCTGGCATCTGGAGCCCAAAGAGCACAGCCAAGCTCCCCATCAGCATGGATTCACCACATTCCCAGTACTACTGTGGACTTGCCATTCTTGGAGAAAGCTCAGAACTTGTTTGGTCCAGGCTTTGAACAATCTGCTTGAAGTTTGCCCTGTTCTGAGCTTGACCATTGGACCTCCAGAGTTCTCTTCCAACCTAAAATTTTCTATTTGTTTTTTAAGGAGCATCAGTTTTAAGCAACGTCAGCTGGCATGTATCAAAACAGTCCTTCCCTTCTTAATCCCAGTGGACAAAATACAGTCTTTTTCAAAGCCTCAGTATTTGTCTTCACAATAGAGAGTAGGGATTTTACTCTAATGGGGTAGGCTAAAACTTGTTGGGCATGGTAATATTTAAAGTTAAAAATGACAGCTTGGAAAGCAATTCCTTAACATCTTATAAAGCAGTACTTGAAATAGATCCTCCTTAAATTGTGTTTAGAAGCTGCAGATCCTCAGTTTCCATGACTCAGCTCTGTTTCTGGACCAGTACAAACTTGCTATAGTAGAATAAATTATGCTCTTCTCTCATCTTGCTGCATATTTCATACCTTACAATACACTCTAGGAACACGTGCTGTTGGTACTGTATCCTGCAAACACAAGATAAACAAATAAAGACAAGGCCAAAAGAAAACTGTCAAATTACACTTTATTTGTATTGACAAAATAGGCAAAAGAAAAATTTTGTGTTCAGAGATACAAACTCATTATTTGCTGGCAAAATGCTCATATACCCACGTCAGGTATTTCCACTTTTAAGATGATACTGAGTGGATCTTTAACAGGCAATTCTTCTTTATCCTAGGACAAGGAGAAATAATGTCCTTGAAACTAATTTAATATGAAAACGTCACCTGCTTGTGGCTCAAATTTTACTGATAAATTCATGATTGGCAGCAAATAATTACATTTGGCTTCAAAGGAAAGCATACGTAAAACTGAAACTGTAAGATCATTAAATAATAAGCATTAGCAGCATACCCAAAATACTTCTCATACAAAGAACATTGCACTTGAACATACACAAGCATTTACCCTTATTTACACATTAGAATTTATATAGAACAGCAAGTCTGATATATACAGAAAAATAGCAGAAACCTTAACAGCCCTAGACAACAGCATATCTAGTGTTGACTCCTTAATTTTTCCATACAGTTTCCCAGGATGTCTCATGATTTTTTTCACTATATACTATTGCATAAAAAATAGACTTTACAAGAAGTTCAGACCCCTGTTAACACTTCAGAATATTTCTATGTACTATTAAATGTTCAGTGCGCTAGGGAACAAGGGAGTCCAGGCCAGCTCCTTATTAAAAAAACAGAACTTGACAGGTGCCATTTATTTAAACACTGTGCTTTACCTTATAACAGACACTGAAATCACTTAGCTGTGCAATAATTACCCAGTGAGTTCCAAAGGCAGTTCCCTACCACACAAGATCTCCCACTGTCTCGCAAGCAATGAAATTAATTTCTCCCTGCTTTCTGCACTTGGGATAAAGATGTACCACTGGATCTCTCTACTCCTGCTGCCTTCTTGTTTAGCACTTCCTTTTGGAGCACTATCAGTTTCTCCAAAGTGATCCAGCGTTAAATTCTGCATCAGATCCTGATTCTGAACATCATCAAACACAAATGTAAGGGCCTGTGGATATGTCTGATAACCCATCAGTACTCTATCTAAATCCCGGATTCGTCTTCCATCTACAAGCTGATACTTATCTCTCTTTGGTGGTTCCTTCGCAAATTCAGGTAGTGGGTAACTGATATAATCTTCATCAAAGAGAAACAAATCAGAGCTGGTTAATATAAGTGTTTTAGGTTGAAGCGAACTAGTGTTTTGGGCAGATCCTTCAACATGATTTACTTGAAATGCCAACACATACAGAAGGATGTTGAGGGACTGAAGATTAGTCAAACCATCCATCTTCTCTGCCACTAGAAAAGCAAGGTCCCCAATTTCCTCTTCATTTGGATAAATAAATTTTACTCTGCTGGAGTGAATCAGTTCATAATTCTCCATTTTTCCTGCAAGAAACATACATTATTATACTTCCATTTAGTATTATGCAATACTTTCTTAATGCATTAGGATAAGCAACAACCTTTGACGTTTGGCTGCAGCTGGAAGAAATCAGGTTTTGTATCTATTCATACATGGTTGTACTCTTATACAGTACTGGAATAATTTTATATAGATTGCAGATTTCTACTGGAGTCTCTCTTGCATTACCAACATACTTTTCAGCAGATTTTAACCACATATTTAGTTCAGGACAATGGCAGAAGAGGTTAAAGGAAATACAGCTGGATTCTTATATCAGAGACTATCCACCTCCCTTACTGGATGACCTCCTCTGCCTCCTTCCCACTCCTCAGTTCTGAACTCACTGAAAGCATTATCAGACCACTGCGTACCAAGTCCCTGCTTCTAAGAAGAGTGAAAAAGCAGAAATTAAAACAATAAAAGAAATAGAAGACTCTTCACAAATTGCTTTTATTTTCCTACTGGATAAACACATTCCTCTGCTACATGCTATAATTTGGAGTGGCAGAAGGTGAAACTGTGGTCCCCTACATCCCCTAAGTTCTGAAATACAACATAGCAAAGCTTGAAGTAAGCATGCCTACTTTTTCCACATAAATCGATTGGTCTAATAAAAGATATGACTTCCCATCAAACCTTGCACTTTCTGAGCTTATGCAGCTTCTCCTTAAAACAGTAACAATTATTCTTCAGGAAAACACCATTTTAGCTCATGCCTTCAATTGGCTTCAGAATTCTAAACAAAAAAGTTTCACCTGATATTGGAATTGAACCTAACACCTAAAAAGAAGTCTAGTTTTCACTTCACTCCATTCTCAGGAATAGCAGGATTCTTTTATTTGACTAAGTGAGAAATAACGTAGCCTTCAGACTTAGTTACCTTCACTGTTTTTTGACTTGCAAGTCTTCACAGGTTAGGCTGAAACTTGCAGTGGGAGCTACACTAGTACACATCCAAAAATACTGTATAGGAAGTGCCATTTCTGCTGGACTCAAGAATCCATCAATAGCTTCACGTGTGCAAGACTTTATATTTATCAATTCTGTTCAGCTAAGGCTCATGTGAAATAATTGAAATCAGGGAATCTGGTTAAAGTATCAAATAGGAAAAAATTGATGCATAAATTTCCCTCAAAAGTTTTTGATCTGTATACTTCCGATGATGTTTTAAGTACAATACCTAAATAACTCACAACATGTAGAAAAGACCACTCACCCGTGTTTTTACTCCCAAATTCAGAGTAGAAGTCTTTATCTACTGGTTCAGGTGAAGGTGTGCGTGCAAGCAGTGACAAAACTGCCATAAGCTGCTGTATGAAGGTGTGAGTGTTGTAACTGTCTCTTGTCAGGCAGGTGACTATATGATCTGCAGAGTGTCCTGAAGAGAAAACAGAATATAAACCACTCACAAATCCGTATGCGGCATTATCGTTTCTTCAACCAACATGCAACTGTCACCAAAAAAAAGATTTCTTGGAAGGATCATTTCTCCCAGAAAAAAATGCGTAATTATTCAGAAAGCTTTCAAATACTTGCAAAAAATAGAATCCTTAAAAATCCCACCAAAAATAAAGATTAAAATAGTTTAAAATATGATGTACACTTAGATTTAACTGTTCTACTATTGCTGTAGGAGTTCAACTGTATCATCATCTTATCACAATTTATCTTACAGAAAAAAACTTGCCCTCAGTTTTCTTTGTGAACTTGTTATATGCCCTTTATTGCAAGCCAAAGCTTCAGAACAGCAAGTCTTTAGATTTCGCTTTTCATGTGTCACTCACAGAGGAGAATTTTTGGGACCAATTGATTCATTAATAATAAGCTTCCCAGTTAACTCAATTACTAGATCTTGCAAGATAATATCATTAGCCTACTAGTACAGGACCATGAGTGTTACTTTACCTTAATTTCTTTTAAGAAAAAGTAGTAACTACATAGTTTACTGCTTGATCTTACTAATAAAATAAAGACAAGACTAAAAGGACAAAATAGAACAGGAAAAACTTAAAGCACGAGATGTACTCACCGGTAATTCGGAAGTATTGGTCAAACAGGCCAACATTTACTGACTGCAAGTCGTTAAGTTTTAGCACAAAGCAGCAAGAGAGGTGGAAAGCACTGTTCTCACAATCTGAGTTTTCTTTGTTCCAAAAATCTGTTAAAAAAGGATGACAAAAATGTCAAACGAAAAAAAAAATTCTTCTTTCCATAACTTTTATATTAACATCTTACACCTAAAGCACACTTGAAGAAAGAAATTAGGAAGAAGGTGGGAATACTAGCTAGTATTTTTTCAAATCAACAAATACAAATCTCATTGGCAGCATTTCTTGAAGCAGTTGTCACATCAGATTTCAATCAGCAGACACATTAACAAATCACTCACATGAATTGAATGCACACCCTAAGTTTCATTACCCTTCACTTATTTTGGTTATGAAAGGGCCTTTGGCTGCCTAGGTGAAGCAGTTCGGGACTATGAAATGACACCTGAGAAAAGCATGGGTAAAATGGCACATGGAATGGTCTGTTTGCAAAGTAGCCATGACTCAAGACCCTGTTTTTTTTGAACATAAAAGCCTCACAGAAGTACTTTGCATACAGCAACTGGTGCCATTCTCTCCCTCAACTAGGAAGTTCAAGTAAAAGTATCAACCAAAACTGGTACTTAAACTGAAGACAAACATACAGGCAGTGACTAATTTAGTAGCTTTATTAAAGGATCAAAAAACTGTCTTACCTGACTGGTGCTCATCAGCATGAATGAAAGAATCATCCAACAGAAAGTAAATAGCTTTTGTTGAGAGAAGCACACAAGCCATCACTTCCACATTAGGAGTCTTGTAAAACAGAACTGAAGACCACATGAGATGTCTCAACTCTTCATTTTCCACCTAAGATGTAAATTGTGTTTCCTAAATCACTTGCACACTTTGATTTTTCAGATAGTTTAGTAACAACTTTAGTCCACTAGAAAAACAAATTTCAAAGTCTGAATCATCTGAACATGCTATAGACAAAGCTGCAGCTTTGAGGTGAACATAATAGCAGTCTACTGAAAATGTCTTGTGTTTAATGTAAGAAAATTATTTTTCTGCTGTGGTGCAATTATTCCTTGTTTTCTGACCAAAACTAGAAAAAAACCCAAACATCTAGTGCACAAGAAGGACTTTCTAGAACAGACACTACAGACAAAATTTTAGTCAACAGATGAGCAGTGCCTCCTAAGCCTCAACAAGTCTATTGACCCTTCAGATGCTACTGAGGGGCTGGGATTCAAAGATCCTTAAGAGAGAAGACAGAAGCACAGCTTGCCACTATAACTGCTGTTCCAACTAGGCATCTTCTCAGCTTCTAGCTTGATGAGCTTACTGTGAATCCTCAAATGAGTGACCTTTATCAGCTTCTCCTGGTGTAAGAAGAGAAGCCACAACTTATGCTTGCTTAAAAGATTTGGAAGTGAGGTAAGGGAATAAATACATCTCTATTCATCAATAAGCATTTCAGTTGACATTTGTACTCAGACCACAATAATTTAATTACTTAAGTCAGATCATGAATTTAAAGAAATGGCCTGTACTTTTAAATTTCACGTTCCCCACATAGACTACATCTGTTATTCAGAAATTAGGTTTGTCTGCTCATATAATCACAAAATAATTCCACTAACGTAATTTTCTTTCCTTTTGCCACTTCACAGAAAAAAAAAAAAAGAGGAAAATTCTCAGCATAATCAGATCTTCAAGACGTACACTAATATACTCTCCTGTTTTGCATCATGCATCCTGAATGCAAAGTATGCCTGGTGGGATAGCAATCACTGTAGCAGGTAGCCCAACATAGAGCAACACAAACAGTTTTTTTTGTCCAAAATGTCTCCAGGTTTCACAGAGTCTAAGTCTTAAGTTTGATGAGGAAAGTTCTTTAATATTGTCTAGTACTGAAAGGTCACAAGGCATCTGTTTATACACCTGGGCTAGGCACAATACCTCTGCAATGTTGCCATGGAAAAACTCAACTAGGGCATTTCCTTTCAGCTCAGCCACATACTGCAGAGACACAGAAACATGAAGGTGAACCGGAATCTGGTTATCTTCTGTTATCTTCTGCATAAGAAATTCAGATGGATATAAAGATGACAGCGTCAGATGGGGCTTGCAAAAGCTAGAAGAGATCCAGAAAACACATTTAATCAAAGTTTAAGGAAATACACAGCTCTTCCCCTACAGAAATTAGTACTTCATCTTTCATTCAGAAATTAGGAACAGGCAGGCAACTTCTATTCTTGATAGTTTACTTTAAATGGTTTCTGTTAAGCATAGCTGTCAATCTGCCATGACCTCAGCATAAAAGCACATGAAATAGGAAGTCTCCTTCCACAAAAAAAATACATTTTATGTTGCAACCATAAATCAAAACAAACAAAAAAGGTAGACAGGTACAGCCCAGTGTAACTATTCACACATACTACCAGAATGAAAAAGTACTTCAGCAATACTACAGGCCAAAACTAATTACAATGACAACTGTAAACACAATGGCTGGGCCACATTCACTTCATCACCATGCAACAGACCTTCTACAGGAATTGTTACCTTGCTGACTGACCATGTCTGTTTGCCTCCACAACGTGATTTCTTACAGCATCTGATTTGTTTGAAGCTTTGAAAATAATAATAGTCTTAACATCCTGCAGGAGCGTCCTTAAAAGACTGTAGATTCTTAGGAAGTGGAATTTCTCATGAGGTAGAACAAACACTGCTGTAACAATTCTGTATCCAACGAGCAACTCCAGCACATGCCCATCCAAAAACGAACCCTTCTGCTGGATAGAACCATGAGTTGGATGCAATACAAGTGATGCCAATGGAATCCTAGTCAGTTTAAATACACTTTCAAAGTCTTCTGAGCCTACCCATTTGCCTGGCAGTAAACTGAAATCCACCTTTACTATGTACAAATGCTGCGGTGTCAGAAATATCCAACATGGATGGACCACACAAGGACCCTGCTCAGAAGATTTATACACCGAAGAATAAAGTGCAGAACACAAAACATTTTTTGACCATTCCTTGTTGTTCCCAGCTGACTCTGGTGGATGCAAGATTTTCTGAACATTGGTTTTATTCCCACAAACAAGGTAAGCTGGGAAACAACCTTTTATTTCAACATCTTCTGCTGAAATGCAATTCAATTCCATAAGCTGACAGAGAAACTCCTGGAGATTTGCTTTTCCACTGTGCAATGTGGAGCTTGGTAACACTGATGTGTAGTGTTGAGAGCAACACGCGTGTAAACAGGAATAAAAGTCTTGAAGATTCTGGGAGTCTGAAATAATAAACAAGTAGTTGTCACTGTTTTTCAGCTTCAGTGTTAAACAGATTTCTGGCAGGAGAAAGCCAAATTCCATTAGATCAGTATGCGGAAAACATAGCATTAATTTCAAGGCAGAAGAGATGTGCTGGCAATTTCCTCCCAATTCCTGATGAGGAATCTCAAACACAGCTAGCATATCATCAGTCAAAACCAAACAGGAAGCAAACTGCCTGAGTCCGTTATGAATGTGAATAGAAAAACTCCAGAGAATTTTGACTATGTCAACACTCTCGACTGCTATGTTGTCAGATGACCGAGTATCTGAAGTAGTGTTGAACTCAAAAGTCTGATCTCCTTCATGAAGTCCCATTTCAAAATATCCACCTTCTTTGTCTGTGGTTCTGGAATCACCCAGAGGGCTTCCTTTACTCTCTGTAAAGGAGGGGGGATGTCTTTGAACACTCTGCATTATCAAGGCAGAAAGGTGCTGGATAAAATCTTGGTTTGTGGCAGTGTATGACATACAATTAAAAGGTAAGATGATGGTGTTACAGGGGTCAGGCACCGCACAGTGTTCTTCCTCTGAATGATTCAAACTTCAAAAGAGATAACAAGCCACAGTAAATACAAACTTGAATTTAAAACCAGCCATAGCTACTTACAATTCATGGTACTGCTTCTCAGAAGTTTGAGGTTTACCCTTATTACTAAAGTTAAGTCAGTGTACTTTTATGAAACATCTTCATACTGCAACACAGCCATTGATTTTAAAGGCTGATAGCATGCAATTCTATGGGAAGTAAAACCTAAAATGTTTAACTCATTTTCCGTTCTCCAAGCCCAAGAAGCATATCAATGAGTTAAAGCACTTTACAATACAGCTATTGCTGGTTCGAAACTACCAACTGCATTTTAGGATTCAAAAGTTAAAAACACTGTACACCACGAAAATTATTTTGGTTCAAAAAAATCCCAGAGGCAGCATACAATGAAAGACTGTTTTGCCTTAAAGGCCAGGTTTAAAAATGCAGCATCCACTGTTATTACCCAAAAGCTAACAAGGATTTAAACCAGAACTTGCATATCTAGAGCTTACCACATTTGATGACCACTTCCATACTTTTTGCATGAATCCAATAGAGAGGTAGGTGCCTAAGGAGAAGAAGAAACCATCAGGAAGCTATCAACTACTTACAGCTGCTGTCAGACTTCAGCATACATGAAAAGCAAAGTTAATGTTGGCTCCCGCTTTTTAAAGCCAGTCAACTCACTTCAAAGTCCTGACTGTTGTGCCCACGGGCAGCTGAACAGCTAGCCTTTAAGGATCCTGAAGCACTATCTGCCTACTTTAGGTTGGGCGGTCTATTAAGGCAAGAAAAGAAGGAACTCTGCTGCTGACTTGAGAACAGATCCAACCTGTGACCCATAGACATTTTGGCGCACTACAAATTTTAACCAAAGTTGTGTAAAGTGAGGCAAAAGGTAAAGGAATTCGACAAAGACCAACTATATGCATATGAAGAGAGTTTCCAATACAACAAATTAAATCACAATTCAGAAATTATCAAACGGGAAGAGTCTGAAGGAGACAAATTAAGGCCGTTACTTAGTGACAGGGAGAAGGTTCTTCCACTCTACTAGCAAGAGCATCTCCCTCCAAAAATAGATATTGTAAATAATGCAAGATAGAAGTCTTGCACTCAGTATCTATGTGGATATTAAATGATGTGATACTAATACTGGGTAAACATCTCAATGTCATGACATAGTGACAACAATTCTCTGCAACTCTGGTAAACTTACATTATGCGTTTAATTTATAAGATAGATCAACCCCTTGACTCAAACTTACAGCTACCTCCTTTTCCCTTGTAATAGCTCTGACAATCAAAACAACTTTGCTGCAGATTACTATGATAATGGAAGTTTAATATCAGACATAAGCTTGTAAAAACACTTAAAAATACCATAAAATAAACAGAAGGATGGCAATTACCTGATTTTTACAGCTAGAGTCTGGTATTTCAAAGCATCTCTGGGGAACTGTATGGTCTGTAGGAGTCGAATCACTGGATTGTAAAAAGGTGCTGGCTAGGACTGTTTCTTCACAAATTATTTCTAGAAGAAGTACAAACAGCTATTAAAATCACTGAAGTAAAACCAAAATGAATGTCTAATAGTATCCACCAAACAGGTGGAATTAAAAATGTATAATCAAGATCTGATCAAAAAAATCATTAAAGCTAAAGGATATCTACACATAATAGCCAGGACAAAACAAAAGCAGGCAGAATTGAACCCTAATTAGAGAAGTACCTTTAACAGCACTGAAAGTTGCATTAAAGACTGCTAAAGTTTGTTTTTCAAGCTAACAATTTCAAATCTCTGGTATAAGAATTCTTCACATGATTTAGTTTCAACACAACTAGTCAGTTTTGTTAATACTAACCCTTATTTTCACAAAAAAATTGCCAGGCTGGCAAAAATACAGCAGAGCACTCTCTGCAAGTTTTGTAGCATTCTCTCAAATTTCTGTAGCTTTCAAGAGAACAAGTATAATATCTGTGTAAAACCTTAACCAGACTCAGAAGTTCTGATTCCTCAAATGCCATTCAAGACAATTATCCCACCTTATTCAGAACCTTTTTAAAGCTGAATCATCAGTAAAAACTTATCATGAGTGCATATAAACCAGCATTCTCACTGACATTTGACTTTTTGCCTGTTTGTTATTTCATAGTATCACACTGATGTAGCAGAGCAAATCAATTTTCAGCATTACCACTGAGCCAGCCAGGGAGCTCAAATACATAAATGCATAAATAAACAACAGAATTACAGTGTGGATATGTTTCTGGCTTGAGCATAAAAACTTCTGCATGTATCTTTCTGGATTGATGGCAAAGTATATTATAGTACATCAAACCATCTCATAGCAAAAGGAAACACAGGAGGTATTTATTACTTCAACAAAATACTGTGTTAGCAAGAAGGAAACTCAAATTGACAGGAAAACCAGAACATAACAGCATTATTTTTGTCTTTCTGTTTCCTATATAAATATTTAATCTTTTTCCATAAGCCATTTGCCAGTGACATTTAATTTGAATAATATGTTACGGAAACAGATGGTGTCTAGAAAAACTGCAGAGAAAACAATTCATAGAAACAACATATCAGGAAATTAATTTCATTATTCATGATTTAAGGTCTAACAGTGAAACTGATCACCTAGCTAATTCCATTTTAAAAAATAGATCTCAAAAATAGTAATTTGAAAACAACTTTTGATAGATATGTAACAAATAATCAATTTCTATTGTTAAGCCTGAGAAATTGCCTACCCTGCTCCTTATTTTCCCACTATTTATAAAAGCCTTCCCCAAGATTCTACTAAAGGAACCTTGTGAAAAAGGATTACAGTAAATAAACCTTGACTCTTATACCAATCTCTCTATAAGGGACAAGATGCCACCCAGACAGACATGGACAAGCTTAAGAAGTGGGTTCATGTGAACCTCATGAGGTTCAATAAGGGCAGGGTAACCTCTGGTATCAATACAGGCTGAGAGGTGGGGGGGTGAAGGGACTAAGAGCAGCCCTGATGAGAAGTACTTGGGGTACAGGTGGATGAAAAGCTGGACATGAACCAACAATGTGCACTTGCAGCCCAGAAAGCCAACCAGATCCTGGGCTGCATCAAAAGAAGAGTGGCAAGGGAAGGGATTCTGCCCCTCTACTCCACTATGGTGAGACCCCACCTGGAGCACTGCATCCTGCTCTGGGGCCCTCAGCACACGGAAGATGTGGACCTGTTGGAGTGGGTCCACAAGAGGGCCACAAAAATGATCAGAGGGATGGAGTTCCTCTGCTATGACAGTAGGCTGAGCGAGTTGGGGTTGTTCAGCCTAGAGAAGAGAAGGCTCCAGGGACACCTCACTGTGTCCTTCCAATACGTAAAGGGAGCTTATAAGAAAGATGAGAACAAACTTTTTAACAGGGCCTTTTGCAATAAGACAAGGGGTAATGTTTTTAAGGTGAAAGAGGGTAGATTTAGACTAGATATAAGGAAGACATTTTTTACAAGGGCAGTAAAAGACTGGAACAGGCTGTCCAGAGAGGTGGTAGATCCCCATCCCTGGAAACATTCATGTTCAGGCTGGATAGGGCTCTGCATAACCTGATCTAGTTGAAGATGTTCCTGCTCATTGCAAGGGGGTTAGACTAGATGACCTTTAAAGGTCTCTTCCAACCTAAACCATTCTATAATTCTATAAAACTACCAAGTATTTCAGAAAGAATGATTTATATTTTTTCCCCCTTCTAAGACTCATTTGCTCCAAAACATTTACTGTAATAGAAAAAAGACTAGCAACAAATAACTTTTAAACAGCCACAGTGATTGCTACCACACATTTTTACAGCTACTCCTGTATAAAAATGGAGGTTGTTATATAGACAAACTGTCTCAAGCTTATAACTTAAATGCTTAATACTTTAGAGCAAGCATTGACTTGATTTTGGAAAAACTAGCATTTTGTCTGCAGATGGAAAGTGAACTAGAGGGCCTACAAAGCCAAATGAAGTACATAACTAGGAACTAAGTCTGTATTTAAATTGTCTGCGCTTTAATCAAAGGCTGTCAGAACAATTTCATTTTTATAGAATGAAATAAGAAACCTTTATTGATTTTGCAGAAATCACAGCAATGGACTTTTTACAAAGATCAAGCTTTTCAGGCATGTTATTCTCCCCCATCCACCAATTTATTGGGAAGAATAAACTGGTGCACCCCAGATTGAGAATGCAATTTCTGCTCTTTAAATTGCTTACAAAGTCTTCTGACACTATTCACATCCTAGTGCACTTAAAGCAAGAGGAAAAAAAAAGTATCTTTCTCTCTTTTCAGTCACAAATGAATATTCCCCTAAGTCAGTCTTACAGGCTCTACAGCAAAACACAACAGATAAGCCATTCTTCTAAGCTCCTGATGCAACAGGCATGCTTATTTGAAACACACAGTAAAAATAATTTTCAGGTAAGGTTAGCAGGTGCTGTAAAGCACAACGGATGTGCTGAAATCACAGACTCAGCCAGAACATTATCCCACAACTGCCTTTACTCATCTCCTTTTCCTGTCTTCCTTCTGGTTTGACAGAAATGCAGCTCTTGCAAAAGAGGAAAAATGGAGCAGATGCTGCTTGAGCTCACATTTTGCAGACCAAGAACAGGTAGAGAAGTAATTGTAAAACATGTCTATACATGCCATGGTTTTCCGTAAGTCATGTATCTAAGCTAGGAAAAGATACATAGTCCTCTGCCAGTGATTTCTGCACTCACTCCCCCACTACAGTTAATTAACACTACAGTGAACAACAGGTCAGTTTTGCTGATTCACATACAACTTCCACTTTCTAAGCCAATACCACCAGTTCTTACTGCTTTGTCTTGATATTCCCTATATCCATACACATAATATTCATGTATATCAATGCAGCTTAGAAAAGCAGAACCAAGAGGCTCAGCCCAGCAGCACGATACATACATGATTACCTTGGCTGGAGCTGACAGGACGAGGCAGAGAGGGAGAGGAAGGACGAACAGTAAGAGAAGAACAGTTTGATTTGGAGCTGGCAGCAGTGAGCCTGGAGTCCTCACTGATCTAATAAAGAAAGTACGCAGTGATTAAAGAAAAAACCTAAGTACACAGGACACATTAGATGCTGAAACTAAGTCTATACAAGCTTTCACAATTTTAGTGAAAGGAAAGATAGTGCCAGGTTGTCGGGTTTTTTTTGAGGGAGGGGTAGGGAGGAGGGGAGAGGGGAGGGAAGGCATCCTCTGAAGTTTTTCACACTAAATGGAATTCCACTAAGTATTTATTTACAGAAGTCATTCTGATGACTAATCACTGCGTGCACAAAACTAGCAGCGAGTTTCACAAGTGGCAAGAAAATGAAAACAGCATTTCCACATTGTGAGGACAGAACAGGTTCTGATAAGTCTATTAACAAAACAACACTAACCAACTACACAGCACACAGATACACACAAGAGAAGGCATGGAAGATTCAGATTTCAATTTCTTTCTCGCTGGTTTATGCCCACAAGAAGAAAGTTTGGCAAAGTCATTTCAGTACTCCACAACACAAGCAGTGTAGTCACATTTCTGCAATACTTGTATAAAATGTAAAATATCGTTGTTAAGGTCAACTCCATACTCATTGCGTACACCATTAAGTCATTCTATCTTTTCCTCCCATTTCCTCTCTCCGAAGCCAACATAAAAAGGGAGGCCTGGTAATTATCAATTATATTGAAAACTAAATAGGAAAAAGAGGCAAATGTTAAAAGTTCATACCACATTAAAGCACAAAGAAAGCACAAAAACTTTAATGCTAAGAAAAGTTTAATGAATTCCAATGAGATCTAATTTGCAGAAGTCTTTGTAAGATTTTTGTATGCAGCACATTCTACTCCTCTCACCACACCAAACTCACCTTTTTATCAGAGTTGCTCAGCTTGTTTTTCACCTCCTTTGCTTTTTGAATAGCTTTTAGCACTTCCACAGTGTCTAGTTCCTTTTCTGTGGTAACAGTGTTATCCAAACAGACCTAAAGAAAAAGTTAAAACACCTGAAAATATTGAAAACAGGGCTGCTCTGCAATTTATTTTTATTAATGTAATAATAAAAAATTACGTTAGCTTAATGCAAACAGTGTGAATCTTTGTAATCACTATCTCATTAGACCTTGCTCTAACATGAGACAAATTTACTGCAAACTCAGAAACGCTCAGTAAGATTAACACCCTTCCAACACAACTGTTTTTCAATATTAACATGCTGTCACCCCAAGAAGCCATGATAAACTTTCATTTAGATCCACAAATACAGTCAAATAATGTTAATGTGATTTCATTCCCTGCAGACCTTCTCCAACACATTAAAAATTCATCAGGTTCTTAGAACATTCACACTACTTTCCTCACCAGGCTTTGAAAAAGGTTTTTTCAAACGCCAGCTTCAAAGGAAGAAGTACACCATGGCTTACCTCAGAGGCCCTGTCCCCAAACTGAGCAAGTACTTTGGTCCGATAATCAGGGATGATGCTCAACGGATTGCTGGATAAGATCACCTTTTCTAAGCATGGGAGGTTTCCTATATTTTTTACTTCATCAATCTGAAAGATTTTGTATAAAAGGATAAATACAGATTGGCTAAATGAAAGTGAGCATACCGATGGAGCATTTCTTGCATAAATCCCATACATACAGTAACAAGGAAAAATGACTACATCCACTTTATTAGCAGTTTCGCACACTTAAAGAAATTGCTGGCGAGTGAGCCAACTAGGGAAGGAGCATTACTAGATCTTCTGTTTGTAAACAGAGAAGAACTTGTGGGGGATGTAACAGTTGGAGGCCGTCTGCGATCATGAAATGATAGTTTTTGATTCTCAGGGAAGTGAGAAGGGGAGCCAGCAAGACTGCCATCATGGACTTCAGGCGGGCAGACTGGTCTTTTCAAGTCTGCTTGACAGAGTCCCTTGGGAGGCAGCCCTGAAGGGCAAAGGAGTCCAGGAAGGCTGGACATTTTTCAAGGAGGAAGTCTTAAAAGCGCAGGAGCAGGCTGTCCCTGTGTGCAGTAAAGCGAGCCGTCGGGGGAAGAGACCGATGTGGCTGAACAAAGAGATCACAGCTCAGGGAAAAAAGGAAAGTTTACGTCTTTTGGAAAAAAGGACAAGCTACTCAGGAATATTATAAAGGTGTAGTAAAGTTATGCAGGGAAAAGATTAGAAAGGCCAAAGCTCAGCTAGAACTTAATCTGGCCCTGGATGTTAAAAACAAAAAGAATTTCTATAAATATATTAATAGCAAGAGGAGGACTCAGGAGATCCTCCACTCTCTACCGGATATGGGAGGTAACATAGTGACAAAGGATGAGGAGAAGGCTGAGGTACCAAATACCTTCTTAGTCTGAGTCTTTAGCAGTAGAGTAGGGTGCCCCCAGAGCACCGAGCCAGCAGTTAGGGGCAGGGAGCAGAATGGATCCCCCGTAATTCTAAGGAAGATGGTGAGGGACCTGCTCCAAAACCTTGACAGAAACAAGTCTATGGGCCCAGATGGGATTCACCTGAAGGTTCTGAGAGAGCTGGCAGAAGTGCTTGTGGAGCCATTTTCCATCATCTACCAACAGTCATGCAAAACTGGGGAGGTCCCAGCTGACTGGCACCTAGCAAATGTGACGCCCGTCCACAAGAAGGGTCAGAAGGATGATCCTGGGAACTACAGGCCTGTCAGTCTGACCTCAGTGCCAGGAAGGTCATGGAACAGATCATCCTGAGTGCCATTATGCAGCACATGAAAGACACCCAGGCAATCAGGCCCAGTCAGCACGGGTTCACGAGAGGCAGGTCCTGCTTGACAAACCTCATCTCCTTCTATGACAAAGTGACTCGCTTGGTGCATGAAGGAAAGGCTGTGGATGTTGTTTACCTAGACTTTAGTAAGGCCCTTGATACAGTCTCCCACAGTATTCTCCTGGAGAAACTGGCTGCCCATGGCTTAGATGGAAATACTCTCCACTGGGTTAAAAACTGGCTGGAGGGCCGGGCCCAGAGAGTGGTGGGGAATGGAGTAAAATCCAGTTGGTGGCCGGTCACAAGTGGTGCCCCACAATGCTCAGTACTGGGGCCGGTTCTCTTCAACATCTTTATCAATGATCTGGACAAGGGGATCGAATGCAACCTCAGTAAATTTGCAGATGACACCAAGTTGGGTGGGAGTGTTGACCTGCTGGAGAAAGGCTTTGCAGAGGGATCTGGGCAGGCTGGATGGATGGGCTGAGACCAACGGGAAAAAAATAAATCAAGTTACCTGCTCTATTTTGTTGTTGCTCAGATCCAAGTTGACTAATGAGTACAGTTTGTTAAGACCACACAGCCTTTCCAGCTGATTTCCTGCTAAATTCAGAGTTTTGATGTTTCCCAGTTTTGTGTGAACACCTTCTAGTGACGTAAGTTTGTTGTAGGATAAGTCCAGATGAACAAGGTTGTAGAGATGCTATAAGAGCACAGAAAACCCATGTCATACACCAGTTCATTAAAATTAAGCAATATCAAAGATGTTGTACTATGGCTTGCTCATTTTTTTGTACAGCGGTGTTTTCATGCTGAACACTACCCAGCGTGAAAAACATGACATGAAATTGTTCATTACATGGGTTCAAGCTTGTAGAAAGGGAACTTCCTCAACTGCAGTTTTACCAACCCACAAAGACAGTGGCAGTAAATTAATTTCGTTAAAACTAGATGGCTTATGTCAATACTGGCAAAGAAATGAAAATATACAGAGCACATAAGAAATGCACCATTGAAAGAGCACTTGATATTATGAAGGATAAGCTATTTGGGCTTAAACTATTCTCCATGAGTAGGATGAGCAACAAAATTCTGAATCAATAAAATGTGTTCTAGGGTGTCAGGCAGTCTTGAGAAAAAAAAAAAACCTTGAAAAGCATCACTTACCTGTAAATTTTCTACCAGAGACACTCCATTGTGACTCAAATCCAGGAATTCAATCTTCGGAATTAATTTCTAGTAGAGGAGAAAAAAATGTATTATTATTAAATTCATTTTAGCTTATAAATCAGCCCATGCTTGCTTCACTATCAGCTAACCAAGCAGCAAAGGTATCCAATGGTCTCTCCTCTCAGCTTTTGGTATAAAAAAGCATTCCATATGACTCAGTGCAACAAAAGAGTTGAATCGTGCTCTTATGAAACCCAGATTACTCTTGAGGAGCATAGCTAAGTTTCAATTTGAAACCTGGTTTCTTGAAGACAAATAAGCTGCTTCCAGCTTAGCCCCATCTACTATAGATCAAACTCATCAATACGTTTTTCAGTCTCATCCAACAAGCATATTATACAGAAACCTGGATAAAGATGATAGCACCAAAACCTAAAGTTCAATGATTTGCTTCCATGTTTTGATTATACCAGCCAAGCATTACAATGTCACACAAACCTCTCAAAAAACACACTTTAACCCAGAAAGCCTTTCATTTTTGTAGGACACAAACCTTGAGTCTGACACTGAGTTTTGACATCAATGTATTTGCATTTGCTTTATTTTGGCTGTAATCTCAACAATGATTTGCCTTGTAGTTAAGGCCTAGACTCACATCTAAAGGTCTACGTGACTAAAAATCCTGAACACAAGAAGTGCTTCAAGTCCACGACCTCTAGTTGAGCTACAGACATAACTATTTCTTGCTTCACAAGAGTAGCTCAAGTGAAAAAATTACACTCACATTTGAAATGTTCTTGTGATGAATGCCGATTTTTTTTTCCTTAACTCATTTACAAAATGTAATTCTAAGGTACTGGCAAAATACTCCAAATTTTGGTTCCACACTCTTCATACTGTTTTGCTGTTACGAAGGCTCCCAGCAAGCCACAAGTTCTTAAATATGCAGTAAGTTTCAGTTTTGGTAACACACTAAAGTTGAGCCCAAGACATTTTTTGTTCTTTTTAAAAAAAATAAATTTGTAAGTGGCCTAATACCAATGCAAACAATAAAAGCATGTTTCAAAAAGTCAGTATTCATGGAAGTGTTGCTTACAGAGCACAGAATGACAAGCTTTTCTCCTTCAGCAAAGAAAATAGCAAATAAAAGAAAAAAGAATCCTAAACATTAACTTGGGGAGCTAATCAACATAAAAAAGTACAGCTTAAAATCTTTCAGAAAATAGATAAACCACATTTTAAATCCCTGTTGTGTAATGTGCCACAGAAGATCAGTCATACTTTTTTCACAAATAAAAAAATATTTCTTACCACTGAATCATCAATTTGAGAGATGCTATTATGACTCATATCCAAAGTTGTTAAAGTTCTCCAAGTTGGGATAACTGCTGTCACTGGACAACTTGAAGTTGCACCCTCTGGCTCCCACTGATCAAACTCAGAGGCCTCAGGCACTAGGATTTCCTATTTAAGACAAGGACACTAAAGTATCATGCTTATCTCTTCAGTGAAAGCTAACAGTTTTGAAAACAATCCAAACAATGTTATGAAAGTAAGGAAGATTTTTAAGCTTTATAAACACCTAGATTAAAGTTGTAGGTCTTAAAATGTGAGCTGAGTGGGTCAGAATTATTTTGGATCTACAGGGAGGGCGTTCCAAGACTAGCAGCCAATCCAAATTAGGGAATCTGGTGGAACAATAGAGAGACTGTGGAAATTATCCTACTGGATATTCTTTGCCAAATCAAAGCGCAGAGAAAAGAATAAGACATACACATTCAGTTCTGGATGAATATCAAAAACATGCATTCCAATAAAAGCATCAAAAATGTCCCTGTGAAGGGACACATGTAAATACTTCTCCCACTTAAAGCTGGGATTCTGAAAGTTTAGCAAATCCTTTCAGTTCCATGGTTCTAAAAGCAAAACCAGCAACAGGCAGTACAGAAAAGTACAGGGACATTTCCAAAATATGCATGTTACTTTTACACGTGCTTTAAACACTCACCAGAAACAGGAACTCACTCTTACCTTCATTGATGTTGCTGAAAATCGAACGCTCATTGTGGCCAGTGCATGTTTTGATGAGGTCAGCCCTTTGATAAGCTTTCCCCCACAATGGCTGATCTATTTAAAAAAAAAAAAGTTAAAGTCAGAAACACTAGACCAGGTAAATATGAGACATGGAAAAGGCAGCTAAAACCTTCAATAGCAGATTCTCTCTCAACCTGGAAGGTAGTTACAGCATTCCCTTAAAATCTCCTGAGATTATCAGATCAGAAACACCAACAGTTATTAAAGCTAAAGCAAGACATCAGGAACACAACCATAGAAAAGTAAAATTCAAACATTTATTTGAGCAAAGCTTCTTCTCCATTGATTTTCTATCTGCATCATGTATTCTTCAAGGTGAAACTACCCAAGCAGTTTAATAGGGCACAGTATTTTGCTATTACCAAAAAAGATGTATCTCAAACTACGGCTCTATCCACGCACATCTTTATTTAGGTATCACATGTTCTTTATTGTAAATAAAAAAAAGGCCTAGGAAGTGAGGATACTAATCTAAGCACTTAATATGCTAGTGGGCTAGCATATTAAATTTATATGCTATATAAATTTAAGATTACAAAGTCTTCTTTCTGTAACTCAAGTTGGAACAAAGCCAAAGGTCTGCTACAGCCTCTGTCCAGCAACTAGGTCCTCCTCCACAGAGGGTCACACATACTGTGCAACCACTACAGCTGGCACATTTGATGATGTATCAGGAAAACCACCCTAAACTGAGAGTGGGTCAGTCAACTCCTGTCACCCTTGAAAAAATTCTTTGCAGATTACCACTGTAGTTTTTGGACAGCATTCACTACTAGATGAAAATGTCTGTCTGGTGCCAGTGAATCCAGAACTTTTTATGAACATACAAACACAGAAGTCTTCAAGACCAAAATCCTTTTTTTTCCTCCCCACATTAAGCAAATCTAAACTTGAAACTATCTATTCTCTTAGTAAAGGGGAAAATTGATACTGTTCTGCAATATCCTCTCTGCTACATGTCACTCTCTCCTATTCTTCAGCCTGCTGTAGTTTCTTTCCCACATTAAAATGTCAATAAATCACTGACTTCTGGAATTTACTTCCGTTCTTAACCAACTCAGTCTCCCATATCAATGAGACAACAGCACTCAGGTACTAGAAAAGGTACCCCACCCACCAAAAGTAGACACAAGAGTACAGACTGTATGACAACTGGGCATTCTCTCTCTGGAAAGATCTGAAGTGCTTAACAAAGCATTTTGCAAAACACTCATTGACCAACTTCTAGTAGGAACCCTGTCATTCACACTGAAAGCAGATCAATGAAAAAAACGTGCAAGTTATCAAGCAACAAGCACTATACCCAAAAGTATACTTTCACAAGGAAATTTAATGTCAGAACATTCTCACAAATATTTGGTGCTTTCCAAACAAAGCAATTCATAATAAGAGATCCCGCTATAAACCATTTGTTAGATCTTCAAGGCAATGGAAAACCACCTGGTTTCAGTTTTGTGTATACACTGGAAATAACTTTATTTTGAAGACACAGCACCAAATCAAAGCATAAAACCACATATTCTAAGAGCAGACCTGGCATTTGCAGAGCCTCTATAAAATTACAAGCACTAATTCAGTCATACCTCTATTTGATGAAGTGATTTGAAAATTGACAGATCAAAAGGCAAGAGATGCTCCTGAATGTTACTGGTTCCAAAAGGTCCACCTGTTCCAGTGACCTAGCAATCAAAATTTAAGAACAGAGTTAGTGCACATACTCCAACTTGTCTGCATTTCAGATAGTCTTACACAGGCAATAGCCCAAATACAGTAGCTTGGAAAGACAGCCAAAGTTCTAACCAATTTTTCATATATGGAATGATTCATGAAACTTGCAGATTAACTCTTCAGGAAAAAAAAAGCTAGTTGCTCCAGCTAAGTGCACTGAACTTGAACTGCCACCTTGTGCTTGTATTTTGTAGCACATCAGGCATGCAAAAGAGATACCACAAGCAAGACAGACCAAGGCTTCGTTCTCATTTGACCAAGCAGACCTGCATTCACTAAAAACAACTTCCTTGAAAAATCTGGATCTTCCAAGATAAAACTATTTTCAATTCCATAACAGGGGAGAGATGAAGTTCAAAGCATTGACAAGATGGGTTTGAAGAAAGTATGAGACATTGGTACACGTCTAGTAAAAAGGCATCTAATATTTCCATGTGGTCATTGGATTCTAGAGTCAGAGCATGCCAGCAGCACAAAAGACAGGTGATTTCATTTATGTTTGCTCTGAATATCATTTTGGGAGACATCATTAAGGTTCTTGTCTGGTCTTACCCTTCCAACCCAAACTATTCTACGATTCTGTATGTCTTACAAGCTCTGAAGATGCTCTCTCACAAGTATCCAGAAGAGTCAGAATTTCTGAAGATGGGCATTTTTCTAAACAATATGCTCTTCTCCACCCAGAGAATCCTCTATTCAGAGGATTCTATACAGACACAGGATGGTAAAGGCAACTAGGCAACTGAAGATCCACAGGAATACCAGCAGAGCTGTGGTTTTGCTTTTGCAACTTCATTAAGTCCTTCAGTGATGCTTCCCGTTTATGCATTCCCCTTGGTTTTGCCACACCACACAAACAAAGCTACTCTTCATGCAATAAGGGGCTAAAAAGTTTTTGAGCTAGAGCAAGCAGGGTTAAAAAATTTTTTTCAGGAAAAGTCCAATTCACTTATTTGGTAAGAAAAAACCAAGGTGGCTCTGGAAAAAATGTATCTGTTCTGACACCATTTCACATTTATTCTGAAATGGCATTTTAGATAGAAAAGCAGAGCCATCTCACCTATGAGACTTTTAAAAGTTCTTTTTAAACTTTTAGATAGGTGAGAAAGGGGGCAAGATTTCTATACACGTGTGCTTTTATGCATATGTATACATATACACACGCCTACCCATAGTGTTTGCAAAGAATACAGGATTGAAAAGAATATTTATCTACCTCCCTATTCCCACCAGCACCCACCAAGAGTCTGTGACTGCATCTCTACAGAGAGCAGTGCTGAAGAGACTACATTGGAGAATCAATACCTTTGTTGGAGAACTTGAAAGCTGACAAACACCTCTTTAACATTAACTTGTAAATGCTTGCAGTTGTTTACTATTAGTAAAGTTCTTATGCACTCAAACTAGACTCCAGAAGTATGCTAAGAATCATGTCAGTCTGGTAGAAACAACATCTCCAGTATTTGTGCAAGCATAGCTCACCTTTAAATACTTGAGTCTACAAGTGAAGTCTAGAATATGACCTAGATCTGTTTTGGCATCTCCATTAGCACATGTAGGCTTCCCCTGTAGCAACTGTTGAGTGACAGCATATAACTGCAAGGGTCTGATGGTGAAGACTTCTCCAGCCATTAATAACTGCTCTCCTGAAAAACAGGGTATGATGGTATCAATCACAATGCTGCAATGGTTACAAAAGAATAAATGACACTTGGAAGCTCTAATGTTAGAGATTAAATCTTTGTCATTTATACTCTAAGATCACAATTGAAGTACCAAAACTGTCATTTTTTGCCACTTTAAACTAGAATGACCAAATTAAGCTTTTTTCTTTAAACACCAAAATAATCTAGGTATTCAAATATTGTTCCTAGTGCAACTAAAGGCAAATTTCCCTCAATCTTAACAGGATGGGAATCAAAGTTCATTTATATAAGGTAAGAGATACTAAATTTTTTTCTGAGATCTCTAAACTCTCTAGTCCATAAGAATGGACTTATTCCATTCAGAATAAGCAGTGCCTGCCATCTAAAAAACAGACCTTACATCTTTTGCTGTTCTGCCTAAGTGCAGAATTACAGCAAATATCTTTTATTGGATAGTATAAGGACTTTCACCACACAAATACCAATGCAAACTCTCAGAACAGGAAATACATTATCTGATAATATTTTTACAATGCTATTTACTTATAGGAACAGTAGGAAGCAGCATACAAAAACCTCTCTGAAAGCACAACAAGAGTTAACACGGACTATAGCAGTCAAAGCATGCTGTGGAATGTGGAATTAACATCTTTCTCCTTCTCCTTTTAGAGACATCAGTTTGACCCCAGGAACAAGAGAGCATCAACCTGCACAATAAGCAGAGTTCTCAGAAATGCGCTGAGGAGTAAAACTCCCTCTGGCTTCAGTGGGAGCAAGTCCAGGTGTCCAGCTGCACATTACTGGGTGGCTACACTGTATACAGCAGTCAGACATCAATGATTCTAGTATCAGTGAGACTGCAGGCACTACAAAGTCAGGAAAGATTTCTTCAGGAGCATCCTTAAAATGTTCCAAAATTTCCAGAGTGGATCCTCTGAAATGGCTTCACTTAAATTTGTGCCAGAACAATCTGAAATGGCATGCTGAAACAAGCATCACCTCAGCCAACAGGAATTATACAGTAGCATCTAGCATGTCCTTCAAAACAAAATTAGCATGAGCTAATCATTTCACATGCCTCCTGCTGTTAATGGACCAGTTAGAGCTATTGCAGTTACAGTAAAGTGCATGTCATTGTCATCCACCAGCCTCAGAAAAGGCCACCTTTTAATTAAATGACCATAAGGTCTCATGTTTCCCAAATTCTGGAAAACCAATATTAATTTAGATATGTAAAGCAGCCTCCTGCATTTCACACACACTATATCAAGACTCACTGATATAAAACAAACTTCCTTACAGGTTACACTAAAACATACCAAGACAGAAAGCTTAACAAAAGCTTCTGATCACTAGTATCACGTCCTATCCTTTAAGGACACAGGCCGGCAGGCCCTTTCCAAAACCTCAATTCACCAGTTTCTCTATTTTGTTTCCAAATGTAGCAGCGCTACTGTTACAGCACCTCCCAAAAGGCAGCTTGAATGAAAGTGCAAGCAGCAAGAAAAATGTCAAGTGGAAGTCTCATAGTCTGATACGGAAGATTTGGATTTCTCATTGCCTAGAGATTAAATATTGCAGGTATATCAGTGCATGCACATAGAGGGAACCATTCCCAATTACATTCTTGCAGGTTCTTTACCTTTGTGGAAGAGCTCTTCAGCCAATGCAGCAGTAATCCCATTGATCTCCTGCAAAGAATAAACTGTTTTAATCAAGTGTTATTTACATACTCATGGTTACAGTTTTTCAATGTGTACATTTACTAAAGTCTCCCTTTTTTGCCTGGGTACAGGACTCTTTCAAACAGAAAGCAACTGTGATTGTGTTTTATCAATTTCTTTGTAACTTAAAAATACTTCGTAAAATGACCTGAAATTATTTGATTTCATATGATTTCCATCTCCAAGATGGAAGATGCTGAACTACATTTAAATAATCACATTCTGCATATATTTGAAAAGGGCAAGAGCATCTAGAGCAACTATTACTAGCCATCATTAGCCCATCTTCAAAGGAAGCTTGGTTCTGAAGAAACTGTTACAAATACAGTGTTCTTCAAATTTTAATGTTAAGACTAACCTAATGCATCAAGCACTCAACATTTCCTTGGAATATCACAGAAATACAAATACACAGAAAACTTTAGATTAACAGGTCTACAGAGAAGGAGAGGTATATAAAAAGCAGTTAGTCTTCTGGACTTCAACTCTATTATGCTTGCTGCAGTGTAATTCAAAAGCCCCTTTTCCCATCCTCCTGGACCCAGCCAGAAAGAAAAGGGCTGAAAACTCAAAACAGGGATTTGTTATTTCTAAATCTGAAGGTGCACAAAAATCAGTATGATTATTTGCCATCTGGGCATAATTCTTACCACAAAAAGCAAATGCTCTGTGGAAGTCCAGAAATAGTTCTAATCATTTTGATCAGTTCTCTCTCAAAGGCTCACAAAAAGAAAAATATAAAACTATTTGTGATAGCAAAGCTTTCCCTAGACACACATCTTAGTTTAAAGTAGCTGCAAAGGATAAACAGGTATTATGGATCATCAGAAAATGAGTATTTGATAAGTTTACTTCACTGACAAATCCCTCATGATTCATAACAAGGGAATAAATGCATAGGACATCTGCAGCAGACAGTTCAGCTCATTTGATGAAGCAAGCGTTTTAGAAAAGCACTTTCTTAGTATAACTGAAACCCCACTCACTGAGGATGAACAAAGCCTCCACACCAGAGTTTTGAGAACAAGCTAAAAGCTGCATTACAAGCAAACTTCAACAATTCAGACTCTCATTTGAGTAAGCAAATTGCATTCATTTGGCATGCACAGATGTAAATGAAAACTATACTCTGTATCCATTTCATCATCTGGGACACAGAGTAGGGTTTTTTTTCTACATTTATAATTGAAACAACATTATGACTTGGACTGTTCAGCGAATAGCAGGCAAAAAAAGCAACTCTATTCCTCTGTCTACAAGAGACCTCTGTCTTAGCTCTAACTACTTGTATGCATCAAACCCACAGAAGTCCATTGTTTGCAGCTGCCTCTGAACAGCAGTTTGTGGGTACTCAATTCTTTTCTTTCAAAAGATACTATCTGTAAATGAACAACCCAAATCTTCTAAGATGACAAAGTATACAACAGCACAACAAAATAAGCAACAATAACATTCTACACTGCTGTCATGCAACTGCTTCTCTTTGCTAAACTGTACCCGAGTTCTTCCTGTGACACATAAAGGCTTCAAAGTGGTTGTAATGTATTTATGGTAGATATTTCTCCTCCATTTAGTTCTATTAATTTGGGAAGTAAAATTAAATAACCCCTACTGGAAATACTAGAAATAAGAACAGACAAAATATCGCAACCTTTCTACATAAACTAATGAGGCAATATCATGGATTATAATAGCTCAAGCATGCATATAGGCTGTCTGGTAACAAAGATATTCTAAAAGATCAAAGTTCTACAGGAACATTATTTTCCAGTAGAATCACGGTGGTAAATATTTAGCTTCCCTGTTAAATAACTAACTTTTCTTCATAAATATTTAAAAGTACTCTCGAGTTCCAAGTAAAAACATTTGTGAGTTTATACCTCAAGCCAGACTCTCCTAAAGCAAAGAAATGCAGATTAAGCAACAACTTGGCTCTTAATACACAACAACAATATAGAAATAGGGGAGCATTCATATCCAAATAATGACAGTTCTCTGGAAAAGTTAAAAAGTATGAACATTACAGCAAGAGAAAAAAAATAGTCTAACAGAAAAACAGGAGCAGGGCTACGAAGAATTTCTGCCTACATAAAAAGCTTTGTTGAAGTTACATGACAGACATGAAGACATCATTTAAGAGACAGAGTAGCCAGAGAACAGAAAAATTACACAACTTCCTGATAATCAGGAAGTTTTTTCCATCTGAATAGAACTTTCCCCACATTATCACACACATTTTCAATACATATAAAACCTCTAATTCATTTTAGAAGGTTTGATTGTGACAAACTAGTGCTTCTTACTGAAATTTGCAGGGCAATAGCAACACTATGAAGTAAACCTTCTACTGTTTAAGTCAAACCCTAAAGTCTCACCAGAATAATTATGTTCACATAACATAACTAGAACAGGTTCTTCTTTGTTGCTAAAGCTTCATTAACACACCTAATAGACCACTTGTGACTCATTTCTGAAGCCTTTATATGAAACCATGAAGGGCCATCTCGGCAGATCCCACCCCAAAGCAATTATTGCTCCTCCTTTCCATTGAGTTCTCCAGTGCATTTTCCTCTTTATGAAGTTCATTCTCCCCCTTACATGATGCCATACTGAAAAAAAAAGCCTAATTATACACAAGAGATGAACAAACAAATTGCAATCTGAACAGAAAAACAAGTCATTGCTTCTTACTTTAAGCATCCTTTATCATAATGTTCTGTCAGCTGGCTGGAGCTATTTCTCCAGAGGCCATTCTGTTGGTGTGCTTCTCATGGAGAAGCATCCTTTTTCTTCATTTGGGCTACTGGAAACTGTTTCAGTGTGAACCACAGCTCTTCCCATTAACCACTAAGTAGGGGTGTGCATGGATCTCCTAAGTAGGAGTGTGCATGATTGCATGGATCAATTATGCAATGTTCCTTCAGAGAGCCAGCACTATTGACTTCAGCCTAACAACCAATTCAGCTTCAGATTTATTCACAGCTTCCAACTATTCTGCCAGCATTTATTTTCTCATCTTAGAGCCCCTACCCACACTGCTTGCCAGCACAGTATCTACTGCAATAAAAAGTGGTGTCAAAAATCTTAAAAATATGCTTTGTTTGTTACTTTGTGCAAAATGTTGAAAAAGAGAGCAGTTTCAGCTATTTTGTGAAGATTCCATATAATTCTCTCCAAGTCAGAGAACTAAGGAAAGACACTCAGGCCTCCATTTTATATGCTAAAAACATAACTTACATATAAATGAAAGTGTAGGAAGTGTGACAAAACTTTCGGGACAGTAACAGGGAACTTGACTAGCAGCGTTTGCAGGTAGACTTCTAATTCCTTCTGTCTTTTCTCCACCAGGCTTTTGGAATTTTTTCCAATAATCTTCTTGGGAGGTAACAGATTTTTATCTATTTTCTTTTCTGAAACAAGCTGAAAGACAAAGACCAGAGTTACTACCCATCTCACCATCTGAGCTTGCAAAAAGATACAACCAAACACATTAAGAACACATTGCCTGATCTTGGTAAGGTCCAAAAATAAAATTACTTCTGCAAATTTAGCTATTGACTTCAAAATCCTAGGTATTTTCAGAAAGAAAATGTTATCATTAAACGTCAAGAACTTCAGTAACTGTTTTCTGAGAGAATCACTCACTGTACCACAGGGCACAATGTAACTAAGGTGATAAAACAGTAGAATAATTGGTGCATTTCTGAGGGAGAAAACAGCCCGCTCTTGAATATAGTGGACTTTCCCTCATTTTCACTTGCTGCTTTTAAACAGTTAGTAACTACCTCATGCTAATGTCTTAAGGACAGTCTTATCACCTCCCCCACCCCCCCACCCCCAAATCTTTACTCCAATCCAGCTTTTGGTTACCACATCAGCTGATGACAAACATCTCTCAGCAAAACGTCTAACAACTCTAGCCTGAACTCCACTCTGCCCAGGGTTAAAGTTGTCCAGGCCGACGTCCCTCAGTTCAAGAGGGGAATGTAACAGGGGCAAGTAACACTGTTCATACAAAAAGGATTTAGTCTGCAGCTCAGATGATACTACTTGCTCTTTACTGAAGATAGCATTTATGTCACATGCAACAGAACTACACAAACTATACAACAGTTTGCAAGAGACCAAGGACAGTTTTAATATCCTTACCTTTTCATGCAGGTCATGGAAATCACTGTAACGATGCTTGACAGTCCACTGATGATTGCCAACACTGACTTGAATAATGTATACCTGAAAGGAAGAAATTAAAGTAAGGGAACTGCAAAGCATTTGTGTTAAAAGCTGTGAGATGTGCTGCCTAATGTAGCACTATAAGGCGATTCTACATTCTTAAAGTATCACAGTTAAGTAAAATCTTATCCAAACTCTAAGGTGACTTTGCTGTAGGCCATCTAATCTCATTCACAAGGCTACTCTACACACAAAAACACGCAGATGCTTCTTAACGTAAAACAATGGCTTTTAATTTTGCAACCCAAACATTAATAACCAAGATCTCTAAGCTACTTCTTTTTCTGATGATTCTTGCTAGGTAAGTTGGCATTCATAGCTATCCACAACAACCCTGAGACAACAGCAACCCTTCTTCAATCTACCAAGTTTCACAACAGGCAGAACAACTTGGCAACCATCCTGCTGTCACTTCACAGTTTAGTAGAAATCTGGAGCTTAACCCTTCAGAAATCCAGACAAATCCTTTGCTTGGCTGGATGTTAACTGTTTTATTCCTTTCAGCGTAAAGCACACAAGACAGCTTCCCGAGTGTTACAACTGTGACCGAAGAATCATATTTGCCTAAAACAACTCAACACTTCTTTACACAGAACTATGCATTTTTAGCCACACATGTACCATCAATTCAAGATTTTCATTGCAGGTGACTTTCCAGATTAAGTAGTACTGGTTCTTCAGGAAACTCACAATCTACCTTTGGATATGCCAGAAGCCAGCCATCCCAAAGAAAATTTAAACATATAAAATAAAACGAAGTAGAATACAAAACAAGGCTCAGCAAAAACAGTTCTACAACTATCCGAAAATAACAAATTAAACAAACTGTATAAACCAACTATATTCCTTGGGAAAAAAAAAACAACCACAATTTGTATCTAATCTTGAAAGCATTTAATACAATTGAGAACTTGCTTACTACCACAGATCATTGACCTGACTCATAGCCACTCTGTGAATGATGCACATCCAGCTGCTAAACCTGTTTGAAACAAAAACCATCAAGAGTTTCATTTTGTTACTTAAAAGGCCAGTTTTCTCTTATTGGTAGTGCAGACCAGCACAACACCAAACATGAAATAGAATGCCACTTGCATTTTGAAAAATGAACTAGATCTCATACCAATTATATTTATGTAAGCATCTGACATTGGCTTGCTGACGAAAGCCCAAGTCCTACAGAGAACTGAATCAAGATGTCTGACTAGTGCAGCAAGTGACACATCAGTGTTCAGATGAGTACTGAAAACAGATGAATGCCTACACAGAATTACAGCCTCAATTAAGGCCTGCGTCTGCTTTCTCATCATGTTGTGTTGGGAAATGACAGATGAGGATTTTTCACTGTGCCTGTGACAAACTAGAACAGGAATAACCTGAGCATTCAAAAGTACCTCATAACCCCAAGGAATGCAAGGATAGACTCAAAAGAAACCAGAGGATTAAAGTTAGAACCTAAGAAGCACTACATTTAGAAATCACAATAACTAGTTCTTTTAAAAAGATGTGTTAAATTACGGCAGACTAAGCAGTATAGCTAAATGCAATGCAGATTGAGTACACAATGCATAAAACCTCAGATTAGATATTGAAAACTCAGTAAACATCACAGCTCCCGGCTGACAGCTCATGAGACAAGAAAGGAATGCCCCTCCTCTCTGCATACAATACAGTCAGAGTAAATATATAATAAAGGCTTCATACCTATTTGCTGAAATGGCAAGCACTGACCACTTCTAGAAACATAGCACTGAGCCAAATGCATAGCCTGGTCAGGAAAATACCTGTTAAAGCAAGTGTTTCATGTGCTGATACAATTCCTCAAATTAAGTCTTTACATGAACAATCCTCATGTAGAACGCAGCCAGTGCAGGCAGTACATATTCACCCTTCACACAGCATCAGAACACAGAATGCCAGCAACTGATTTCATATCAATCCACAAGCTGCCATTATCTTGAAGAATAAATACAAACACAAGATGCTTATGTGCTCCAAAGACTTGTTTCAATACAGAAATCGATCATTTTAAAGCAAAAAAAAAAAAGTTAAATTTCTGAAGAAGTCAGATACATAAGTTGATCTTTAATTGATTTTGAACGTGCCTTGTGTATGACAAGGCTGAAAGTTTAAGTTAAGATTCTTCAAGGACTGCCCACCTGCCAAGCCAACTGCTAGAAGGCATACACAGGGAGATTATATTCTATCATGCTGCACTCTCTCCCAGACATGGATATACCATGTGAAATCTCCACCCATATTTATGCCATATACATTTCTTTGAGCTAAAATGCAAAAGTGTTTACATTCACAGGTTTCCCTCCTGCCTGTATCTCTACTAAACTCTCACCTCACGTATAACAAATTTTATACACCTTTCTATAAATCAGTTGTTTTGGTCAAGTTCTTTGGTCAAGTTCTTCAAGTTTTGGTCAAGTGTCTAGCATACCTGTAGTGCTGTATTTTTCAAGATTTTTCTAACCAGTGACTTCAAACTCTTTGTAGTTAAGTACTCACACCAAACAGCATGCCTTCATTTCCCTAAGATGTATAATTTTTAAACCAGATGTTAAATGAACAGCACTGATTCCAGACTGCCTTTTGTTTACTTCCTGTGCACATTAGAAAAAACTGCCCATCTCACTTTACATGGAAAACTTGCATTTCTACAGTATCTCTCATGCAACTTCATACTTCAGACCTGTCAAGAGAAAGACAAGCACCTCCCCTTTACAGAGGACAGGCAGAGCTGCCCACAGGAAGCCTGGGATACAGGTGCGACTGCAGCCAGTAGGTCCCAAATTCCAGTGCAGTGATGCAACCACACCCTGCCTCCTCAAGTAGTCAGTTTACGCCCATTCAAGGAAGCCATAGTATATTCCTTAAATATCAAAGCTAGTATTTATATTAAAAACAGCTGCAAAAGACAGGAAAAGCAGGAAGGCAATTTTTGGCTAAACAAATGCATAGCAGAAAACAAATGAAGCACTGGCAGCCTTGAGTCATTCTTGCAATCAGCCAGTCTTCAGTGTCTAGCTGGACCAGCACATGCAGGAGAAATACCTAGTAAGACTGCTCATACTTTTCTAACCCAACAGAAAAAAAACCCCAAAACATCAAGTGCAGTATTTCTCCCTGCTGGATTTATTGATGCCTTGCCTTCCACCCTAATAACTCCAATAAGAATCACATTTTTTAAAAGTACCTTCAAAATTACACAGAACCGTGAACCTCCCCTAATACATTTTACAGGATTTAATCTCTCAACTGTCAAAAGGATGTCATTAAAATCAATCTCCTTCTATTAAGAATATGAGCTCTGAAATACAGAATACAACGGGAAGCACAGATGCCAAAAGAAAAACGTTTCTTTCAAAAAAAAAAAGTAATTAGGACCACTGCCACCTTGACTACTACATGTTAATGGATAAGATGTAGCTTGCTTATTTTAAAGTTGAGAAAGGAAACTTTACCAGATTTGACTGACATTTACACCATCTAATTTCTCCACTTCCTTTGCTCTGGTTCAAGTCTTTATCACATCCTTAAGTACCCCTAATCTATTTTTGAACACTAAACAAAAATGCTAATTTTTGTAAAACATTTCACCTTCTAAATAATTTTGTAAAATTTGTTACCATTTAAAGATAAATTCCTACATTTCAAATGATGTTGGTATCTCTTGTACAAACTGGCTGCAGGTTTGGACACCAACAGTTTTTGCAGGTTTACACACAGGTAATAAGCTTAATGACACAACTCCTTCAAAAATGCATTAAGAGAACCAAAATAAGGCTGAATACTGGTAAATCTTGCCTTTAAAACACCTTGTTTTTAAATCTCCCAAGAAAAAAATGGCATTAAAACAGCATCGTATTTCCAGAAGCATAATCTTTAAGAAAAGAAATCTGGCCTTGAAAAAATAAGCCTCCTTGGGCTTAGCTGCAGCAGCTTAAAATGTTATCCCCAACTATCAGCTGATCTGCTGAACGCTACCTGCAGCAAAGTTATATGCCTGAACTACGGCTCACCCTAGCACATTAATGGCATTATCAAAGATTGGCTGTACCACAATACTAGGGTATTGCTGAAGCTGCAAATTAGCTAACATTTCACCCCCTGTGACCATAACCTCCAGTGGAATAAGGGGACAGATAACATCTTGACATTTTCTCAGCTGAATTCACTTGAATTTCTCATTCACTGGTACTGCAAAACACTAATGAAAATTCTCAACACCAACATTAACACTGCTGAGCTTCGGTTCACACCTAAAATGGGAGTTTCCAGTCACCATGCCACAAGCCCCACCAACAGCCTCTGGGCTGATGGGGGACTGTGAAAGCAGCCTTGCTTGGGGGACAAACCACATCCTAACTCACAGGGGTGGTAACATCTCAACAGCAGCATCATTTCTGTGAATGCACATCACATAACTCACGTGTCAGAAAAAGCTGAAGCAATTTTCAAGAATTTCATTTTAAGCTTCTAAGCAACTCCTTCCCGGAACACTCAGGACATTTTTGTCTGTAAATATGGCTACTCACCACCTGACAGTCATTCCCACATAATGATGTTTCAATGGTTGTCAACTGAAAAGGAATTAGGCCCTTCATGTACTACAGCTGTGTAAATGCTCTGCCCTATCACAAACTCAGCAATCCCTCTCTTGTTGCTCTTTTTTCTCCAGGTACATTTTCAGAGGCAGTAGCCCAAAGTATTACTTGTAACTATTACAGAACTTTACAAATATTGCCTTTTCTGAACCATTGCTCCCCTTCCCCTCTTTTCTTTTAGATTCCTACAGCAGGAAGAAACTTGACATAATTATGTGCATTTTATATTTAAAAAAAAAATATCACTCAAGCCACACTAAAATAAGGTAGGTGCAGAAAATATTTTTAGTTATATAACCAAAGGGTGGTGTGCTCGAGATGTTTACTGTCTGCAATTACACCGAGGTTTGTTTTATGATGAGCTTCTTCCTGAAAAACAGACCAATTAACTCTTGGTAGAACGCAACCAGTAAAAAAAACAAGTTATACATCAGAAATTTAATTCTTTCCCCAAACAGAAACACCACTGGCAATATTTCCTTTATTTTTAAAGAGACGGTTTTTTAAAAACCGGTTCACGTCAAAGCATCTGACTTTAAAAATAGCTAGCTTTTCAAGAGGGATTTTTATGGTATTTTCACCTGAAGAAAAGATTTCCTACCATATTCAGTCCAGCTTTAAAAGCTATGTTTACTTGATAACATTTTTTGATATTCATATGTACATATACACGCACATATATAGGTATATAGGGGCCAGAATGGGACATTGGCAAACTCAGCCTCCACCAAAACACCAGCCCCGGGGCCGGTCTCCCCCGTCCGAAGACCCGCAGCCGCACTCCTCCGGGACCGATTTCCGATTTCCCACAACAGGCGTCCCCTCACGGCGGCAAAAAACCACCCAGAAACCTCTGCCGAATTACTCCCGCCCTGGCTTTACCGCGGGTACAAAACCGGGCCGAGAGCCGCTGCCGGGCTCCCTCAGAAGAGACAGCGCAGCGCGCGCCCGGCCTCAGCCCGCTCCCCCCGTTCCCCTCAGGCCGCCTGAGGCAGCGACGAGGCGAGCCCGCTCCCCCCCGCCTCGCTGACACCGGCACGTCCCTCACGGCCTCCCCACTCGCCTCCGCGGGACGCCCGGCACCGGCCCCGCCGCTCCCCGCACCCTGGTCCCGCACCGTATAGGTCTCCACCAGCTCGGAACCTAGGACTCGGGCCTCCCGCGGGGGCTCCTCGCCGTCCTCGCCTCCCGCCGCCGCTTCCATGACGCCGTGGGAAGCGCAGGGGACAGGCAGCCGCCGCGCTCACGCCGTCACCGCTCCCCGTCGACTGCTGCCACTGCCGCCACCGCCGCCCGCACCGGCCACCGACTCGTCCCTCGCTGGCGCTGCCGCCATCTTGGCTCACCCCCCCCTCAGGGTGCGGCTTACCCCGCCCGCCGCCTCTTTATTGGCAGCCACCGCCGCCGGCAGGGGCGGGGCTTGCCGCTGGAGGCGGGGCTTGGGGCGGGGCGGGGCTACGGCCCGTCGGGGCGGGGCTTGGTGTGGAGTTGCGCATGCGTGCTGGCCCTCCAGCGGGGGCTGGCGGTGTTGTGCGGTGCAGTGCGGGGCTGTGGGACGATATTGATCCCAATACCAATATGAACTATACCAGGACTATACTGGCCATCCTCTCAGCAGGAAGCGGTGCTCTCCCACCAGGGGACAACCAGTGTCGGCACTGGGAGCGATATGGTGCCAGGAGGAAGGGAAGGGCTCGGGGGTCCAGCACCGGAGGGGCGAGGGGTTCTCAGGATGGCAGCCATCATAGAAGAGGAGAAACTCCTCAGCAAACTTTCTATTTTATCTTCAATGTAATGTTCATGCTATGAAATAGTCATAGAATCATAGAATGGTTAGAGTTGGAAGGGACCTTAGAGATCATCCGGTTCCAACCCTCCTGCCCTGGGCAGGGACACCTCCCACCAGACCAGGTTGTTCAAAGCCCCATCCAGCCTGGCCTTGAACACTTCCAGGGATGGGGCATCCACAGCTTCTCTGGGCAACCTGTTCCAGTGTCTCACCACCCTCACAATAAAGAATTTCTTTCTAGTATCTAACCTAATCCATCTTCACCATCTTGGATGAAGTGCCCGGGTCTTGCTCCTCCTCATCCCCACACCTGGCTAGCTTGAAGACACTTGAGACCTTGAAACATATTTGCTATAGAGTAAATACTTTCAGAAATTCGGACACTAGAGTCTTCTAAAAGTGCCTTTTCCCCAAGCATTAGAAGAGAAATTAGTCCTCCTGTGTTGCTCAATCCAACACACCTCAAAACCAGAGCTGGGCTGGTGGGCCAGATGGGCATGGACTCAGCCCAGGGCCTCAGGGACGACCCCAGAGTGAACTCGGTGTAGCCTGGAGTGACTTTGCTGACTTTACAAACCTACCTTACCTCAATGACTGTCCCACTGAGCACACGGAAGTGTTTCAAATCTGTGCACACTGATAGGATCTTGCCAGGGATTTGTAACAGAAGTGGAGAATTTTACAGGATGGCAAGAAAATCCTCCTCAGCCTTTTCCCTGTGGACCCCGAGGGGGAACCACAGGAGGTTCAAACCACAGGGTAACAAAGCATCTTCCAGCAAAACAAAGGTGACCTCTCTGTGTCCTTGCTTATGCCACCTAAGAGAGGATGCAATTAGCTCCAGTGTAGAGTCATTAATAAAAGCAGAAGTGCCAAACAGCTTGGGTGCACATGTGGGTTTCAAAGTCATCTGAATGAAAAGTATTTCCTTGGCAGAAGGGAGCTGCGGGGCCACGGGAGTAACGCTGCAGGGGTAACACTGGTGTCGGGCAGATACAACCAGACCCAGGCTGGCAGATAAGAAAACACACCTCTGCAAATGCAGCTGGATAAACCCATTTTGATTTTATTTTCACTGCAAAACACTTTCCTTTTGTCAGGATTTAGCTGAAGCATCCTTCACACTGTGTAAGGAGAAAATGCTTATAGTGAAGGCAGCCCAAGAGGGATTTTCTATCCCCAGTGTCAGCAGGAGCTGCTCCTGAGCTCAGCGTCTTGATGAGATAATAAGTGGTTTTGGAGAGCAACTTTAATTAAGCTTCCTCTGAATGTCCCATCTCCTTAATTAAATAACAATTTGCAGTGCTTGGACGTCTGTGGCTTTTGATAGGAGCCCTTCTCCTCTGCCTGAAGCAGTCTCTGCCTGCAAGCACTGAGGTGGCATGTGGTGTGACAGCCCTGTCCCAGCTCCCAGAGAAGCTGTGTCATCAGGAGCAATGCAGCTGGGGAAGGGGGAAAACAGGGGCTCGTTCAGCTAAAACCCTCTGAGGAGCATTTAGGTAACAGTAAATTAAAGAGCTTCGACGTCGGTGGGTCTGGCCCTGCGCGGGGCTGGCTGCCTTGTGTGGGGAAGTGGGACACTGGGGTGCTTTGCTGAGGTTCGGAGCCATGACGGGCTGCCCAAACACCCCTGACCTCAAATAAAGTTGCCACTTCGTTGGGCTTCTGCTTTTTATTTCCTTGTATTTGACCTGAAGGATGCCTCTGCTTGTTTTGCAGTGGGTTGCGGCTGCCTGGAAAGGAAAACCCAAAATGAGATTTATTTATTTTTTGGAGAAAAAAAGCACATAAACCCTCCTGCTTGTCTTAGAACCTTGGATTGAGTGACAAGTGCAACCGCACGTTGGGATGCAGCTGGAGCCTGAGCTAAGGCGCCGTACCCAACCGCAGCGACAGCCGGTGTGCTGCCGAGCCGCCCGTGTGCCGGGATTCGGGGCGCTTGTGTTGGCAGCCTTCCTCCAGCTGTAGGTAGCTGTGCCCTGTCTCTGCCCTGGGTCTCATGTGGGGAGGCAAGAGAAGCAGCAGAGGGTGGTGACCCCCTGGGACACCCCCATACACACCGCCGCAGCCTCCCTCTGTGCTTTGCAAAGCAGAGGCTCTGGGTTTCTCTATAAACCCCCCCAATTCTCAAGTTTTTTATAAGCAAACTCCTCCAGAGAGCCAGGGGATGCTGGCAGCTTTGGCTCCAAGCAGCAAGCAGGGAGGCAGGGGCTGGCATGATGCCTTCTCCTCCCTCCCCAGGAGGAACATCACCCCTCGCTGCCAGATGGATTTCATCCTTCCCCTCTAGGCACGACTGTGTTTTGCAAGTCTCTGTGCGTGTCAGGCATTTGCAGAAGCGCAGCTTTCCCGTGTCGGCATCTAGTGGCCCAGCTTTCCCCTCTCTAAGCAGACAGAGACTCTTCTCCCACATCCCAACCTGGATTTCATCCCACCTCCTAAAGGAGCATGGCCACGACCCTTTGAAGGCAATGTCAGAGCTTCCACTCCTGCAGTGCATCGGCCCTAGATATATTCTGACACATCCCGGGGGCTGTTTTCAGGGGGATGACTCAGAGCCGTCGCCTCCTGGTACGGAGGGACAGGGCCAGGCATGATTCCTTGCCCTCTGCTGCGGTGCCTGGCAGTGCCCGGGGCCGGCACCCGCCGTCCAGCTGGCTCCACAGGGAATCCTGAGGGGGGGAAGAAATGTGGGACTGGGGGGGTATCTCAGGACAGCACCTCATTGGGGTTCTCCATGGGGGTGCCTGGGAGGGTTTGGGTGGTGGTGGGCATCCCAGCCTGCGTCCTCACCAAAGGAAATGCTCCAATCCCCTTTAACAAACTAACTACTGCCCTTTGCAGCTTTTTTCTGCCATTTCTATGTTCAAAGCAACCAAAATATTAATATCTTCCGGTTATGAAGACTAACGTGCTTCAAAACTTAACTCCTTGAATGCAAGTTAGTCTTTCAGGAGTGCAGAGCCTGGGAGGATGTGGTGTGGGACAGGGCACTGTGCTCACCCTGACACCACCCCGGGGTAACTGGTTAATGCCACTCGGGCGAGGGACAGCAGGATTTTTGCATGGAACATGATGACTGTTAAAGGGAGAAGAGATTTTTTTAGAAGAGATGAAACCTGGCAGCTGCGTTCATGGTATTTTCAGTTTTGGTAACTAACACTGGTATGAGCTAGCTGGAGGTGAGACTGTCACCCTGAGACGCCAGAGCCATCCATATCTGCTTTGGACACAAGAGGGAGTCCTGAATCACCAAAAAAGAGGGTTTTGCTTTGGTTGCTGTGGATTAAAATGCTTTTCCCTGCACCGAGGAAAACCTCCTCATCACTTGGAAGCCTTTAGCGTGTTTTGCTCTTCACTGTGGTGGGGTAAATCCATGGTAAATCCAGAAGCGTAGGTTATTCCCTGTTTCCAGTGGGGACAGGTCAGCTCACTGGTTGGGTGAAGTGAGTCCTGGTTTCCTAAAGAAATGGGAATTATCCCTGAAATCAAGCACAGCTGACAGCCACCACCCCCCATTTTGCAGCCCCAGCTAAATGCAGAAAATGGAGGCAAAGCTCCACGCTTCTCCACGCTGTGGCATCGGGACCACACACTCCCCCCCCGGCCTTGGTGCCCACACGCACATGGCATCATCTACTCTGAGGCCACCAGCACTGGCCACATGTGCCCCAGCAGCATGTCCCCCCATGGGCTTGGGGACAGCCGGTGGAGGGGGCAGAAGGGCTCTGGCACCTCCTGTTCCCACTGTCCCAGGGGAGACATTTGCTGCTGGACGGGGGTATTTTGGGAGGCATGCCTTTCCAGTATTAGCCAATTTAATTAGGCACAGTATAATCTTTCTAATGAATCTTCCGGGGGGGGGGGGGAGGATGGACGACACATACGGGAGGTGGAGGTGACATGGTGGCATGTGTCCAGTCAAGACAGCCAAATACTGCAATATATCAGCAAAGGTCCTGCCAAGACCTGGCTGAAAGGGCTTGCTCCTTCCCGTATCAAAGTCACGAGGAAACCTCCAGCTGCCCCGAAACGGGGCTGGGGCTGGCTCCGGACGTGCCAGCCTCGGGCTCGGCAGCGTCCCCATCCCAAGGCACGCAGGGGAGGCATTCCTGTGGGGAGGGGGGTGGGCGTGCGGGGCTGCTTGTGGGCTGGTTGCATCCCCCGGGGCGGGCAGCCCCCTATATCAGCCGGGCTTGCAGGGGCAGCGCTGGTAGAGTGTGATCGTGACGTCCCCCGGCCTCTCGCCCAACCTCTCCAGCCATGGATGACATTTATAAGGCAGCGGTAAGTGCCTCCCTTTGGGGTTTCGGGTTTGGGGGGGGGTGGGTTTAAACGGTTTACAGGGGTTTTATAGTAGATTCCCCAAAGCTGTGACGGAGGTAATTCAACAGAGAAATGCAAATAAGAAATAATTATGGGGTGGGAACTTTTAGTCAACATCACCAGGACATGGACCTTTCCCACTGATGGCTCTGAAGATTTCACGCTCCTCTTGTAAGCATGAAACTCTCTATGGTGCTGCTCAACTATTTACAGTTACTCCCCTGGTTCCCTGCTGTAAGGCAGGGAGGTGGCCCATAGCTGAAGTTATAAATCTCAGCAAAATCTTGAAAGCCTAAGAGGTGTCTGCTAGTTTTAGACCAGACAAAGCAGAGCAGCGTTTCCCATGAAATGAACATTATTTGTACGGGTTAAACCTCACCCTCCTCTTTCTGGTGCTTTATAATTCTGCCATTGCTACGTATTCCCCCCTTCGTGAGCTGTGTATTTTTTCTGGAAGATTTAAAAAACCCCTTGGTTCTTGTAATTTATTTCCAAACATCCCCCTCTGCTTTGCTGCTCCTGATATCTGCTCTGCAGAAATCCAGAATGTGAGCTATGCTCTTGGGGAACGCAGAGCATCCTAATGGCTATTTTAACTTACACAGCTGCACGCTGCGCTCACCGTGTAAACCCAAACTATTTGGTCTGTAATAAGAACAGTACATTATTTTGTAACATAGACAGACAGTGATATGCAGGTGGAATAAGGATGAAAATAGATTCTGGATTGTGTGGATTGCTACAGTATCCTTCCGTAACCGGGGTTAAAATAAGAGCTTTTTTTTTTTTCTTTAATATATAGTTGATCAGGTTTGATTTTAACCAAGGGCACAAAAAATACATCACACAAGTCCTATTCTAATTCCAAGGCTTTTAGAGGGAAGAAAGATAGTGCTTGATACATAACTGAAGAAAAGAACAAAATGCTCACACCTCTCCTGTCTTTTGGTCAGCCCTGAACCTCGTTAAATGGAATCGCCCTAGCGACCCCAATGTGTGAAAAGGTTTAGGGAAGGCTGCACAATATAGCACTGAGTCCCCCAACAAACACCTCAGAAAAGGAGAAAAATGTGACCTGTGAAATCAAAGAAAGTCCAGGCCTCTCCAATTAAGCTTTTAAATTAAATATGTTCTCTGCAACTCAAGGCACAGGTCCTCTGCTTTTTGTTTAGGGACCTCATGTCCGTAATTAGGGAGAAAGGCTGAGGTGCTTTGGAAGCCGCCGATGCCCACAGGCAAAAAGGTCTGTCCATTTGCTGGGGCAGTGCCCTCGCAGCGTGGGTGGAGAGCCCCAAAATTAAGGGTAACCCGACTGCAAGCTCCAGCCTCTCTCCAGATCTCTACCCCAGAAATGCACAAAAATCCACAGGTGAAGGTGGGGACTTTTTGCCCGGGGACTTTAGCACTTTTACCATGGAGGAATTTAGCTAAGAAAAAGGAATGGCAGCAATAGAGAGCAACCCAAAATTTTCCTATCATCTCAGATACCAAAAACTTACTTCAAACATGGAGCCCTTGACCAGGGAAATGGGCCATGCAGAAGACCTGATGGGCTCCCATATGGATTTTGGTTTGAAGGTGGGGCCACGCTGGTAAATGTGGGGCTCGAGTCCCAGGCATCAGCTGCCAGCACCTTCACAAGGCAAAACAAGTCTAAGCCAGGCACTGCCGAGACAAAAAGCTTTTTTGTGGATTTACTCCCCAAGATTTTAACCACAAGAAAACATTTTGCTGGAAAAAAAATACTTCAACTTCCCCTGTCTGACTCCAGATGGAAACACAGGACGAAGAAGAGAGCTATGATAAAAGCAAAATACAGGAGATTTGGCGTTACTGCGTCCGCCGCGGTGGTGTGAGCTTACTGCTTGTCTTCCCACACCGCAGCTGAGGAAACCTTCCCCGAAACGATGTGGAGGGAAAAAAGGACTAAAGCCACGAACAGCACCCGTGTCCAGAGGGCACTATAAACAGCTCAAGAGATACCTCTGTGATAAAAGTGTCACTCTACAGTTATAATGCCTTAAGTTTACATACAGCATAGCTCCACTTCTACAAATTCAGTAGTCAAGGAAGCTTCAAAAGTGAGGATTTTTTTTTTTCTACTTGCTGCATGCTGATGGCATGTATTAGTACTATAGTTATGTCAAATTCCCTACGTGCAGCCAGGGAACCCAATGGGTTTTCATCTTGCCCACTCATGCCTAGATAAGGGTGTGCAAACACAAGGCTATTTCGGGAACATTTTTAGGCTCTGTTAAGTGGCACTAAGAACAGTGCCGGGGACAAGCGTCCAGATAAAGGGCTGCAAGGATAAATACCAAAGCCTGGGAACAATTGGGGAGCTCATCTTTATCTCCAGCACCTCTCTTGCCCGGGTTTATAAATAGCGACTGCACCAAGAGGGTCAGGTTACCCGGGTGGCAGGATGGCGGCTGCGGACATCGGCCCAGGGAGGGTTGGCTGCTCTCGCTCTGCCCAGACAATAGCCACAAAGGGCTGGCAGCTGCCCGCCTGCCTTCAGCAGTGCCAGGTTCACAGCAAGCTTGGGCTTCCTCCTGCAACGGCAACCCTGCCACCATCCTTAGCACTTTCTGACTTGAAAATCTTCACCTGCTGGTGTGTGGGGAGCGGGATAAGGCTCTCTGCCCGCTTCCCACAGGCTCTCTCCCACTAAGAAAAAGCACTTTCCTTGCCTCTCGCTGCAAGAGGGAAGTACTTCCAGTTGGCTTTTGCAAAACCACTCCTATCTGGGGCAAGATCATCAGCCTTCCCTCAAAGACGGGTGCCACGGCCCTGACCAAAACAGAGTGGAGATGGGCATTGGGACGGCTCACAGAGGGTATGGACGTGGCAGCAAGGAGACATTAGTGGGATCAGGCACTCTCTGCACAGGGCAGAGGCAGTCCTGGCAGCGCTCAGGTCTGCCTGACTCTGGAGAGGTTGTCGACCAGTCTGGGAGGGGAAAAAAAAAAAAATATAAAAAAAATCAGAGTTTTAATCTATGCTACTAAAGAAGTGGTTGGACACAGTGGTGGGGTCAGAAATTTTAGATAAGCAACAACCTGCCTTGCAGGCAGGAATAAAGCCAAAGAGAGAAAGGCACTTAAAGAGGCATGACACAGAGCTGGTGGATTCCTGCTCATTGATTATTTTCATTAATTCATGCTAACTAGTAAGCTCCCACTGGTTGTCTGCAGGGAATGAATTAAGGTAGGGTTTGGGAACAATCTGCCAGCCCATTTTGGCCAACACCTAATGGTTCCACAGGCCATTTCTTCAGGGAAAAATCCAAAACAGGCTAAGGGGGATAGCAGCTCCCTTCAGAGGCAGGAACCTTTGTAACAAACACAGACTTGGATGGAAGCAGCACAGCCCTTAATGCCCTGGATAACGCAGAGAGCTTCCTGACTCTAGGGCTGAAAAACAAACACCAGGGTTGGTCTTGTCCACCTCTCCCTCCCCAGTGACCTCTCCAGCACGTCCCACCTCTGATCTGGCCTCAGCCCACAGACAAGCAGCCCTCGGCGGCACAGATGGCCTGTTGTGAGGCCTCTAGGCAACAAGAAATTATCCCCAAAAGGTTGACAGAGACAAATGCTTTTCCCAGTGGGTCTTTCTTGCTTGTGCAAAGGCTAATTCTGATAGATGCTGCCACTCTGGAGAAATTATGATCACTTCAAAGGAGTTGGGAATAATTTTTTTTTTTGAAGGGGAAGAATCTCTTAGGCTACAAAAAGTTGCAGTGTCAAAACCTCACTGCTTGTATATCCTGTAGTCCCTGAGGGTGACTGTTGTGATGCTTGGCTGACCTTTGCAAAGGCTGTTAAACAAATAATGTTACCTTTTAACCATTAGTGATACTGAGGAAGAGAAATTACTTTGTCTCCGTGTTTTCCTTACAGGTTGAGCAGCTGACAGAGGAACAAAAAAATGGTAGGTGCATCTTTTAAGCTGAGATTGCAGCCTAACGACAAACTTCCCAGCTGGCAGTTCAGTCTGCCTCAGCAATTACACCCCAGAAAATGCCAGCCTGGCCTGGGATGAGCCCCCTGCCCAGGGTTGAGGCATGGGGCAAGACCCCCGGCATCTCCTCTTCCCTCTCTCCCCAGAGTTCAAAGCTGCCTTCGACATCTTCGTGCTGGGGGCGGAGGATGGCTGCATCAGCACCAAGGAGCTGGGGAAGGTGATGCGGATGCTGGGGCAGAACCCCACCCCTGAGGAGCTGCAGGAGATGATAGACGAGGTGGATGAGGATGGTGAGAGATTTGGGTTCCTTCCACTCTCCCAAGCCCCACAGGCATAGGGGAAACGGGGCAGGTCGGGAGTGCTCAGTGTATGCACAGTGCTGGTAGGATCTGTGCTGGGGACACTTAGGCCAGCATCCTAAAAGCTGCCTCTTGTTGCAGGGCTGCTCTCCTGAGGTTTGTTCCTTGGTGACTAAAGGGTAGTGTGATATCTCGGAGTTGCCTGTTCACCCACTGTCTGATGGTGTGTACTCTGCCTGCAGGTAGCGGCACTGTAGACTTTGATGAGTTCCTTGTTATGATGGTCCGGTGTATGAAAGACGACAGCAAAGGAAAAACCGAAGAGGAACTCTCAGATCTCTTCAGGATGTTTGACAAGTAAGGGCAGTGACTGCAGCGTCAAGGGGTGGTGGAAGCAGTGCAGCCACCCCAGTTCCCCTTCCCCAGCATCTTGGTCCACTTCTGAGGTCTTCCATCCTTGCACAGAAATGCTGATGGCTACATCGACCTCGAGGAGCTGAAGATCATGCTGCAGGCAACGGGAGAGACCATCACAGAGGACGACATAGAAGAACTGATGAGAGATGGAGATAAAAACAATGATGGCAGGATTGACTATGATGGTAGGAGTCTTTCTTGTACACAGTTTGGTTGTGAGTCACTGGGCAGCTCCTGTGGTCTTGCTTGCCTTCAGGGATGGTTGTCAGCTCATGCAGGCAGTGCTGGGCAATACACCTGATCACAGCTGGTGCTTGCACAGGGACGAGGGGTTTCTTATGCTTGTGAAATGGTAGCAAGAGTCTGGGGCTGCCTGAACTCTCTGCACGCTGAGAAAGTCAGCCTGCATTGAAGCAAACCGCCTTGTACCAGAGACCTGCCTGTCCCTCCTGCCCCCTAAACACAAGCACCACCTCCAAAGGGCAGTATCTCTGAACGCAATGCTACTGAAATGAATCCCAGATTGTTTCCGAGCTGAGCTGGTGGCCATCTTCCTCCCTGGGCACTCACCTCCAGTGTTTCGGTGGCGACTGTGGGTGACGCTGGGCTCTGGTGACATTTCCAGTGGGAGTCACAAGGAGTGCTCGCCACAGCCAGAGGAGGAGTAGCCATCCCCTCTCAGCTTTTTGCACGTCGCGGGGTAGGGGTGGAAAAGGAGACAGGGCTGGGAAAAGCTGCCAAGACCACACTTGGCAGCTGTGACGGCACTTTGGTCCCACCTCACACCCCCTATCTCCTATGTCTTCCCCTTGGCAGAGTTCCTGGAGTTTATGAAGGGTGTTGAATAAATCTGAAGCCAGATGACAGCCTGAATCTCCTAAACCCCTCAAGCTCTGCATCTCATCTCCTTGGCTAAGTCCCCTGGCTACCGGCATGAAGACCGAGCGCTGAGAAGGGTGGCCACTGGGAAAATAAAACGTGTTAATACCAAGTGCCTCAGATGGTTGTTCCTTGGAGGTTTAGTGAGAGCTTCACCCTGGTCACGTATTCATGACTAATGGGTCTGCTCCTCAGGGCTGCACCAAGTGCCTGTGAGTTGTGTCTGGGAAGGTGACGCCACAGTTGGTGGTTTAAGTCTCCAAGGAGATATATTGCTGCCAGCCCAGTGACAAAGCCCAGCCAAAGGGGCCACGGATGCTTGGTGGGGAGCTGCCACATTGCATCTTCTGACCCCTGCCGTGGTGAGCAGGCTCAGGAGCCAACACTCATGCCTGATGGCTTAACTGGAGCATCAGCACCATTTTAGTGATGAAATATGAATTAACAACCACTTATGCCACCACTGAAATCTCCGGGTGAGGGACAGTCCTTTTCCTTCCCTGGCTGTCCTGAAGGCACACCCCTTCCTCCTCCCCACCATCCTGATGGCCACCCTGCCGCACATGCAGAAAGATGACCTGTATTTTCTTTGGAAATACAAATAAAAGCCATTGCTAAGCTGGACTGGGTTCCTCCTTCCCACCTCGCCCCGCCTGGCAGGAAGCAGGCAATGACAGCCCAGCAGCACCTCACAGTCCTCCAGCAGCCCTGGGTGGGAGCTTCACCACAAGAACTGAAACACCCATCTTTCCCTCAGAAATCACGTTCATTTGGGCCCTGAGCAAGGCACAACCTTGCTTTGGGTCTTGCCCCTCAGGAGCGTGGTGACAGCAGGGCCAAGGAAGAGCCGTGCTGTCCCTGAGGGCCCTGGGTGCCATCTTCTCCCATCCCAAGGAAGCGCAGCATTCCTGTGGCATTAGCAGCTCCCCTGCACATAGCTGCCTCCTCCCATCGAATTACAGCCCCAGCACAGCTCAGGCATTGCAGTCGTGTCGCTAAAATCAAACGTTTACCCAAGCAAAATAAACATTGGCAGAGCAAGGCAGAAGACTGTGTCAGTGCAAACCCCAGTGATGCTGCCCTCAGCCCTGGGCACGGGTGACACCATGCCTGTACCCCCATGCCCCCCGCACCATCCTTCTGCCTTTTCTCCCCAAACCAGCTTACCTTTCTGCTCCCCCCACGGAAATAACACCCCGAGCAGCTCTCATTTGTAGCAATAATGAAATATTGTAATTCAGACCAATTAGGCTTGAGGTGAAATGAGGCCTGAGAGGGGCTGTCAGGTGTTTGGAAGGACATGGCAGTGTCTTCCCCCTGGACAATGAGCCCCAAATGTTTTGCCCAAGCAGGGCTTGTAACATCAGAGAAACTGAGGAAATGAATCCCTGTCAGCTAGAACAGCTAGTTTTCCTTAAAACCCAGAATATTTTGGAAATAGTCCTAATGCAAACATCTAGAAGACCTGCTCAAAGGGGTCTCCCCGAGGGTTCCAAGCCCTCAATGCCATAGTTCCTGCTGATTCAGCAGAACTGCAGGTGCACCAGAAGCGAACAGACACAGAAATGTGTTGGGTCGAACAGCCCTGTGACAGGACATGCTCCTGCGTGTTACTGCCTCCCATTGTCAATGAATCTGTAGCCTAGAGATCAAAAATAATAATTTTCCACCTCCCCAGTGTAGCAGCAGAAGTCATTTCCCACTGAGACGTGCTTCTGAGGACCTGTTTTATTCCAGCCCTGGACACCTCCACAGAGATGCAAATACCTGGGCTTCTGCCACGAGCCACGGTGATGCGAGCTGTCCCCACAGCCACGGCCATCCGTCCTGCAGGCAACCAACACTCACATCACACCTCCACAGGCACCACCGACAACCCCCTTATTTTCCTCTGTCCTGACCAGATCTTGACACTGAATGAGGACACCTCCAAGGTATTCACCACTGCTCACTGATAGGCTTTGGATCTCTAAAGATTGAACAAGAGGAAAAAAAATTAGGAAGTTTCCCAGCTTAATCCCCTCCCTTCAGCCAACCTGGCGGGTGGGGGGAGGCCTGGGCTCTTGCTGTGACCCCAAGGAAAACGATGGCTGCAAAGAGCCACCTGGCCACGTGTCTCAGCTCTTGGTTCAATGGCAGAGGCAGCAGCGAGTCATGGCCTCACTGTCTACATGCTTGTCCAAGAGCAAAACAGGGAAGGTGGTGGCTGGAGAGGGAGGACCAGGGTCTTGTAGGAGCTGAAACTTGCTCCTAGAAGAGCTTCCCCAGAGATGCTGGGGCCTATTTGGCCTTTTTTAGTCTTTCGACCAGAGGTGCCAGCAGGTCAGCGTGTTCTGGGTGAGAAATTGCTGCAAGATCAATTTGTTTTAACACACCCGCCCCCAGAAGTAAGAGAGCAAATGGGGCAGGGTGGGGTGCTGCGGGTGGATTTCACTGTTGGCAAACACAGGGACAGCTGCATTCGGAATGGGACACACGACACGACAGGCTGGCGAGCGGGTCAGACGGCTGAAAAACCAGTAACCAGCACAGGATCAACCTGGTTGAAGCCTCCACAGAGGGGACGTACCTGGAGATGTGCTCATGATGAATGAAAACCACCCGAGGGCCCCACATATCGATGGAACTCCAAAGAAATTCAGTTTTCCCTGCACGTTGAGTGAAGCTTTGGTGCCAGAAGCCCTTAAGGAATGTGACACAGGTCCGCAAGCACTATTTGAAAAAACATCTGAAAAAATAACAATAATTTAAAAAAAGTCACTGAAACATCCATCTGTTTTTTTCAATCAGGCAAAAAGCCACTTACCACTAAAGAGTCACCAGATCTGTGTGCTCTTAAACTCTCAGCTGAGACGGAGCTGTGCTGGCAGGTGACAGCAGCCCGTGCCACCGGACACAGCCACAGTTCCCAAACCACTTGCTCCTCTTGCTTTCACTGGCAGTAGATTTAGCTCCTGCCCCAGACTGGGGCTTTTCCAGCCTATTCGAGGCCTCTCCTCAGCCCTCAGTAAAACGCTGCTGTGTGCACTGACTGACTGCAGGAAAGACCTGAGGACGTCTGGTTCTCATCGCTCTAAGAGCACCTCTGCCACTCACCTGCCACCAGGGCAGCAGCAGTATAACGTGAGCTAAGAGGTATCCAGTAAAAAGTATTTCACCAAATGCACCAAAAGGCCCTGTTGCACAGAAATGCCTGCGACAGCCTTGAAACTTGGGCAAAGCAGCACTCCCGTTCTGTTTGCTGCTTTTTGCTTTACCACATGACTGGAAAGTGATGAAGGGGGAGAGAGCAACAAGCGCCCAGCCCAGCTTTTCACTTCCACCATGAACATACGTCCCCAATACACACTCTGCCTCATCCCAGTGTCTCCCAGTGCCTGGCTTTCTCCTCCCAGTTCCATGCTCTTGGCTTCCAGCACGATTGCTCACCTTTGCCAAATGAGCTGATGCAGTATTCGGTTACATGCCCTTTGCTCTCTCTCTTTTTTTTAATCAAAGGGAAAAAAGGAGCCAAAGTAGAACTCGATACCGAGACCTCTTAATTGCAAAGAGGAGAAGTCATTTGCAGTGGCTATGCCATACAGCAGCAGCAAACATGAAATGTATAACCCAACGTACAGCAGTAGCTGAGCAGAGACGCTCTCAAGCTCACGGGCTTCCTGCAGGACACCAAAGCTTTAATCCTAAGAGTTTTTGAAGTTTTTAAATGTCAAAGATGACAGAGCTCTGCATAACGGGAATAGTTTCAAGGGGGCCACAGCTGCCACTTCTGTCTCCTGGGCTCTGTATACGTAATCCTCCCAAAAAGGATCTTCAACCTCACTTGACCAACAGAAATCAAAACCCAGAACTTAAATTATTTCACAAGGCAAACCAAAGAGGATGACAACCCACCAGGAGACCACGTCAGCACAGACTCCCCTCCGCAGCTTTTCCTTTGGGGCTGAGACAACCTCTACCAGAAAGAGGAAAGTTGTGAACTGAGCTCTCACAGGGTTAGAAAACTCAAAAAGTTGATCAACTGATGTCCAGGCAGCGTCCTGCAGGTCCACCGTGTGTGCAGGGAGCAGACAGCAACAAACCTGACACCGAGCTGCTGTGGAACCTCACGAAATTCCTGTCTCGTGTGACACAATGATGCCTGGATTAAGGTTACGTTCCACCGCGCTGCATTTTGTCACGCAGCCGCTATTTTGGTCGGAAAGTCAGCAAGCCCTTATTTGGGAAGCTGTCCCACTGAAGGGCAGCATAAAGGGCAGTGAGATATAGCGGCTGCTTCTGAAGGCAGGGCCTGGGGGAGCTGCCTGGAGCCCCAGGAAGCCCAGATCTTCCTCCCTGCTTCTCATGAACATGCTAACATCCCCTTCTCAGCCTGACCCTTGCCTCTCTATTCCCTCAAAGCACATCCTGTGGGTGAGCTACTCTCACAACACAAACACCCTGGGGAAGACACCAAAAGGGTTTAGAGAAGAAATCCACCTTCTTAGGTAGAAAAGCCTTGGTGTTAGGAGATTTCAAATGCAGAATTTATACCAGGTTGGAGCTCTGCAGACACACAGGTGAAGGTGCAGCAATAGAAAGTCCTCTGATACCCACAGGTACTTGGGTACCACTGAGGCCAGTGGGATCTGTCTCTGGATGACCTACCGCTTGCGAAAAAACTTCTCCAGGGAAGACTACCACCAGGAACCTCTGGCTTGTTGACCTCCTGCCTTTCCTGAGGGCAGCAGGGACCAGACAACCTTTTTGTCTTGACTATTTAGCAGACTCTACCTGGTGGTACAAACCCTGTGACTGTACATTCTCCAGCCCAGCACCCCTCCTGACCAGCTGCTCTTGCACAGCAGTTAAGTTCTTTCAGCTGACAATCATCAATCTCCGCAACAGTCCAAGAGATGCACAAAACAGTTGGGGAGTTGCAGACTTCCCTCAGACTTTAAGAGCCCCCAACTCATAAGTTTAAAGTTAGTAAATATCTCTGTATTGCTTGGTTTAGGGGCGGGTGGTATTTTTAATCAGTTAAAACCAATTAAAAAGCGGTATTTTGGAATAGACTTGTGAATTCAAGACATAAAAGAATTCAAACTATTTACATTGTTTCAAAATAACATTGCATTTTGGTAACTGGCTTAACTATTTTAAAAAAATAGCGAATTAATTGGATGTTTCAGTTGAAAGATATTTCTTTTTTTTTAACCCAGTAGGTGTTCTGCTGCTACACTGCAAAGTCAGAAGATACTCAAACTTGCAGCCCTTGTGTCCCTGTGGGGACTTGCACCACCAGGTGGACAAACGCTGGAATTGCAGCGTCAGGAACACTCCGTTGCAGTTTAACAAGTAGCTCATACCAGTTATGAAAATGCACCTCTGGAACCAGCTTCACTGGCTGGTGGGACCTGGAGGGTGAAACCCTTTCCTGATCTACAGAAGGACAGCAGTAACAAAACCCTGTCACAACACCTCTTGGGCTTTTGAATGTTACTCCCCTGATCCCACCAGTCAGCGCATTTTATCAGGTAGGTACTTTTTTTGTTACTGGAATGAAAGACCTCCACCAAAATGCATTAACTATGAAAAATATGGCTATTTTATATATTCCTTTAACCTTACATGTTCCCATGGTAGCTCCATGAGCATGCCAGCACTTTTAAGTATTGCAGAATACAACACACACCATTTCTAACACCAATTACTATGATCTCTAATACCAGAGCTAGCACTTGGTACCTTCCCATTTTTCAGGATTTCCACAGCTGTAACTATCTCACCTGGAGAGCAAAGCAGCAGACACATAACAGCACTAGGAACTATCATAGAAACTGTGGAATGCGAGAACTCTGAATGTGTGTGCCAGTATCAAAAGTAATTGTACCTGTATTGAATACTGTCACCTCAGAGTCCAGGCAACACTAGCTTCAATTTCTAGGAAAAAAACCAAGTTGTTTCTTGTTTAAATTTTAGAGCATTACTCAATAACCATTTCACAACTTGACAAAAGACTTTTGAAGTACTAGATATTCATGACCCGTACCAACAACCACTGCAGAACCGCACTGAGGATGGAGCAGCTGTTTTTCTTCGTGTGTGTGGAGGCTGACAATACCAACACAAACCTTCTCCACAGCTCCAGCTGGCATCTAGAATACAACTCAAGACTTTTGGAGAGAGCTCCTCAAAATTCAGGAGGTGAAGACATTGTTACGACCAATTTTATTTTTACAAAAATGCTGTAATGCACACGCCAATAGGTAAACTGGTTCTTTTGCTCCCAAACCACATCAGTCCTTTTTCTGCTGAGCAGCCTGCTTTGCGTTGTTGGCCTGCATCTTCTTTAGCCCCTTTTTGTTGTGTTTCTTTGCAAACCTCATGTTTCTCAGAAACTTGGGATCAACCTATAAAAAAAAAAAAGAAAAAAATTAAGCCACATTGTAGAAGGGACATATGCTAAAACATGTATTTCTCCAGCTTGTTCCAATTATTCCCAAATGCTGGCTGGGATTAATTCAGAACTTTTATTCTGATTTATTAAAACAACAAAATTATTTTAGCCATCTGTAACCATACCTTAAGTAGCCATTTTCCTTAATTTCCACAAACAAACCAACCAACCCCAAACCCCCACGATAAACATACAGAAAGAATAGAGTCAGTTGATTAAAGCTGTAAACAAGACCAATTTGATTTCTATGTCACCATACATTCTGGATCTGAAGCACCACAAACCAACATTGGCAAATGAGCACCTAAACATGGAATCCTTGAGCAAAGACCAATAGCATTTCCTCAGGCCTTTCCTTTTTACATTAAGGGAAAAAAAAGTGACAGGATGGAGAAGAGTCACTCCCCAGTTTGGGTGGCTAATGGCTGGCTAACACATCCTGTCACGACTAGGACCAATTCTCAGAACTATCTGCTACTGTCCTGCCGGGAAACATTTACTATTTTACTGTAAACAGCATTTTAACTGGCTCATATGAATATCAGGGTTTTGCAACCTTAATTCATGCACACTCAGTGCAAGGAGACGGACTCAGAGACGGCTGGACTATCTGCGGGAGGGGGCAGGACTGAACCCTCACTGACCTATGCAGGTGACAAACTTTTATGTCGTGTCCAAAAAGCCGATAATCACATCCCTCCCCAAAGCCAAAATATCATGTTTTCGCTTTCAAGCGTGGAGAAAGATCCCTTTATATCACTTGTCTAACCTTAGAAAAAGCAAAAGGCTGTCACTTTCCTATGTACTGTCCAGAAATGCCAATTCCTCTATCTTCTGAGTCAAATTCTCTGGATTAGTAGAGATGGTACAATAATATTAAAGGGTACAGAGAAGTAGGAGACACAGCAGGACTCAAAAGAGAGCAGAGCTACCCAACTGACACGTGTTATTTGCACTGGAAGCAGCAGTTAGCAGGACAGAAACGAAATCAGCTGATATCTGAGAAGCAGTTTTATAGACATACACACAGGTTAGAAATACCACAGCTGTATGTGAGGTAAGCCAAAGATAAAACAGAAACCCACACTGGCTCTGACCATCTGAAACGTAAGCCCCTGCCTGCAAAAAATGTTAGTTAAAATAATACAAATAAAGGATATTTTTTTTTTTGTGGTTAAGCCTCAATAGCTTAAGAATCTGGGAATATCAATAGAAATACTCACCCCTTTGAGAGACTCGTATCTATGGGACCTGGGTTTCTTGATGCCATTTCTGTGCCACTTACGGGCTACGTGGAAGACCAAAACACAATTTAAATTACTATTTCCGTTATTATTAAACAGCTGCATTAGCTTTCCTGTAAGTCCAGCTGACCCTACCGAAATGACCCTTCCTATCCAAACTAAATACAAATTAAGATATCATCTCTAGCCTCACCCTACTGCACGCTGTGCTCTCAGCACTCTGTGAGTTTCTAATCGAAGGATTTCAGGCTACTCATTAACTAATAATATATCAATGGCCACACCACTAGCATGATAAAAGGCCTCAGCCACCAAAAAATTCAAGGGTGTGAGTTTAGCTTTAATAGGCACCATCGTTCACTGCGCAGGACCAAGCAGCACCTACCCATGAACTCTGCCAATGTACAGCATTGATGAAAAAAAAACCAAACAAGAACTATTTTACCACTGTGGGCACTTTTAAAAGGCAAAGTAACCCAGGCTGAATGCCATTCAGCAATTAATGCCTTTACTTTAAATGTATGAATCATAGAATACTTTAGGTCGGAAGGGACCTTTAAAGATGATCTAGCTCCAATCAGGATTTTTTTTCCTCTGGTTATATATTATTTTTATATTGGGCCCAAACAAGTCCTGACTCTTGCAGGGCTCTCTTTTCACTGAACACCGCACGCCATCTCTGCGTACCGACACCTCCCTCCCTCGGGAGCTTATCTCGCAGCAAAAGCAAGAGGAAGACGGGGCTACCATAGCCGAGGGGTGAAAGCAGCCGGTTAAACCCCTCAGCGGAGCGCAGACCTAGGCCTTCCCAGCGACGCCAGCCCTCCCCGCCTCCCCAAGCCGCCCAACCCCACGCCAGCCCCGGCTCACACTGGTTGTGCGTGGTGTGGTTCTTGGACTTGGCCATGGCTGCACCTACGAGAGAAGGAGACGCCGCTCAGTCGGGGAGGGCTGGCCAGGCGGCGGTACCGACCCCGAACCGCCGGCCTCTCGCCCCACCACAGCCCCAGGCCCGGCCTCGTTCACTCTCAGCCCGGTAGGAGCGGGTCGGGCCCGAGTCCGGCCCAGATGGAGCCGGATAGCGCGGAGCAACACTTACCGCTGCCGCCACCGCCGCCGGAAGAGAAGGCCGTGCCGCAGGGGCTGCTGGGAAATGGCACCGACGGACCGGAACACCGCTCCGCTCCGGGGCGCAACAAGCGCCGCAGCGGGGAGGTTCCGCCCGCTTGCTTCCCCACTCTGCTTCCCGCAGCTCCGCTCCGCACCGACCCCTCCGGCTGCTGCCTCTGCTCTCACACCGGCCCCGCAGCACCCTGGCCCCAGCGACGTGGCGTACCCCGGTCCCTTAGCGGCACGGCCCGCCCCCCCCCCCCCAACACTGTCCCCACAACATGGCTCCCCGCGGGAGTGTCCGACTGCGCCAGGCCCAGCTGGCCTGCGGGGTGAGAGCATCACACTGCAAGATGCACTGGCCGAGGCTTGGGTACTTTAGTATCGTAAAGACAGTAAAATGGTGACAAAGGTGGGCAAATTAAGTGCCGTTGACCTACAGCACAGCCACTTGGTGAAAGCGCCAGCCAAGCCAGAGCACCCCAGCCATTTCCCTTTCATGGCAGCAGGCCCAGCCAGAGGGGAGTGGGTCTGTCTGCCCGTGGCCGAGGGTTGAAGACAAGTCTGATGGCAGCTCCTGCTACCCCAAATGCAGGAGGGCATGTGGTGTGGCCTTCAGGGAGCTCTGGTGCCGGCTGCGCTACTGCCAACAGTGATTCGTGGTTGTGGACTGAGACATCTCCCATGGGGAAGTGAGAAAGAGGACCCATAGGCCAAGCCCAAGCCCGTTGGGGTCTGCCTGTGCGTGAACTGCAGCGTTGTGGTCCAGGACTGCTGTACTTTCAACTGGGAACCTTGGAAAAATGAATAAAAAAGGCCCAGGCCTTTCTGCGTTGGGGTAGCATGGAAAAATACTGCCGTCTTTTTATGGCATTGCCTTTATTTTAAGATGAGAGACACAAGTGAATTGCCTGAAATAGCCCAGAAACCAAAGCCCCTGGACCAGTACACAGGAGAGAACCAGACTTTTTTTTTTTTTTTTCCAGTGACTGATTGCTTGCAGAGCAATTAGCTACTCTGCCTCAATTTCAGATACCTGGGAACAAGCTCATACTGTTACAGAAGTGTGTGAGTGTAAAATTATCCTCAGTAGATGGGTAATGCTGATGAAAGTGAAATGAAAATGGGCAGGAAAAAGAGAGCTAATACATTTTAATTTCAGTATTTCTCTTATTTCCAGCAACAACTAAGTCACAAAATGTATTTGGCTTAATTTTTTTTTCACCCTGGGCAACTGTTACTAGCATATAGTGTAAAAAATAGATGAAAATAGCAAAATTATTTTACTGTCATTTTGCAGCCGGAATACGAGGTTGTCCATGAAATCCTCCTTGATATACAAGCTTTTGACTCTTCAAGCTCTATTTTTTAAAAATTCTTTCCACTGTAGTGAGCTGTGGTCTTAAAAGTATTCAGACATTGCTGTGGTCAGCTAATCACAGCCAACAGCAGAGAGAAAGTCTGGCTTCCTGATAACCCAAAGAGCTGAGCTCAGCCGAAGATAAAACTGAATCCCAGAGGCATGTTCGCCTCCACTGTGTTGCAGAAGGAAATATGCTGCCAGGTCCCCTTATCTTGGCCATTTGATTATGAAAACTCCATCTTTTTCGCTCATTTCTGAGCCTTCCTTCAGAGGAAGAAATAGGAGGGTTTATTTTACGGTTTCAGCTATCTTTTTCAAGTTCTTTCAGTATCTCACTGCAATTACTGCTGTCAGAGTTCCCTGTGAGTCTTTCACAGCTGCTGCTGGGCCACGTGAGGCAAGCAGTCAGACAGGTGGGGATTAGAGAAGCTGTGCTTGATGCCCAGGTGATACACGAGACTCTAAGCCAAATTATTAAAATAAATCTGTGGAAATGCATTCAGTTTATGGGGTTGAGTGTAATCTATTCAGGGTCATTTATAAAAAACTACAAACCAATGCAGAATGTCAGGGGAAAAGGATGATCCAAGGCAGGATCAAGACCCGTGTACACCACGGGGTGATAAAGACCCCTTGAATTTCTGCTGTGCTCTGATGAGCTGTGATGTCTCTAATTATGGTGTTACTGAGAACGATTGGCCAGTTCGAAACCTTCAATCATACTTTCAGTGATTACAGACTTAATTAGTGCATGTTAGCCCAAGTGTGATCTATTAAAGGAACTGTGCTCATTAAATGGGATGGTAATTACTCCAGCTGCAAAACAATTATGGAAAAAATCATAGGTTAAAATAAAAATCTCACAGAGCCTTTGACAACCACGTTATCTCAGTCAATGTCCTTGCATCACACACATTTATGCCGATTGATCTCTGTTAGGTTTGGCACGGCTTTCATGCTGATGTCACATTTCAGCAGACTCCTCTAACCTTCCCTCCTCCCTCCCTGTGAGCTGACATTTGGACTTGGGGTGATAATTTACTGTAACTCCCCCTTTTAGTAACGGCAGTGACTCAGAGAAGCTCAGCACCCAGGCCAAGCACTCTGTGGGTGTAAATCACTAATTTCCAGGAAACCACTGTGATCCACCCCAAAAAGAGTATGGGGAGGGTTTTGTTAACCTCTAGTACAATATTTTGGAGGTGTTCTTCTATTGTATATATATTCTGATATATACATTTAGAGAGATGTTACGTGTGAGACACTTCTCCCGATGCATCTCAGGGCTCGGTCAGCTGCCACAGCCCATGCTGAGAGGTGACTGAAGCACTGGTGGCCCAGGACACGTGCCTTGGGCACCAGCCCTGCCAAGGTGCCTGGCAGAGTGTGCTGTCGTACCCGCAGCTACAATAACTGCCTCGATTCATGGTTATACCAAAGAACACCTCCTGTTTAGGTGAGAAATTAGGGCTGCCTTCACCTCTGCAATGGGGTGTTTGCAGGGCTGTGGGTCATCCAGCGTGGTGCCGATGCCAGAGCTGAGCTGGGCTGAGTTTTACAAGAAAGGCCCAAACTGTGGCCAAGGCTGGTCATTTCCCAAGGCATTGGGAAATTTCCTCCCCATTTTCACAGAAGATAAAAAAAGCCAGAGCCGTGGTCATGTAGGGTGCTGGACCCAGGGTGACAGTGCAGCTCGCCAGTACCCCAGTGTTCAGACACCCTCTGCTACACGGTGTCCTCCACGCCAGGCACAATTGGTGCTAAGAGCTTCAGGTGTTGATTAGAAGCCCTGTGTCTTTGCTTGGCACGGACTATGAGGTGCCCCTAAATGCTGCTCCTTCCAGGAGCAGAGGAGGCAGGGCTGAGCCACCTGGCATGTCCCCGAGAGGTCCCCGCATTGGTGGGGTGGATTTTGGGTAGCTTTAGGGCTGTTCTCAGCTTGTGGGCAAACAGCTGTAAGCCCGAGCTAGCATTGCTGGAGGAGAGTGGGGATGATGGCCAGTCCCCAGGGACAAATGACCAATACACCTCTGGAGAAGTCACATGGAGAAGCAGGGACACCAGGACAAGAAGGCACTAGAGGGAGCCTGAGCATAACAGATCCCACTCTGGGCTCAAAGTTCGAGCACTGGTCCCTGTGAGCGAGAAGGGACATCTCCAGGGAATAACAGCAAGACACACAGCAGTTTCCCCCTTGAGCTGCTATCCTACCTGGCTGTGGGTTTTTTTTTTCATAATATCTTTTACGATTTTCTTAAAGACATGAAGAAATACTGTTTCGTTTATAGAAAGTGCCTGTCTGACAGTGTGGGGACAGCTGGCTCTGTGCATTTGCAAGAGATGACAAGAAAAAAACAGTGGCAACCGGTGGCACTCATCAGACTGGTGGATTCAAGAGAGCAGGAGTTCTTGCAAGGCAAGGGGGAGCAGAAGTGCTGAACCCCAGCCATGGGTATCCCTAGGGGATAGGGAGCTGCTGTGGCACAGCCCACAGGTGCTCTTGGACTGATGGCAGGGACATGGGAACAGTAGCCAAGGCTTGTGTGTTCTGCTGGGTGCGCTCCAGTTAACACCAGTTAGGAATCTGGGACACTGGAAGAGGCTGGAGAGCTGCAATCTTTTATTTTCCTCAGCAATGTTTTCATTGCGTTGGCTTTGGACAAGGAATAGGCTCATGATCTCCCCCTGCCACCACTGTCACCACGGATCAGTGCAAAGAGCAACAGTCTCTGGGTTAGGTACAGATGGGCATCAGCGCTACGGTGGGGCAGGGACTGGAGAACAAACGCTTTGCACTGGTGTTTAGCTGCACTAGGGAGGGGGATATGTTTGTTCCAAGCAAAGTGGATCGTCTTTTACAATGTTTGTGCTGGGCCAAAACTTGCTTTCAAGAGGGGTAATCAAGCTTAGCCCAATCAGAGGAGCAACCCGGGTGAGCCCGGACCATGGACAAAAGGAAAGCCAAGTTACAGGAGCTCCATGACTCCTGCCTGCCCTCGGAGGCTTTCATTCCTCCACGGAGACCATCCCTCAGATCAGCCCAGACCCTCTGCACATCCTCCACGAATGTGTTCCTGTAAGAAGCTTCCCACCATGAAGGCAGGAGGAAAAATCAGGCAGCAGCCTGCAGTACAGCCGTGACCTTTCTCTCCAGGCCTGCCACCTCCTCCCACTCTCCCCAGAGCTGGCACTACTAACAACTGCTTTCCTCTTGTTATTTTTCCACCTCCGCTCCTTCCTCCAGAGGGGAGGCCATGCTGGTGGCCCACGTACTGGTGACTCATAGGCTGGGACCCACTAGGAGCCAGCTAAGCTTGGCCAAACTTAGTAACATCTCATTTTCCATTGCCTACACTCTGAACGTGTCTTCTGGCTGGGGTTGTCACTGGAGACCTTCTCCAACCACCTGGAGGGTCAGGGAGAATCAGCTCAGTTGTGTTTCCTTTAAGTTTTGGCAATGTAGGAGCTGGGCTGAGATGGAGCAGCCCTTGATGCAGGTAAATTTCTCCTTGGTGAGTGTTCATTCAGCTTGCCGATAGCTGAAAACCATGAGATGTTCTGGACATCAAAGAGGGCTTTTCAGGCTTGGGAAATGTATAAGTAAAGATGTATGTAGAGGACTGCACGGCAGCTGCATCTTTCTGGAGGTATTTGAATGATTTGAAGGAAGCTTAGAGGTTTAAAAGCTGATTCCCCTCTGAGTCAATTGGCCTGGTCCATCTGGCTGGATGTCCCCAAATCAACAAATGACAACTGCAATCACTCAACTGAGCCTGAGGTACCTGCAGGGTGGGGAAGGATGGTCTGCAAAGGTGAAGGTGCTGCAGTGGCTGGAAGCTGGGCATGGAAAATGGCTGGGTGATGACCAGGGCTACACAGAGACTGCGCCAGGTCAGCAGCAGATGAGCAGGCGGAGCAGGGAGACTCAGCTCCTGGGCAGCTGCAAAGCCCATCCAGCAGGACCACGCGGCTCCGTGCAGGGTTGCGTGTCGGAGATAACGCCAGGAAGGGAGCAGCGCTCAGCCCACGCTTATGGCCGTACCGGGATTTTCCAGCACGCTCGGTGCCCCGGTAACGGGAAAGGAAGCTCGCCTGCCACTTCCCAAGGCCGGGGTGACCGTGCGCAGCCGATGTGACACCTGCTCATCCTGCGCTTCCCGGCAGCCCGGCTGTTCGGAAGGAGCGAGCAGATCTGCAGGCACAGCGTGCACGGAGCAGCTGATCGCTGCGGGGAGGAGGCACACGGAGGCGGCTGGGAGAAACAGAGAGGGCTGACCTAAATAGAGGCTGAGCTAATTTATTCATTCCTCTGCTTTATTATTTAACGTGACTTCGAAACAGCTCGGGACTTCTGGTTCCTCTCGGCTCTGCTGCTGATATTGGGACAGGGTTATTTTTGACCTGGTTTTTGCCTCCGTCGTGCTGAAAAGCGTGGCACAGCCTTGCTCAGCACCCTGCTCTCCCATCAGCCGGGCCGGGCACACCGTGGGAGAGCTCCAACACGGCCGCTTTCTAGCCGGGAGCACAGGAAGGACTTAAAATAAGTTACTCTGAGCTTTTGCTTCACCTTCCGCCTGGGAAGGTGTTCAGACTTTGGCCTGCTTTGTGCATTCTCAATAGGGAGCTTTATCTCCAGTTTAGCCGGGGAGAGGATTGGTGAGTTCCTACAGCACGAGGCAGCCTCCAGCCTCCAGCCTCCGCCGACGTCTGCCCCCACGGGGCTGGCTGCCAAACGCAGCCCCGGGCTCTGCAGCACGGGGGCTTTCAAGGATAAACCTGGAGCCTGCCTCGCTCCCAGCCGGCCCCCTCTCGCCTCAAATCCCAGCAATCCCCTGAAACACCGTCTGGGAGGAATTTATTACGAGAAGGACACAGAGCCCCAGCTGTTCGGGCTGCAGTTCACCCCACCGGCTGCACGTGTCCTCTGTGAGCCCATGGCACGTTTTAGCACTGCTGAGGCTTAAAATCCACAAGCTGGAGAAAAAAAAAATAAAAATTGATGCCTGGGCAGGTTGTCTAAACCCATGCACCATTTCTGTGCAGGCACAAGGGCATACAGACAGAGCTGCTCCTGCATGAAGTGGCTGCTCACCAGGATTCAAACAGGACGGCACCCAACTTGCACCATGCAGGGCCCTTTAGTTTTGTTTTTCATTAGCCTTCACCCCTCTATGTATACATTTAGGGCAGTGTTATACCCCATTACCCAGCACCTCTGTTACGATTTTTAAAAAGCGGACTATTCATCGACCTGCTTGTTTCCTTAAAGATTTCTAAGCAGTAAAACGAGCCCTGATGCTATTTAGCTCGGCAGCAAAGTCATTTCAGCTCATGCCGCCTTCACATTGCTGGAGAGTTCCGTGATGTTGTTGCTGGGGGTGGGATAGTGCAGATTAGCAGAAATGAAGCAGTTAACGAGGCTGCAAAGAGGCTTGAGGCACTGATAGGAAGCAGCTGGGTGTGGGGCTGTGCAGGTGGGTGCTGCTCCACCTGGCACAACCAGCTCCTTCTCCTGCCTTTGCTGGCTAAACTGGGGACAGTACAGATGGCAGGGTCCCATCCTGCCGACCCACAGGGCACACAGCCTGGCCGGTGTCAGGCTTTGACCTGAAGGGTTTTGTTGGGTTTGGTTTTTCTTTTTAATACAAAATTATATGCTGTTTAGGTATACTGGTCTGAATGCTTTGCGAGGCCAAAAAGAGAATGAACGTGTAAAGCCGAAGTGATTTGAAGTTCCTCTTTTCCTCCCTATATCCTGAACCGGAGTGTGGTGGATTTTCCTAATGAGGACAGAAAGGCACTAAGCCATCCCAGACCCTCTGGGGGTCGGGGTTTTGATGCCTGCGCCTTAACTGCATGGGGCAGATTGGGAAGGAGTTAAGGCTGATTGAATGTCACCCTGGGATTTAGGATCTGTTAGGTAGGCACAATTTCTGCCCTTCTCTGTGGTGGCAAGGGGCTGCCACAGAGGGGAGAATCCTTTAATGAACCTGCCCACTGGTTTTGGAGTGAGTTCAGCCTGTAGGAGAGGGATCCGGTTTGGCTGCCGGCTCACCTTTATCTGCGTGGAGAGGATTATTGGGAAGCTGTGTTGACAAATGCTGCGGCTAAAAAGGAAAACGAACTTCCACATAAAGATGGCTTGTTTGCGCAAAGCGGAGAAGGAATAAAGAGGCTGCCAAAAAAGCTGACATTAAACCCACTGCTTACCTGCAGCTCATCTGATACCATGACCGAAACCTTTCATTTGTAGCAACCTAATCCAAGATGCTCTTTCCATAAAGCAAGAAAGTAGGTTATTGCTCAAGTGGAGCTGGGAAGGGGGAAGGAGATAAGCAGGGCCTGATCCTGCCCTCTGAACGTGGCTGGAACCTGAGGTCACAGCCCCATTTGGGGGTTTTGGAAAGAGCTTGCATGCAAACTCTTTCCAAACCTTAGGCACTTTCCTAGTTTCTAGCAGCAGGGGCACTTCCTAAGCTGCTTGCTCAAGTTTAATAATTTTCTAAGGAACAGCTGATTCTGTCAATATGGTGGCATCCTCATGGATTTCATGGATGTCAGCAGATGTAGCCCAATGTACTCAGCCTCACTCTTACAGCTCCCCCAGCAAAGCCCCAAAAGTTTGATAGTCTCAGAAGCAGAAGGGGCTGGAGCAGTCTTGGGCACGTGGCCAAACTGCTGCCAAGGAAAATGCATGGGATCCAGTCCAGTATGGGCATCAGTATCTGCTGCTCCCAGGATTTCACCTGATTTGTCTTATGAGGTATGGATTGGAGCCGTTTGCCTGCCAGAGATGGAAGAAGAGCAGCAGAAGGCTGAACTATTATGTTTCTAAGCATTTAATTAAAAAAAATCTCCATTCCCAACTACCTAGTGCAGAGAAATCAATAGGATGGTGAGTCAGGTCCTAATTTCTGCAAGCTGCTGGTGCTCCCCTGCACCCCCAGTGCTTTCCAGTGGCTGGATGGCCTGCTCCACCTGCTGGGCTGTCTTGGCTTTCCTGGGGCCCAGAGAAAGCTGCACGCTTTGCTCAGCAGCAGTGAAACCCTCCCCTCTGCAGCACCAACCAGATTTCTTTTCCTGCCTTTAGAAGAGCAGAAAACCACCCGGCTGCGGCTGCTGCTTAATTTTTAGGGTGCAGCCCTAATCAAGCCTGCTGCTTGATTTTAGCCGTGGTTTTGTACCAGTATCTTTTCAGATTAAGAAATCCTACCCCCATCAGAATCAATAAGGCAAATGCCTCTTGGTGAGCTCCATGCACACTCTCAGGGCTTCCTGCGTTCAGCCCGTCTCTCGTGGAAAGCTGCTTCTTATCCTGGGTGGCAGCGATAGGAAGTTCCACAAACACTGTCCTCTGATATTAAGGACATAAATTATTGAGCAGCCCAGCAGCACTGCCCTTTCACAAGGTCAGTGCTGAGAAATGTCTGACACCCTCTTTCGCCCATCATTCAAATGAAAACCTGATTGCACCACGGCTGCACGGGAAGGGGCTGGGCTTTGCGAAGAGACTTGTTGCAGAGCTCACAATTGCCGCTATGAAAACTTGCATTTTAGTGCCACTTTCTATATAGTTTTTTGCTGTGTTTCTCTGAGCCCCAGCCCAGTGCAGACCACTGCTCGTACTGTGCCTGGGACTTTTTACTGGTTTAAATAGTGTTCAATGTTTAACTGGTTTAAATGTGCCCAACCTGTTCTGGAAAGAGTGCTTAAGGCCACCGATTTCAGCCTGACACCAGCTGCCCTGCAGGGAAATGGCCTTTATTAGGGAGGTAAGATAATATGGGCTGTGGCAATACTTCCATCAGCCCCACTGGCATCCCAACCCCCTCATGTGCAGATGTGGGGCATCTGTGTAGACAAAGGTTTGCTCTGAGTACCCGCAATAACCAAGCTGGTCCCCACAGGAGTGGATGTGCTGGGACACAGGGCTGCCGAATGAAGGAGGAGCACAGCCCTCCCCTCTTGTATCAGCCTCATCTCAAGCAGTCATTTGTATTAAGGATGGCCTGATTTATAACTTGGCCGGGATTAAAACACATTTCCTTCCACAGTGATTTTATCCAGGCTTTTCAAACCACTTCATGAACTTCAATAAATCCTTAGGAAGCCTCTGGCAGGTGGATGCCTTTAAATCTCCGTTATAACCTTGGCATTTGGCAAACCTGACACATCCAGCCTGGCTAAGATCTGGGGACAGGTGATCTTCAAGCATTTTCCACTAAAGCTTCAAACCTGAAGCCTCTTTCAAGTGTTTTAATGTAAGAAATCAGGCCATAGTGGTACAGAGTTGGGAAGGAGATGCAGGACAGATCCCGTGAGTCCTTACTCTCTCCAGGCATCTGAAACACCTCTCCTTTCCCCCGTACTCTGCGTCACCATGCTGCCACCCCTTCAAGAGCAGAAGGATGCTGAAAAATTACAGCTAAAGCTTTTTCTTGTCTGCTCTAGCCACCTCAAACAACCTTCTCTTCAGATGGAAGCACTGAAGCATTTCTTAAAACAGCTCTTGCTCCTGTCATTAAATATTTAAGAGAGGAGCACCAGGGGAAACCATGTGCTTTTACCGAGGCAGGACGACACAGTGCTGGGAACCACGGAGAGCCCGATTGAAATAGTAATGAGATGGCAGGTGCTCACAAAGCATAGCTTGATTTTAGCCTCCCAATTGCCCCCCCTTGCTCCCTGAAGCATCCCCAGCATCACATCTGCATCCTAACAGCTCCCATACTGACCCCGGCGGCTGAACAAGCACCGAGGATCTGACCCAGCGTCACCCTCCCACAGGTGCCCACTGGGGTGGGAAGGCAGGCTGGGGGTCCATGTGTGCTCTGCGAGGCCATCCCTGCATCACAGATCTGCTCAACGAAACCATATTGACCTGGAAACCAAGTGCTTGTCAGGACCGACGGGAACGCAGTGGTGCCTGGGCAGGAGCAGAGCATGTGGGAGCCCCAACTGGCAGGGGGTCATGTCATCCCCACCAGCTGCTTTGTCTCCTCATCATCACCTTCCCTGCTCTGCCTTATTTTGTTGGGGTGGAGGGTGGCAGAGGGAGGGTGTTGGTGAGTCGCTGTGCTTTGCAGTTGCTGTAGCAACTGTGGTGTCTCTGGTGGCAGGAGCACGTTTCCTGCAGCCAGCCAGAGTCCGTGCTGGTTACTTGCATGCACACTTTTTTTTTTTTCCCCCCTGTTAGAAAAAAAGCCCCCCTCTGCCCCCACCACCAGCAACCAGAGCCCAGGAGGTGCTGCTGAGGCAGCAGCAGAGGCACAGTGTGGCCCACATGCTGAGCCAGAGGGATGCTGCTGCATCTTCCTGCTCCTGGGCCATCTTCTGCACGAGTCAAAGCCTCAGCAACTCCTTCAGACCCTTTGCTTCCCCTGGGCTCCTTGGCAAGGACAACCTTTCCCTAATCCAGTCTCAAAGGCAGGGTGAGTTGCTGCAGCGTCCAAAGCTCCTCCCCAGGGCAGCTCAGACCTGAATTCATTTCCACGTGAATTACAGCATCTGTTTTGGGTGGGAGGGATCAGTCTGGATCAAAACATTCTCAGCAGCAGAGGATCAGCACAATCTTAGCCAAGTTACTTCCCTGATTCGTGACTTTTAAATAATAGGGCCTTTTTTACAGGCTGGATTCACAGGGTGCCTGTTTCCAGCCATCTTAAAAGGCTTTGCCTCCTAAACCCCATCACTCCCCTATTTCCACCACCTTTGTACATCACAAGCCCTGACCCGCTCTCCCTTTCTTTTTGAGAAACCAGTGAGATGGAGCTCCTTGAACCAGCCCTTGAAATGCTCTTGTACCTCTTCTCTGAGCCTCAGCAACTTGGCCATAGCACTGACGTTTAGCCTTGAAGCATGTTGCTCCAGTGTGCCACCCTTCCGCCAGGGCTGTTCTTTGGCCACGGGCCACTACAGGTACCCACATCTATTTGGAGCCCCCATCAGCCTGGTTTGGGCTCCACCCTGAACATGTGATTCGTCTCTCTTTTCCTCCAGAAATGTGACTTGACATTTCAAATAAAGCATATACTGCTGGCCTCTGCCCAACACATCCAACAGTTCACATAAGCTGGTAGATATGCAGGAGAAGAAAGCAAACAAAGCTTGGTGCTAACCCCTCAGTGTTGCTCACCACCCATGGCTCTGGGTTTCACCTGTTTTGGTTTTGTTTGCAGAACTAAGCCCTGGCCTTGCACAAATGCAGAGACCTGCCCTGCTATTCCAAATGTGACGAGCTCTGATCCAGCCTTTTCACCACCAGCCTTTGGGAGGGCTGAGGCTGCTGCCAGAGAGGGCAGGAACTGCAAGTAGAGTTGTTCTTCATGAGAAGGGGAGGCAAAAAGGGAGTGAGTTGCTCCTACCTTGAGAGGTCATCCTCTAATCGTTTCCTGGTGAAAACCAACCTACCTACCTTCTTTCCTTCTTCAGGTGGTCACCTTTACCATGAGATAAGAGATGACCAATAGTCAGGCAGGGGCTGTTGTCACCCAAACTAGTTTTTTTTCACTCCAATCATTATTCTACATGCCATTTCTTAGCCAGCATTTCCAGGGCTCCAGCTTTACGTTCCCTGGGAAGCTTTCTTGAAGAACAGGTTGGCCAGTTGGGGAATGTTTCACGGCTATTTTCAGCCTGAGACGTTTTCCCTTTTTTTCTTCAAAGGACAACAAAAAACCTGTCAACAAGTCACAAAAGAGTGATCTCAGTCTAAAATACGAGCCCTGGCACGGGAGGGCATTTGACTCAGAAGCCACTTCCCATCTTTGGAGACTTGAAGTATGTTCCACTTCGTCATCCTGAAGGTCTTTAAACGCTTATAAAAACAGAGTTTATTTATCCGCAGTCAGAACAGCCTATCTATTATCTTGAAGGCTGAATTCAGAAAGTTTCTTCAGAAATTTATTGGTTTCATTCCTACCAGTCTGAACAGAAGTTTTCCACAGAGTCTGTCAAAATACGAACGTCTCAATTCCAATTTCCTTCAGTCTTTAGCAAGACATCACATTAATTGTGTTAAAAAGCACTTTTATTAGTTACTGAGAAAGCAGGAGTCTGGCAGCTCTTTTTGACCACTAGCTATTCACTTTTGTGAAGTCTCCTTTAACAGTGGTTTCATCTAATGCAGTGGTTTTCTCCACCAGCAAACTCAGCAGTGCCTGGAGCCAAAGGGACCAGCTCCAGGCAAGGATTATTGGCTTCGGGTCTCAAGGGCTCCTACTGCTGCCTGGGCAAAGCCTTTCTGTCCCGCTCTCTGTGAGGCTTCTCACATCCCCACCATCGGAAAAAATGGAGTGGTGGAGGCACATGGTCAGCCTGAGGCCAGGGAGATCCATGAGAGCAGGCATAAATACATACAGAATGGGGTAATTTCTTCTATGCCTGTGATGCTTTCAAGAGGACTTAGGGAAAGATCTAACAGCTTGTAGAAGCTTTGGTTTTGTCTGATTTTGTCTATGGCTCTGTTTCAGCCAACAGCTCAACCTAGTGATAATGTGACACCTACTTCATAAGGGAAAGATGGTCATGAAAAAAGCCAGCAATTCCCAGTCCTTCCCCAGTCTGATCTCCATGGGATGCTCTGAGATTGCTCCTGCCAACATTTGGTCACGCTGGAGCTGTCGGGCAGCCAGAAACCCAAACTTCCCACCTGATTCCTCACATCAGCCATCCCAATTTCCTTTATTCAACACCAGAGCACGCACAGCAGGACACCCACTGCGTGTCTCAGCACATCAGCCAGCTGGAGGATGCACGCAGTTCCCTACCATACAAGCGCCATGGCGAGGTACAACCGGGTTGTTAGCATTTAATGGAGAAACTCTGCTCTACTACGTATTTGCTGTTGTCCCATTCTAAACAAGGCGACAGACATTAAGTGGCATTAAATGACAAAAATTGAGGTTGGCCTTTTCCTCCTGGCATTTTTTTCAGAGCCCCCAATACCACACCAAGTTGAGTCCCTGCTTATGCTTCAGCTCCAAAAATACTTTAAGGAGTCCCAACACACACACACAATCTTCATGTGGAAGAAGCCAGTCCTCTGATAATTAAGATCTTAACACTGAAAGACTGAGAAGGTTTCCCTCAGCTGTCAACAGCTTGGCCGTGGAGAGCTTATGAAAAGAAAATAAATAAATTGGGGCTTACTTGAAAATAGCCAGCAGGTTGAAACCTGGAGATTTCTGGAAGCAGCTATGCTGGGAAGGAGCACGTGTTAACCGTCTGGTTAAAGACCCCTCTTATGGTCATGTCTTGCTGTAAATACATAATCATAGAATCACAGAAGGGTTAGAGTTGGAAGGGACCGTAAAGATCATCAAGTTCCAATCCCCGTGCCATGGCCAAGGACATCTCCCACCAGATCAGGTTGCTCAAAGCCCCAGCCAGCCTGATCTTGAACACTTTCAGGGATGGGGCATCCCACAATGCTGGGCAACCTGTTCCAGTGTCTCACCATCCTCACAGTAAAGAATTTCTTCCTAATATCTAATCTAAATCTCCCCTCTTTCAGTTTAAAACCATTACTCCTTGTCCTATCACTGCACTCCCTGATAAAAAGTCCCTCCCTCAATGTTGCAAGTTGCAAATATTGGCAGGGCTGGTAGGATTGCACCCATCCATCTCCAGAATCACCTCTATATGCACACTCACCCCATCATCTTCCAGCTGGACATGGGCAAACACCCCTTGTGCAAGGATGGCCAGGACAAGCACAAGTGAGAGCCTGAGGTACGTCAGCAGCAAAGATGTTCCAGCAAAAATTGTTCGTTGGACACTCAGGTACCTGTGGAAGGATCCACTGGTCAACAGAAACCCAGAGAAATGAGCTTTCAGACAGGAGGAAAAGCCATGCCATGTGAAAAGCCCATCCCAGCTCCTCTCACAACCCTCTTTGATCCATCATCCATTTGACACAAATTCATCCGGGGAAAATTAATCCTCTTAGGCTTGAAGATGGCTATCTGATTCCCAAATCTTACACCTCTGGGAGCCATAAAGCAGCTGAAGATATTTTGATCAGAAAAATGCATTCTCAACCTGTCTTGCTATCAGAGTGACCCAGAGGATCTAGAGATCTCTTACCTAAAAGAGTGCAAAGGATCAATACCATGGGGTGACAAACATTAGGAAAGGCCTTCATCCAGCACAGGCCTTCATCTCTTCCTTTAATTTTAGGACTCAACTCAAAATTTTAGACCAGAGATGTGGCAATTAGAGGCTAAGTAAAGTCTGGTCACGGAGTCTGCACAGGACATGGCTCCTGCACAGGTAAGCAAGCACCAGCGCAAATGTATGCTGGAAGGACTTCATTTTCCATAATTTAGTCCAATTTTGCTTTCAAGGCCTGGCCTAATCATGATTGCTGGAGGCCAGATGGTGCAATTCATTGGGTGCCAGAACCTGGTGCTCTCTTACGTGCTGGTTTTACACCTGTATTATTCACCAGCCTCACGAGAGCCAGCCCTGGCTTCCCCTGGCTGGGTGGACAGAGAGGAGAATCAGGCGTTTCCATTATTTAGCCCTTGGACACGGCCACATCCAGCCTGAAAAACAGCCCTGTCACATACCCTTTGCACGGCTGAGGAGAGCCTCAATTACACAGCAGTGGCCATGCATGGGCCACCAGCCCTGCTGTTTACAGGAAGCACCGGCACAGACCATGGAATTAGAAAGACCGCAAGGAAGTGAGGGATTATTTGCTGGAGATTAAAGGACACAGAAAAACCACAGGACAAATCAGTGGGGCCTATGCAATAGTAGCTGCTATTTCAGTCTTCCAGCTGCTGGCATTCATACCAGTATGACCGGAGAATTTGGGAGGAATTCAGCGGGATGAATGGTTGCTCTGCTTTTGGACCAGTAAAACGCACCAAAGAATAGGCCTTAAACCTGCTGGAAGGACAGGAGGGATCTCTGGGACCAGTCCTTCCCTTCTTCAACCATTCCTGTGAGTCTTTTTTCTCCCTGGGTGTGGCTCCTGCTTTTGGACTGCATCTCCAGGCCAAGCAGCTCTGGCCAGACCTCCCTGCTGGCAAAGCCACTGGGATGTGCTGATGGGTTAGCCCAGATTAGTCAAGATAAAGCATCTCCTCAAACCTGGAAAGTGGGGTTAGCATTGAGGTCTGACATCTCAAGACCTTCAAGACAGATGCAGTGCCAATAAGAGCTGGTGTTTCTTGGAATATCCTTAGAAAGTGGGGGTGAAGGTTAATCCTGATCTTCCAATCCAGTCTAGGCCACTCCCTCTCAAGACCATTTCTTGTCCAGGTTTTTGCCTTTAAGCATCCACAACTTCCTTTCCCCCTCGAAAGTTCAAACCCATCAGCACGGTCTCCAGTGGGAGGTGATGCAGGCAGCAGAGACACCTTACAAGTGACAGAACACCCTTGTTTTAAGTGCCCCTGTTTGAGCACCCATAAGCTCACCTAAGTTTTGGTGAAGTCTGCATTTCAGCTAAAACTGGCTACCAGGATTTCAGTGGTTGCTCACAAGCTCTGAAATTTGGGCTCTAACTGGACCAGGCCATATGTTAGTGCGTTCCCACCTCTACCTGCAGCTACACAACTGCTGCTTCTGTGGCTCTCCAGGATGGCCACATACTAACCTGCACTTTCGCAGAAAAGCACACAAGATTTTCCAAATGCTTGGATATACTTTTTCTAGCATTTTGCTCCTGGCAGGTTGCAGTGCTGCCATCCTTGTCCCACAGCCACGCTGGAGATTTTGCCCTCACCAGTCTGCTGTCACTGGCAGGGAGTTTTGGGGTAGCAGGTAGCACCCAAACTCCTCCACCAAGCCCTTTTGTAGGGAGCCAGGCGACTCGTTTGCTGCCTCTCTTTTGAAAGACATAGATGTAACTTTGTTCTCTCCCCTCCTGACCTCTGCTGCATTTCAATGCCACGCAACATCAGACCACAAAGCCACACACCAAGTAACAGCATCCCCCGGCCACCCCCACCATTGATGCAGGTTGAGGTCCCACCACCACCTCCACCAAAACGGTATCTCCAGCCCTTTGCGCAGGGTCCAGGGTGGTGATTCAGCCCTGACTCAACAGGAAGGTGGCCACGGACTGAAACCCCAGCCCTGCTCCCTGCACGATCCGTGGTTAAGATGATCCTGCTGGAAATTACAGAGCTCCGGCAAAGATCGGAGGGAGCCTCCCCTTGGTGAGGAGGAGCCCACAAGAGGCTCCCACTGACATTCCTTCCTTCTCCCTCACCCTGCATCCATGTGGTGGAGTGAACACGAACGGCACGTTGCCTTCATGTTTGACCCAGAGCGGTGTTTGGCTTCTGGTGCTGTACCACAGGCTCCGTCTGGAGACCAAACAGTAGCTCAGAGGGTTTGTCTTTTTTGTTTTGTTTTTTTTTATTTGTTTTGTTCTCCCTACAAATAGAGAGAAAGGATGAATGAGCTTATTTTACAGCCTCAGAGGACTACCCAGCCATTGTTAGCTTGACACATGCTGCAAAAAGTGATGGCTGAGAAAATAAAAGCTTAT
>JAOQGH010000003.1:17089756-17157817 GCA_025769975.1 Gallinago jamesoni | reverse complement strand
AGCCTCAGAGGACTACCCAGCCATTGTTAGCTTGACACATGCTGCAAAAAGTGATGGCTGAGAAAATAAAAGCTTATTATTTCCTGAATGGGTTGGCTGAAAATAAAAACCCACCCCACCCCAAAACCCCTTCCATGGGCCAGCAGCAGCATTTCCATCAGCTACATGTCTGATCCGCAACCCAGTGATTTCCAGAGCAGGACCTGACTTGCTGCATGTAACAAAAGAAAAGTGAAGATCCAGGTTTATACCATTTTTGAGGATTCTGAAGCACACCGTGCACCCAGCCCACCCACCCCTTGCAGGTGCCACCCAGCATCACGTCCCCATCCTGGGCTTGCAGCTGCAGGAGGAGAAGCAGTATTATCCCTCTGCAGACACTAATGTAGAAACTCTCCAGAATATTTCCTTCTCTCAATTCTCTGCATCTAGAAAATGTTGTCACAAGGTCTAAAATTCCTCAGTTCCAGCTGAGGCTCAGACACCTGCGATGCCTGATCGTTTGAGAGATGATGAGACACTGAATGTGACAACCTCTGCTTCACAGAACCAGCATTGCCAATAAATGGGTTCAATGGCACTCCTCCCCTTGGAGAGGAGGACTAAGAGCCAGGGCGTGCAGAGAAAATAGCCATGCCACAGCTGCTCAATTAATTAACTCAATTAATTTTGACCAGGCCCTCTTGAGTTATTTCACTGCAGCCGTCTCTGCTGGGAGAGCTGGGCGCCGTCGCCTACCGCAGCCTTGTCTCAAGCAATAACCTGGCTCTGGAGCCTCATTTCTCATCACTTATCATACAACTTGCTTCTGCCACCAATTCACATAGTTTTCCCTATTATTGAAGTGGTAAAATCAACCTCAGGAGCTCAAAGTCCTTGAGTGAGGATTCAGAGTTCAAAGTCTGCAGCTGTCTTGTGCGGTTCAGTGACATACGAAGGGAAGGAAAAAAAATCCCATTAATAGAATAAGTCCTCAATAATTTCACCCAAACAAACTTCCCACCCAAACCAGTGCTTTTCAAAAGACTGATTTAAAAAAAGGCAGGAAATGCTAGTGAATACACTCCTTCCCCGTCGCAGCTGCAATTCCGCTATCAAACACATCTGACTTCGGAGACTGGCTTGGATTTATATGGCTGCATGCTATTTTTCCTGCTTTATTCAGTGTTCAAAATGGCTGCAAAAAGGAGCTAAACCAGAAGGCTGGTGATGCAGTCCTGGATGCTGAGCCATCGATTCCCTCTGTCCTCTCTAGCCCTACGTACACGGGGGTCCTGGAGCAGCGATGGACAGGACAGAGGTGGCTGAGACTGTGTCTGGGACCATTCCCTTCCTGCTGCTAATGTGTGCATCAGCGGGTGCGTTAATTTAAATAATAAACAGTGACTTTTTTTTTTTTTAAAGTCTATAAAATCAGGAGACCAGCTCCTTTACTAATACCAGCAGAGAGCAGTTATCAGCTGTGGTTCCAGTCACTGGTCTGTCGGAGAAGGGATGCACCACAGAGAGGATGAGACCTCATCTTTTATTGAAGGCAGCCGCATACCCGTTCACAGCTGCAAAGTGCCCTTAATAGCAAAACCACCAACTAACCTCTTCCAGGGGTTAATGCTTGAACAAATTACAGTGAGGAACAAAAAGGGGATTTTGCTTTAACTTGGAAATCTTTTTTTTTTTTAATTTTTTTTTTTCTTTTTCGGACCTATTAAACAGCCAAAGCTTTTAGCTGTGCTCTGCAGTCTGGCGAGAGCCTCCCTGTGCCGGTGCAGCCACTGGCTGTGCTTCACCATCCGGCTGCTTGGGGAGGGGGCGAGGAGAGGAGAGAGATGGTGCGGGGGGGACGACACACATATCCACGAAATACCCGGTATTTCATGGATTCCCCCGCACTGAGCGGGGAAAGGCAGGCTGCCGCGGGAGCCTCATTATGTAGAGGCGCAGGCAGGGGACTGGCTTGGTGACAGCAAGTCTGCTCAGTCGCAGATCAAATGGCTTAATAGGAACTGGATCCAACTGGTCCAGCCTTGCGGGTTTTGATTTAAACTGCAGTTATAAGGTGTGATTAGAGGCGGGGGACACTGTGCCAAGAGCTCAGATGTGAAGCTAAAAACATATATTAAAAAGAAAAAAATCCTTCCCCTAAACCTACACATATTTTTCCATCATTAACTGTTTGCCTGCCACTGCCAGACACCCGAGGAAATGCTGGGCCATCCGAGGACACCTTCAGTACTGCTGCTTAAATGCGAGGGCTGTAAGAGCTCTGTCAGCACCGCAGAGGAATTTGGCCACTGAAGTACTAACATTTATGGGCTTGGTATTAATAATAACCACAGCAGAGCTTCGTAGGGACCGACTGAGTCTTTCCTGCCACTGCGCCCGAGAGCAGAGGAAGCGGATGGCCTCCCTGAAGCCCCTGCAATGGCCAGCGATGGCTGGAGCAGGGGCTGTGTTTTGACTGCCTTCTCTCTGGGTTACTCCTATACGGTGGAGGAGGAGGCAGTGCTTTTCTGGAAACGGTTAAACAAGGTCCCTTTTTCCTATCTCCACCTAGGTGCCCAAAACTCAATAGTTAATTTGGCAAATAGAGACCTTTGGAGATGTTAACACAGTTCAAACCTTCAGCCCATATGGATAAAATCGCAATTCAATAAAATTGCTGGTTCTTTATCTTCATGTGGCATCATCACACAGTTAATTTCAAGCTTTCCAGTAAGCTGTAATACATCTTTTAACCTAAAAGCTCTTTTGCATGACACTGAAATAAGTCCCAGTCTATATACATCTGCTGCCAAGACAAATGTATGGTTCAGCAGCAGTAAAGAGGATATAAAAGACTCCCACGTTACAAATGTAGGAGGAGAGGATATTTTAGCATGGCAGTGGTTACACTTTTGGCAGCTTTGCTATAATAAACTTTGTTTTCAGAGCCTTAAAATATTCCCTGTGCAGAGAAGACTGACATATTTGCTTTCAGCAGAGCTGTCTCAGGGGCCAGGGCTGGTGAACGGAGCTCAGGAATATAGGGGAACACAAAGAAGATGGAGTTAATATCACCCTATATTTAAACAGGGTATTTCCTCACAAAATACAAATATTTATTACAAATGCCACCAGGTCCTGGTAGGACTATTTCCATGAATGCAGATGGGCACTCAGGGGGCACCTTCACACAGTGTACCGAACCCCAGGGCTGTTTCAGGAGCTGGGGCCAAGGGAAAGAAGCTGAGAGCGCTGGCCAAGGGCCAAAAATATGAGGGAAAAGGGATGTAAGACACCAACCTTGTGTAGGAAAAGTCTCCGGAGGCCTCCACTATCATCTGATAGTGATCTCAAGTCATCTGCCAGGATGCCACTGCTGAGTGCCTGTCTGGACCTGAGATGTTACTGCCTCAAAGTGCATGGACCTCCACATACAGCTGGCAGGTGGACATTAGTTTCCATGTGCCTCCCAAGTCAGCCTGGACTCAAACAATCCACTGAGGCACCAGGATACCTAAGGAGAAAATTTGCAGGGACGGCTCATACCTTAGTGCACTCTGGGACAGCAAGAGCAGCTGTGAGACTTTTAGTCCAGGATATTTTTTTGAGCAGAAAAGGGGACTTTGACTCGCAGCTGATGACAAAAGGAGGCAGCAGTGACAGCACCACAACTCAAGAGTTGTTGCCTTCTCCTGCCAGCTCTCTGCCTCCCCATCAGGAAAGGCAAGGTTGTCCTACAGGTCCGCAGATACTGTCACCGTGATTCTGAGGGCAATGTGATCTGTGAGCGACCACTGTTTCCCTTGCTCTGGAACACAGCCCAGCAAGGGGGAACACAAGGAAGATTGATTTGAAACATTGGGATGGAATTCGAGACCCTTAAAGCCTTGGTTGAACAAGAAGCAGAGCTGAGAGGAGCAGGGGAGAGGTGGCTTCCTATTACCTTCTGGTCCCTGTACCCCCAATGACATTTCCCAAGGTCCAACCTGCAGCAGGAAAGGGGTGAAGTTTTTCTCTGATTCGGATCAGTTTGAACCATGAGTTTCTTGTAGAAGGGGTACCTGAGAGTTCAGATGGGGCAGGTGTGAATAGCAAAGCAAGCATGAAGCCATGCTGTGCACAAGAAAATAGTGGGAAATGGGCAGATACAGACCTAGCCCAGGGCAAGGGTTTAGTATCAAATCCAAGAGGAGCTCCAGTAAGCAGGTCCAGCAGGACTTCTCTGTGTCAAGTGCAGTCCAGACAGCTAGAGATTTCTGTGGGTATGAAGGGCCATGCTTAATAATGGGGTAAATAACTGCACAGTGCTGTTTTGTGATGTTTTATGTCTATATACAACCCCAGAAATTCAACCTTGCCAGTTACATTTTCTAAGCCAGCAAGAAAAAAAGACTTCTTATCATCAAGCCTCCTTAGAAAAGCTCACTGCTACTTGTGCTGAACTTGGATGGGGTCTTGGTATGGAGGATTTTGAAAGCATGTGATGGCATTATAGTTTCATGCTAATCTGTCTTCATTGTGTGCTATTAATAATAAATAAAACTAACAGGTTCCTAATCCACAGGTTACTAACTGTGGGAAAATTGTGTTTGTCACGGCCTTAGCAAGCGCTTAAGTGTCACACTTTTGTATTTATTTACTAGCAAGTGAATGTATAAACACATTGTTACTAACCTCAGTATCTGGATTGTGAAACCCACGCAGGGCAGGACGAAACCTTCCCATCTTCAGAAGAAACCCTGCACCAAGCACAGCTGCGGTTGCAGGGCTGCGCAGGGGGTGACCCAACCCCTCCTGTGCATGGGCAACTGAGGGAGCTTGGCAGTGCCTCACCTGTGGCAGGTTTTTTGGAGATTCCTAAGGAGTTAAAGAGAAAAAAATAAGTTATTTTGATAGTAGATCAAAGGAATAAAAATAACCAGGTACTTTTGCAAGCTGCAGGCTGAGCCCTCTAACGCGGAGCCAGGTGTATATTCCTGCCTGGGGTGAAACTCCCCCTGGTTCAAAGAGGCAGCATGACAGCACTGGAGCTCTGATCTCCACAGATGTGCGAGGCTCAGGAGAAGGTCTTGATTTCAAACTTCAGAGAAACGTTTTCATCTTATTTCCTCTCTCCAGCCAGCAAGGTGAGGCAGTTCTAAGGGGAAATCCCACACAGAACAAGAAATGCTTTCCTCCTCTCATCTTTGCAGCACAGGACATAGAACCAAATGACCTCCCAGATGCAAGCAATGAAAAAGACAGCGAGTGTCTTCTACCAAGTCCTCCTGCAGGGACACTCCTGTCCTCTCTGCACACACAGCAATGGGATCCTGCACCCTTGGAGGGAGGATGTGTTGGCCAACATTTTGTCAACCAGTGAATAAAGACAAACTGGTCCTAGAAATAAACCTAACCCCTGTCTCTGCTCCACTGAACAAACTTTCCTTTGAATACCTCTCACACTGAGAAGATGCCTGAGCTCAGCCTCTGCTGATCCTTCTGTCCCAGCATACAGCGGGTCACCAGCCACCCACTCCTAATTAAGTTGATGGGTAACTCAGCAGCACAAATCACCTAAAGTTACCTTGGCCCCGGAGCACAGCGGATCCTTCCACAATGAAACAGCACGGCAGGAATTATCCCAATCCATAATTGCTCCAAGCAGACAATAAACCAGCTCACGCTGGTGGAAGTAGCCACTCGGAGGTAATAACCCAGTGAGTAACAATAATGGCAGCAGATACTTGATAAAAAGCAGGGAACAAAAGAGAAAGCTTTCTCCATTATACAAAGAACGGATGTTTTCTGTTTGCTTCCTTCAGTTCAGAAATGCATTTAGCTATTTGGAGAGCGATGGAGTACAGCTCACCCGCACGCACAGCAAAAGCGTGTTTTGGGCTGGGGGAGGAAAGGATCGTTTTCCACCAGTGAGATCATAGGCAGGAAAATTAGTTTTCTCCTTTTAATCTTTTTTTGATTTCTACCCAGCCACTATTCAGGCATTGTATTTTCTTCAGGAGAAATGTCTGTATGTTGGGAAAAAAAAACAACAAACCTTCTCTCTGGTGGTTAAAGAAAGGGCACTGAAATACAGACGTGCTTGTTCCCCCCATGTATACCCTGCAAGTACCCAAAACTGGGCAATGGGAGGGATGAGACATCCTCATCTGAGGAAAATCCCTAAAACCAGGAGCTTGCATGGGCCTCCTGCTTCTGGTCCTGCACGTGGCCTGAGACCCCTCATTGCCCAAGCCCCTCGCCCTGTAACTGCTGGACCACAGCTCTGCTCCCCTGGCCCAAGCCTGGAGCTCACAGGAGTGGCTGTCACCCGCCTGCCCCTGCTGAATTGGTCTCTGAGAGCAGGATGCCGGGCATCAAAATGTGAAAGATGAAATAGCAAAACCCACGGGGGGATCTGCATGGGGCTTAGAGACCCAGGTGACCAGGTAGGCACAATGCGACCACCCTCCAGCCATGCTGAGGTTTGCTCTGCAGAATAAATAAGCCTGAAGACAGCCATCTGCAGTGAGGAGCTTACCAGGGGAAGGCTCTGCAGGACTGCAGAGGCTAAGCACTGCTCATTAAAGTGCCGGGGAAATGTGAATGAAGCAGATGAATGGATGAAGAAATGAATGAAGGAGGGAAGAGGAAGTGAATGAATATTACATTGACTTGGTGCCTTTCATCCTGGGATGGCGGAGCTGTGCAGCGCAGCTGATGGGCAGGAACCACGTCGGTACTCCCCGGAGAAACCCCCGGTCAAAACAAATCAGATTATTTCCTGTTGACAGAGCCCTTCAGGGGGAGGCGAAGGGGGAGATGTGGCATATGGATTCATATTAGTTGAAGCACGAGGCTTTCCCCAAATAAAATCCCTCTGATTCCCCCTTAATCAATGTGACAGATCATTACTTTTTGAGTTGCTCTTGTTCTTGCTATTCCAGACACTGCGTGATTTCCATGGCAACGACATCCCAACCATCCCAGGCCTTTTCCTAACCTCTGTCATCTGCTGTCGAGTCACAACAGTGCATAATTGGGAGAGATGAGCAGCCAGGTCATGAAGGTGCCTTTCGGCACTGGGGGAGTTAAAGACCCCCCCTTTTCACATCTATGCAGCCCAACCCTGCGACTCCTGGGAATGTCTTGCAGCCAAGTGTGCAAGCCACAGGCCTTGTAGGCAGTGGTGGGGGAGCACGCAGAAATGAAAAATAATTTTCTGGAGGTTTTATTGTGCTGTTCTGGAGTACAATCAGCTGAACCCACCAGCCAGCCTGACTGCGACCAGGTTTCAGGGTGATTTAGGCGGACATGATGGGAGGGAGCAAGTGAGATGCTGCTGCTCACTTGGTGATGTAGAACAGGGTCGGGACTTTGGTGCTTTGGGGAGGAAAGGGAATACAGCTTCACTTCTGGTTTGGAGAAGAAAGCGTGCTCTATTCTTTTCCACCTTCTGAAGGAAAAACTGGCCTGGGGTGTGATCCTGATCCTCAAGTGCTGCAGTTCTACGTGCAACTTGGTGTGACTGCCACAAGCAGCACACACGGACTCAGAAGAGCATCCAACCCTGCTCGAACACAGTGCCTCCGGTCACCCCTCAGTGCCAGTTTGATCCCTCTTGTCTGTATGATCTCGGGGTGTCCCTGCAACATCATCCAGCTGCTCCTCTGGCAGCCGGCTGCTCACGGCCCCAGCGCTGCCGAGCGCGGCTGTATCAGCCATTTTGCAAGAGCGTAGCAGGATACTCAATGCCGGATGCAAAGCTCAGGGGCCATCTGTGGGCTTCAAGTAGGTTTTGGAGCTGATCTCAAGAGCACAAAGCCTGCCCTGCGCGGGGGTCCGGGTAACACAGACACTAACCGTGCTGAATGAACCGGTGCCGCAAGCCTTGCTCACATAGTAACCGCCTCCGCTGCTGGCAGGAGCTGGAAGCAAATTGTTTGTTTTTTCCTTTTTCACTTATCTCGCTCCCTCTGGCAAGCAGCTTCCCTTCCGAAAGGCCAGGGAGGATTTGAGGTGGCTGAGTGCCACTGCCGAGCCAGAGCCTGGCCAGGCAGAGCATCTCCCACCCTGCTGCTGGGAAGGGGCTGTGGTACAGCACACAGGGACAAACAGGCATCTTTGTCCCTTCTTCAATCAAATCACCCTTTTGGTTCAAACACAGGTTTCACCCCGACGCAACAGGGTTTCTTCCTGCCAGAGGTTTGCAGCTCAGCCTCCACAACAGCCTGCGTTTTTCTTAAGCCACGTTGAATTTCGTGGTAACCCTCCAGAGTTATTGCCCTATAACAAACACAATTGCTGCACTAGATTAAGCACACCGCTTATCGCATCCAAATATTAACCAGCACCACATGTAGGGCACCAGGCCTACTTCCCCATCTGCCCACAGGGAATTTGGCCACTGGGTTTGGCAGTTGCAGGACTGGACCCACACATGGGGATCCATTTGCAGACTGGGCCAGCAGCTTCCTTGAACAACGCTGGCTGCTCAAAAACTCTGTGCTGGAGTTTTTACAGTTGCTTGAATAAAACCCATTTATTTAGCTGCCTTCGCACCAGGACATAAGAGATGCTCTGTCGTGCCATAATTTGAGCTGAATTGCTTTACCTGACTGTTAATGCTCTGGGTTTGGTTCTAGGTTGAATTTGGGACCAGTTCTTTGGCCCTGCGCTGTGAAGCAGCTGGCTGGGCTTGGAGGTAGCATCCGTGCTCACACCACAGTGACTCCCAAGAGAACTTCAAGACAAACTGCTTCATGGAATACCCGAGCCAGGCAGCCAGAGCTAGGACATCTTTGGTGCTCACGGGTCTGAGAGGGGAAAAACCTTGAGGAAGAGAAGGGAATGTATTTCTGTAATGTTGTCAGCCACCCTGCAGGAGCCACTCATGCTGATGCAGGGCTTAGCACTGAACCCAAATATATTCAGACAACTTCATCAAAAACAGAGTTTTTAGATGAATAATGTGGTAAATTGATCTCTGTTATAATTAAAATAGGGGAAAGAGCTGTAACCCGTGGGGTTTATAGGAGTTACAGGAGTATAGCCCCTGTAGGAAGCTAGGAGTATAGTCCAGGCCAGGGGTTAACCCCTTTGCCAGATCTGCAAACGGATGGGTGACATCCAGCCCAGAGAGCTTTTGGGAAGAGGGCTGGCTTTTGGGAAGAGGGCTGGCTTTTGGGAAGAGGGCCAGCTGCACCATGCACTGGGCGACCCTCCGGGGCTGTGCAGGCAGGACTAGAGCTGAGCTGCTCCTTCTCAGCTTAACCCCCCCCGAGCGGCTCAGGCAGAGCCAGCCCAGGCTGTGGGGAGCTGGAGCCCTGCTCCCTCCACCCACACGGACACCGTCTGGGAGAGAGGAAGAGGGAAAAAAATAAACCCAACAGAAGACAAATTGAGACTTACCTCGGTGTTTTCGCCTGCCACCCCCGTCGCTCCCCTTCAGCCTAATCATTCTCTTCCTCTTCAATCAAGGCCAATTTGCAAGAGGAGCAGCTCCCAGCGTCTGAGTGCGAAAGCCTTTAATTACTGTCATCTGGGAGGCTGTGCCAGGCTCCCCTCCAGTGCCTTTTCATACTTTTTGGAAGACGGTGCTCCAGGACCTGACGCCCCCAACATGCCACTTGTCAGGCTTTATTTTAAAAAAGCACTCACTGCCTATTAGGAGGCTGGAGAGAAAGTTCCTGGCAGTTCATCTGTGCTGCTGCTGCTGCATCGACATGGCGATCGCATCTGGGCAGTGAGCTGATTTCGGCTGCCTCGCCTGGGGACCAGCCTGGCAGCAGTCCCCTGCATGTGGCAGCTCACGGACCCCACGAACTGCCTCCCTCGCTCTCTTCGCTGTCTCTCCTCCTGTTTCTCCACTGAGCTTGCATCAGGCATTAAACTGGGACTGGAGGCAAGAGTACAAACAGGGTTAGAAAGGGACAAGGCAAATTCAGGGAGACCTGTTTTTATGACTGTTAAATGAAGTGCCCCCACTCCCTCACAAGTCCCCAGGCCTGTATCCCCGGGAGCACACTCCCCATGAGGATGCATGCTCCTTATGTACAGCATGGATTTTGGTGTCAGCCAGGGGTTTGTATTTTATCTTGCATGGGAAAGCATGAAAGCAGAACCTACATAAACCAATTTGGCACATCCAGCAAGCAGGAATGGGAAACCACCCTGCTGCTGCCTGCCCTGCCACGCTGCAGGCAGGATGCAGGGCTGGATGGCCCGCTGGGGCGAGCCAGTGTGAGTTGCCTTAAACACAGCCTGAGTTGCCTTAAATAAAGCCTGAGCTGACACCTGGGACTCTGCCAACCCAGCAAGCTCACAGCTTGGGCTCAGCAAACACTGAGATACACTGGAAAGGATGCCAGAAGGTTTCCAGATGTCCCGGGCCAGCACCCACGCAATGCGCACTATGAATTACACCCACCAGAGCCATCCTTCTAATATTACATCTTTGGAGCATCACCTGTGGCAGAGAAGAGCTGCAGAGGAGGATTTATGGGACACACTGCCAGTGGGTGGCACTGCGAAACCAGCAGTATGGAACAAGCAGCAGAGCAAGGACTTCAGGGTAGAATACACACAAGCACAGAGACAGACACAGACACACGCTGCGCATCTCTGGCTGGACAGCCTGAGGGATCGGATATGGATATGAGCACCGTGGGGATGCTGAAGCCTGGCTGGTGGGAGGAGGAAAGCTGCTGGGGTGGGAGAGGGATGGGCAGAACAGGAGGCATCAGCAAGGGGCCCGAGGTGCTGGAGTGGTGCAGGCTAGAGGTAGCAGATCTTCCATGGGTGCTGTGGGGTCAGCCCAGCAAGCAGGAGTGCCAACTGGCTGCTGAGGTCAGGATCAACCCACACTGACACGGGACAGAGCCTATTCATATAGACGTGGTTAACTTTCTCAAAGGCAGGAGCAGCTCACTGGCTTCCCCTGCTATCCTACTGTAATGTTCTCTCCACAGCTAAAAATAACGTAATATGTCACTCCAAAATATAAGGTTTCTGGGAACTAGATGGGCTTATGCCCCCTACCCTATAACCAGGTAAAGAACATGGGTGTAAGAGATTTTTAGCCATCTTGCCTGTAGGCACAAGACCCCTGGGAGCACCACAGCCACTGAAGATGTGCCACCAGCTAGCATGACCTGGGGGAGGTCATGGAGGGAAAGCGTGCTGCCCTGCACTTACGCACCTCCTAGCTGAGTGGGAATGAGGGATCCTGGGGCAGCTGGGTAGTGCAGTGGTAAAGCTGGAGGCTGGCCAGGTCTGAGGGTCCACATTCAGGTCCTGCTCCAGTTCCAAAGTGGCCATGCTCCTGTGCCACACACCCTTCCTGGCACAGATTTCACCTCCCTTTGCACCATATCCACACTTGATGTTCTATCTCCAGCATTTTGGTGTTGCCTTGACCTGTTAATTCCCAGGTGTCGAATCAGATTTCATATCCCCGTCCAGCTAAAAATGCTCTGACCTGTCCAAGGCAGCAAATGCTCAGTTATTCTTCCTTTCACTAACAGACAATGAACAAAGAAGCATCTTCTTCCTCTCTCCCCATGATGTCCCAACAGCAGCTGGGAACCACAAAGCATTAGATGAATGGGCTTATGTAGCCCTGATCTGACTCTAGGACCACGAGGCTTCATGCTGTGGGCCAAACACCTTCAAAAGGAAAGCCAGAGGGGTGGAGAGAGTGAGTTACGAAGCAAGAACCACCTCCCTTGGGCTGTGTAAAGGGAATTTGGCTCTGATGGGCTGTAATGTCTGCCTGGAGGATGGCAGCACCATCTGACAGCCTGTGCCTTCTGAGGAACAGCCACTGCTTCCCTACACGGCATCTGCACAGCCATCTCTGCTAACAGGTATTTCTCCAGCAGGAGCAAAGGCTTCACCCAGGGGATCGCAGACTAACCCGAGACATGGGAGTTCAACCTCAAAAGGAATTTGCTCCCATATCAAACGGTTTAAAGATGTGGCATCAGGGCTTCCTCCTGCATGTTCCTTCTGCAGAGAACATGCTGACTGCCACGGCGGGGGTGGCTGCAAAATCCCATCTCCTGCCTGCCCACCCTCACGCTCACAGAATTGCCTTGGTACAACCTACTCCAGACTGGGGAAGAGCTTCGATCCGGCCCTTCTGCTGCAAACGGATCTGATTTGCTCCTAGTGCTGAGCACTCTGTAATTACAGTACATCCCACTTAATCGGGACATGCTTAATTGGGAAATCCACTTACCAGGATGTCACCTAGGGAACCGATTTAAGCTTGATAACACTTAAGAGCAATGCCTGCTGCTTTATAGGGAAGGTAATTCTCCTGCAGGGAGATGCCTTCAGGTGGCTGAATCACGCGCCTTCTTCCACCAGCACCCAATGCTGCTGGCTGCCTGTTCCTGCAACAGATTTCAGCCTTCCCCTTAAGTAGGTTACAGCCAGGAAGTGCACCAACTGCTGCTGCCAGCTCCGGGCTGTCCTCTGCACCAGCTGAACAGGTTGCCAATGCCACATAGGCCAGCTCACGGTGTGTGGGCCCCCTTGGACCCACACACCCAACACGTCTGACCCCCGTCCCCCTTTGAAGATGGCTTTCCTCCCACGGCTGGGACCTTTGTTGAAAAGGATGACACGTTTAGGCTTGGCCAAGCTGTTCTTTGCAGCGGAAGAGGGGCCAAAGTGAAATCTGCCCTGATTTCACCTGAATCAAGGCAGAGCAAGAGCTTTGGAGACAACCAGCATCCCGTACCATTAACCCCAACACTTGTCTTCCTCCTCTTCCCTCCAACAATCAAACACATCAAATGCCCAAGTAAAGAGAGCAAGGGGATACGGGAACAGCCCTTAAAGACTAAATGGTGAGTCAAGCACTTGGGAGCGGCCATGTTTTCAGCTCGGTTTCCTACAGGAAGGAGGCTTATGTGACCACACTGAGTATTTGTGTGTGCACATACATGTCTTACAGATACTGCTGAAAACTGCTGAACCTCCTGAGCACCTTCAATCAAACTAGGCAGAGAAACAGCTTTTCCAAACACAACAAATTCGCACACATTTTGTAGTAATAAGAGCCAGACAGAGGAGAAAAATCTCATAAATATCCAACCCCTCAGTAGCTCTCAGGGACTTGGGACAGCATTTTTACAAGCCAAACCCTCCATGAACCACATTTCCTTGTTTGTAGAGGTACGATAATTGCTCCAGGACCATTACTCCTCCAAGCTTTTGGCATTGCCTTGCTATCCCTGTCCTTTTTAATTGGACTATTTTTTTATTTTTTTTTCCCCAACTGGGTGAAAGCATGCTGCTCTTCTTCCAAAGGCGAGCCCTTGGATGGAGGCTGTCTTTGCTACCGAAACATCTGTACCATATGGCAACAACACAACTTTTCAAGATGCTGCGCTGGTGGTTTTGTTCTCACTAACCACGAGGAGCTGAGGGGAGTCAAGCCAAACTCTTTGGATGCATAATAGTGATTGCCTTTCAGACACTAGAAAATGCAATGGCTTGGCATTAAATGAGGGATTTTTATGGCTGCACATGTTCTGTGCTTCTCTGAACAAGCCAACTTCCAGATTAGCTACATTGGCTTTTTAAAGTGCTATAAAATATGCAAAGGCACTTGTAATGTATAGTGATTTCTGGAAAAACAGGAGGTAAGTGCTGAAATGTCTCCTGATTTATCCTTTTGCTTCTCCTAGCCCATGCTGGGAGAAAGGGTAAATGCAATCCTCTACTCCCTTTTTGGCTTATAAGTCCTACAGCTCAGAGTAGATAGGAGACAAAATGCCAGGTACTACAGCGCTTGAGCCTTTCGGCCACTGATAATTGTGGAAGAGAAAACTCTCTCAATTCCCAAGTATCCCAACCAATGCCAAACACAGCAGACAACTTTCCAAGGTGCAACACATTGTGAACAGCAAAGCCTGACTGTCACTTAGCTGGCAAAAGGCAGCACCTCCCTCAAAGATGCTGGACCTAATGCTGGATGGAAGGTCCCAAAGAACAGATCACTACAATGAACCGTGTTAGCAGGGTCAAGATTTTGCTTTCACGCCAGTAGGGTCACCTCCTTATCCCCTCCTCTTGCTCCTGCCCCTCTTTTCCTTCACACTGATATAACACAGTCAGAAATCTCATGAGGCTGTGCCATGGAATCCCATGGCTCCCCCTGTCACCAGCTTGCGTTGGCTTAAATGTACATGCTCAACCATTACTGAGTGTCAGGTCCTCAACACAGATATCTCAGGGGCTGGGCATACTTTTTGCTAAAACCAAGCCGTGCAGCAGTTCTACAAAGGAGAACATCCCAGCAACCAACGCTCCCATTTTTTGAGTTTGGGTGGGAGGTATAAAGTATTAGTTCAAGCTCCATTTAGCTTGAGGAGAACAGTCCCCTCCCCTGGACCCAAGCTGTCCCCTCACCATCCCAGGGCTGCTTTCCTGGTGCCAAGGCAGTGCTGCCATCGGTGAGGACTCAGTGGCCACTGCCATGGCTACTGCATGCCGCCCAGCGCTACTGGCAATTGATGCCGCAGTCGATACCGACCAACACGAAGGCGAGTGTCGTAGCCCTTATCCATCTCACTGCAGTCAGGTTCAGACGAGCCCCTCTGGAACAGAGAACGAGTATTTATGAGCTGGAAGTTTTTAAGTGCATGCCTCAGTGCCATGCATGTTCAAACCCATCCATCCCCCCAGAGCAACTGCAGCTCCCTGCTGCCAGTACAAACAGGTAAACCCAACCGGACTGCCTCTCACATCCATTTTTACACATATATGAAAGGTTGCACAATGAGTTGGAGGGTCAGCAAACCTCAGATCTTTAAATTAACCTTGTACGTCTATGGATAAAAGCAACACTAATCTTTGTCACAGTTTATGGGGCATGGATTTTGTGTGCATTGTTAGTGCAAATTAAACATAATTATTTAACAACTGCCAACAGAGCTCTTTGCAACCAGCAAAATGTATCAATACATCCTGAAAGCCATTTAGTGTGACCAAGGTTAAAATGCAGATTGTTTTTAAGATTTTCAGTGCATTTGCTGTCAGATAAGAAGTGCTAGGTCTCGTGCTGGCAAGTCTGAGCTGGCTGGACTGGGAACCTCCATGTCACCATCAGAATTATGGGAGCTCATTTGAAAACACCTCAGTTACTTGGCTGTCATCATGTCAGTAAGAGAAAAATGATGGGAGGGCAGGAGATGTGGAAAAGGGAGAGCTTCCTTAAACATCACAAGCTGAGTAGACACTCTCCATTTACAAACAGATCTGCCCAAGCCATCCAGGACAAAAGCATCTTGTCTGAAAGTCACAGCAAAACCAAATCAGCCCCAGCCCTACCCGACACCCTCCAGCCTGTGCTGGCTTTGCCCCCCCCCCTCCAAGGACTGATCAACTCCTTTCCCCCACCTTGTGCAAGGGCATGCAGGGGTGACAATTCAGGTGGTCAGAATAACACCAGTCTCCCACCGAGACAGCTCTGTCACAGACACTCTGGTAAAAACAAGCACTGTACATGGGCACATATGATCTGCAACCAATTTCACAAGATGTGATATAAAAAACACATAGCAAAGGAAGGATCAAGACTTAAGTGTTAAGGGCTCCTTCATTTATATTAGCAGCTCCTGCTACATGGTCCCCACTCCATCCTCAGGGTGCCAGAAGCACCCCTGTCACTACTTTTTGGGGGTGTTACAGAGGCAGAGCACAGCAGAGAAGCTGGATGAGCAGCTCTGGCTCTCCTGCTGAAGTCCTGTGACCTCAGCATCTGTCTTTTTGTTTTTGAAAATACTGGGGATACAAATATGTGTTTTCCAGCTAATTGCAGAGAGCTGGAATGGCAAAACTTACCAATATTTGCTAATTGCAAATATTTGAAGACCTGAGTCCAAACTGGACTGATGCACCAAGTGTAAACATGGGCAGGGGCAGGGAGAAAGCTTTAGGCACTCCAGCACCTCACAGGTAATTAAAGCTGGGACGAATTTGTCTCAGCAAGTTGCAAGGCATCTACTTCTCTGGTATGACTAAGCCACTGTGTGGTATCTAATATACCAGGAGGGGTGATGTGCTGCCAGCTAACCATGTTCCTGCAGTTGAGGTGGGCTAATTGAATATAGTTTGATGCTCCGGGGCAATCCCTCTTGCCAGTTTACCTGCACCTTCCCAATCGGCCTCGCAAACAGCAAGACAATCCACTGGGAATTTTAATTATGAAGGAGTATTCAAAAAATCCTGACAAAATCCAAAGACCCGACCAGAATGACGGGTTCTTGTGGTTTTCTGCTTGGCTGTTTTTCCAGCAATGCAAACGGGGTTCTTCTCTTGCAAACAAGCAATGCTGAAACATGCTCTTACCACTCATGGGACCTCAAGGCTCCCAACCTCCTCCAAGTGCCGTCTTTAACCACCGTAGGAAAGTTACAGCACTGCCTTCTCTTGTACTAGTGATGCAAATATCAAGATTAATTTCTCCATAAATTACCAATTCCTCCCTTTGTCTCCAGCTCCAGCTAAAAAGAAGGAAGTCACTCCAGCAAGAGCTACTCATCTAATGGCAAAAAGACATTTCTTAGAGGCTACAACTGAGTTACAACAGCCGTTGGATTTTGGGAACTGCCCTCTACTGCTCTCCTTGGGGAAGGGTAGAGGAACTCCATTTCATTCCGCCATTGTTTCCCTGGGCTGAAATAGCTTTTTTCCTTTCTTTTTCAGCCCAACCTGACTGACAAGCTGGGCTGATCCCAGTTGTCACCTGGCCCCATTTTGAAGCTGTGCCAGTTTTGGTTCATTTGCTGAAGCATCAGCATGGCACAGGGGGCTCTGCCCTGGGCAAGGTCAAGAAACCAGCCACCTTTCTGGGTTTTCAGGGGGTCACCCCTGTGCTGACAGCCTCCAGAGGTCCTCTTCTGAGCACCTGGGAATCCCCACCTGCCCCCGTTCCCCTGGGACAGCCTGCACAGAGGGGAGGTGACCTCGCTGGCTGGGCTGGTCACTGCTATATTTTGCATGGGTTTGGTGGCACCTGTCCACAGCCAGCATTAAAGCTTGCCAGCCACCATTGCCAGAGCAGGGAGGCTCCCAGGTTGAAACTGTTCACCTGGAAACAGAGATCATTTTTAGAGGGAAATCCTGTTGGCTTTTCAAAATGAGGTAGGTTTCTACTGACAACACTGCCCCAGCTAAACGCACTTGTGGTACCAAACACATCACTAAAAGGGAAGGATCTGCCATGTCAAAATGGAGCTGTGGTTTTCAAAGCTAACAGGGAGAAAGCGCACTGTAAATACCTGGAGGAAGCGTAGGCACGGCTTATTAATAGTCTCACTTGCTGTGAGACTTTAGGCGGTATGACAAGGCTTTCACTGTGCTCCTGACGTCCTTGGATGCCCTGTTCCTGGCTGAACACTGGGCTCTTTAACCACGCAGCATAACCATCAGACCTGCCAACTTACAGATGAGGCACAGAAGATGGGTTAATATCACCTATACTAGTGCTTTAACTGCCAGAGCATCCACCATCTATCCTCAACTGCTGGGGGAGAGCTCCTGTCCCTATCACTGGTTCCTACACAGGATTCAGCCAGGGATGTTGATGGGCACAGAGGAAGGCAAGAAAGGATGCCAAGTATGGTCATTCCCCAAAAATCTGAGTTGCAGGGTTTTAACATTGCCTGAACTGCAAGTAGGAGTTAATTTCATTATCTTTACACCCTGACTCAACCACTAATTCCCCAAAGGCTGCACAAAGTACTCGCTTTCTGATTTCCCTGCTGTGCTGCTGCATAGTGCTGCTGTCGAGACAGCTTCTGAGTTTTCCATCAACAGCAGCTCCCTGATATTTAAAGCCATTATGAACTAGACCAAATTTATGCATCCCTGAATAGCAAAGCCTTGCCCAACACAGGGCGACCATATCCTTTGACTTCTTTCCCTGTGAAAACCATAACAGAAAATTAACACCCTACTTAGGTGAAGGAAAGTAACCAGTCCATACACTGCCACACTACGGGCATTTCCATACAGTCACACAAACTGTGTTTCTTTTTTTCAGATACAGTTTTTTCTATCAAACAGAGTATCAGACAGATGGGCTGTTTTTGGAGAAGGGTTGGCTATTTGCCTAGGGAGGGAGGAAAAACAGTCTTCAAACAGCCCTCCTGTCCCAGCTGGTGCTGGTAAGAGCTGGTCCCCATGAAGTAAGGAAGTATCTTCAAACTCATGAGCTATTTCAGCACTTTTCCTCCCAGTCTGTAGATTGCTCAGGGCCCAGAGATTCACAGACTCATGTTATTAAATGGCTATTTCTGTTGATGTTTTTATTTTTAGGAAATGTTACGGAAACATTCACCATTACTGCTTGGAGGTAATGGAAAAAGAGGCGAACTCTGAATTCTGGGCGATGGGGACCTCAAGGCAGCCAGCCAAGCTGGGCTGGGATGTGGCCTGGCTTCCCCGCTGTGTTTACAATCTGTGCCCTAAGCGGGGACATGAATGAATCACGGCAGTGTCCTCAGCAGCCGTGGGGCATGCAGTGGGCTGGCACTCTCCCTCTCCAGCTGGCCATGCCGACCCCTCTCCGAGGGCTTAAAAGCATCCTGTGCTGAACACAGGCTGGGATCAGCGGTGGCCAACCTAAACAGAACTGCACTCAAAGAGACTGTTGAGCACCCAGGGATGCTGCCCTTGCCCAAGGTACTGACCCAAAATGACAGGCAGTGATGAAGAGCCTCTCCTCTTCAGTTTGCAGGGACAAGGAACAGGAGGCAAGCTGCATTTCTTCCTCAGAATTGGTTTTGTGGCTTCATGCTGAATCCCTCCCTGCTTTCTTCAGCAGTAGATGTCTTTAAAGGGTCTGTTTGCTTCCTTGGAGCATTTGGAGCTGGATTCTTCCTTGCGGAGTCAGCTCTGGCCCAATCCCTAAAAAAGACGGTTTAAATGAAAGGTGAAATCTGTGGTGCCAGCACTCTTTTTACTGTTCCTGAGTGCTTGTGATACAAGCCCGGCAGCAGGCAATACGCGGATGCATGCATTTATTTCTTTGTCCCTGTGGGATGTCAGGTGTGCTCCAGAGAAGAATATCCTGACAGAGAGAGAACAGGAGTTACTCCAGGCTGAATAAACCCATTCTGCAATGTGTTCCTCTGACCCCTGCTCGCCAGTGGGGAAGCACTGGAGGGATGCGAGTGGGGCCACTAGCAGCCCCTTCCATGCTTCCCTGGCACGGGGCTGGGCTGGCTCCATCACACCCCAATACACTGGTGCTGCTGAAACGGCTGGTTCCTCACCTGATTTTGGCAAAGTGGCCATGGCAACTTGCAGGACCTGGAACCAACTGTGCTGAGAAAGCCACAGATCTCAACCCAGAAGCCACAAGACAGAAGCCATCAATGTACCTGGCAGTAAAGGAAACCCTCTTGAGCAGTGGCATCAAGGTCACAGAGGCCCAGCTAACTTCTTCCTACCTACTGGCCACCTCAGACTAAGAGAGACCCATCTGAAGCAGAGATGGCACCGTCACCCATTGGGTGGTGACTGCAGTACTGTCACATACGTTCTGCCCCTCACCCTGTGCAAAGGGACCCCACCTGGGCCATCCTCCCCTGCCTGGTGTGCCCAGCACAGGCAGTGAGGGGTTCCCCACCACCGCATGAAGCCACCATTCAGAAGTAACCACTCGTGTGAGACCGGGCTAAAGAGGAAAAGCACATCTTTTAGGGAGGCTTTTACATTTTAGACACTTTGGCAAATTTTAAGTAACCCCTTTGCAGCAATCAGCTGAATATTTCTGCAGTATCTTTCAAAAAACCAAGTGTACCACCAACACACAAATGGATGATAAAGAATAGAAACCATATTTTTGGTCAAAGTCATCATGTTCCCTCACTGATTTTCCTGTGGATGGTATCATAATCCTGGATACAATATTACCTCACACACCCACAGCTGTAACCACGTGAGCACACAGGTGAATCTACAGCCAATGTGTCCTTTTCCCAGTACTTTGACAATATCGAAAAACTCCTGTCCTCTATGAGCTCGTTTCCTGGAGCATCGGCTTCGACCTGCAAGCGGCTGTTGACACAGCCCATCCCTTTTGTGGCCCAGCCTGGGCAAGTGGGGGATGCTGATGCCAGAGCAGTGGGGGCCACAATCACCGCGTTGTGCGAAATGAAGTGCGCTGGGTGCAACACAGAGCACTTGACCGCAGAGACCCGAGATGTGCTTAACAGGACTCTTACACTGTTCGCCCGCTAAGAGCCTTAACTTCTTACTGCATTATGCTGGGGTTTAGGCAAAGCAGGGTTCCCAGCAGGGTGCTGGATAGATTTTCTTTCCCATGAAAAGAGACTTACGCCTTCACATTTGTTCCTTGTCCCCAAATCCAATTCTTTCCAGGTAGAGGAGAGAGGAATTTGATGGATTATAATTATGGAGGTGCTGTTCTGAGCAGGGGGGCAAGGGGACAGGAAGGTTAATGTAGGATGTGGCTGCATTGCCTAAGGAAGAAATGATCTAACAGGAAAAGCCTTGTGAGAGGAGAGCTTTATGGCTCTTCTCTCCTGCATGGCAGGTGGGTTTTACAGGCACACGCTGGTTGAGTTTAGGTTGGCTGGAGGTGGACACTGGTCCTCCTATTACTGTGCAGTGATGCTCAGCAGCGGTGAGCGGCTACAGGAGCCGGGTATTTGCACTACTAGTGTTAGGAAACCTCACTGCATCCAGGCATCAGGAAGGAGCTGCTGACAGGACCACAGAGCTCACATATATAATAAAAGATAAGTATCTGTCAATATATAATACAACCCTTCCCAGGCCTCCAGCATCATTCACTCCAGAGCCCCAAAGCACTGTACAAACAGTAATTAAAACTTCCCAGCCCCCAGCTTTGCCAGCGGTGCTGAATTCATTTTCCAGTGTGGGAAAATAAGCCTTACATGATTATGAGCAACAACACCATTTCAACAGCAGAAGTTACTGGTGAAACACAAGATGTAATCTGAACCCTGGTCCTTTACTTCTAACAGGAGGCTCTTCAAGACAAGAATGAGTGGTTGGTTTCTTCTCCATTCCGTACACTACACCCATCTATCCCTGTAATGGGCAAGACAAGACTAACCCAGAACATTTATTTGGTCCCAGTGGCTACAATCCTACTTGCTCTGCAGAATTAAAGTCTGTGGGGAAGTGGAGGGTGCTGGAAGAATTAGGCAGGAGATGACTGCAACAAGCCCCTTGTCCAGTTGCACTTCCTGGAGCATCTCTCTGCATCTATCCAGCACTATTAAGTTCAGAGCTCCTCATGCCACCCTGCTGACCACAAGGCTGACTTCCTTCCCCAGAAATGCATTACCAGAAACATCCTTCAAGAAGGAAATGGACACTGGAACATTAGAGCTTGGCTTAGTTCAGAGCTTGCCTGCCCACCAGAAACACTGAACCTTTTCCTTCTGGTTTTCTTAACACAGTAACAAGAGTCCAAAGCAGGCTGTCCCTCTCCTGGTTCCTGCCTGCTCCATGCTCTCCAGGAAACCTTGGAGAAAAATCATGCAGTGTTGGTTATGGACAAAGCCCTTCTTTTCAGTATGAGCACGTAGGAGCCACCCAACATGTTCCCATTCAGGTTCTAGCGGATGGATGGCAAAGAGCCCGTGTCAGGTTGCACCTGATGACAGGATTTCACTAGAGCCCTTGGCCAACATCTCTCCCTTCCCATGATTAATGTGCTGGTCAACACTGGGGACGCGCACAGTGCGTGATCCCTTCCCTTCCCCTCTACCCCATCACCACCTTGACCGTTGGCCAGCCAGACTGCCCCTACTTCTTAACATCTTAGCGATTCCTTACGGACTCTTTGGGAGGAAAAAACTATTTAAATGCAAAATGACATTTCTGCCTCAAGGAAACTGGGCATATCCCCACTCTGCCACCACTGCCAAGCCTGGATCCCCAACCTCCAGTGGGACTCTCCCAGACACTGGGCTGTCTGGAAATCCCAGAGAGGCTACAGGGCCCTGCAGAAGGTCCCGTCGCAGAGGAAGGGTCCAGACAACCAGAAAGTCCAGCCTCCCCCCCACCGCTGGGCTGCTCCCAGATGCACACCAGAACCACCTGCATGTGCTCGCTCTGGGGAGTGCTCCTGCGGTCTCCAAGCAGCTGGGGAAGCGTTTACAGAGCCAACAGTGCTACAGGGAGGGTTAATTTAGTTATTTGCAATGGATTTTCCATACCTGTCAATATTTCCAGCCCTGAGTCGACAGAGAGAGACAAAGACTCTGTTGGGAGAAAGGCTTTGGTGAAGCCTGTGGTTTTGCAGTTTAGCTCCAGAGAGGGCTGGGGACTCTCTTCGCTTCTCTCGTCATCCCTGCAGGCTGATCCCCAAGGAGAATGGGGATCCAGCTTTGCTTGCTGTGGCTGTGCTTCACATCTGAAAGGGATGGACTTCTGTGAAGGAAAAGAGAGACCTGGAAAGCTGCTGCTTCCTTTATGCTTTCTTTGGGGCTAAATTAGTTGTTTGAAATCAATGCAACCATGAAGAAAGCAGCCTGCGGGACTCTATTCAGAGAGCCTAACTCCTATTAAAGATCTAGGAAAAGCTGGGAGAGAAGTAGCCACACAGCAACAGGGAGTGTTCCCTGTGGACGATGTGATGAATGTCTCCATGGAGGGGCTTTCCCGCTTGCCCAGCAGGCTTTGGGGAGGCCAGGCAGGCAAAGCAGAGAGGGGACTACCCTGCACCATCAGTTCCACTGTCCCCACTCCATCACCTTTCCAGGACTGGAAATGTTTTCTTTTCACTCCAAGCCACAATGATGCCAAGCTACAAATATTAAAATCCTTCAGGCCAAAGCCATATTCTTTTTCTATTTCTCCTCTGGTCTGAAAGGTGATTTCCCAGCTCAAGATGCACTATCAGGGCAATTACCATAAAAGAGCCATCTGTGATGCTCCCAGCAAGACCCTGCTGCCAGGCACAGCTGTGCCAGCACAGCCCTGCCACCGACTTCAGCTCATTTATAGCAGTGGAGCTGGTGGACAGAAACTGGGCTGAGCTGGAGCTGACAGGGCACAAGGTTTCTGCTTTGATGGCACCCCCTGTTTCTGACTTGCAAAGGCACTAGAATTGTGACAAAGCCACAGGATTGTTGCTCCAGTAAAACTGGTTTCATGAGAAATGGCTTCCCAGATAGCAAGCAGAAGATGGAGGGGAGCCCACCCTCACCCAGAAACACGTGGCTGAAGGCTGTTTCTGCCAGAAGAGAAGGTAGTACCGGGCTGAACAACAGCATTTGTCTGAATTAACAGGCCATGGAGACGTTGGAAGAAAATTTCCTTTGGAGTCTCTGCTTTCACTTACCATCCATCTGTGACAGCTCTTTCCTCCTCTTGGCACACGGTTCTCATCCCTCAGCTGACATCCCATGGCAGAAAACACTAATCACATCCTCCTCCTAAGACGAGACAAGGGGGAAAGAGGCTTGGCAGGAGACAAAGGACCTCGTGGCCTGGGGTTCCCCCCAACAAATCCCTGTGGTTCTTGATTACTGAGCTGGGACAAAATGGGCACCGAGGTTTTAGCAGTTGTTGGTTGGAAAATAACCGTGAGAAAGGAATAAACCAATTAATTGCTGACCCACTGACAGCCAACACTTCTGCCCCCCACACAATAAAACCTGTCTCCATGGCTCAAGCAGATTTAGGGTGGCTGCAAAGAGCCTAGGGGAAGAAAAAAACCCTTTCCCACTCCAGCTAATAATATTTCCAGATAATCTGTTTGAGGCAGCACCCTCTGCGAACTGGGAAAGCCTTTAAGAGCTGTTAACACCTTTATTCAGACTTCCTCATCCTCCCCCAGACAAGCTGTGATTAATTATCCAATCTGCCCCAATCCCCCTGGGAAACAGCGCTTGGTCCAGGCATTTGCCTGAGGATTTGCAGGGTCCCTCTGTGAGAGCAGCTCCTGCTCTCACTGCTGGCTCCAGATAAGCAGGAAAGGGCCAACGGGGAATAAAGTGCTTCCAATTGCACGTTTATGTCAGCAGGGGTTGTGGGTGGTGGGAGGGGAGGTTAATACAGGGTCTAGGCAATGTTCATGGCTTTTTCTTTTGCTGGTGTCTGCAGGCAGTACCACCTGGGACTGTCCCTGGAAGCCTGTCTCTGGGAATTTGCCACTGGAAGCACAGCCCATTTGGTTCCCACCTGGATTTTCACAGCCCTCCTTCCAGCTTTGCCGCTCTCTGACTCAGCTTGCTCTGAGGATACTTTCTTTCCTACCATTTCCTAGTCCTGGGGCACTGGGGATGGAGAATGGAGGGAGGAAAGGGGAATTACAGCCTCTCAGGTTGCTGCAGTAGCTGGGACACTGCGCCTGAGAGGTACCCCTGTGTAGGCTACTGCAGATCAATGCAGCTCTAAAACTTATCTTGTACATACGCTGTCCCACCTGTGCTACCTTTATCCATCAGATCTCAGGCTCTTTAGCATCGCAGGGTAATGCTCCCATCCCTAAGGCTGCACACAGCTCCTCCTGGCCTTGCAAAGGGAGGAGATGAGCTGCTCCAAGGCCACAGTATCACCAAGCAATTTACTGAACCCAAGAGTGGCAAATTCCTTTTATACCCAAATGCCAATCTTTGCAGCATTACAGATGACACTAAATCCATGTCTGTCCACCACAGCCCTTCATCCATGGTAGCTGCAGCTCTCAGGCTGTGTAAGGATTAACATGTCAATGCCCACTGCCCCAATCCCCTTTGCTATGGCAGAGTGGAAGCATGGGTCTTCTGGGGACACTGTGGCAACAGCACGCACATGTGTTATGATTTTTATCACTATGCAGAGGCCCTACAAATCCCGCATCTTCCGGGAAGACCTGCATCTCCCCAACACACCCACAAGACCTACCTGCACACACACTGAGAGGGTGTGAGTGAGGGGTGAACTGGGAGACTGGCAATCCATGTTGCCCAGCCACAGAGAACCTATGAGTTAACTGCCTGTTAACTTTCAGGTCTTGAACTGAGGTTTCACAACACTTGGAGGAGCTCCTTTCCATTAAACCTTCCCCCTTTGCCACCCAGGCAAAGAACTGCCCAAGAACTCACCCCTGTGCACTGCATGCTGTCTGCTGGTCTATTTACATCTACCAAGGGCAAGTCCTCAGAGACATGCTGGTCTCTCACAACGAAGAAGTATCTGCCTTCACCATTTTCTACCAGCCACCTCTAGAAACCTTCAGCCAGGAAATAAAAGCAGAGAGCATAGTAGCAGCTCAGGGGTCCTGGTAGGTTTTGCAAATGAAAACCATTGTCCTCTCACTGTCCTCTCCTTATAACCAGAACAATGTGCACAGGGCATTTTCAAACAAAACGACTTTAGATTCATCATCTCGTGTGCTCTTTGAAAAGGTGCCAAAGAAAGAATGAGGAGAAAGAGCCAACATGTCTACCAGATGGATGCCAGCTCCCCAGGGATGCTTCACAGCCTCAGGTGTTGGTTACCATCACACCTACACACTCTGCTTCGTGGGCTGGGCTTGGTTTCAGTAGTCTCTTTATTTTTAGCCACTCTTTCAAGAAAGGAGAAGAAACCACCTCTGAATCTCTGCAGCTTCCTGAATCCCTGAGAAAGAGAGAGCTGAGGAGCAAGCAGGCAGCTGGGATGGCCACAACCTTCCTCCCTGCTGAAGGTTCCAGCCAGCCCAAGAGTTATCTCTGTCTGTCTTCCAGTCCACATTCAGAAACAATAGTCATTGAATCGGCTTGACCAGGTGCTGGGGAAGTTCCTATGAGTGCAAAATGCCCACAGCTTGCAGATCTCTTCTGCCAGGTCTTCTCCAGGTCAGGGAGCAAGTGTGACACTCAGGTTCCTTCTCCAGGAAGGAAAGCAAAAGAGTTCCTGGCTCTGCCAACAGTGGCCACTGCTGCTGACTAACTGCCCCTGGTGGAGATAATATATTGAGAAAATAACGACCAGAGGGAATCACTGTGGGGTTTTGGCCTTTGGCATGTGAGTTGTGAGCATACAGCTCCATGGCAATCAAGGGACCACCAACGTACCAGGCTGGGTCTCAAGTCAAGAGAGAAGGTTCTGACCAAACCCATACCCTTCCTGAAGGAGCCACTTTGGAGAGGGGACCTCTGGTGCAGAACAAGGGTTCGTTCTGGCTGTCCATCCCCACCTGGACTGATGCATCCAATATCTGAAGGCTGGTACTGCGTTGGCCCTAAAGATGCTTGGGCAGCTGCCCCAACTGACCACTCCCAATGCGTTTCTGGCAATGTCCTCACATCTCCAAGAACCTGCGAGCAGCCATAAGCATCTGCATGTCTCCATTGAGGGCTATGATGAAGAGCTGCATTCAGACAAGCTCCAGTGTGGAACAGAGCCAGGCCCTGGCTCTGCCCATGGTGTGGGCACAGGTGTTACTCCTTCCACATGTTACTCCTCCTGCAGCCATCCTGCTGGCAATGTGCAGCACAGATCCAGCAATGCCCAGTCCAGCTATTACAGCAGAGACAGCATTTTTTACACGGGTCTAGCCACTATTTGGATAGGAGACATGAGGAAAACTAGGTGCTGCAGGAAGTGGTTTGGGTGATTTAGTAGGTAGCATCTTCCCTCAAAGTTAGCAGCACACTGAAACCCCTCAGCAGGGAGTTCAGGGCTTTGCGCCGCTGCAGGTGTTGCTATTTTAATGACATCCCAAGCTTACTGCCTGTGGTCACCCAAGATCCCACTTTTTGCAAGCACAGAGGTGTTAGGTCCAGTGTCCTGAGTAGGCTCCAGTCTTCAGCAATTACACTCTGCTGAGCCAAGAGCTGCAGGAATTTCCGCTAGACACATTATTCTTCACTCCCTTTTCCCACTATGACAACTGAGCAGATTTCCCACATGCCAGAAAACAGCATTTACAGAGGAATATCAAACACAAGGGCTTCCCATTGCCTTGAAAGATCTTTTCTTCTTTTACTCCATGCTCACTCTCTAAGGTCCACCAACCCTAGTGTCTGCTTCACCTTGCTCGTGTAATTTCCCTGCTCAGCTGTTGGCTTTGCTTTCCTCCAACTCACACTGGGTTGTGCAGGTCACCACCATCCCTAGTTTGGCTGAATTAGTGCATCAGGCCAGACCCCATCTGCCCTGCTCTCCATCACCAACTAGGAAGGTACCAACTGCACCTTGGTCCTTTGCAGGAGATCGCAGCTGCTTCCAGAAAAGAAATAATCGATTATGAGACCAACATTAATGAAATATGAGATTGTGACTTGGGACAGACTAAAGCCATAGAAAGCATTTTAAATAATTCACCATCCTGAAAGTAAAGCATATTAGTGAGAAAGATGTTCAGCTCCTTTCACAGTGGCATTAACTTCTGTGTAACCAGAGCTGAAGCTGTGAGCTAACAGCAAAATGAGACTACTGCTCGGTAGGGAATTCTAGCATTTCAAAATGTATTTGAAAAATCAATGTTTTCCCCCCAGCCCCCAAAATTATTTGAAAACATTAAAATATTTTGTTTTGATAGTATCTTGTACAAGAAAATGAAATCCAAAATTAAACAAAAGCACAAAACGCTGAAACAAATCGCAAACCCCAGAGACGCATGCTGGCAAAACATTCAGCCAAATCATTGCCTGCTGCAAAAATGCTTCTATTCTGGCAAACTCACGTTTTTTTCAGGGGCAGACTGATCCACCAGAGACTTCTGAACCCACAGTAAGCAGCAATGGAGGCTGAGGAGAGACACTGCGTGGGAGGCCAACATTTAAAATGTCGCCGTTTTGTTTTTCACTTGAAACCACTCCAAGGGCCTCAGGGAAGATGTTCCAAAGGAAGAATTGGGCTTTGGCCGTCTGGCAAATTCACTGTCAGCACCTGGGCAGAGTGTGGAGTTACCCAGAACCCCACTTGGGCAATTATTTTAACTTTATCTCAGCATATTTGTATTGGTTAAGCTAAACTTAGCTCAAGAGGTTGTTGAGGACGTTGTGCTGGTAGCACACATTTCAGCTACTCGCAGTGCCAGGGCGGCAGCAGGAAGGGACTGTCACTGCCAGGCAAGGGTCATCTTCATTATCTTCATTATTTATATCTTCCTTATGGAAGCAGTTCTTCAGAGGGGAAACATGTTTCTTTGGGGTTGGTGGACAGGAGTGAATGAATGATGACAAATAGCATGAGTTGGGTAGCTCTGATCCTATGCAACTCACATGCAGGTACACTGTAAGGCTAGATTACAGTCATGGGTCCACCCGAGCAATGTCTTCTCTGAGATGGCAGAACCTTTCCAGCCTCCTTTGGAGACCACCTCAGTTTCTGGGCATCTATGGACACCTGTGCAACAACAGCCTCATAGAAAATTCAGACTGAGTTCCCTCGCTTGCTGTTGAAATCACTGCAGAAATCCCAGTGGGAAACTCCTCTGAGATGTGACAACACTCGTGAGACAACACTCCTGCCTACTTCCACCAGGCCAGGAGGCCCTGCTACTCAGAAGGATGCTCTAGTCAAGCAGAGCAAGGAAACACCTACAAAAGAAACAGCTTTTGTGGTTTCACCTTAAAAGGTCAGTTATGTTACCTGTTGTGCAATGTGCTGAGAACCTACCACAGGTGATTAATGGTCAGAAGTTATTAGATCACACATTGTATAATCCTCCCTGTACCTGGCAAAACAATTAGTTATGATTCATGAATTCCAGCCTTGTTATGATTCCCAAACAGACACATTACACTGAAAAGTCTCTTCCACAGCTTTTGTAACAGAAAACCATGAGGGAGTGACATGGACAGCAAGTGAGACCCTCCTTAGGCTGCTACCCACACACCTGGGGGCAGCAGAGAGAAGGTGGGGTCTTGCCTCCTTAATTTTGAGGACACAACACCTCACACCCTTCTCCACTGAGATGCTGTGAGATGCATGAGGTCATGCTGGGAGGTGGCTGGGGACAGAACAGTGACACTTGGGCAGGGAGGGGGGGGCGGGGGGCGGGAGGCAGCCTAGGAGGGGCACATAGGAAGTAGAGGTTACTAGCTGGTGACGGAGGGAGAAAGGGCAAGAACTGAGGTCCATCCTCTCTACCTGCACAGCAGTCAGCTCTGGGCTAGGGATGAGTTACAACATGACAGCTTGATTAGAGAGAGCTTGATTTGTGAAGTGGATGCAATTAAAAACTTGGATCCTCACCATCGGTCTTAGTAGCTGTGTTAAACTGAATCAACTCCTGCCTCACCGAGTGCTGTCAAGGGGCTGTTTCTGTTCCTCTACTTTCTTTGAAATGCTCTTGCTGCATCTCAAATCCAGCTGAGCTGCTGAGGATGAGCAGGAGCAGTATTTGTGTTCCCTGAGCATTGAAAAAGGACCACAGAACTGGCCTAGGGAGAGATGAGCTAATCCAGGGAAGAAAAGTCCTTCAAGGACAAAAATGATGCCTTGGGAAGATCCTGAGAGCAAACTCATGCAGGTGGGCAGCACACACACAGGAGACCACCTGAAGGAGCTCTTGTGTCATTTTCTTCCAGAGGTATCTGCTCTGGCCACTTTGTAAGAGAAGGAATGGGGCTAGCTGGACCTTGGGTCTGATTCCAAGTGGTTCTTACCTTAGATGAGATGAATGTGAATGTGGCTGGATCTCTGGACAGCGCTGCAGCCACCCTAAATACTACCGGCAAGTGAGACAGCTTTGATCCAAGCAGCAGTATTGGGACTTAAGCAGAAACAGCAGAAAACTCTGGGGCCAGGAGCAGCCACCGCTTCCCAAAACTCACCTGCCACTGGTGAATGCCTCCTTCAGACAGGATCCAATACTGACCCCAAAAGAGCAGCACCAGTGAAGCTGGGGAGATGATGGCCCCATGCTCATCCACCCTGCTATCATTAACATTTTGCTTTTGAGATGCATCAGTGTCTCCAGGTCCACAGGTATAAAACCCCATAAATATTTCATTTTCATCAATTGCTTTTAGTAAGTGCCTGTTGAGGAATTCATGGGAACGTTTTCTCTTTGACACAGAGATACTTTCAATTATGAAAGATAGCTAAAAATAAAAGGAAATTATACTGTTCAGACATCTCTGGAGGTGGAGACAGGAGGGGGAACCATCAAGGAGAGCCAGGGAAGAGATTTTTGTTAGATGTAAAGAAAGGCTACTTATTTTTACTGACAGAATATGTCAGGAGGCAGCCTGACTTGAGTATATGGAATCCGTCAGTCACCTCTATTAGTAACTTGGCCAGAGTACCAGAGTTAAGAGTCATGACAGTCTCTTTCTGTGGCTGTAGGGGGTTGGATCACCCTCCTAAATCTCTCAGTTGTACACATATTTTTTTTTAAACATGCTTTTTCTTTTTTTCTTAAACACAGCTTGCAAGACTAGGAAGAATCTTTTGGGGCTTTTTTTTTTTTAATGCTAGAGGCTTGGGCTGATAACCTCTGATAACCTCAGGTTGTTCCTCTGACAGCTGCAACAGGTTGCTTAGCTTCTCCTACAGACCATGATCAGAGGGATGTGGTGAGCTGCAGTAATCACCTCTCTGCACAGTTTTAGCCCTTCACAACATTTTCAAGCCTAAACCTCTTTTAGTGAGTAATACACTTGCATTACTGGGGTAATACCTTGGGCTTGGAGAGTGCTCTCCCTCAGCTCCCCATGCTAACACAGCAGGGTGGAATCCCCTTCTGACACTCTCAAGATGAGTACCCAGGAAGCCCAGCCCTCTAATTTCTAGGTGATATAAGCTGGATAAGATGATTTTCCATGTTCTTCAGAAAATCTAAGTCTCACAGGGTGTTCTGCAGAGCCACTCACAGTCCTGGCCAGCAGCCAAGTCACACCATTATTTGATAGGCAGCCATCCTGCCTATCATTTTCCTCTACTCAAAATCAATTTTCAGGTCTTGGGATTTTCTTAATATGCTCAGGCCACTGATGCCACAGTGGTGCCTGGTATGGCCTATTTCCCAGACACCATTCAGCCAATTAGTTGGGAACCATGGAAATAAACCTCACTTCTGGAGGAGTCCGACCTTTCCCACACACTGATCCTAAAATGAGTTCCCAACAGATCTCAGAGCTGACTCCCATTTCAAGTGTTAAGCTACTCCTTTGCTGATGTCTGTTTATCAACAGTGATAAAAAACTGAAAATGTTAAAATAAAATACTCACCTCTGTTACCATCTCAGACATGGAAGAAGGGACAGCCACAGAAGATAAATGTAAGTCCTGTGATGATGCACTCTTTGAAGAGCTCCAGTACTGCTGTCATCAGGGCAGCATAACTACCTGAACAACACAAAAAGGAGAAGACGTCATGGAAAAGTAGTGACTTTGGTGCAGCAAGGAACGCACTGAAACGCCAAACAAAGGTTTAATTACAAAGGGAATGTAACTAACTGATGGAGGTAATTGGGTGTGCCATGCTGTCTAACTCCTGATGTTTTCTCTGTCCCTGACATGCATGACACAGGCTTTGGGGCTCCAGGTTAACATCTGGATCTCCAGTTTCACATGAGATGCAAATTCTGCAACAATTTTCAAGCACTGTGAAGGCTCCAAGGCTGCTGAACAAATTGAAGATGGGGGCTTGCCTCTAAGTGAACCCTATAAATTTGCTTCTGGAAAATCAGTTGACTCCTTTCACTTCCAAAGATCAATATATTCTTTTTCCATGACCCTTTTTCTGTTTTCAAGCCACATCCTCCAGCAGGACTACAAGCCACTACAGTGGAAGCTCCTTGTTGATGACAATGTCAAGTTTGAAACAACATCAGTGCACTCATATATGAACCTGTCCAGCTTCTCTAAATAATTTAAAAAATCCCCTGTAGTTTGGGGGTTTTAATAGCAGGCTCGTCTGCTGAGAATGATGAGACACATGCCATGTCTGAAAATAGGGCTAGACCCATCTGAACAAACACGGCACAGGGCAGCAGTCACCTTTCTGGGCAGGTCTTCAGTGGACAGACTGTCCTGCCTACAGCCACAGAGAACATCAGTGTATTGAGAGGCCCCTGGTGCAAAAAGTCAGGGATGTGCCCATTTGCTTAATGAGAGCTGAAATCAGTTGAAGCCCTGATGCAGCTCGGTTTCAGAGCACATACTAAGTGGCCTTAAATGAGCTATTGCTTTCAAAGCAAACCAAATTGTTCCAAGGAAGCGCTACACAGATATCAATTTGCCAGAGCCCAAACAAAATATGGACAACCTCCCAGAAGTCAATGTTCACAGGAAATTTCAGACGCATGTTTGCATCATCCCTTTAATTAAATGATGCATGCTCAGTACAAACTTCTATCCTTAGCAAAAGTCAGTGTTACTAATAAAAACAAAGAGAAGACACCAAATTGATAGGGGATGGAGTTAAATGAGTCCTCCAGACTGTGAGATGTCATTACTGAGTGTCACTGAGCCATCAATCCAGCGGATATGACAACAAGAGGTGACAATACAGAACCCTTAGCAATTACTCAATCCCCTGGTCTTTGCTGAAAAGAAAACCTTGCTCTACCACTCTCCAGAAGACTGAACTACAACCTAATTTAAGTTCCTAACTGAACATATATATATAGCATACTGAGTGATTTTGATCTGCTCTGGCCTAGAATAAAATGTATGTCTTACACTCCATACAGGTGAGCAGTGAAAAGGAGAGAGCCAGAAAATACTATGCAGAAGCTGCAGAAGACCACGGTGTTTCTTATCTCTGTTTCTTCTTCCCTGCAAATCAAAGTCACAGGAAGAATATTAAAATTGTCACAAAAGGACAGAATCTTGTTCTGTAGATGGGCACTGAAAAACCTCTAGACCTTTCTTCCCTTCCATAGCACCTGTTTTGGTAACTGCCTTTAGCAAAGCTCTACTTGGATTGGGCTGTATTCTCTGAGCCATGTGCACTAATTCTAATGATCAGAGGCTTAATTAGCCACGGTCTTCCTTGCATTTTAAGCAGCCATTTTAAGTTAAAAATATTGCCCATGTTTGGTGTTTATGGAGAACATTCCTATGTTAACCCAAATGGAAAAGCGCATTGCATTTTCTGCAAAATTACCACTGAACAGTGAGATGGTCCAGCCAGTCCTTGGTACAACTTCTTCTCTTAGCAGATGTGTTGAGCCCTGGGAGTTTAAGGTCTTACTGCACAGAGTTTGGCCCCGTAGAGTTAGTGTGAATAGCTTTGCACTTCTGCTTGTTCTCAGTTTTCCTGAGATAGCAGATAATCAGTGCTTTCCTTCTAAAAAGCTGGACTCAATCATTTAATAGGGAGGAAAAAAACCATTCTCTGCTAGCCAGCACTCTTCACCTGCCTGCTGTCATGTTTATAATGGACTGCAGAGGAAGACTGCAGAGTGATTTCGAGGTAGGCATCTTCTCATTGGACATAAATGGCTTTTTATCAGGACTATTCCCTGCACAAGAGGTTTGCTTATGAGGGCTCCTTCCCCTTGTGAGCAGCAATGAAAGTGCAGTATAATGTTGCCCTGGGAGGCAAAAGAAAATAGGAACCATAATGAAGCTGGATGGCAAGGGAGAGATGTTCTGCAGGAGCTGTGCTGTAACTGGGCTCGTGATCGACACTGACCGGAGAAGAGGAGGGAGGAATTCAGACCTCCTGTGAAGAGGGGATAATTTCCCATTACTCTTTTTTTCCCCTTTTTTCCAAACGTGTCATCTCTCTGCCAGATCTAAAGAATAACGCTTCAAACGAATGTGCTTCACCTGAAGTCTTTTCTGGCAAGCCGCAAAATGATAGGCACAAAGTACAATTAGGAAGTAATCATGCAAAAATCCTCTGCCACGGGAAATGGCCCAGCATGGCACAAGATGGCTTGTAGAGTTCTGCACGTTGTAGAGTGGCTTTCCTGGGTGCTGGCAAAGCTGCAGCTATTCGACGTATGCATGCTCGATTTAGCTCCTGAACAACCAGCAACAATATGTGGGGTTGCTCTGGAAATCACTCCCTGGACATCCTGCAGTCTCTCGACCATCTCTTTGCTTGGAATTGCAAGCCGTGAACAGTCAGTCCTGGCTGCAAAGGGAAGGGATGGCACAGGCTTCTCAGAGCAGGCTGGACTGGGCTTTTCCTCCCAAAGGAACCCAATTCCTCTTACAGCTTGTTCACACTGTGTTGGTCTTTATTTAAATAAATACTTTACAAATACTCGGGGAAGGGCTCTAGAAATACTGAAGGCGGTCCTAGACATGAGAATTGTGCATGTCACATCTAAATAAGATACAAAAGACTGTTTCCCATAACTGTTGGGCATTTTTCCACATAGTGAACATAGTGCCCACCTCCTTCCTTTACTGATGCCAGCTTCTGGCTGGGAGAACTTACTTAGTTTTGAGAACACAGTGCTGCATTAACAGACGAGCTATCCGAGAGCAATGGTTCATGTGCACTGCTTGCTGCCATCCTTAATCTAGGCAGCAGTTGGGATGTGCTCATTTCAGGAGTGCTGCTGGGTTTCAGTCGGTCCAAAAATGACAAACAATGCCACTGCTTCAAGGCTAGAGCTAACCAACGACACACATTGCCGTACAGCAGAGAGACTGGCTGCTGAGAGACGCTCTTTGCTCAAAAAAACCCCAAGGAGAAAGAGTTGTATCTTGCGTGCCAACAATTCATTGAAGCTAGATAATTGTTACAGCAGGATTCTCAGCTCTGTGTTCCCCTCTCTTTCTGATCCTCTTGTTTTCCAATGAGACAAGGCAACTGTAACATCACCAAAAGCATCTTCACCAGCCCTGCAAAGCTCTATGCAATTTAGGCACTTAGGTAGAGTTAAAGACGGTTGCACTTTGGGATGGATGGCATGGTGGAGCATGCCCTCCATCAAGAGTCATGGTAGGATCAGGAGACCTGTGGCAAGGGAATGGTGCAAAAATTGCCAAGTTCAAGCAAGCCCTTTGTAGTGTTTGTGCTCTCACAGGCAGGAGAACAGGCAGCTGGGCTGCCTCTCTAGCTGAACTGACATGTGCCTGTATCCTGTGACAGACACAGGAGGCTCATCTCCAACAAAGGACTGATCATATTGAGAAAAAGGAAAAAAAAAATGTGTGGTGGACACTGATGGATAAGGAAGATGCACCAGAACATGACACATGCTCCAGATTCATCATACACCAGCTAACGAATTCCAGCTCCCTAAGTCCTTCGGAAAAAGCAGGTCTAGAAAGGATGCACAGGATGTAGTAAAGCGTGTGTTTCATTCAGTGCTGAACCAAGCAGAGTACATGGGGTTCCTGGTAGGTGGTGTGCTCTGGGGCAAGATGGCATGTCCACTCCAGCGTCTCCCCAGCAGAGGAAGCCCAGCTCAACTGAGCTCAGAGATGAGCCCAGGGTGCCTGTAGGAGCATTAGTGCCTTCAAGCTGGAGACAGCAATGAGAGGAGCCCAGCGCTTACTCCTGTTTCACCCCTTGGTCTGGAAGAGCAGAGGGCCTCAGGTTGCTGCTGACAGCTGAGCAAAGGCTGTAGTTAAAACTTTGGTCTGAGAGGCAAAAAAAGTCTTTGTTTCATGAACCAGTCTCCAAAGAGCCTCCCTTAGAAGAATACAGCCAGTAAGATGAAATTGCCATTCATGCTTATTAGAGATGTTCAATGAATTAGGAATTCAATTAAGAAAATGTTCCACTGCAGGAAGCTCAAAAATTAAGATTATCATTATTGTAGAGGAAGGAAACATTTTTAATGTATTAATTTTTTTAAACTACATCACTACAGACAATGTACTTACTCTTTCAGCATCCAGGCCACTAAGGACACCAGTTTTCCTCAGTGATGGGGAACGGTGGCAAGAAGGTTACAGAGAAGTAAGAAGATGATACAAAGGAGGTTTTCTGTGGGAAGCAGAGCTTTGGAAGATGCCAGCTCTGGAAAATGGGCCCTGAACTGTTACCTGGAAGATGTGACAGCACCAGATGCCTGGATTAGACCTGTAGTCTCCACCTGTGACTAGCTCCCTGCCTTTCACATCAAGGGCCTGACCTAGATGGAGGCAACAACTGTGGCCAAAATTGACTCAAACAGGGCTATGAACCCAAAGAAAAAGGTGTTTCTGAAAATCTCCTTCATATACCCATACCAGGGCAGGGATTTACTGCCTACACATCTTTTTGAGGTATGTTTGTGTAGTGCCAACACCTGATTCAGGGGATGTGTTGGGGGGTCCCTGCTGCTGCCTCCTCCATGAAATAAAGCAATGATTCAGCTCAAAGCAAGGTGTTCCCAAGCATCTTCCCAAAATAAGTCTGGATGAGGGAGGTGGGTTGGTTTGGTTTTTGGTTTGCAAGGAAGAGATATCACATGGGAAAACAGGAATAGAATAAATTGCAGGGGAAGGAGAGGAGAAGGAAATTGTTCACAGGCCTTTCACATTTCTTGTTCCCTTTCCAAACCTTCCAAACCACTGTTTTAATTAATAACTGTCACCCTCTTCTAGAGTTCAAATAAAGGAGCATAAGGAGAATGTATTCCAGGCACGCAGGTACCTGGGGAAATGAAGTGATGGATTTAATGTTTCGAGGCTTCATTATGAGGCTGTAGCTCTTACTCAAAAGTTGTTCTCACTACCTCAGGAGGTCTCTTTGAAGTCAGCCTCAAATAATACTTAAAATGAAAAAAAAAAAAAAAATCGAATACATTGTTTGGAGGTTAATTAAAATAAACACATGCATACAAACACAACCACCAGTGATAACATTTCTGTACAAGGTGGCTTTGTCACTTATTTTTTCCACCTGATGCATGCCCATGTGCAACCACTGTCATCCTACCCCTGGCATGAAGGTTGGGAGAGTCCTGCTTCTAGACCATACCCAAGCGGAGGAGATAAGTATCAATACCTGCTTTGGAAGCTGCAACTTGCTGAGCATCAGTGATGCTCTGTACATAGCAGCAGCACTCAGACTTCCATGCAGGCAGCATATTGTCCCCTAGCAATGGCTGCCTGCTTGGCACTTTGTTTTGGAGCAAGGAGGAACATAAATGTGTCCTGCTCTGTCCAGGAGCCCCAAGATCAGCAGCTCTGTGTGGTTTGGGTTCACTGCAGAACACTTGGCCCATTTCTCTTTCTCTCTGCAGTTAGGTACCTGCCAAACTTGTGCTGCACATCTCAAGGTGCTTCCCACCTCCACCCAGTCAGAACTTCTTCCTTTTACAGGCTGGGAAAACAAGACCTTCCAAGACCATGTGGAAACAAGAGGAAATCTCTGGAGGCACCACTGACCTCTTTATTTTTTGAACAACTCTTTTGCCTTTGGGCAAGACAAAGAGTAACTAAAACTATCCGCAAATAACTTCTGTGGGGGTAGCAAGTGCCTCGTAGGAAGTTGCTGATGTGATACATTCAGGCTGTCACTGATCATCACTTTCCTGCACAGACAGTTCGATGATATTGCTTTCCTTAATTGTATAAAAATTTTAAGTCAGGAGATCAACAGTGCCATGAAGAACTCATGGGGAAAACAGACAATATCCACCCACCTAGGAAGGCTGCTCCAAGGAGACAGACCCTGCAATCAGAGCTCAGACGGTTGGCAAATGAAACGACAGAGAGACAAAATTCTCTGAAGCTGCTGTTTGCATTTTAATGGGGTTTTAACAGCAGGTAAGGTTTGATAACCCTGCACATCCAATGACAGAGATTGTGCCACCAGAGGAATTGGCTGTGGTTACCGATTGATCTCCTTCTGGCTGTTCACAGAGCACCAGCTCTGCCTCCACGATACCGAGCAAGAACTGATGTTGTGATGGGGGCACCCTTGCCCGCAGCCCCCCTGGCTCCTTCTCCCCCACTACATGAAAAATGTCCATGAAAAATTATTTTTGTTGACCTCACAAAAAGGAGCTTTTTGAAAGTACTGAAAAAAAAAAAGGAGATAGCACCATGTCCAAAGCACTAGCAGCAGAGAAGAGTATCTGATAAGACCAGCAGATTTAGCCTTTCCCCAGACGCTCTCCCAGACAAACCTGTCTTCCAGTGTGTGAAGGCAGCGGCCTCTGGTTCAGCAAATTCAGGACTATTCCCTGGCAGCCAGAGAAGACACAAACTCATGGCCCACTTCGCAAGGGGCCATGGTAGGAACTCTCTCTTCTCCAGAAGCTTCAGAGATGCTTGGACAAAAGGCATAAGCACAGCTCAAGCCTGGATGAGTTCCTCATCCCAGCCTATAATGTGCTTTTTGAGTGGGCAGTTTAGAAGAATCAAAAGGATTAGTCAGGGAAGGGATTTCACCACAGACCTGCACAGTCTAAAGAGAAGCATGTTGTTGTAGGAGATCAGATGAGGTTGGTAGGCCTGGGGAGCTGATAACAAATAACAAGTCTCCAAATGGTTCTAAACATTATAGTACAGAAAATCAGGGACACAATCCTCCAAAATTAGTATAGAAGGGGACGCAGGGACTTCGCAGGAAGGACTTGGAGAAACCCATGCTATAAGCATGGGAAAAATATGCACCAGAAGCAACCTCCAGGACAAGCACAGATGGGTCCAGGCAGGGTCTCTGGTAACATGGAGTAAAGAAAGAGTGTGTAATGAGAGCACCGTGGGCAGGTCACAGTATGGCAGACTGCCTCATGGAAAACTGCCGTGTGGGTTACCATCATCTCCAAGAGAAAGGATGAAATGGATTTCAATCCAGGCACAGATGCTGCCCTAACAGAACTCCAGAAACACTCTGGGGGTGTATGAGAGCACAAATGATTACGAACCAGAAACAGAAATGAAAAGACCCAGGAAAATGTAAAAGGCAAAACTTGGCTGAGGGAGCAGACGGTACCTCAGAAGGTCTGTTTTGTGAATCACTGTACACTGCTTCCATTACGTTCCTCTCCAAAATCTCAGTCCTCACTGTCATTATGTGGACTGAGCCAGTCCACAAGGACCCAGAATGGTCCCCCCTTGCTTCCAAAGAGCAGAGAAACTAGAAAAAGCACAGTGCAGTCAAATGCAAAACCATTTGCTCTTTCAACACCTACGAGCACATTTTTCTTTTTATGATCCATTTGGAAAACAGTGTCTTCTGCAAAGAACAAAAATAATCCTCCCGTCAGGCACCCTGAGGCATGGCAGTGGTCCCAGAAGCAAATCACCAGCTTCAGATCTGTGTGACGTTACGAAGCTTAATGAGGGTGACATGTACCGCCACGCACCGAACACACCTTTGGATAATGTGGTGAGGCAACAGCCCTTCTCAAAATTGTGAGCTGCAGCTTAGTTCTGGCAGATCCCACTTGCTTCAACCGTCACAACGATGACAGCCCACCACCCCACGCCTACTGTGCTGGTGAGTGCTTGAGAAACCCTCCTAAAACGCAGGGCTTTCTTTTTTTGGCATTGCCAGATGAGTCTCCAGTACATCCTGATCTCTGCCTTGCGGCTTGTTGTTCGTAACAGCCTCTAGCACTTCCGCCAGTGCCTGGTAACTGGTAGAAATTGAGGGCATGTTTTGGGGTGCCCTTGAAGGATTTTGAAGTCTAGAGATGATGTAAACATGAAATAAATGGGGTTTTGTATTCTAAATACAACTGTAGAATGCTTCATTTCAAGAGGGGGCATTACTACCAATGCAGGCAGACAGAACAATGGCTTCTCATATGAACTGGGATTCCATTTGCATTCAGATTAAAGCAAGAGAAAATTGTCACCAAAGTGGGATTAAGTATATTTATGGATCCTATTGGCATGATGTATGTGTCTCCCAAGCAATGGAATCTGAGTACAAAATTGAGAAACCAGCAATCAGTGTGGGAAAGGAGACAGACTGCAATGACTTTTTAATGCTTTATACATTTTTTGTGTGAATTTGGTGCTCACAGAGGGCATTTATAATAAAAGGTTTGAAAGAGAAGGTGAATATAGCAATGCTTTGTCTTTCTAGAAAGACCTGACCATCCCAAGATATTAAAGCACTTTTCAAACTCAAGGAGGCTTTAACTGCATTAGGGCAAAAGCAGTAAGTAAACTTAGGTCACACATACCAAACCCATCACAAATGCAAGGATGCCAGCATCTTACACCTGTCCTTCGGGTGCTCTGAACATCAGAACACTCATCTTTTCCCAATGCAAAAACCTGTATGCACAGAGCTTGAATTTCTAACCTCCATTATTTCCCAAGCAGTCTCGAGCAGAGCGCACATCGCGGTACAGATCTGTGATGAGAGTGAAGAAGAAACGTGCTTGTTTCCCCCCCTGCATGGGAAAGGATTTGAACACAAGCTTTAGGGGATAAGAGGTTAGCTGCTATTTTCAGTAAATGTCCACAGAAAAAAAACTCACTAGAGAACAGATATCTAACATGACTTCACCGGCACAGACAAAGTAATAGAGAGAAGGTGTGAAATGCAAAAGGGATCTTAATAGAAAGCTAGACGGGCAGAGATGCAACCTGGGTGTTCCAGATCCAGCTTATTACCTACTTGATTAATTTGTATTGCTTCCTTTATTTGAGAGTGGTTTATTGTGGTTCAACGACAACCTTTTTAAAATCAACTTTAAATAAGTCCAAATGAGCCTGATTTAAAATTTAATGTCTGTCTATACACCATTCTTCACCAACGTAACTGGTGTAACCCCACCTCCATTTCTACTGGTGGAGCTACGTGTGTTGGCAACACCTTTAAAATTGAGTTAATATTCCAGCACGAAGCACTTTCAAAGGAGAGCTGCATACCTTCCTATTTCCAAGAGTGTTCAAAACAGTATCAGATTTGGCTGTAAAAGCCTCAACACCACTGGTAGGATTCATGCATACCAAGGCATATGTACATTGCTAATTGGCTTAGGTAAGCTTCCTCCACAAGCCTCAATGTGCCTCATGAAATCACACACCCTTTTCATTTACAGCCTGTTTCCTAACAAGCTGGGCCTCCAGTGTCCTCAAATGGGATTCTGGAGTCCAGCACTCCCTCATCACACGCCTTAAGGATCAGAAGTAACTGCCTTTCCCTACACTTCTGCAGCTCAGATGTAACCCCACCAAACTCTTGTTCTTCCAGAGTTTTGTCTCTCAGCAGAAAGGGGCACAGAGTAGAGAATAAGCAACCAGGAGGCATCCACGGTGCCACCCCAACACCCAATCATGTCCAGAAGAAGCTGCCACGAGTCTATGTCAGTGCTCAGCCACACTACAGCTGCTAGTGAGCAGCAAAGTCCTGCTACTGCTGCCTTTTCCTCCCACACCTCTACCCAGGGGCACCACCAGACTGGCATTTATAGCCACCATGTTTCTACATGACCATAAAGCCAACAGAAGAACTACACCCAACCAAGGTCCCTGACCAGCCCCTACTGAACTATTGGCCATTGTGACTGTTGGTGGGTCAGGAAAAAGGATGGAGGCGACTGCATTTAACTGGAGCTCAGGCTGTTTCCTTCATTATCCACCTCTTGGAGTGGCCAAGGTGTCTTACTTAAACCAGTTGCCTTTCTCCACCACCCTCCTCTGTAAGCTAAAGCTGGCTCCCAAGGGACAGATAACCCCTATAACCCCTACCCATCATGTCTTTTAATACATATTCTGTCCAAACCCACACTTTTAGGTAATACATCTGTCCTTGCCTGGTCTGGTTTTGTTTCCAGGTTGCACAGACGCTTCCCTGGGTTGCTCCAGCCTTGGGTACAGTGGCAGCTCCCTGGAAACATCTCCAGCACAAGGAAGGGCTGCAGCCCGAGCCATATCTGCTCGGCCTGAGATTGCGTTACAAGAAACAGCGGCCTGCCCCGCAGCCATCATTTCCACCTTTGTTAGTTTTTGGCTCCGGCACCTATTTTGATAGATGCCAAGATCTGAAAGCTGTTAGTAAGGAAATGGAAGAGGGGAATGGCCACACTTTTAACCCTTGCTTGGCAGCAACATTAGCCCACAGCACAGTTTCCATGCACTGGTGCTGATACATTTAATTCAAAAAAGAAATAAAAAAAGGGGGGGGGGGGAGCAGGAACTATTTGTACAGCAAAAGCAACCTCCAAGCTATGTTCCATTGCTGATCCATGAACATGGAGGCAGGAGCCTCACCGAGCTGGCTGCTCACAACTGTGCAACTCACTTCGGCGCACCCCTTCCCTGCACTGAGACATTCCCATACCAGCACCCCCCATCCGAGGAGCTCTGGCTAACGCATACGTGCCAAATGTCCAGCCAGCAACTCGGACTCAGGAAACACCTCAGTAAGGGCAGTGCGAGCTCCTCTGCTTGCCACGGCTCCCACTGAAGGAAATCACTTCCCAAAGCACCATCATGGCAGGAAGAAAAGGACCACATCCCTGCAGCTGCACCCCATCGACTTCTGCCAGCACGATCCTCTGCCACACCAAACGTCCTCAGAGCTCTGTGTCCACCATCAGGCAAACACACATACGTTCTGAGTTCCCTTCGTATTTGCCAGAGAAGCGTAAAGAAGTTTTATTGTCCACAGAACATAATCCTAAGGTACAAAGGCATGACAAGAGGAGTCCAAGAGTTAAAGTTGGGCTTTACTTTTCTGCTGGCATTGCACCAAAAAACATTCCACTCCCAGCATTTCAAATTACTACAGATAAAGCAGTAACAAAGATGCAAAACTGGCTTAGAAAGTACCTGATAATTTCCCTTTAAACTTCCACTTCAGAGCAAAAACCTTCCTGCTTTGAAATAAATGGCTCTGGACAAGCAGAGGCAGGGGACACACAACGTGTCATTCTCCTAAATTGAAGTTTGAACTGAAAAAAGGAAACAAACTTCTGAGAATTTACAACCCAACCAGGATTTAATGCTTCTGCCCATCTCAGTAGCTGGGAATGTTCCTCCCTGCACTCAAGGATCATTTTATCTGCTATTCCTCCATCACAACACTACTCCAACAAAAACCTGAAGAAAAAAATATACAAACTTCCAGATGCCAGGGTTTTTTTCCCCTAGTTGATATACTTGTAATTTAGTTTGCTACAAAATTAATCCTGAAAACACTGAAACAAGGAAATGAAACCCAGGACCACAAAGTTAAAGAGGAAAACGAGGAAAGCAAGGGAAAAAATACACTAAACCACAACTACCTAGTAATGGACATGCAGCAAATTCCATTTAAATTAACTAGTGGTGAAAAGCAGAGGCAGATTAGTTAAATCGCACAAAATTTCTTTGTTGTGATCCTTCTCCATGGGCTGGAGAGCTTGATACAGAGAAGGGTTGTCAGGACATTCAGCATCAAATAGAGCCCCTGAACTGCCCTTAGTTCCTTTGCTGTCCATGGGAGCTGGGAATCCTAGGTGCTTCAGCTTCCACGATGTAAAGATAATGTACAGAAAATGTATAGAAAAGCCCAAAGAAGTTGTTCATCTTTGTACCTCACTGGCCACTGGGCACAACACTGAAAACATAACAGGAAACTATAACTTGGCAAGGACAAAGGCAGGAACCCACCTATTTTGCATCCAGCTACTGCCCAAGCTAACGTGCATGAGAGAGCTACTGTCTCCTGGAGCAGGTGACCCCATAAAGTTGATGGCCCCAGCAGAAAAGTCCTGGCAGGGACCCCTGTCCCTGGCTAGCACTTGCTCCACATGTGGCAAGCACAATCAGGACCTCTTGCTGCTTGTGACCTGTGTGGAGATTGAATGGTGGGGATGCTGATGCAGAAAATGGAGAGGAGCATCTGTCACTCCTGGGAAGCCCAGTATCACTGTCCCCTCCCTGGCTTTGCCCTTCCTATCTGCCTCCTAAGTCAGAGCAACAAATGCATGAGATGAGTGGCTGGATGAGCCAAGGCTGGTTGCTCCTGGGGTATCACAGACCATCACCTGTGCAGGGACAAAGCCTCTCGTGGTCTTCTGGGTGAGCAGAATTTCAGAGAGAAGTCATCTGCTCGAAATAGCATGTGTGCATGTCACCTGTCAGCTGGCACAGGGCATGGCAGGCTCCACGGGAGGAATACCAGCTCCACTCAAATAATAGTAACGAAACAATGCAAACAAGAACAGGGCTTACTCACTTGTTCGAGTCTCATCCCCTTTTGTTTTTACAGATGTGCAGTTCACGGAAATGAGACGATTAGCTCATCAAAGCATCTGTCAAGGGGAGAGACAAACCAGCTTTTTACAAATGCATCGAAGTGACAAGACCTGTCGGATATGGGCTGCGGGGAATCTCTCTGAGTCTTATTTTTGGATCTATTATAATCAGCCTTACCAGCTTATTAGTTATCTGCAACACATCAATGGGGAAGGGAAAGGCAAATATATAAAAACCCGTCATGTTTTTTTTTTGTGAAGGATGTATATCCTTGCATTTATACAGCACTTTCTTTTAACAAGAGCTGTACAGCTCGGCCTTTGCTCCTGGAATATTTAAATCACTTGCCAAACAATCTAAATGGACTAACTTATTTTATTTTTGTAGTCTTAAATTGGGACACCTTAAAAGGAGTGATTTTCAGGTATCTGGTGATCAGCAGGCTTTGCAAATCAGCAACAAAACTACTTCCGTGGCTAACACTGGACACGTGCTTTGCTGCTTTTCCAGATCAAATGAGAAACGATGGTCAGAAGTTTAAAAGTCCTCGTCTAGGGCTCAAGGGATTAGAATTAAGCACCAACCTCTACCTCAGACTTCCCTTCCACCTCTGGACAAGCCATATCCATCCTCTGGAAGATGGGTAAAGGTGCCCCATTTGCTGTGATGAGTGACACCCCAGGACATCCCTGCTGTCTTAGGCACATGGGGAGGCTCTAGGTTCAGCTGGAGCTACACTGATGATAGGGGTATGTGGTGGCAATTGCAAAGGGCCATTTAGTGGCCTTCAGGAGCTCAGCGATGGAGCGCAAAGGAATTATTATTTTTTTTTAATAACAAAAGGTGAAAGAGCTGGGACTGAAAGGGAGATTACTCATTTGTTCTGAGACCTTTGTTGTTAATCACACCACACCTACTATGAGAGCAGCAGCAAGCTGTTGGCTTCGCCGCTTGGCTGGCTTGGTGCCACCCAAGCCTGGCTGAGCCCGCGCTGTCTCTTCATCTGGGACCAGCCCGGCTGGTGCAGTGAGGAGCGAGCTCTCAGAAACGCAGCCCTACAAGTCTGCACAGCTCTGGGCACAACCGAAATTTCACATGTGCTCAGCGGGCGGCGAGGAAGCAAGTCCAGCCAAAGAGAGATGTAATAAGTGGAAACAAACGGAAATGACACAGCCTGGGCATGATGAGACACGTACAGTCGGTGTGGGGGGAAAAATATGGGTTATAGTGTAAAATCAAGCATTAGCTGCCAGTTCTAACTAGCTCATGACAGCATGACAGCTCCTTGCACGCACAGAGATGTCGTTCAGCCTCAAACAGACACAAGCATAAGGCACCGGCGTGGGGAGAGGGCTAGGAACTTCAAAGGACTGATCATTAGTCTTGTAATCGTGCTGCCTAGTCTGCTAAAGACACAACAAAATAACCATGTTTAGGAGGTGCAGGCTGGCTAACAGCCTCCTTTTCCTCTTTACCCACTCATGTCACAGGGGAGATGAAGCAGCTACTACACACTTCAGGCCACCACAGTTTCATCTTGGCTTGTCCTTTGACCAGATGCAACAGTAAAAGCCCTCTGGTGATGGCCATGGCCCTCTGAAATGCCCATGGTGTCCACCGTACTCACATACTTCCTTACTCCAACAAACCAACACACCCAGTCTTCTTCCTTACTCCAACAAACTCTTCTCTCCAGGGTGCTCCACCAGAGCACAGGCTGAGATGTAGCACTGCTCTACCAATACCATACATTATCTTCTGAGATGTCCTGTTTGCTCTATACCATACCCGCTTGTGAGCAGTCTAGGATAAGAAGCATGGTGGGAAGAAGAAACCATCTCTTGTTTGGAGGCTCTCCTCAGCCAGCAAGCCCAGCTGCCTCATTCCTGGGATCTCTTGAATCACAGTGACTTTTTGTCAGGACCTGCAGCGGGAGATGATTCAGTCCAAGCTCATGGGCACAAAGCGGACATAAAAGCTATATGGAGGCTTTGGCAGGTCCCTCCTAATGACTTCACCAGGCGGGACACAGAGCGCTTGCACTGTGGGTGAGTGGAGGGGGAATGTTTCACAGTCATCTTGAGTAACAGATACCAGTGGCTTGGATCTTCTCAGCCTCCTTCCAGCCACTTGGTGCTCTTCAACCAGTGCCAGCCCTGGGCCCAAGTAGAAAACCAAGCCTTCCCCGAAAGTTAAAGGTGCTCATAGCTTGTCAAAAGCAGCATGGCCTGCTCCTTCAAAACAAGAGGAAGGATGAAGAAGATATTCATCAGCTCCTAACCAGTTCAATCCTCCTATGGGTGTAGCTATTTGTAAGAACTGATTGCTTGCCTCTTTCCCTTGAAGCAAGCTCAAGTCCCAGCTCGGCTGCTCCCTCTTACTTCAACATCTCCTCCCAAATGTACCCTCAGCTTGTTCCAGACTTGAGACAAGGTGTCAGTAAATGTCCTCTCCAGTAGGAGCGCTTGCCCCAAGTTCACAGCTCAACAGACGCACCAAGTGGTGTGGTGGTAAGCAGGGGAAGGAGAAGAAGCCCATGGGACTTGGTGATGCCCACTAGCTGCTCTGAAGATTGTGTGCTGATCACTATCAATTAATTAGCAAACAGGAAAATCCCATTTTCTTCTCTTTAAACTCCGTGAGGGACGGTAGAAGTTACCTGAGTAACTGAAAAATCTACAGTGTCCAGCAACTTATTGGACTCCAAGAAGAAGAAAGTCAATAATGTACTTTACATTTTCACCATTTTCTTGCTCGTTTCCCTTTTTGTCCTACCTACAAAAAAAGAATGGAAATACTACAACAACTGCTGAGCATCATGATCCTTTCATAGACACCATACTGGGCCTGCAGTGACACAAAACCAGAGAATCAGATTATATCGTTTTTCATAAAGTTGGGAGAGCTGGTCCCCAAGGGCACATACCAAGTCGCTTAGCAGCTATCCAGCCATAATAGCTTTCAGCTTTCCAATATAACTTTTCCTGGGTTTCCTCCAAAAAATAATAAGACTAAAGCTGCCTGGAACAAGCTCACTCTGTAGAATTTCCCCCACTCACCATTGGACAGCAGATGTGTGACTGCAGAGCTAATGCACTTGAGGATTTATTTGTTAGCTAGGTGGTCTGGCCAGCAATTCCTCCCAGCACCCCCCTTCCTGGACCTGGGTGCAGTTTGGCAATTTCCAAATGCAGCAGTAGTAACCCCCCCGGCATGTCTGAGCGTACCATTTATTATCAGGCCACCCCTCCGTGTCACACACCTGCAGTCAACCTTCCCACAAGGCTGACAGCAGAAATGCAATGAGTGGATACGCTGCCCAGCAGCTACCAAAGTTGGTGGGAATTGGGCACCACATTCACAGAATCATAGAATCCCATGGGGTTGGAAGGGGCCTGCAGAGATCATCTAGTCTTACCCCTTGCCAAAATAGGTCCACCTAGAGCAGACAGCACAGGAGCTTGTCCAGACGGGTTTTAAATGTCTCCAGAGAAAGAGACTCCACCACCTCTCTGGACAGCCTATTCCAGTGCTCTGCCACCCTCAAAGTAAAAAAGTTCCTCCTCATGTTTAGGTGGAACTTCTTATATTCAAGGTTGTCCTATTCTCTTGTCCTATCCCTGGGCACCACTGAAAAAAGACTAGCCCCATCCTCTTGACGCCCACTCTTTAAGTATTTATAAGCATTAATCAGATCCCCCCTCAGCCTTCTCTTCTCCAGACTAAAAAGACTCAAGTCCCTGAGCCTTTCCTCATAAGGGAGATGCTCCAGGCTCCTAATCACCTTTGTAGCACTCTGCTGTACCCTCTCCAGCAGTTTCCTGGCCTTAAGTCCAGACAGAAGTTGCAACCCAGGCACTCCCATCCTAACCAAGCCGATCCTGTAGGTAACTGCTTGACTCATCACTGTGATTTGGGGACTAAAAATCCACCATCTACACACAGAATTTGTACTCATTGTCTAGAAGCCAGTACAGTCAAATCCCAAAGGCAAATGCCTTTGCTTTTCATATTTCACTCTAAGTGACTTCTCAAAGATTTATTGTATCATTAATATCTGCATGAAGCTTATTCTGAGTGGTTTACCGGAAAATTATGACTTGTCAGCAATTAGCATAAAATGAATAGGATTTGACGGCAGGACAGCCCATCATAAAGGACTTTTTAGACACAGCTCTGATGCTGGTACTTAATATAGTATTTTAAGAATGATTCTTAAACAGCTACAGGTCAAGCAGCTATTTTATATAATGGATGCAAGAAAGACTGACAGTCTGAATTACAACTGGAATCCAAAGACTTTCTTGCTTTTGAAAAGACAGTCTTTTTTCTTGTCTTATGATTTCCATTTGGAAAAACAAATCCCCCTGCAATGCACACCTGGCTTTTCATTTGAGCTCTCCAGAAGGTCCTAGGGAGAAACCATCAAAGACAGCTGAATGTCTAAATACTCCAGGCCCCTTCTGTGCACCTCCTTCTTTAGAAGCCAACTGAAGTAAGAGGAATAATTTTACTTTACTCTAGGGGTCTGCATAAGCCTCCAGAAGAAGTGGTATTTCTTGAAGGCATGCATGTGGATATAATCCTTCAGTCATATTCTTTCCGCTCTGATGTGGACAGTTGGTGGGTTTGTTCATCATCTGTCACATTGGGCCAATAAGTAGAAGATGTCAAAGCTCACTGGGAGTCCCCTTTGGACCATCAGGTGATTCTCCTCCATGGCTGGTTACGAAGTGAGAACCCTATCCTTTCCCATAGTAGGGCTTTACAAGCACTTTGATGGAGGGAAGGAGGCTTAGCAGCATGACACCTTGCTATCTTCCATGTAAAACCACTAGATAATTAGTCTTGCTCCCATCACATGGGTGAGGATATGAAAGCAGACCCAACAGCCTAGAGACAGACAAGAGATCACAAGTGTCCTTCACCCATTTGCCATTGCTGAAATCTACTAGCAAAAGCTCCTCCTGTTCCACTTCAACCCCAAAATTCTGCCAAATCTCCAGGGCCAGGAATGACTGTGTACTTCTTCTGGGATTATGATGCATTCCTTCCTCAGACTTACAAACCCATTTCCTTCTCAGTGGCAGAGGATTAAATTTCTTTCAGAACCAGCGGAAACACTCTGTGCTCCTACAAATAACGTATTAGTATCAGGACAAATTCATCTCTGATCTCATTCATCATTTGCTTCAGTCCTCTTGGTAGACAATATATCAGCCTTTTGACAGTCAGCACAGACTTTTTACTGTCTAAGGGGGAAAAACTTTGGCATCTGATTTAGCCACTGCAGGTCCAGCAGCATGGGATATAGGGTGTCGAGGACAATCCTGACACTGCTCTTGAGTGCCAGCAAACCAGTCGGAATGACCTACGATGGCTCTCCCTGAATGGACAACAGTGCAGGCCCTGCAAAATTACTCCTTTTCACATAGCTTCGTATTAGTAACCTTCATCAGAAACCTGAGGCTTCCTCACTGCAGATTCATCTGTATCAGCCTGCTTACACGGGGGCTCCACGTACTCCCCTGAATGACTTTCCTTCCCACATTTCTCATTGTCTGTGAAGTGGTGCAGAAGTGTATTAAATAAGCTATCATCTCGGTTAGTGATAATGAGAAAATTGAAACAAGCTGTTCTATAAATGTGATCATTATCTATTAAATTAAATGAGATATTCAAAGTGTCCACCCAGCAATGGCCAAGGAACTTCTCTTACTCTGCATTTCTTTTATCTGGGAGAAAGAGGAAATGATCACAACATCCCACAAACCAGAGACTTCAACAGATACACCGTCATTAAAATCATCTGGCGTTCCACACTTGCTGCAATGGACAGAGCACGGTAACTACTGGCTGTTCACAGACCAAGAAATTAAACTCTGGATATTGCTGGTGCTAATGGCCAGATTTTTGAGGTTTGTCTTCTGGAGAGTGGGGCCAAAGACTCCATACGTCACTAGGATGAGAACTGCTGTGTAGAACTTTGTCTAGAAGTCCACTGCAGATAGCTGGGGGCTGCAGGGATAGCTGGGGGTTGGAAATCTACTGAAGATGCTGGGGGAAAAAAAAAAAAAAAGACCTAAAAAAATTCAATGGGTAAAGTAGAAGAACAGTTTTCTGACAGATGGATGAAGGAGAGAAGCAGTCAGAGCTTCATACCTGTTTGCTACTGGGATGTCATTCAAGATGGGGTGGGGAAGAAATCAGCCTATCTGCCTCTTTCTTTCTTCTACCTAAACACCTGAAACTGAAGCTTCAGGAAAGAAATGTACTTAAAAACAAGACTGTAGAAATTGGGAATTTGTATTTACTCCTTTGTTTTACCATGAAAAACACTGATAAAGAGCAAACTAATTCTCTATTTTCATTGTGTTTTTCTTCATGGTTCTGTTGATCCTGTTTCCTCTTCCAGAGAGGAGAACAAAAATATGCCCCCTCCAAACCAGTTCCTCCTCATCCCTGTCAAAGCCTGACTGTTGAGGAGTACCTGTTCCATGGCTGGTCCTCCCACAAAGCTCTCTGCTTTGCTCTGGCCTGTGGAGTGGTCTGCCAGAGACAACAGGAGGAGTGTGTGGGCTGTCCCAGGGCAGGGGGAGCTCCCATACCAGCAGCCCAGCAGGGCTCAGGGCTGGCTGACATGTCCCCTGTCCATGCCAGGGCAATCCGCCCTCTTCCCCCCAGTTTCTAGCACACCCTGATGTGGGGTTGCTCAAAGCTATGGGACCCACAAGGGAACCATCCCCTGAGTGGAGGAGCAATCTCACAACAGGAACCATGCAGGAGATACGTCCAGCGAGCTTGTATCTAATGGTCCTTCAGCCTGCAAATGCTTGTCAGATGCTCTCATCAAAGTGTAGCAGCTCAGGGTGTTTTGTAGCTTAGACAAGAGTCTCAACAAACCACAAACAAGTGAACAAACTGTGAAACACAGAGCAGGCCCACAGTATCCCCAAGAAGCCAAAACTGCCTTCAAGAAAGTGTGCTGCTGGAGAGGGAGAAGGTGCTGGACACTCTTCCAGAGAGCGCTTTGCTCCAGCAAACTCCCTGCTCTCCCTTCCTGACAGATTATGCTCAGGACAAAGTAAAGGCACAGGGCAGGGAGCACAATGCAATAATCCATACTCTGGAGCCATCTGAGCCGAAGGAAAACCTCTGTGGCAGCTGCGGAGAGTGGGAGCTGCAAGCTCCAACTGGCCATCGGAGGGCAAACTGCTCCAAGCCTTGTTGCACAGTTCAATGCTGGCACTGCTGACTGTGCTTGCAGTCAGCCTCCTTTCTTGAAAGATAATCCAGGCCTGCCTTCCAAGGAGTTTTAATTGTTCGGAAATTTTGGAAGGGTAACCAGACAGAAGCGTTGGAAAAGACGGTGAGTGAAGCAGGACACGCTGGGAATGTCCTGCAGCTCACGGGCCATCACAGGAATTCCTCTTTTCCCCAATGGCAGAAACATTACAGCAGGGCTCCAGCATAACCCAGTCAAAGCAGGCTGCTAGGAAACATCGGAGACGGTTAAAAATAGGGATCGTGCTGATCCAGTGTTAACTCTTAACGGAGAAGGCAGTGATTTCTCACTGGGTGCAGATACCACCACCAGTCTGCTTTTACTCAGCAGTCTCTCCCCTGCGCTGCTGCTGATTGCCCCAGATCCCTCTCATATTTTCATTCATAGCTTGTTTGTTTTCCTCCTAACATCACAGAAATCAACCCAGATTTCGTGTCTGCCCAGTTTTCAGCATGCTTTCTGGTTGGCCTCCAGTCCTGACAGCAACAAGCAGCATCAATTACCAAGGAGTGGATACCGTAGCGCATCACCACAGAGAGGGGCAGGGTGTCAGACACCTGAAGATCTCTCTATCTCCCTGGTTCCACTCAGCAGCTCTCTCATCTGTCCACATGTGCACACTCCTTAATTTCATAGCTTTTTAGCATGGAAAGCAGCAAGGTGGCTTCCTTGCAAATAACTTTGCCTCCTTTAACATTGGTGAATGTTAAGATTAAGCTCAATTAAGCTTCATGTGACTGGGCCAATTCCCAAGTGTTTTATTTTTATTAACACTCTGTGTGGCCCACAATGTACAACAATATTCTAGCTGGAAAGTAGCGAGGATTATTAACACCAAAGAAAGCCAAACTTAAGAGCAGAGCTCCAGGACAGCCAGCGAGTTCCTCACTACCCATGAGTGGACGGTGCCTCCAACAAGCACTCCTTGCTACTGGCATAATGCTAGGGTGGAGAAAAGCCTCTCTCATACTGAAAAATGAGAAATGTCCCCAACACACCTCCTTCCGTTAGGGAGAAGACAGGTCACGCTCAATAAGCAGTGAAATATTTGGAGTTTAGTTGAAAAACAGGTGGATTTGTATCTTGTCTCTCAAGCCAGCTGCCACTGCCACCTAAAAGCTCTTGGAGGAAACTATTGGAGTTGCTCTATTTCTTCACTCTTTGAAGCATCATGGAACAACTGATGGGCAAAGCTCATTCAAATGCTGTTCCTCAAATGGATTGTCATGGAAATACAGTGGGTTGAAGTCAAAAACTGCAAGCAGGTTTTGACAAGAAGGTTTCCAAGCTCGGAGAGAAACAAAGCCAATCTGTGACTGCCTGACCTGCTATCACGCCCAGAACAAAAGCCAAGCTATGAAACCTTAGAAAACTGTAAAAAATAAACTCAGTATCTACCACCACCTCTACCTGGCTGGTAACAACCCACTCTGTCCATGCACTAGACCAAATAGTCTGGGCTGCAATTTATGTCAGTGACCATGCAGAGCTGGAGGGACAAACCTGGTGACACTTCCTGATGATCTGGCAAGCTTCCTAGTGCCATAAACAGTTTTGCTTGAGTAAGTACCCGTGAGGGTCCAGCAAGCTCCAGTAAGCACCAGCTCTGCTTGGCGAACAGAGACCTTGCCAGAGCTGGGAAGAGAGGTGCTCATGCAGAGAGGCAGCCTGGCGAGAAGCGAAACTAGTTGGCATTCAGGGCAGGAGGGCAAGGAGAAACGGAGCACCAGCCGCAAGGGCAGCTGCCTTGCACAGCTCAAATCCATCTTTAAATCCTGAAGCAAGGAGCTCAGGGCCCTGCTAATCCCGTGCTCTCACATCTGCACAGCTCCATTACACAGCAGCTGGGACTGCTGAGTATTCAGTACTGATGCTTTCAAGGTAGTTTTGGTCCTTTTGGTCTGTCTGGCTCTTTGCTATGCCACCCAACAGCAACACCTATATTTTGTGATGGAGGCTCAGACTCCACATAAAGCATGATCCACAGCCCAAGGGAGGCGGGAGAGGCTTTCTGGGACTGAACTCCCATCTTACACACCAAACCACCGTCCAGCTGTGAGCGTGGCAAAGTCTGGGCATCGCACACAACCAGATGGCTAGGGGGGGTGGTGGTTTTCAGGCTCAGGCTCCTGGCCACTGCCAGAACTGGTCAGGTAAGAAAGAGCATTGCCCTCACAGTGACCAACGCAGCAGGGTTTGGGTAGCAAGCCCTGGCAAGCCGTTAGCCTTCAGAAGCAATGGTTCACTGTGGTTTCTGCAACGTGACGGACCAGGCCAGACCGGTCCATTTCTATTTTACTGTTGCTTTATCAGGAAGAGGCAGTTGCCAGCACCTGATCCCAGACCACGCGTAAAGAGAATGCTTCCAGATCATTGCACAGCTAATAGTAATATTCATGGAATTACAGGAAAACTTTGCTTTTCTAACTCCAATTCCAGGTTGAGAAGCACTGTTATTAGCAGTCACACATGAGCTCAATTGCTTTAATTAAAGAGCAACTGTCTAATCTCTGCCTGGACTCAGTCCTGTGTTTTAATGCCTGATTAACTACCCACTGCCAGGATTATTTTGCATCTTTGCATATTTTGGAACTCTACATTTCCATTTATCACTACAGACAAGGAACTGTTTAAACCAACTCCCATTTGCACTGGCAGTTCAAAGCACCATGCGTGAGTTTTTGTGGCTGAGTGGTGGGTACAGCACATTTCAAGGGGCTTTTAGGGTGATCTGCCACTTTTCAGGAAGCAAACCCAGGACAGGACACTCAAATTAAGACAGGATGTGACTGTATGTCTTAGGCCCCATGGGAGACAACAAATGTCACCTCCAGGAAATCAGCAAGTTACAACAAGTTTCAGTAGAAGTGGTTGGAACATTGACTCTCTAACCTGGGAATATTCAGGCCTTTCATAAGAAATAAAAAAATAAAGTAGATTTTCATTTTCCAGCACAACTCAAAATTGATGTGGAAAATACAAAACTTACCATGGCAATTGTTTACATATAAAGTTCCAATATTCCTTCTACGAAAAAATCAAAACTGGCTGGAAAAACGTCCTGACCAGCCGTAACTACCTGCCTCCTCAGTAATTTACTCTGAGCAGCTGGATCTCATTATCTACAGGCACTTGTCCAATCTGTATCCCATGCGTAGATCTTGCATCTTCCTCCTTTACTACTACGAGCCCTCACATCCCATTTGACATCTGTCAGGACTACCTGAGCTTTCTCTTCTCCTAAAAGAAGACACCATCTCAGTCTAGTAGAGCACAAACCACATCAGTTTTTGCTGTAGTCTGAATGTAGCCCTAATTGTGCTGATGCTGATCCAGACCTGGTGGGCTTCTCCCTCAGCATAACCATGATGTCTTAACCCCAGGGAATAGCAGCAGCTATTTTGGACTGAATAAGGACTTTAGTTGGAGGGCAGGCAACAAATCCACTGCCCCTTTGGCACAAGACAGCCAGACCGTGCAAGGTTTGGAGCCAAAAGGGTTTGCTATGAACAATCCCTAATGCCTTAGATGACCATTACTTCTGCACAGCCTTCTCCAGTTCCCCTGTCTTCTATGCATTGCTAAGTACCATATTTAAGGATGTAATCTTTGCGGTCAAGGTATTTCAGCACAGAACAGGGTTTATAGATGGGCAGAGTGCAATGGGACAGAGGGAAGAAGAATGGGGTTTAGTCGCTGCATCAATATCAAAGAAGCAAAAAGAATATTTTCACAACAATGCCCTTAAAAGAGAACAAAATGTCCCTGTTAAATCGGGTAACTGGGTCACAGTACTGAGCCGACAAAATGCAAAGCCCTGAAAGACATCCATGCTTTGGGGTGGCGGTGTGGAAATCTTCATGCAACAGCTCAATGAGTAACAGCAAAACGAAGCAAAGAGCATATCAGGTGATTCACGTACAGCTCCTGCAGGTACACAACACGCCACCGGAAAAGGCTCACTCATGTGTTAAGGCAATTCTGCCTACAGGCTGCCCTCAGCCTTCAGCATTTCTTTCTTCCTTCCTTTGTTTTAGTGTGGCTCTAATTACTGAGGACATTCATAGAGAAATGGGATTTCTGTTCTCTGGAAGCCCATCTGCTCCCACTGTTTATTTCCTGCAGTCGTCACAGTTGTCTCGTAATGAATTCCAGCATCACGACAGCACTGATGGCTCTTCCCATGGGGAACGTGCAGGGAAACCACCCTCGTTGAGAAAGTAGGCCTGCAGTACCCCAAGGACCCCAAAGACATGGGAAAAAGCAGAAGATGGCCCTCGGTTTCATGAGGCTCCCACCAATGAAGGAAAATCTGGGAAACAGGATTCACTATGGCAACACATCCCTCCAGGTGGAGAACTTGGGGACCCGCTCTGAAAAGCATTGCTGGGACACTGAACGCTTCCAGTCCACCAGACCTGACTTCCCACTGGGTTCACTGGTTGGGCCAAGAAGTTACGGTGGTTTGGCACTGGTGCAACCAGTCCCAGCTGGCCAGAGAAGGCCACAGGAACTAGCTGAAGAGATAAATCTGGCAATGGATCTTTGAGGTGGATCTACCCACATCCTCCCTCAATGTAAGCATGCCACCAGCAGCCTCAGTGACTACCTCCTACTCCAGCACCTACCTGAGCAACGAACTGCTGGAACAAAGAACGACAGTGAAAAGGTTAAAACTACCAAAAAAAGGATTAAACCAAACTCTTCTCCCACTCTAGCCTTGAAAAACAAGTCCTTTCTTTTAGGTTTGGCTTCACTGAGCCTTCTAGACCACTGTGAACTCAATATAGTCTGTTCCAGGTGCCTCTTTCTTCGGTGACCTAGCTCTGCACCCACTTTCTGCTCCTCTGGGGAGTCTCCAGCCAGTTTCTTGGGCAGCTGTGTCCATCTTCAGGCTGGCCCTGCCTCCCTTCCCCATTAGGCTCACTGTGCTACAGCCAACTCACAAATTTCTCCCCAAAAGCAGGGGCCAGGACTCTCTGGGAAGGTAGATCTTTCCCGCTGTGATCAGAGCCAGATCTAGAGCACCCAGTCATGGTAAAGCACACCCTGCCAGGACAGAATCACAACTGGACATGGAGCAGACCACACATATAATCAGACAGTCAGAGAAGCCAGATTTCCCAAGGGAATTAATTGTACCACTAGTGCACATGCTGCGGGGTAGTTCAGGGGGCGGACGCAAAAGAGCAGGGAAAGCAATACCCCACAGGTCTGCACACAAATGAACCGTGCTCACATCTGGTTTCCACCTGTTCTGCATTCCCCTTTCCTGCCTGCTGCATGCCTTGAATGTCTGAGTAGACTTTGCAAGGTTACCAGCAAGCAAAACGGACCTTTGCTCCCCCCTCACCTCCAGCTCAACACTTGGCTCCACCAGTTCCAGGGAGGAGCTGAGGTTTATCCCCAGCTCGTAGGTACCTGCATACTCCATCCCATCTGCACCTGACACCTTTGTGGCAGATGATCTGTCCCTCCTCAATCACTTCCAAAGATACAGTGGCCAGCACAGAAGTATAAGGTGACTGGGGACATCCAAACGGAAAGTGCATAGGCTACACCATCCTGTCTCAAGGGTTCACACAGGAGGGGTAACACTTTGTATTTCAATTTTGCTTTCTACAAGCATGGTGAATTAATGAGGTTTGAAAAAGCATCCAGGAAAAGATAAAGTTAAGTACACACACACTGCTCAACTGGGCTGTTTTTGGAGGGGCCCACATGATGGAACAAGCATAGTAGGTTGTCCTAAGAGCACAGCATGGAGGATGATTTGCTGTTCAAAATATCAATTAAAGATGTGATGCTACACAGGAAGAACTTGATCAGGGCTCCTTGTGACCCCGACTGGCAGGACAAGCACATGCAGCACAGGAGAGGGGACTGACAGGGGGAGAATGAAATGGGGAAAACAAGGCAAACGTATGAGAGGCAGATGAGTTTCATCAATTTAACCACAGAAACACCTCTGCTAGGTTTTGGGTCACTTAAGAGGTGGCAAAACAAAACAAGAAATGATTTAGTTTTCTTTCTTTGCTCTCTTTCTAAGCAGCATTGGTAAATTCAACCCAGCTCAGGCAGAGTACTACAGTGTGTGTGCCTGGCCCCCTTTTCACTTGTGAACTTCCTTATTTCAAGATTATACATCTTCATTTCTCCAGTTTTCCAGAACAAAGACAGCACTGTTTTGTTACTGTACAGCTACTTAGTCATTGTACTACTTCTGGCTGAACCAAGCCAGAAAACCTAGTATATGTCAGAAAATGCATGAATAAAGGATTTGATTATGGGAAGAGGGAAAGAGGAACCAATATGAGATTTGCGTTGGTGCTGCACAGAGTTATTAGAAGCAGTGGGGACACATGAATTGCATATGAAAAGTTCACAATAAGGTCCTTAATCATCAAATACTTGGCTCATGTACATTAGTATAAATTTAGGGACTTTGGTGGTAGCAAAGAGATTCACTACTTGTTAAGGGTGCAGCTCCTAACCTGGACTGCTTCCTGATTTCTTTACTGAATTTCTAATAAAATGCCATTCACAAAGCTAATATCTACCATGCAAATGGTCCTGTTCAGCTGCTTAGGTCTTGCTGCCTGTGGATCTCAGTGGGGCTCCCAGGCAGAAAACACGGCATTTTTGGCCTTTTAATTCTACAGGCTGCATCGCTACTCACTTCAAGTAGAAAGCTTTCCAAATCTGAGCTGACCCATTTCTGCCTGTGGCACTGAGGGCACCTCTTCCACTAATCTCGTGTGTCAGCGTGGTACGGTTGGTAATACTTGTCTCTGGGACAGCAGGTTAGGGATTTACTGAGTCCCACACATCATGTCCTTTAATTCAGTGTCAGCCAAGGATAATCCAAGGACCTAGGGCAAAGAGTGATCCATTACAATTTCATGCTGGGTGGGTGCTGTATTGTTAGAAAAGCAGCTCTGGCTTTCAGATGAGAAGCCGAGTCTGAACCGCTGCCCGGCTGTATTTGCTCCAGATTTGGGGAGAACAGCATAGTTTCATTTTCTCCCTTCTGTCATCCAGCAAGACTTAATGTGTCTGAAACTAATGGTAATGCAGAAAAAAATTAATAAAGAATATACATGGCTACAAAATCAGAAACAACACAGTCACAAACCAGAAACTAGAAAGAAAGAAATGCATTTCTCTCAATAACGCCGAGAGGTTTTTGTCACAGTGCTGCGGAGGGCTGGGTGTGCAGGAGCAGAGCAGAGAGGCGATGAGCAGTGACATTTGCACTGCAGAGAGGACCGCTGCCAGCGCTGCCTCCCTCCCTGCTCACGGGACACCTCTGCTAAAGACATCATTCCGCACAGCTCCGGTTTGCTCCCGCTGTAAATGGCAGTGGCTGGGCTGACTTTTCATCAGGTGGCAATTGCTGAACACACATATGACACTGCCCATCCTTCCCCGCACAGGCACCCTCTGAAACTATTCAAAGAGATGTGCATCACATGGATAATTTTGGGAAGAGGCAACCCCTTTCTGCAGCTGCGGATCCAACCTTTTCGCACCCTGCAGACTCCTGGGTGCAGAAAGGAAAGCACGAGCAGATTTGACAATGCTTTAAAAAACCTCAGTGCCATTTCTACCCCCCCACACCCTCCAGCTTCTGTGAAAACAGCCTGGAAGGGTATCTGGTTGTTAATGAAAACTGCGTCCTTTCAAAGTAAAACACAGCGAGCCTCTGGGGCTTGCATTAGGACTACAAAGCTTATTTGTGTAGTGGAAGGTCAGGAAGAATTATCCCATCTGACTTCCCGTACATCCCAGCCTATTCATTTTCACTCAGTTACCCTGTATTAAGCTTAATTACCCCAGTATTAAGATAAATGGCTTGTGTTGATTACGGCCTATCTCAAAAGAGAGACTATTACAGCATTTGAGACAAAACAGTCTCTGCTGGGGGTGATTTGTCCCCAAGGCTTGCTGTCCCTGCTGCCAAAAACACAAGCCCTGTTGAACTTTCTTTGCTTCATTTTACCAGTCAGGGATGCTCACACTGAATCACCTCCCGAGATTAAGGAACCCCTTTGTATCTGGCATTTTGTCTCTGCAAAAGTACTTGGGCACAGATGTCAAATCGCTTCTCACTTCTCTTTGCCTCACTAAACAGGTCTCTCACCCTCAATGCCTATTTTCTCTAGCTCTCATCTCTCTTTTTATGGCTCTGTGCTGTACCTTCTGCAGGTTTTGAAACAAATTGTTAAAAGCCCAGAAGCAGCACTGCATCTGTGGCTCACAGCAGCACCGATCTTGGGATGTTGCAGCCTTCAGCATCACCAGAGGGAACCTGCTGCTCTACACCCTTTAACCAACAGCACCACCTTCCCCAAATGAATCCACCTCCAACCAAAGTGGGTTAAAATAAAATTGAGGCAAAGGAAAAAAAGTCAAACCAGCTGGATTCTCCTTTGCTCCTGTTACAAGCCTTTCTGTAGAGGAACATTAAACTTTAGCGTTAGCTGTAGCTGCTTTGGGCTGCTATTAGATAGGGAACACCTTGACGCGGTTCAGATACTGCCTCCAACATCACTCCTGAACCAGATTCTCTACTTTGCAGCCTGGTAGACAAGTGCAGATACCGCATTCCTGTATTTCTTGGGGAAATTATTTCATCTTCTGATACAGTACCAACCACCGAATTGCCTGTTTTACATAACTTTTAATCCCCCTTTTTGTGATCATTTACAGGCACAATTTGGTACTAGTTGATCTGCTAGCGTGGCAGCCAGGCAGCCCTGGGAAGGACCATGGACTGTCACCTTGTCATGTACTTTGCTGCTGAGGTGGAAAACATTCCCTCCCCTCCTTGCTTCTGGGAACAGAAAAAGAATCTAGGTTTCCATGGGGTTTTTGGCGTTTGGTCCAAGAACAACTAAGTCTTCTATGACTGAAAAAGGCTTTGCCTAGGTGATGTGATCTTCCTCACTAGAGACTGCCAGCGCATACAATCTCTCCTGGCAAGCTATCAGCGTGGGGCTAACCGAGCATAGGTCAGCAAGAAAGATGCGTTTTGAGCCTTGCTTTATCCCTTCTCTTCCCTGTTGCCTTGTGCCAAGACTATAGAGTCACTGTGGATGGGATAAACAGAAATAAACATCACCAATCCCTTTTTTTTCTGCCAAAATCCTTCCTTTTCCCTGAGCTCAGCCCTGGCGCTGCACAACCACACCAGTCATGGCACAGTGGAACAGGTTCCCTGGAGATCAGGTATGCTCAAACTGAGCATATTTGGGAAATGCAAAGTAATTTGCTTCATTCCCCACAAGCACAGACCATACAGGAACACACACACATACCCAAAGCTGCCCCGGGTTTTGGGCACTTGTGTGTACTCCCAAGCAGACAGCTCATGTGTCTTCCCGCCTGTACCAGACCCTCTAACGTTTCTCTGCTCAGATCTCAGCCCTTTTCTGTTAATACAGAGGGGTCTGTATTGTAAGGGGTCTGGAGCACAAGTCTTATGAGGAGAGGCTGAGGGAACTAGGGTCATTCAGCCTAGAGAAAAAGAGGCTGAGGGGAGACCTTATTGCTCTCTACAACTCCCTGACAGGAGGGTGTAGAGAGGTGGGGGTCGATCTCTTCTCCCAAGTCACAGGCGACAGGACTAGAGGAAACGGCCTCAAGTTACACCAGGGGAGGTTCAGGCTGGATATTAGGAAAATTTTTTTCACTGAAAGGGTTATCAGACATTGGAATGGGATGCCCAGGGTGGTGGTTGAGGCACCATCCCTGGAGGCGTTCAAAAGACAGGTTGATGTGGTGCTGGGAGACATGGTTTAGTGATGGTGTTGCATTATGTTTGTTGTGTGGGTGTTTATTTTTATCAGAGTTAGGCTGGTGGTTGGACAAGATGATCTTGAAGGTCCCTTCCAACCTAGAAGATTGTATGATTCTATGAATGCTGCTGTTCGGCAGGACTTTATTCCCTGTGTTGAAAGACTAAGGCAAGGCGACTTTCTTCTTTTTAGTCTAGTTTTCTCTTGATGCCATTTGCCTCCCTTCTTCAGACCAAGCTGAGCACCAAGCCACCTAAGGCCACTGTGGTGGCACAAGAAACACATTTCCACCTGGTAAGCAAGCAAATACCTTGGATGCATGTAGAAAGGAGGACGGGTGTCTTCCTCCAGGCTTTCTTACCACTCTGTGGTCCTTCAGCCTGTCCAGCAAGCCTCCTTGAGATCACTCCAACCACCAGCTAATTAAGACCAGGTTTAATACTGACCCTAACAAAAGACTGTGACAGCATACCAGCCCCAAACCTCGTTAAAAGTCCTTATTTAACCAGTAAGCTTGCTTAACTCTACCTAGAGGATGATCTCATCATGTCTGCTTCAGACAGTCTCCTTCCCTTATCACTTAATCCTATCACATTTTAATGTCAAAATAATACTCTTCTATGGCAATACCTTCCCTTAAAGACACAGTTCACAGCATATAAGCAGGCCAGCATTTACTAGATAGGTATTACCACCACTTTTCCAGGCTATTTACACTGAGGGTCGCTGGAAACACTTTCAATGTGTGGGAGCAGCCTTCCCCTTTTCCTGGTGCTCAAAGTCAGGGAGCAAAAGTAGCACCCCTGGCTGCTGCCCAGACCTGTGGCCCAAAAGGTTCATTACCTGGGAGGCCAGGAGGGCAGAGCGGCCGCAATCTGGATCCTGCTCCACTGCATGTCCTGACTCTGTTTTCCACTCTCAAACAGTCTGGCAAGAGCATCTGTAAGGCTCCATAAATTAACATTTGTGAAATGTTTTGAGATCTCGAGATAGGAGTGCTATAAAATCCCCCAGAACTATTGATGTCTTTTATTATTTATTAATGCTGCTGTTGTGCACTTAGCCCGGAGCTCTTGGAGCATTTTGAACAACAAAGAAAACCACTGCGCCCAAGCAGGGGCTCGAGCTCTGAAGCAAGGTGACCCCCGCAGGCTGCAGAAGGCCATATTCACAAGCAGTTTTGCACAGGACAAAGCCAGTGGAGCAAAGCAAAGCAGAGGGCAAATGCCTCCTGAGATGCCGAGTTAGGCACTGGCTGCCCAGGCCTCCTGGAGCAATGTGAGGGATTTTGGACGTGGATGGTGGGACAGGGCAAGGTGTCAACTTTAAGTGGGAGGTATTTCTCCACATCCGTGTCCCAAAACACAGCTTTAAGACAGCAAATCTAGCCCATACAGCTCTGTGTCCAGCCTCTGCTCAGCAGGGACAGGCTTGTCCCAGCAGCGAGGTCGGCAGGTCAGGAGGGCAGAGCAGCACCCACGACCCCTCTGGCCGCAGGTTGGACCTTCCCCAATGGGAGACTCTGCAGCCAGTCAGGCCTGTTTTTCTCTGCATTGTGTCTTTAATAGAAGCACAAAAGCCTTTCGTTTAAGTTAGTTTAAATGGTTAAAGGCACTTGCTCCTCTGAAAGGAGAATGAAATTGCTATTGACACCTCCATAAAAGAGAGGCTTTTCAGGCACAGCATGAAAGCAGTGGATGAGGAGTCTTCCTCACTTTGCATGCCTGCAATTAGATCTGCAGCCTCCTCCTTTGGTCTCCTTATAGAAACAGGTACCAGTATCTTCAAAGGAAGAGAAACTTAATGGCCTCATTGGTGGTTTGATGAATAATTAATGCTGCTGCATTAATCGGGAAGTTAACTAAGGCCTGGAGAGAGACAGTCTTTAATGCAGAAAAGCATCTTTGGGCAGTCACGCCAGGCACAGGGTCAGGGAGATGCAGGAAGATCTAAACACACACACACACACACTAGTCAGAGGGCACAGATGAACAGATGGCAAAACATTCCCCTCACTCAGTGCCATCCACCAGGGGACTTTTTTTAATGAGGGTAGAGACTGGCGGGTACGTCAGGCTTCCCTCCCTCTCCCAACTGTATGGCGCAGGATGGAGCCCCCGTGTGTGACCCCTCCGGAGCATCCAGGCAGAGCTCAAAGCAATGAGTCTGCTGTGGCTCCACTGACATAGGTCTCACTCAGCCACAGCAGGTTGTTCTTTGGCTCAGAGAAGCTCAGCTCACTCCTTGGTATGACCAACAGGGCCACCCTGCCCCATGAAGAGTCATGTCAGCACCGTGCAATGGTGCTTGCTATAGAAGGGTGGCTACCTCCATCCCTGCTGCGTGAGAAGGGGGTTGGCAATTTTAGCCAGCTTTTTGGATGTTTTGCTGGAGATGTTCTTTAAAAGTGAAGCCTTTTGCTTGCTGGGCTTTCTGCAGTGCCTCCTACAATGGGCCATCACTGCTGTGCTGTAATACAAAATAAATAATATCGCACATGACTCACTGGTTGTACTTGTGAAACATGAGGAAAGAAGGTAACAGTCAAAAGTGTTTAAACACATTGGCCTGACTGATATTTTTAAGAAAACAACAGCAATGCCGTGCCCATCGGAGCCTCCTCAGATAAATGCTAAACGTGCCATTGAAAATATCATCTGTTCAGATTTAATCATCCTCCATCTACCCTTTCCAAAAATAAAATGAAAAAAAAAAGGAAAAAAAGAAATCTTTCTGGCTGAAACATTTGGTTCTTGCTCAAGAATCTGGTCTGAATTTTATAAAGGTTTCCTGGAAGCAGAGATCAAGGGGCTGGTTTGGGGCTCAGAAAAAGCCCTCTGGCAGGATGAAGAAGAGAAAACTGCCAGAGACTGAGACTGATACTTTGTCATTCGCTTATTGGGAACACTGCACAGGACTGTTCCTGCTAATTAAAACCAGCGGTGACCAAAGCTCATTTGCAGAGATTGGGCTTTGGCCAAGCATTTGTGTGTGGATGAGGAAATGAGATCATAAAAGTCACGACTGGCCTCCAAGCTCGGGGTGTGTAATTGCCTCTCACACCTTGCTTTCCAGCCCCTCCAAATACCACCTTTCCTAATAAAAGTGGGAGCGGGGCTCCTCACCTCTATTTTGAGCTGGCGAACTGTGGAAAGGGACTAAGAAAATCCCTGCACTGGGATTGTCCCCGGTACAAGCAGATTAAAACTGCTCTGCAGCTGGCCCCCATCCAGCTGGACGTGGCTTCTGTATTTATGAATTTTGTGTGTGACGTTTCTCCTCAGGTGAAAATCTGTGCCACCGTGAGCTTAGCTAAAAAGCACATTGAGATCCGTAGGATTAGCCAGAGCAAGGACTTGCTTTATAATTCAGAGAAGAGCAGTCCTTTGCTGCTGAGCCACCCTGGTGACCACAGATCCAACGGGATGGCTGAAATGTCCCACGTCTGACAGTCATCTTGGAGACAGACTCCCCATGACCACCTCCAATACTGTGGGCAGAGGCACTGACTACTTTTCCCCCAAAAGCTGAACTTGTCACGCTCTTTTATGGATGAGGTAGGTAGGACTGGTGGGCTGACGTGAGCAATGCTGCATAATTGCTGCCTACTTAAACATATATATACATAGGGAAAAAAAGATACACTGCCTTCAGCAGATACTGTGATTTAAGTCACAATACGCCTACTGGCACATCTACCTCCATAAATTTACCATCTCAAGTGTCCCAATATAATGATACCACCAGGTTAGAGCAGTATAATCGTGTGGCATCACTCCTATCCCAGAGTAAGCAGAGCATCCACACACCCTGAGGGCTGCCCCAAAGGCTGAGGTTTCATTATACCAGTGTAGTTTTGCTGGGAAATTTCTGAGACATGACCTTAGAGGTCACGACTTCTTCTGCGGAACTAATGCAGTGCCTGTCTGGTACCATCAGCTATAGCAAAATCTCTGCTCATAAAAGGTGTCCAACAGAAAGAACAGGAATGTCAAGTCAACAATTATGACAACTCATCTTGCCTACAACATGTCTTCTCATTTGTTTTCTTCTCAAAGGACAGAATCAAAGCTGGAATTAACTAATTCCCTGCAGCCATACACCAAATAATTGCACTGGCTTTGTTTCTCCAACTCTATCCATCTAACAGCAATTTACTCCTAATGTGCCCTAAACGTTGTCTTGTATGTAGGGAGAGGTCCCATCTCATTTCCCTGAGGAAAGCAGCATCCTTTGGAGTAGCAATAGTTTACCATGGCTGCCTCCCAGCCTGATCTCATGGCTTTTTCACCCAGAAAATGCAATATTTAAGCAGAAAATCCAGCAGCAAACATCCCATTTGGACACTTGAGATTGCACAAGATCATGTTGTTTTTAAAGATGCAACACAACTCCAAAACAGCATCTAGCAAGAAGCATCATGCAGCAGAGCAGTGGGGAGATGGGGAAATTTTTTAAATTCCTAGTTATTTCATGTTGTGAAAATGTTTGGCATGTTAGAGGTTCCTTTCTGAAGGGCTCTGGGAGCATAATCCATGCACTGACCCATCTGTATTTCAAAGGCCTGAATTTACGCAGGAAGGATCCTCTTGGGTGACCAGGTAAGCCCACCTGAGCACCACTTCCTCTCAGGGCACTGAGGCAACAGTTCTACATCCTCTGCCTTCAGTGCACTCTTGCTGGCAACATCCCTCACAGGACTGCACATCCTGCACCCAACAGGGCAAACACCCACTTGCATCCACAGCAGGTTGGGGATTTACACCCCTACTGCCTTGATGCAACAGAGAGAAGGAGGGATGCTGTAATTAACCTGCATCTGGGCTTCCACCTAGCACTGTCCATTTCTACCAAAAAAAATACCCTGCAAATAATACCACTGCTACGTCAATTCCAGAGGCCTGCACAGTGCAGGCGTTGCCAACGCATTAAGGGAGAAATCAAGCTTCGGGGTATGAACCATGGGAGAGCTGCTGGGGCAGAGACAAAGCACGTTGGGAAAACGGGAGACCCTGGAGCCAAGCAGGGAGGCAAATTAATCCCACCATGTCAGCGGTGTGTGGAAGAACTGGGCTGGAAAGGATGGCACCAAGATCTCCCACGGCAGATTGAAGAGCTCAGGATGAGCAAGGGGAAGGGTGAGATGGAGGGGGAGGAATGGGAGCGCCTGGGAAAGATTCAAACACAGGCGCACTGAGGAATGGCTCCCAGATTTGGGCTATCCTGAGGCCTCACCTTTGGTGTTCAGACTATTGACCCAAACGAAAAAGCTCTTCAGGAGAGACACTTCTAGCCTGGCAGCTGCCTTCCCCTGCTTGCACCAGAACCAGAGAGTAGTCCCCTGCTCCTCCTCCTCCAAAACACAGCAACAGGGGAGCGATGAATAGAAAGGACCCAAGGCAAGAGGCAATGGGAGACACAATAAGGAAGAAGCATGAAGGCACAGACAAAACAGTCCTTGCGCTTTATCTCACTTCAGACTGCCCTGCCAAAAGATACACAGTTATCTCCTCCCCATCTTCCCCTCTGCCTCTTGTCGTTCATGTTGCAATATGGGGCAAAAGTCACCAGCACTGCTGAAGTTCCCCACTGCGGTCATTTCCCCCAGGAAGCCTTGTACAACCTTCTCTGGGCCTCCACAGAGCTCTGCCACCATCCTGGATCCCCACATCTACCTGGAATATGCCTCTTCCTTCAGCTCCATGACACAACTCCACACTGTCACAGAAGACCCACCACACTGCTGGTGTCCAGTCTATGCTTTACTGGCTTATTTTCATCCACCCGCCTCTTGGGCTGACGGGGAACTGGTTTTGATTTTTTTGTTCCTGGATTTTATTAAGTACAAACAAGCCCTGCCCAGGTGTTTCTTGTGAATGCAGCCAGGAATGGGGCTCCTTGGACCCCTTCATTCCCACTAATGAGAAATGCAATGAGCAGGCATCAATTCCTCCAGCTTTATCTCCTCTCCCTCCGCATCTTGGCATGTCATCGCTTTGGCCAGGCCCATCACAGAGGTGAGGAAGGTTGCCTGGTTAGCACCTAGTGAACCCAATGCATCCATAAGCTCACAGCTAAAACGCAGCAGTTTCCTCCGTCTTTATGTTAAATTCTCTCCTTCACCTCATCATAGCCTTAATCCCAGCCTGGGCTGGAGGAGACCCCTGAGATGAAGCGGGGCTGCAGGAAGCACTGCTGTTTTGCAGCGGGATGGGAAAACAACTCAGCCTTCAACACCTCCAAAAACCTGAGAGCCTTATGCAGAGCTTTTGCATTAACTAGAAATTAGACAAACTTCAGCTACTCTGTCCGAATGCCTCTGTGCACCAGTCTATGGTCTATGGCAATGAACAAGGACGGGAGTATGGAAACAAACCGCATATGTTTAGTGAGCGCAAAGGAGATGAGAGCATGAAATCCTGTTTTTGCTGACTTGCTAAATAACCATGGGCAACATTGTGAAAGCAGATGTTTTGTGAAATGACAGCTTTTCCAGGCGTCTTACAAACTGACTGACCCTGTGGGCCTTCTGCATCCTCTGTTTTCATTTTCCCCTCCTGTAATATACTTACAAGTTTCAGGTACTTCTTCAAATGACTGCCTTTTACTGTTCTGGTCACCGCATGCAACCTGGCCCAACAAGTGTTTTATCGTATGACTACAGTGGAAAATGAAATTGCCTGTGGGGAAAACCCTCCACATCCATTTGCCCATGACATTCACTGTCTGATGAGAAGAGCCATTGGGGAAAGCCCGTGCCACCAGCTGAGGCTCTCTCACAACCGTGGTGGAGTAGCTGAGGCTTGCATAAAACTCTGTGCAAGTTTCACTAAGTCTTTTTTGAGATTTAGGCTTTCTTAATGCCACCCAAAGCCGCAGGCAGAAGGTTAATGTTCCTCCCTTGCCAGCAGCACTGACCAAACACAACTGCTGGGCAATTATATGCCTAGAACTCAGCAATATGCATGATGACAGTGTTGAGTGTCTATGGGTAAGAATCAAGGGGAGGTCCAG